>JALJVW010000184.1:21092541-21692541 GCA_024865655.1 Emberiza elegans | reverse complement strand
TTACTGCACAGATTGCAAGAATAAAAAAATATGGGAAAAAATCTCATAATATATTAGATCATGATGCTTTATGAACTCTGAATATTCATAATGAGAACATAATTTCTGGGATTGCTTTGGGACTGCAGCCTTATTTCTGATGTAAGGTGCATGTATTTTTTTAAATTATTATTTGTTTGTTTGGGACGGGGAAACTGTCAGGGAATTCTTTCACTTACTCTGAGAAAGACTCATTGAGGAGCAAATGTGTGGATATACCAACTTTTCTACCTTTTCTAGGTCTAGCACCACTGTACCAATGCTATCATTGACGCAACCATTTTCCCCAGAGACTAGTTAGCAAAAATAATAAAGTTTCAACACTGGCTCAAAGAAAATTTGGATCTATTATTTTACTGCTTTCCTCATCCATGACTCTAATGGAAGGTTTTGCAGCCATAGGTTTTCAGTGTAAACGAACAATTATATTTCATGCCTCAGGCAACTTAATTTCTTATCACCACATTAAATACTAAAGGCTGTTTTTCTGCATCAGATCCACAACATCTGTCAGCACTTGCCTAAAAATTTTTGCCTGCTGTGGAAGTCAGAGTGGTATCAGTCTGAATTACCAGCAAGCTAAAATTTAGGATGTGGCTCAAACATTCCTGATTACACCTGCAATAAGGTAGAATATATGGGTTTTATGAGAAAAATCTATAAAGTTTCCCTACTTCAAGAAAAAGAAGACATAATTAAGACCAGATAACAGTATTAGCAGTGATTATGTATCATACCCTCACTCAGTGACACCTAGCTTCTTATCTCAAGAATTTGGTTCAAGTGATATTTTAGAATTAATTGTTGTCCTCCACTTCCTTGTGTGAGATGAGTTTTAGTTGGTTTTCAAGGAGCTATTCAATATCTCATTGTACAATTAATTTAATCTAATGTGATTCTCTAATCACCTACTCTACCAAGGTGGATACAGAAAAGTGCAGGTGTCCCTGAAAATATTATTCTTATAATCTGTGGTAACTATCTAATGATTCTAGTGGAGGATTTGATAGTTGAGTGTCTGAACAGGGGACAAGAGAGCTCTGATTTTGGTCACAAGAAAAACTGAGCTGTCTGGTTGACAATTCCAGCTTTTCACTCTCTTCCTAGTGAGCTGTGTTCTTTAGCATTTCATGTACTAATTTAGGCTGGGTAACCAGACAGTAAAAACACTTCCCAATTGTCTGATGGTTTCCCAAACAGTCCTCCAGTGTACATGGAGTAGAAATCCAAGGAATCAATGCTCTTTTCTTCCTGCCATTTCTGCCTGCTGTTCTTTGCCAATGTAGTGTCACTTTTGCATCAGTCCTTCCTCTGTGTTGTATATCTTGTCTTAAAAGCCTTGATGTCAAAGGCTGTCAAGTTTCCTTACAGCCTTGTGTTTGTATGCCCACCTGTCACTGGGATGAATGAGAAAAGCTGAAAAATAGGAGAGAAATGCTGAGAAACTCTGTTACTTTGAATATTATTTTCTTCCCAATTGATTCCTGCAGCAGGATGTGCCAGGCATTTGTGTGACCATCAATCCCTGAGTAGAGATCATTAACAAAAGCTTCTTCAGGCTTTGCATATTGTTAGTGTATCTTAATGGCTTCATGGGCACATGAGTTATTGTTTCACAGATGCCAGCGTGATGATTTTTCTTCCCTCAGATTTCTAGTCTATAAAATAAAACTTGAATCCAATTACTTCCTGTTAATAAAAGAAGTATTAGGCTGTTAGTTAAGATAAGGAATAGATTAACTGAATCACTTCCACATGTTCCTCAGCTCCATTTTAGTAGAACTAAAATGTTTCTCACCTTTGCTTTTTGAGCTTTTAGGACTGTCCTCTGCCTCTAAAAGGAAAAGAGAAGTCCCTTGGGGGTCTGAGAAAACTCTACCTAAGGGGCAAATAGAAAGTTAAGGAAGTCTCCACTTTGGATTTCTGAATTGGCTTGTTATTCACTTCTAGACTGCGGCTAAGACTGAACAACCTGTGCTTTTGGGAAAAAAACCCAACAGGGACACCTGTGTTTTCTGGCTAGGATCAAAGTTCAGTATGTTTAAAAGCCTCAGAAGAGTGCCTTGGTCAAACAGACTGCAACAATTTTTAATCCTCTTTGATCAGGAGAGAGGGCAAAGATGAGTCTTTTGTCACATTTTTTGGAACCATCTTATTTCCTCTAAATATTCCCCACAGTGGGGTGCTTGTTAAAAGTCAGACTCAAAGTTGAGAAAAAGATATTTCCAGAAGCAAGACTGGAGTTTGCTGTTTGCAAATATTTCTACTATAAACCAGATTTTCAAGGGTAGTAGTATTGATTCAGCCAGAAGCATTGCTAAAGGGAATTAGTATCCAGTGACAACATCCAGTAAACCTGGCGCTTGAAATACCAGGCACATGTAATGAAGTCACTTGAGAGCAATCTCCATGGATAAATAGCAATAAAATGAATGGTGCTGGCTAGTAAATGAATGTGAAGGTGTTATGTTCCTGATGAACAGATAAAGGCTTAAACTGTTTACAAACGACTCGCTGTAGACTCCTTTCCTGGTTCTCCATGGAAATAAATAACCTCATGAAGTAAATAAATATCATCATGAAGTATGCAGCCCATGTTTGCAGGCTGATGGTGTTTGGATGAAGCATATGAAAGGGGCAATTACTAGAAACTAGTAATAAACATTTCTGAAATGTAGGCAAGGTACAAACATTTCTGAAACTTACTGAAACAGAAATTTTAGAAATTAACAAAATAAGTTAAACTTTTACTTAAAGAAATCTCTGTCATAGTACAAAGGGCATAGGAAATGTAAATTTCGGAAGCTCCTTGCATAAAGGACAATACCAGAGGACACAAACAACCTAGATAAGAGGGTCCCTCTGACTCCATAGCTATTAGCACTGACGGACAGACTCCGATAAGCACCAAAAGACCTAAAGCGCACGCACAAGGGAGAAAAGTTCAAAAGTTCAATCATGAGGAAGGCCAAAAACCTTCAGCCTCAGAGACCACCAAAGACCCCCGTGCGACCACCACAACGAACCAGAAGGGCGTGGACCTATTTAGCATACGAAGCGGGGACAGGCGAAAAATGGAGAAAAATGTAAAATTCCTGGTTGATACTGGAGCAACGTACTTTGTCCTGAATACTGCCCTGATGCCCATAAGAGATGATTATGCTATAGTTACAGGAGCGACTGGCCAAACTGAAAAGGCATTTTTCTTTAAGCCGCTAAAATACAAACTGGGAAAGCAGTGGGGGATCCACAAATTCCTATATATGCCCAACTCCCCTGAGCCACTTTTGGGCAGAGATTTGCTGGGACAACTACAGGCAACTATTACGTTCAAAAATGGGGAGATGACTCTGGAGGTAAATGATCAGAAGTATGTAGAAATATTGAGTTTGATATTAACCACCAGTGAAGCCATGAGGGAAACTGAAATTGATGAAGAAATAATGAATCAGGCATTCCCCGAGGTTTGGGCCTCTGATGTACCAGGGAGAGCAAAAAATGCTTCCCCTATACAGATCAGGCTGAAAGAGGGAAAGCAACCTGTCAGGGTTAAGCAGTATCCCTTGAAGAAGGAGGATAAGGAAGGTATTAGCCCAGTGATTGAGAACTTTTTGCGTCTAGGATTATTAAAGGAATGTCAGTCTGATTTTAATACTCCTATCCTACCAGTCCGCAAACCTGATGGGTCATACTGATTAGTACAGGATCTACGAGCCGTGAACAAGGTAACTGAGGATCTGTATCCTGTAGTGGCCAATCCCTACACACTATTAACTTGCTTAACACCTGAGCTACCTTGGTTTACTGTTTTAGATTTAAAGGACGCCTTCTTTTGCCTTCCTATCCACGAAGCCAGCCAGAAAATTTTTGCGTTTGAATGGGAAAGTCCCAAGAGTGGGCGAAGAACCCAACTTACATGGACCCGATTCCCTCAGGGCTTTAAAAACTCCCCCACTTTGTTTGGAGAATAACTTGCAAAGGAATTAGAGACCTGGGAAGCCCCCTCCGCAGAAGGAAAGCTGTTACAGTATGTAGATGACATCCTGATAGCCACACGAACAAGGGAAGCGTGTGTGGCATGGACGGTAAGCCTCTTGAACTTTCTGGGGCTCCAAGGGTACCGGGTATCAAAGAAAAGGCCCAAGTAGTTAAACAGAAAGTGACTTATCTGGGTTATGAAGTCAGTGCGGGACAACGTACCCTGGGCCAAAGCCGAAAGGGGGCAATATGCCAGACCCCAAAACCTCAGACTGTGAAAGAACTACGAACTTTCCTGCAGATGACAGGGTGGTGCAGGTTATGGATCTATAACTATGGATTGTTTGTTAAGCCCTTATATGAACTGATTGCAACTGAAAGCAAGGGCATCCAATGGACAAAGGAAGCTACGCAAGCTTTCAACCGACTGAAAAAGGCTCTCATGTCACCTCCAGCCCTGGGATTGCCAGATGTGAGTAAGCCTTTCCTCTTGTTCTCCCATGAGAAGCAAGGGATCGACTTGGGAATATTAGCACAAGACCTTGGCCCATATCAGAGAGCAGTTGCCTACTTCTCTAAGCAATTGGATGCAGTAGCCAAAGGATGGCCTGGATGCCTCAGAGCTGTTGCAGCAGTTGTACTAAACATCCAAGAGGCACGTAAATTCACTTTGGGCCAGAAAATGACTGTGCTTGTGTCTCACACAGTGTCTGCTGTGCTGGAGGTGAAAGGTGGACACTGGCTTTCCCCACAGCGGTTCCTGAGACACCAAGCCATTATGGTGGAGCAAGATGATGTGGAGATTGTGGTGACTGACATTGTCAATCCAGCCTCCTTCCTCAGTGGAAACCAAGGGGAACCAGTAGAACATGACTGCCTAGAGACCATCGAGGCCACCTATTCCAGCTGCCCTGACTTGAAGGATATCCCTCTCGAGAATGAAGAAATCTGGTTCACTGATGGAAGCAGTTATATCATCAGTGGAAAACGACACGCCAGGTACGCAATTACTACCTGCAGAGAGGTCATAGAATCTGGGCCCCTGCCCACAAACACCTCTGCACAAAAGGCCAAGATAATTGCCCTAATTCGGGCCTTAGAATTGGCAAAAGGGAAAGAAATAAACATATACACAGACTCAAAGTATGCATTTGGAGTGGTGCATGCTCATGGAGCCATTTGGAAAGAGAGAGGACTGCTGAATTCTCAAGGGAAAAACATTAAACACGCACCAGAAATACTGCGACTTCTGGAAGCAGTTCAATTGCCAGAGAAAGTAGCAATCATGCACATTAAAGCACATCAGAAGATAAACTCAGAATTAGAAGAAGGAAACGAGCTGGCGGATAGGGAAGCAAAAGAAGCAGCAAAAATTGAGGTAATAACTGAGGCAGCCCTGGTTCCAGATGGGCAAATTTCTCTCGAAGGTAAGCCAAAATACAACAAATTGGACAAAAAGTTAATCCATGAGCAAAATGGAGCCTATAACCAAGAGGGATGGGCCACCATAGAAGGAAAGCTAGTAATACCCTCCTATTTATTATGGTCCCTAGTAAGGAGGAGCACCAGAAAACACATTGGGGAATTGATGCCCTATATAAATATCTGAATGAAAGGATCATAGCTAGACATTTACGAGCCACTATCATCTAAGTAACTCGACAATGTGATCTTTGCCTCCAGACCAACCCCAAGAATATTCCCAAACCAAAACTTGGTCAGACTGGGAAAGGCCATGGGCCTGAGCAGCAATGGCAGATTGATTTCACAGAATTGCCAAGAAAAGGGGGGTATACGTTTTTACTGGTACTAACAGATACCTTTTCAGGATGGCCAGAAGCATTCCCCACCAGGACCTCTAAAGCTCGGGAGGTGACTAAGGTACTGGTACAGGAAATCATACCACGCTTTGGAGTCCCAGCCACAATCTCCTCAGACAGAGGACCACATTTCATTGCAAAATTAGTGCAACAAGTTAGCCAATACTTGGGCATAGACTGGGAACTTCACACCCCATATAACCCACAATCAAGTGGTCAGGTAGAAAAAATGAATCATTTGATCAAACAACAAATTGTACGACTGGGACAAGAGGCTAGTTTGCCATGGCCCCAGTCCCTCCCATTGGCATTACTGCGGATTTGAACCAAACCCAGGACTAAAGAAAAGATGAGTCCCTTTGAATTGCTCTATGGGAGACCATATGGGGTGCAGAAGGGAACATCTGCCCAGGAAGCATCACCAACTTCCTATATGATCGCTCTAAATAAACAACTGAGAGAAATTGAAAAATATGTGGCTGGCACTTGGGGTACGGGTCTTGATGCACCAGTACATGATGTGCAACCTGGAGACTATGTGTATGTTAAGTCTCTTACAGAGAAAGCCCTGGAACCACAATGGGAGGGACCATACCAAGTGCTCTTTACTACCTTCACTGCAATCAAGATTAAGGAACAAAGTGCTTGGATTCACCACAGCCATGTTAAGAAAGCTCCAGAAACCCCTTGGAGAATAACGCCGGGTGACAGTGAAATGAAATTGAAACTTACCCGGACAAAATGAATGTATCATGGTGGGCGGGGATTTTTGTGGAAGTGTTGTTTACAATCACAGTTGTAATCCACAAATTAGAAAGTACCCCTAGCCAAAGTAATGATGAATGGCTCTGGTCCCAAGCCTTTACTCAATATACGGGATCCATGGGAAAGCCTTCCGATTTAAAGGGTTTAAATCTAACCACTTTGGTCATGCACAGTAACCAAATATATAAAAAACAGGAATGGCAAAAACAAAGGTTGTGGTCACTTCAAGGGACCATAGGGGAGATAATTAAGATAGGCTGCCGAATGATGAATGGGACTACTTGGAGTAAAGCAATCCAAATTAGTGTGAATAAGCACCAGAAAGTTTGCAATCGTCTAAATGAATTAGACTGTTGGTACAACTTCAAATTAAGACGAACTGTCGACGTGGTCTGCCTCTGGGCCCGCGACACTATTGGGCTGTCTTTCAAATTTGAAATAAGTGCTATAGCCAAGCCTGCTACAACCCAACCCAGCACTCAGACACAAACCCAAAATACCCCATTTAAGCTTGAACCTAAGGTCTATGAAATCGGCCCAGATGTAATAAGGAATACAGGTCAACAAAAACTGTTATTTAACCCAGAATGATCCCTTAAACGTGTCGAGCTGCTAACGCAAACTACTATCTCGACAGTCCAGCCAGCTTGCTCCCCCTTCCTAAGATCATCCTTCGAGGGATGGACAAAGTGGCTTCAAAAACAAGTACATTTCAGAGACAGACTACGGAGGGATTTAACTGGGATATTAGGGACTGGGTTAGGAGTTTTGAATGGAATTGACTCCGAAATATTAGTGAACAAATTAGCGGCAGCAACGAGCAACCTGATACAATTGAAACAACCCCTACAGTCATCCCTATTGGCATTGGGAAATAGTCAGTGGCAAGTCTCAAAGGTGTTGCCAAGATGGAGAGGGATTGAAGATCAAGACCATAGCTGATAGATGCATTGAAGGGGGCACAAGATAACATATCTCTGGCCCTCAGCTGTATACAAACACAGTTATGGATACAATCAACAACTGCTTTAATCATAAGAGAGGGAAGCGAAGGAGTGTTTCCAAGTGAAGTACGGAAGGCTGTCTGGGACAGTGCTGCAGACTTTATGAGAGATTTCCAGTCTTGGTGGACCATGGTAAATTTTACATATAATCCCACCACCACAGCTACAGCCTTTGTGCTCACTATACGCAATGCCACAGTTCACGTTATTCACCCCATTGTTGCCTTAGGATTAAATCGTGAGAAGTTAATATTGTACCCCTCAGAACATAGAATATGGGCTTGGAAAATCCAAGGGAGATGGCAAACTGTTAACTCAGAGCCTTGCATTGCTCAAGGGCAACAGGGATTCATCTGTGAAAGTAATTTGATCAATTCTCAAGACGTATGCCTTGACACTGACCAAGGCATTTGCCACTTTGAGATCCACCCAAACACTAACCAACAAACTGTACTAGTGTATATAGGTGATGGCTGTGTGTGTTTAAGAACTGTGTGTGAGGTCCTAGAAATTGACAAGAATAAGGTAATTTTATCCGTTAAGAATCATTCTAATTTTTGTATTTGCAACTTTATGAAGGTCATTGGGTGTGACTTTGTATATTCAGCACCAGTTGTATCCCACCAGTTAATAAGAGCAAACTACACAACATACAACGAGTTATCACCCACACTCATTGGAATGAATTTAACCCTAGTAAAACAATTAATGAAACATCAAGATCTAATCAAAATTGTAAAAGAGATTCAAGAGAGTGGGCAGAGAACTCTGGTAACTGTCCATCATGACATAGCCGAAATAAACAGTCTTGCAAAGAGTAAAACAAGACACAAGTCATAACTGGTGGGATGCACTATTTGGATGGTCTCCAACTGCAACTGGGATCATGAACACTTTATGTCACCCCATTATAATTTTATTAATTTTAGTTACTTTAAGTTTAATGATGTCTATTTTAACCCTCATGTGGAATTGGAGGATGTTAAAACATGTAGCCATGTTGACCTCACTCTAGAACTCATGGAATACTGCTGAAGGGAGACCGTCATGATAGATCAGGACCTCTGTAGTAAAAGAATTTACTATATTTTAAGAAAAGGGGGGAATGAAACAGAAATTTTAGAAATTAACAAAATAAGTTAACCTTTTACTTAAAGAAATCTCTGTCATAGTACAAAGGGCATAGGAAATGTAAATTTCGGAAGCTCCTTGCATAAAGGACAATACCAGAGGACACAAACAACCTGGATAGGAGAGTCCCTCTGACTCCATAGCTATTAGCACTGACAGACAGACTCCGATAAGCACCAAAAGACCTAAAGCGCACGCACGAGGGAGAAAAGTTCAAAAGTTCAATCATGAAGAAGGCCAAAAACCTTCAGCCTCAGAGACCACCAAAGACCCCCGTGCGACCACCACAGCGAACCACGCATGCCCAGAAGGGCGTGGACCTATTTAGCATACGAAGTGGGGACAGGCGGGGCCAGAAATTGAATATGCATGAGAAAGTTGTGCAATGTACTGCATATGGAACACATTTGTGAATAAATATGTGGGTGAGACTGTAGTTTGGGGCACAAGTTTTCACGAGAGCTATCTCACTTGTGCCGGGCACCAACATACATACCCACTTCATAACTACATCAGGTTGTGGAGTCTATTTATTCCACGTATCGCTTCATTACCTATCACCCTGTGCTAGTCCTTCAGCTGCAGAAGCTTGGGATACTTTTTATTTCCCTCTTGAAACTGTTATGCAACTTAATTGATTCTGGTACCATCATATGGAGCTGGATGCAAGGAAAACGCCTTTCAACATGCACGAGGCACTCTCTAGGACTCTGGATGCCAGAAAATTGAGTGTTCGTGTCACTACACTAAGTGTTCATTGCTGCTGCACTTCTCTGCAATTCCAATTTTACCTTCCAACACAGAGATGCCCCCAGTTGTGAAGAGAGGTCTGCTCAGGAGTAGTTTCAAAGGAGAGGCTCTGTCACACCACTCTATGTAATTTCCCATATAATTTCCCATTTAATTTTGATGGAGCTGTCTGGAGACAAGAGAGAAAATATGTCTGAAGTAGCTCTACTTCCCTTTCAGGCTTTCCAGTGGGCCTGATTCCCAACCTAAAAGCCTTCTGAAATGACCCACTGAAACAGAAGAATCTCTCTTCTATTTTGCAAACATACGGTGAGAAAAACTTGGGATAACTGGGAAGACCTCAGAAAAACTGCTAAAAATCCTAGCAGTAGTTGTCTTGCTTTGGTTTGTTTTTTTTTTCAGTAGTTTGCTGGGAAGAGCCTCACTGTGCCCTACGAAACACAGTGATCTAAGCCTTTCCAAATAAATACAGTGAAGGACTGGAAACAGGTTTATGCTGTCCAGTTATTTTGGGGAATTCAGTGTTGGATGAACCTTCTTGTGTATTGAGTCCAGTTTCCTTGTTGTGACAGGCATGAACACATTATCTGCTACAAAATCACATCTTAGTCCAGCACAGTTTTTCTCAGGATCTATCAGGACAGTGTTTCAGAGGAATACTTTTCTTCTGTTACATATCTCCTTTCTCTTTTCTTATCTATATTTATTTATATTTTCACTCTGTGTGAATATTATCCAGTACCTTAAATAACTTTCTCCCTGCACAAATTGTTTTCAATAAGGCAAAACACTCTAAGCAGTGCCTGGTATTGCCCTTCATTATGTCTGTCCTATGATTACAACCCTAAAGATTGAGTAAGAATAACAGACACTGTGTGGTTTTACCCATATGACATAGGGAATGGTTCCATGTAGATAAAAACATGAGCAGTTTGGGATATTTTGAGACTATCACAACTGTAATTAATATCAGATGGTAATTTCTTCTTGATTCAAGCCTTGTACATGAAACCATTAAAGCCCCTACCTGATTGCCCAACACAGCAGATCATACGTAACTTAACTTAGGTAAGTATTTCTAAGCATTTTGTGTAGTTACATCAGAAAATTTTATTACACCCTGTGGGTTATAAAACACAGAGGGGATGGTTTATATCCATAAATGCCAGGACAAAAGCAGTTTCACTCAGGAGCTGAATTTGGATCCTTTATGCATTTGTAGAGTTTATGTGGTTGATTACACCACTCTTGTCATCTACACTGAAAATCCTGATCCTGCTTTCCTGCCTAGATACTGTCTGAGCTTGCAAATTCTGCTCAGATTTCAAGCAGGCAGGCAAATAAGCCCTTCTCATCCTTCCTACTCTGACTGCGTATGTGCTTACAGCACATCTAGAAGCAGCTGGGTCTGAAAACAAGGATTTCTTTGTAGATATTCCTTCAACTGCCCCTTTGCTGCCATTCTGTCATTTTCTGCAAACCACTCTTCTGCCTTCTGTTCCACGGGAGGTGGATAGTGTTTTTTATTACCTTCTTTGGTGTTGGACTGAACATTTTCTCCTCAGATTGCCAGTGTCAACAGGCTGTGAACCATCGTGACTACTGGGCCAGGTGTGGGGCTGGTTGTATTCCCAGACACCCAAGAGGTGGGAATGGAGAAGTGGAAAGTCCAACACACCACCTGCACCTTAGTGGTTATTGTTTCAACATCTGTGGCCAAAGGCAAGGGAAACAATGGATACCATGGATATTCCATAGTTCTCTGAGGTGTGCTGGGCTGCTCAAGGATTTCTGCAGCTTTCCTTTCCTCCTTCCACCTTCCTTTCAGAACTCCTGGTTGGTTTGTGCCTTTCTCCTTTCGTTTCTCCCCATGGTGTCCTTCACGTGTTGCCCCAAGCGGATTACAGAACTGAGGTCAGCAACCTTTATGAATCTTACCCTGCCACCACTTTTCCAGTGAGAAGAAATGTCACGTTTACCTTAGCCTTTCAAAAGAGTTTTAATAAAATGAAGCTTTCAGCAGTGATCTTACTCAGATATGTTCCATTGTTTGCTCATGGGCTGGCACCTGCAGTTCCAGGACCAGTGAGTTCACACAGTGTCATGGTTTGGCATGAGAGACATTTAGAGAAGTGATGCTGAGCATGCCAGGTGTGGCCTTTCAATGTAGAAATGAAGCAGGAGGAAATAATTTATTTTTCCTTCCTTCAAGGAAGAAAGATAATGAGCAGGATGTCTTTGCAGGGATCTGGAAGGCAGGATGTTTCAATTTGGGCCTCAAGCATACCTGGGCCACCAGGAGAGGAAAAAAGACTCCTGAAAGGAAGCCAGAAGGGGCAAAGATTCTATACTAAGTACTCTGAAATTGCATGCAGACCTTGGGAGTTCTTTGATTGTCTGTAATTTTAATTTTAATTTTATTTCTTGCACTTTATGTGACACTGCACAATTCTTTGGCTGTTTAACAAGGAAAAGGCAGCCAACTCAGCTCACTACACAAATTTTTATTCCCTAAACCTAACTGTGTGTTTAGCAAAGTTTTGTTTGGCAATTTCTGTTCTCCTTGTTGTGCCTGTGTTTAGCATTTATATAATGTTTCTCATAATGAAATAAATTACAAGTACTGTGCCAAAAGGTTTTATTAAAATATCAGAAAACTGTAAGCAGTTTATGAGAAAACTGTAAGCAGTTTATGTAAATTAGATGGCACTCCAAGAACATAAACTACAAATCACTGAGGTTTCTAATGAGCTTTTATATGGCAAGGGAATCAGCCTGCACCAATGCCATCCATAGAATTATTTAGGCACCATAATCCTTAGAAAGATCAGTGACTCCTTCCCCAGAGGATGCTGAACTTAAAATCTCCCACGTAATGCCACAACCAATTTAAACCACTCTTAAATAGTTGCATGATGGGTCCCACATGAAAGCAGAACCTATATGAGACTTCCAATAGATAAAAATTACCCATCAAATCACCACAATTGTCCAGGATGTGACCTCAGGAGACACTTTGAATTTTCCTTCCCAGTGTTGAACCTGCACTTGCATTGCTGATGGAGAGGACATTAAGATAGGTATTTAGACATTCATACAAAGTACCAAGGACATCCATAGGAGTTCAGGATTCAGCTCATTTGTCCGTGTTTAGTATTTTTCTCAGACTTCATATACATCTCACGGGATGAGGCAGCACATCTCCATAAATGTAATAATTACACTAAGTCTGAAAAGTAGCTCTAGCTTGTCTCCAGAATAAATGCTGAAATTGCTATGAATGCAATTATATGATCTGTGGGGTCTGTAAGCAATGTTGGAAATAATTGGAAGTGCTCCTCTGAAACATATTTGTAACTATGTATTTGGAGAAAAATGCTTGCCCTGTGACCTCCCCAGAGCTCCAGCTTTATGAATCTTCCTATTACTTCCCAACTGGGATATTGATCCTATCTCTGGATACCCCAGGTCCAGCACAGTCAAGGAGGCCTGGTCCTTACCAGCTTTGCTGGAAACAAGCTGTGTGCATTTGTAAGCCTTTGGTTTCTCTGAGCACTCTGGAGACTTCATTCTTTTGAGGCAGCTATTGTTTTCATGCACATTTCTGCATTCATATTCCACACTAGGCAGGTAAATATCTTCAGTAACACACCACAGCCTGGAGCATCCCTAACCCATCCCCCAGTCTGTGGAAATGAGACAGCCAGCTGTAGATGTATGAAATTTCCCAGTGAAGGAGCAGAGGACAAGTTGTATTTCCAGGAAAATCTAGCTCCTTCTGAAGGAGCTGGACTCATTTCACAGCCAACATATTGTTTGATCCTGCACGTTCTCTTGTTTCAGAAGTAATGAAGGCTGGCCAGCAATAAGAAGACTGAATGTTTCTGCTAAATCTGTCTTTAACATGTTTGGGTAAGTAAAGATACTACAGGCAAGGTCTGAAGCACTGGTATTGAGCCTGGTAAATCCTCTACCTTCCAGATGCAGGGATTTGTCTGTTTTAGAAGCAGTTGCTATTCTTTGTGAAGGAAACAAAGAATATTCTCAATATATGATTGTAGCAGATCTACTCTTGGAGTTTATCTTGTGTATCTTACTGTGCACCAATACAGCAGTCAGACCCTATTCTCTTCTTTCTTCCAGCCGTGTGAAATGCAGAAGAGGGATTTGAGCAGGATGAGTTACCAGCATCTGTATGGTCAATCCAGCATCTGCCTTGAGGGCTAGATGGTGTATTTGGTTTGTACTTCATTCATGTGAGCCAGTTCAAATACCCCTTTGTTTCTTTTAAATGTCCTATGCTTCACCTAGCCTCCACCTTGTTTAGGAGTACAAATAACCAGATTACATTGGTCAGTTGTTGAAGAAATTAAAGCAAACCCCATGAGTCAATAGATAAAGGCTTTAAATCCTTTCCTGATTTTATTTCTTTCCCATAAGCAAAGTCAGCTTTCTTTTTCCAGAAGCAGTTTCTTTGTCTCCAGAAGGTCTTGTCTTCCAGAGTTTTTAATATTGCAAAGCCTAGATTTGGACTCCAACAAGCAGCATCCTGTAAGAATTCAATTTTATTCCTCTGGGTATCTTAAACATTTAAGTATTTGGAGTTGATGTTTTTGTTACTAAAAACTTTGACATATTTCTGACTCTGCTAGGTTGGAATATGGAGGCTGCATGGTTAAACAAGGTGAGCTCTGTATCCAGGTTGTTCACATCTGAGGCTTTCATCCTCCAGGGCTGTAGCACCCATCTTTATTCTGCTTCTAAATTTCACTCATTATTCTTGCAGCATTGCCCAGAAAACAACTGGTGACACTTGTGTTTCTGGCAGCCAACCAGCCTCTCATATTATATAATTTTTCATGTTGAAGAGATTCCACTCCATCACTTGCAGTTGTTTATTCCTAATTACTCTGCTTTAAATTGACTTCATCCTGTTCAGGAATACATCCTGCTGCTTTCTGAAGTATAAATGAGTACTTCTATGTAATGTGAGAATATTTTTAACTGTTACACTTGGGATTTTTTGAGTATCCAGTACCAAGATTGTTTTCTACTGCTCAAGTCCTATGTGGTATGAGTTTTACTTAATGCAGCCATAAGCAGTTGGCTTTGGCCATTGCTACGGATGTTGCCATTTAAGTTAATATTGATACACAATTTCACAAGATTTCTGGGCTTGGTTTAATCTCACCAAATAGAAAATGTTTGGTGTATTTTGCATCACTAAAATAATGTTGGCAAGCAATAGAGTTGTCTATTTTAGCTGTTGAGGTTCACTCTAGGCATATTTATTAGATATTTTATGGCAAAAGGCATCATGTAAGTATGTTATCTCTTTGTGCCAGACATTTAAATTGATGTCAACTTCTCACACAATTTTCTCTGCAAAGAAGAAATGCAGATTTTCTGTAAAATCAATTGCTTATCTCTTGCAGCTGGGAGAATTTGGGCATGATAGACACCCCTTTCCTTCTCTCATAGTTGCAAATCCTGGTGTCTCCATCCATTTCCTGCACACCCCTCTCCCTTTGAATTTCAATTCAGCATGCTGTTTTCATGTAAGGCTGTAAACGACCCAAAAAAGCAAACACACAGTGTGTGTCTAATAGTGTAAATATGTTGAACAAATGGAGGATGCTGGGATGAACATTCTTGAAGCAAATCTACTCTCAGCAGTAACTCCTTGCCTCTTGGCCTGTCACAGGCATTCCCAGGGCATTATCACTACAATGATTCAAGTCTAAAGTTCGTCTGCAGGGTTAACAGCTCAAGAGGAAAATTTCTGACAGTTTCTCACTGTGTTTGCCCTCTGTGTGGAGAGGATTTTGCTGTGATAAATGCTGATAAACCTCAGGTGTCAGCTATGCTGACAGAGGGAAAATGGGAAGGAGGGACTGTATGTTACATGCTAAAACTGCATTTGTTCACACAACTATTAGCTCCAGGTATAATTAAAATTATAAATCAGCTCAGGAGCTGTTTTGTGCTCAGCTCTCACTTCCTATTCAGTTTGAGCCTGACAAAGAAGAGTTGGTGGTCCCTGCTCAACCACCATTCCCTGCATCCAAAGCCCCTCTGGTCATGCTAAAATGGTGTGCCATTCACTTCCCACTTGGCAGGGTTTCACTTGCATCCTTTCTTCCTTACACTCTTCTCAGCTGTGACATCGCTGCCAAACCATTTGCACCTCTGGGTGAGAGTTTATGCGCATTATCAGCAAGTCTGTCTTGTACATTTGCTAATCATTGGCATACAACTGTGCAATTTAGCTCAGTATGTGCAAACTGAGCATTGGGGAAAGGCTTGAAAGAGAGGGGCTAAGTGTCTGTTGCTGTCCACTCACTGAGAACTCTTCCAGGTTCTTGTTTTAAATGAGGAAAAAAACTGCCTTTCCGTGGTGAGCACAGCAGAAACACAGAAGTGTTTGCAGCAATGGACACGAGAAGGCATCATCAGAATATATGGTCCTTGCCCCAGTCCAGCTCTTCTCTCTTTAGCCCTTTAAGCCAGGCATGGTTGTGCAAAGTCACACATTTGGTCTGAGGTTCAATAGGGCCAAGGGCTGGGTCCTGCGCTTGGGTCGCACCACCTCCCTGCAGCTCCAGGCTGGGGCAGAGGGGCTGGAAAGAGCTGTCAGGCACTGGAAGGGGATGCCCAGGGAGGCAGTGGAGTCTCCAGCCCTAGAGATGTCCAAGGAACGACTGACATAGCACTCAGTGCTCAGGGCTGGGTGACAAGGTGGGATTGATCAGTCTCAGTGTGGACTCGCTGATCTGAGTGCCTGAGTTTCGAAAAATCACCTGCAAGCAGAAGAAATGCAGGGTTTTACTGTCTAGTTGGTGGTTTTAAATTTGTAAAGAAAAGAAACACTAAACTTTTCACATGTATGAAATAGGTTAAATATAATTTTGCTGCCACCCTCAATTACTCAGGCCTTGGATTTCAACCTTGAAGTCTTCATAGCTGCCATCAGGAAAGTGAACATTTCCAAAAACTGCTTTTGCTAAAAATTTGTTGTCACTATTTGCATAAATAATTTGATACCTTAAGTGATTAAAGTGGTGAGCATGGAAACACATTTTCCATGAAACATTCTGGGTTTTTACAGTTCAGGACATTTTCTTCTTTCATATATATAATAATAAGGTACATAGTCATTATCTCAAATAAGCCTCAAATATGAAACATAATTTGCTGGAAGATAGGCCATTTAAAATAAATCTACAAAATTTAAAATACTTTGTGGAACTTGTTTGTGAAACAGTGAAAGGCTGTGTGGGTTTAAAGAGGTTTTGTTGGGATTTGTGTTTGCATTCTTATTAACATAGCTGTGGGGTTTTTTTCAAAATAAAATACTGTTGTATTGAATACTCCTCTGAGATAAACATTGTCCTTCTAAAAAATTATCCTAACAGAAAAATTTTAGTGTAGAAAAGGAGTCTGTGTAATTTGGAATTCCCTTTGGCAAAACCAGTCTGTTTTATATTGACTTTGATTCAGAGGCTAAACTATATTTAAATATTTCACAGCTATACTGCCTTCAAGTGCATTGTAAATAATTCACTCAATAACTGAACAGAGGTCTCTGCGGAGTGCAAAGTCTCTATATCTTAATGAGTAGATTTAATAGAGTAAAGCAAACTTTCAAGCTTTCAGTTTTTGGAAAACAGATTACAGAAGATGTGACATGCTGCTCTGTGTAAGAGAAACAGAACTAGAAATAAAAGCACAGGGAGTGCTTAGACATTTTTTGCAATTATTTTTGAGGAGTCATGTTGCACCGTAGCATGGCCTGTAACATTTTGCTGCCACTTATTTCTTTAGAAAAAGCTGAGATTTTTATTTTCCTGCATTTTTACATATGTTTTAAGTTTCTCATATTTGAAATCTTAATAAATTTGCTAATATAAAAATATGTATCTTGAGATAAAAATCCAGATTGGCAAATTCTGGAAATTAATCTAGCCACACTGACATATGAAGCCCTAAATAAAACCCAAATCCAAAAATAAGACAATCTCTATGGCCTTAGCATCTTCGCTTCCCCCATTTAACAATAAGAGAAGGTAAAATTACAAAATAACCCAAATGAAGGATCAAAACCACAGAAATAATTCCACAAAATACTCAGAGTTTCTGACTTTTTGTTACAACTGTAAGAGTCAAAAAGATACAGTGAGTACTATATGATGGGCTCCTAAAAATCAGCAATTTCACATAAATACTCTTCAGTACATAGCAGGGATGTAGAAATGCCGTAACTCCAGTTATCCTTGGTTTCCAGTTTTGTTGCTATGCCAGTTATCTCTGTTCTAACTGTAGTGTAAATATTTTCTTTTGTGTGAAGACTGCAGATCTGTACGTAGCTGCATAAAGTAAGAATGCTAGATGATATTGCAAGTCTTTTCCCAATATTTATAAAGTTCTTGAAGCTGTTTCTATTAGAAAATTAAATTAAAAATAGAAATTAAATTAGTGTTAAAAAAGCAAATTTTTAAACAAAATCCTATGCTCTAATTGTGTATAAATATATTGTCAAACAGTAATTAAATCTAAATATTATTGCCATTATTTAAAGGCTGTTCATTTTCTAATATCTGTGTGAGGAATATGGAAAGTTACTTTTATTGTGGCCTTTGTCAGTTCTAAGATAATTTAAAACACACCTCAGTTCTGCCTCCCTTTATGATGCATGTCTGAGAAGAAGCAGCACAAAGCCAGTCTTGAGCAAATAAGAAAGCCAAAAGGATGTGAAAAGTCACTAAATAAAACCAGTTTTCAACTCTCAAAGGCAAATGCCTTCAAAGTTTTGAGTAACTCGGACTGTACCTGACTGGAAAACATGACCTGGCAGTAAGGACACCACAGAAATCTTTTAAAAGTGTGTCTTCAGGAGAACACTAAAATAGCAAATGCTTGCTGTTCTTCTTTGCTCTCCCTTCCCTTCCCTTCCCTTCCCTTCTTTTTCCCTTCCTTCAGGAGAACACTAAAATAGCCTTCCTTTCTTCTTTCCCTTCCCTTCCTTCCTTCCCTTCCCTTCCTTCCCTTCCCTTCCTTCCCTTCCTTCCCTCCCTTCCCTTCCCTTCCCTTCCCTTCCCTTCCCTTCCCTTCCCTTCCCTTCCCTTCCCTTCCCTTCCCTTCCCTAGAATTTCCCAGAACTTCCCTTCCCCTCTTCTAGCCTCTTTTTTCTTTAAGTTTTTAGGTTTTCTGGGTTATTTCTGTTTTTGGGGTTTTGTTTTGTTTTGTTTTTTTTTTTTTTTTTTTAATGTATTTTAAGAAGCTATCTTTTGTTAGATTCTAAGGAAATCTTAATTCAGGCCAAGTGGAGCTTCAGATGTGGTCGATATGCTGAGTACACTGACATTTCCTGCCATGCAACACTGCTCCCATTGCATCAATCAGAATCCCTAGGAAATAAACAGTACAGAAGTATTAAAACACAATGGGAGGAGTATTGGCGAGCTTGTGGGAGCACAGACAACCACCCCCACAGAGCTGCTGGTGTCCTTTTATTATTAGATCTGTGCCAGAATGCAGCGTCTCCTCCCCTGGATTCATTTTCACAGTTGCTCCTGGCAATGTGGGGAATTTTAAAATGTCCATAACTCAGTCATTGCATAAACATTCTTTTTATATTTTGGAAGCTTTTACTTGTGCCTAGGAACATGAAGCACTGTTAGCATTTTGTCGGTTCATTTTTAACTGATTGTTTTGAAAAGTTAAAATTGTGGAAAAAAAAAGGGCAAATTCCTTTTTGGCCTAAAAGAATGGTTTGGCTATTCTTTAAATTAAGGACATTGTTTTTAAAGTAGCATAAGCCAAAAGTTATTATTAGGTGAGAAATATGAAATTATATTATCCATACCTAGATCATTGAAACAAGCCAGAGTTTCTGGTATTCCACTTTTACAAACAGCATAACTAATAGAAAGATTTCAGGGCTTCTCCTCTTACGTGTCTCCATTTTTAGCATTTTTCATTTTAATAGCATTCCTTTTGTTTCTTTGGAACATATTTCACACAATTGTTTCCTATCACAAATCAGGCTGGAGGAAAACACCATTACCTTTTGCAATAAAATTGGTTTCTGTTTTCATGAACACCTCATGGCACTGCCAGGAGCGCTCTCTCTCCTCTCTGCCCTCCTCTCCTTTGTGGTAAGGTTCCTAGACGAGGTCTGGGTGGGTGATGAGGCTGCAGTGGAATCAACATGCTGAAAATGCACCCAATTAAGTGGCAATGGCATTGCAGCTTTCTAATCCCCTAGCTGAGAATCTGACCGATGGAATAAAGTGTTGTGATTCCAAAAAATCGCCTTCAAATCAAGCGACAGATCTTTCAGACAGGAATCCAGGACAGAGGTTTGGAATGCTGTTGGCAGCAAGTACTGAGATGGTCCTTGTGCTCTTGTGGAAGTATTTAATTATTTTGCAGCCTGTGAATCTTCATGTGTACCTTTGTCCTCAGTTCCCAGGTAGCAGGCACATCTTGATACATCTGGGAAAAACATGGAAGTCAGGGTTTTCTCTCTGCTGTGCTGTTTCTTTTTTAAATTGATGCCCTGGAGTGGCTACCGAGAACAGGGGTTAGACAGAGTTAAGAGAATAAAGTGGGTATTTATTAAAGGCCCTCAATGGGTACACCTGGGGCAGTTGAGAGGAATACCGGATTTGTCTTTACTAACAAGCTGTGGGTCTGCTGGTATATAAAACTAGCACTGGGAGATAAAAGAAACAATGGGAAGGATTCCACTGATTGATGAATGGAAAAAAGATATTTGCTTTTACAAATAAACTTTAGGTTTGCTGATAAATGAAATTAGACATTGAAAGATGAAAGAAACAATGGGAAAGAAAAACCCCTAAATTCCGTATCAATTAAAAATTAAAAGGGAGGGTTATACATTAGAGGGAAATCTTCAGTATCAGGTGTCTGTATTGGGGAGTCTGTACCTCTCAAGTACCTCAGCCAATGGGAAAAGAGAGAAGGGAAATGTGGCCAGGAAACCAGGATAAAAAGGAGGCTGCATCCTCCAAACATTTGAGAGATCCCAGGGGATGCCCCATGGCCTCTCCCTTTATTCGAATAAAACCAAAAAAAGGACTCCTCTGTCTCCTTTTTGGACATTAACCTCTGATGTTTGTGGATTAATTTTCCTAATACAGTCAAAAGCCTTCCAGGGGCTACACCCCCAGATGGATGATGGCCACAAGTTTTTCAGACAGATATAAATTGTATTATCAGGGGTTAATTCTTTAAGTAGCTTCAGGTAATACAGCTTCAGGTAATTAAGTAATGTACCCCCAGTTTGCTCTTCCCCAAATGCCATTACCTTTTGTTTATACTTTTCAGGGTCTGAGGCAGAGGGTGTTCTTGGTTCTTAGGCCTAGAGTTACACACTAATGCAGTACAGAATCTGAAAAATGTAAAAGCTAAAATCTTAAGGTGTTGATATGAGCTGCAAATACCCCCAGGCATCTTACCCTAGTAGGAGGGGACAGCATTTAGATTCCATATAAACACCAAAAGAAACTCCTGAACTCTTTTTACAGCAAGGGTTTCACACTTGGAAGGGACAGAAGCCTGTTCAGACATCTTTTGGTGAATCACACCCACACAAAGGGTTTCTGTGTCAATCCTGGATGCGGGAAGGTAGGGAGGGTGGTCTTTTATCTTTGAGAATTGAGTCCTAATTGAGAACACTTTGCCAGCTTTGTTATCCATGATCCAGGCCAAATCCTGCTTGTCTGCCTGGAGCAGCCTATTTGAAGCTGCTAGCCATATATCTCAGTGTCCAGTAAGCAGGATTTGACTTTTGTGTAGGGTGAGAAGAACTTGCAGAAAACAGTGAAGACATTTGCGTGCAACTAAAATCCTTCAGATGATTGTCCCAGCTGAGCTCTTCCCAAAATAAATGCCAAGCTAATTTAAATGTGAGGCAATATCAGTACAATTGAAGACAGCTACACAAAAAGTTTTATTTTTATTCCTGAATTATAAGTTGAGGGTGTTTATTATGAGATGGTTCTTTGAAGAAACATTGTAATACAAGGTTCTGGCACCTGAGATTTTACAGATAAATCTGAGCAGTAAAAAAAGAGAATAAAAATATCTTTAAAAAACAAAACAAAAACCCAAAAACTCACCAAAAAAATCCCCCAAAAAACCCCAACAACAACAACAACAACAAACCCCAAAAAACCAAAACAAAACCAACCAGCCACAGACATTACTTCTCATCTGTATATTCTTAGATTTTTAAATTGGTAATATTTTTAGAATGAGAAGAAATAATTTAAAATAATTTTTTAGAGAGGAACAATTAGTCTAGCTATGTATGTGTGTGGGTAGAGATGAAAAATTAGTACCTGTACTGAAAAATACAGAAATAAATGATCCTTTCAAATGATGAAATATAAAATAATTGTACGTGTTTCAGCCCAAAACACCACATCTTCCTCTGGCAAAAGATAACACAGTATTTGCCAAGTTCCCTTCCCAGAAATGGTTTTCCTTAGGAAATCCATGTAAAAGGTCCATTTTCAAGGACCTGGTCTTAACTATATTTCCTAACCTCAGGATAAAAGAATTCTGCTTTTACTCAGGTCTTCTTTCCAAAAATGACAGAAAAGAAGCTGTGTGTATGTGGGGTTATCATGTTGATTGTCACGGTAAAAATTTATCTTCCACTCAAGATCCAAAATGGAATTTTTAATAGAAATTTATTCAAAATTCCTATTAACTATATCCATCTTTTCCCTATGTACATGTTTTCTACTCTGCTTGCAATGTAGACATTTCAGCATTTTCACATTGCAGTATAGCTGGAACTCGAACCTAAATCATCTCCTTTCACTTTCACAGCTGAATTTAGTGCAAATAGTGAAACTGTACAAAGTTGAAAAGCAATTAAGGCTATTATCTTAGTAACATAATTAGTTCCATCAAACACAAAGGAGTTAATTTCCTGCTTGAATGTCGTGGCTATTTAACATGCCTTCAGTGTTATAGCTTAAGATGGAATATTTTAAATACATGTTTTGAGTGTGTACAGTGGTTTTGACTGTACTCAATGGCACAGTTCTGCTATGTCCCCTGACCTCACCGGTGGGAAGCTCTGAGGGAGGAGATTAAATTACAAAAGCTTTTTGGAACTGCAAGAAGCAACCACCTAAATTGCAATGCATGGGGAAAGCTGCAGTACTGATGCAAAGAATGGCTAAAAACCTCTGAAACCCTACAAAGCTGCTAAAATGTCTGCCTTTTCATCCAAAGTATATTTTAAAAGTGCCTGTGAGTGCCAGTTAGGGACAACAGGATGCCTTTTTTTTCCTAATTACACACCTCCTGTCACAGTATTTAGCTTTCTTTGAAAGAAGAGGGGAAAAAACCCAATTACGTTGCTTGCTGAGGAAGTGCTAATTGTACACTGCAGTTGCCCATGCTACTAAGAAGCCTTCATGGACATAAGTAAACACTTTAAAATGGTGGTATCTGTCAGTGCAAGAAAAAAATAGCAACCTCAGGATTTTATTGTTAATATTTACAGCCCTACAAAGAAAGAATCCATTAAAGAGGGTGCCTAAAGCACAAAGAGCAATTCCTGATATTTTCCTGTATATTCAGATTCTCTACTACTAATCAATTTGCCTCTGGCCTTAGGAAAACAGTCCCCCTCAGTAAGAATACCTTTGGTCAAGGTATGTGTAAAAAAGCAGGAAATATTGTTTTCCTCCTTATCTTTGCCCAAGTGGCAGAGTGAACAGCAGAAGAAATAGGAATATTCTCTCCATAGCGTATTTATTTTGATTTTCTTCTGTTTCCTTCAGACAGCCTACTCAGTCTGTTGTCTGTAGGAGAAAACCATGGTTCCTTGTGAATTATTTCTCACCACAGGCTTTCCTGAAGGGGCCTGATTTTCAGCACACAGAATGGAATGTCTTTAACATTAACTTTGAGCAACATGGGCAGCAGATGTTCCATAAATGCTATAGACTTTATTTCTGTCCTTATGGAAATGCAGGAACATTCTTCTGACTGTGACATGCCTGCGATAAGACAGGAGGCTCCCAGGAAAAAGTGGAAAAGTGTAGCTTGGATCCTTCTCCCTGCAAAAGTGCTCAAAGCAAAGGCTGTCAGGTGGGTACTCAGGAGAGAAGTATTTCTAGAGGAAAAGACAAACATCTCAGGACTGTACTTGTTCTCATACTGATCTTTTCCAGACTTGACAATTTAAACAATTTCCAGAGCAAACTAGACATTATGGCAAAATACCTCCACAGTGTACTGAGTTGACCTGTCTTGCAAAATAGAAAATTAACTTTTGCACAATTAAAGACACACAAAAAGATGACATTAAAGATGTGACTTTCTAAAAAACCTCCTCTTGCTGATATTGCCATCTAGGTGAATTTTAAGTCTCTTTTTAAAAATCAAACAAGATTACAACCTTAAGAGCTAGCAACAATTTTTCCATATATTCTGAAGAGCAGTGCTGGAAATGTCTTTGTAAGAGCTAAGTTAGAAACGATGTTCTAACAGGGCAGACAAAATTCCCTGCAACTTCACAGGGGTTTTTGGGTGCTTGTTGGCCGAGTTTATATTATTGCTTCTTTTTTCATTGTTGTAAATATTGCATTGAAGTTCCTTTTAAAATCCAGGAATCCAGGCAAAGTCTATTAGCACACTCAGCCATGCAGCAGTGCTATAACAGTTGAAAAAGAGGATAAAATGTCTTCCATCAAAAAAAGAACTCTGTAGGAAAGGTTCCAGAATCTAGTGAAGCCATAAGGAATTGAGCTTATTCCATCTCCCTGTGTAATTACAGACAGGTAGAGTTGAAGACTTAAATATCTGCCTAGATAAAGACAGTGGGGTTTTTTGTTTTGGTGGTGGTTTTTCTGTTGTTGGTTTTTTTTGGTTTTTTTTTGTTTTGTTTTTTTTTTTTTACTAGACAAATGGGAAAGCTCCTCTGCACCACAAGAAACCAGATGAAACAAACCATCACTATGTGAGATGGAGCAGAAACCAGCTGGTATTTAGGAATTTAAAAAAGAGATTTCTGATCAGAAAAGATGAGAAGGCAAGGCAGCTGCCACAACCAAAAAAAAAAAAACAAAAAAGAACATCTAGATCTTCTCTTTTCAAAGTCCCTATAATCTCTCTTTTCATGTCACATACATATCTCAAACTAAGCAAAAGCAGGAAAAAAGGGAGTTATGGCCTTAACACCTTTGTATTCCATTGCAGGGAGGGCTAAGAAAAGCAAAAAGAATGCTGTTGATTATTTGCCTCTCTTCTACTTCTATTCTAAGACTGTTTTTGTGGGCTATTGTAAAGGAAAAGAGGAAAAGGAGAATTCACTAAAGGTATTGTCACTAAAATCTGCAACCTCCTGAGAGATTCTGAAAGATTTTGACACCAATATCGATGAGTAGAGTTGAAATGCGAATGTTTTGGGCAAAACTATTATACAGAATTTAGGAAAGCTTTAGAAAAGAGTGAAAGAAACTTGAGAAGGAACACATGTAAACCGACACTGAGGTGTGCATTGGAAAGCTGCAAGAAGTTTGCTAGCAACTGTTTCTTTCCCTGGCGCACAAAGTCAAGTGCTCCTTGATTGCCCTACTAATTAAGGGTCTCATTAGGGTTCCAGATGGAAGGTCAAATTTCTTCTAAACTGCGTGTGGAATCCTATCCTTTCAGTTTCGCCCAAAGACTTTCAGGATCATCAGCTGCCTTAAAGAAAAGATCCTGGAACAAAAGAGACGGTGCTGGGCATCCCTTTTCCTGCGCAGCTTTAAACGCCACAACACACATTCGTATTGTGCTTCTTTTTTTCAGCTTCATGTACCTTGACACTTTGGCTCCCTCACTGAGCCCAGCTGGATCATTTTAATCTGGAATCAAAAGAGGAGAAAACAATTGCTCAGTTTCACATTCCTTTTGAAGCCTATCAACAACACCCTGCGAATTTGGGCTAGAAATTTTCCTTTCAAACTAAATGGACTTCTCCATTCTTTCTTTTGATCATGAGAGCTCCTGAACCTGAACTGTATCAAGCGGAATTACTGGTCACAAAATGTGCCTGCTCAAGAAGCTGATGTCTCCACATTTAACTCACATCCTGTAAAAAACAACACACACCTGGACTTATGCCCATGGACCATCAGATTCCTTCACTCTTGCAGGGCCCAACGTCAGAACTTGCAATGTCCAGCTATTGCTCCCAATCCAGAGCTCCTAGAACAAAAAGTAAGCACTGCCTTCACTTTGTCCTTGCAGCTTTTAAAGTGCAGCACACCCAGGAATGCATGCTCAGCTCTTGGGACCCTCGTGCACTGTCAGTCTCAGAGTCCAGTTAGAAAGCTAAGAATGTTCAGCAGGTGGTCCCACAGGAGAAATTCTAGAAGAAAGATGCAGTGCTGGAATTTACTTTCCTTGTGCAGCCTTTTGCTGCACAGCAAACAGTGAGACAATTCGTCTTCCTTCACGTGCAGAATCACACGCCCCTTCCATCTATGGAGGAACATATGCTTTCAGTCAGGACTAGAGCATCCACAACAAAACCTCTACACTGCCTGCTCTCACACGAATGGTGCCGGGACAGAAGAGCGCTCGGTTTTTTCCTGGGCGCTGACAAAATGAACCACACGATGGCGGTGTGGACTTGCCACAGAAGAAAACGCACCTCGCCTATGTGAAGTACCTGAAGTGCAGATCCAGGTTGAAATCACCACTACGCTCAAATCAACAGTCAGGACAAAAGGATTTCGCTGCTCTCCCGAGTACAAACTCTTATTTGCCCCACACTCAAGCGGCAACACGAACTCCTTTACGCTAATACATTTATTCACTCTCGCAGAGATCGGCTACAAACTTGAAACCATCTGGCAAAAGCAACGCTCACAAAGTGTCAGCTGAGAATGCTGGCTCTGCCTTACAACTTCAGCTGCACCCAAAGAACTCCTCCTCACACTGCTCAATTTGGCACGTGGTTTCCACTTCTTCAGAAATTCTGGCCTTATTTTGGACAAGGTCGTGTGCTCAGCATTGGTATGCAGCTGCTAAGAGTGCTCTGGGCAGGTAATGCCCAGTAACACTGTTCTATCACCTTTGTAGGGGCTCATTTCCTGGATGCTGTTTATTCCGGAGGGGGGAATGCCATTTATTTTGAGATGGGCTTATAGTTCCTCTCTTTGGCAAAGAAACCAATTTTGGATCTGCAGATTGGGTAATCTTGATAAAATTTAATGGCTTTTCCTAATAGGCAGCTCTGTCAGTGAGAGCTATTGAACTGTTCTGGGAATGCAAAAGCCAAGCTGTTGATGAACTTTCTGTCCTGGTACCTTTAGTGTTGTGAGCAGTTCCATTTGGATCCTGGCTCTGTGAGACTGAAGGGTTATGATGCTTCATAGAGCTGAGAAGAAAGTGCAGATAGTAGGGTGTGGACTGGTAGTTCTTTGGGTGCAACGGAAATTGTTAGCAGCAAGAGCTTTCTCAGCTAGCACTTCTGTGAGCTGTGTTTTTGCCGGATGATTTCAAGTTTGTAGTCAGACTCTGCCAGAGTGAAAAGATTTATTAGCACAGAAGAGTTCATGTTGCCGTTTGAGTGTGGTGCAACTCAAGAGTTTGTACTTGGAAAGGAAAGGTCAGCGAGATCTTTTTGTCCTGACACAGTGGACTGGAGAGTAGTGACGTTTTCAGCTTGGCACTGCACTTGGAGTGGTTTACAGCAAGACCAGAAGCGTTTCCTTCTTTTGCAAGCCCACATCGCCATCGTACGGTCAGTTTTATGAGCGCTGAGAGTGCCAAGGGAAAAGCCAGGCCTCCATCATCCCCCTGCCGTCTGCAAACAGGCCAAACACACAGGTGACTCGCACTTTCCTTCTCAGCTATGCACAGCATCACATCCACCGCTAATCCAAAATTGTCCAGGTGGGGACCGGGCTCTGCTCCCAAGGAGCAAGGCACAGGACAAGAGGAAACGGCCTCAAGCTACGCCAGGAGAAGCTCGGGTTGGACACCACGAAGCATTCCTGCACTTTAAGAACTTTTTCTTGGACATTGGAATAGGCTGCACAGGCTGGCGATGGAGTTATTGTTACACCCTGAAGTGTTAAAGGAAACAGCAAAGGCACCACTCGGTGCCACAGCCCGGCTGACGCGCCGGCCCCGCAACCTCTCCCGCGCTAATGAGCTCCGCGACTTCAATCACCTCGGCACCAGCGAGGGGCCCCGCGGCCCCGCCCTGCGCAGCCGCGCTGCGCTCGCGGCCTCGCGCACGCGCCGCCCCGCCCCAGGAAGACACAAGATGGCGGCGGCGACGCGTGGGCTGCGGCTGCCAAGGGCAGGTGAGTGTCAGCCCCGCCGGGCCTCTCGTGGTCCCGCTGTGCCCACTGCTCTCAGCCAGCTCGGCCCGCCTGTGCGGCTCTGCCCCGGCCCGGGACACGCTCTGCTTCTGGCTCTGCGCGAGGGGAGCTCGCACCGCAGCGGCTGGAAAGGAGCTGCCGAGAATTTTTCCGGGAGCGCGGAAATCATCGTGTTTGTGCCTCCCTTCTCCTTAGGGAGCTGGGGATTGGAGCGTAGAGGGCTCGGATGTAGCTGCGGGTGTCGCGCTGGGGCTGTCACTACCCTATAGCTAAAAGCTTGGATTCCTTTTGCGGTTTCTTAGGTGACTGTGACCTTTGGGCCATGATCTATGATAAAGTTCAGCTGCCAATATTATGTTTAAAGCGTGTATTTGAGTCTTTGATTCTGTTTAAACTGATTCTGCCCACAGTCTTAGATTAAGTAACATGGGAGATGGCAAACGGGTTTTGTTGGTAAAGGGCAGGGAGGAATTTAATATCCTTTTAATGGGATCACTGCTTTCTTTATTTACCTAGGTGGCTGTCAGACTGCCTTCCAGGACAAAATGAGAGATGTGGTGTCTTTTTCCTCTTTGTGGGGTTGGGAGAGAATGGAGATAGACATATTTTTGGGTAGAGAAAAAGGTGCTTTGGGTTCACTGCAGATATTTGAGCTTTAATTCATAGAATGACAGAATTATTTGGATTGGAAGGGACCTTAAGGGTCATCTAGTTCCAAGCCCCTGCCATGGGCAGGGATACTTTCCACTATCCCAGGTTGCTCAGAGCCCCATCCAACCTGGCCTGGAACACTGCCAGGGATGGGGCAGCCACAGCTGCTCTGGAAAATGCAATTTAAAGCAATGATTGAGCATATAACCATAGCTGGTGATAATTTAGGGTAGCCAGAACTCAGAGACTTATGGAACAAGGAAAATTGCTCATCACTAAACACCTTATAGCGTAAGATAAGCACAGCAGGGGAATTCACAAAAGGGGGAGAATACAAGACAGTAATTGGATATTATTTGTTGGTATGGTAATGACGTTATGAAGAGCCTGCCACGAATAATTTTTGCAGAAGTAACAGCAAGGAAGCCACTGAGTTGTTGAAAGCTGTAAAGTATTATCGATTTTTTAACTTTCAGTGGCTCTCAAACTGTCTTTCAGGACCAAATTGGAGGTGCAATATCTTTTTCCAGTTTGTGGGGTATGGAGAGAACAGGGATAGACAGACTTTTGGGTAGCGAAAGACCTCCTTCATGTGCTGAAATCCGGTTAGACTTTCTGGTTTGAGCTCTGCCAGCTGAGGTGACTGAATATCATTTATGCCTCTCCACTCCCTATCCTTTGATCTTCTAAACATTGTGGCTGCAGTGTCAGTGCCCCTGTGTAACTGGTACTTCCTAACCACATTGGGATAAAACCTTCTTCAGTGTGCACATGTCAGGTTGCTCCCAATCCCATCCAGCCTGGCCTTGGACACTTCCAGGGATAGGGGAGCCACAGCTTCTCTGGGCAACCTGTGCCAGTGCCTCAGCACCCTCACAGTGAAGAATTTCTTCCTGATATCCTATCCTGTACCTCCTCTCTGTCAGTATGAGGCCATTCCCTCTTGTCCTGTCACCACATGCTGTTGCATATCAGTATCCTGATGATGTCCTGCCTCTGTGGCTCCCAAGTTTTCCTAGCTCCTTGAGGAAAGGAACAGCTTTGAGGCAGTATGCCACGTATCATGGATCATGCTCTTTGCATCTCTCCCTCTCTCCTTGCTTCAGAGCTGTGATACAGGAGGATTGCTTCCTCTGCTATATTTTATATTTTTACTGAGTATTTTTTACTTGCTTCAACTTAAACTCATAGTGACCTTTACTTGCTCTTTAAGAACTGATAACCCTTGTTTGCTCCTTCCCTGTCTCAGTTTGGTCCTTAACTTTACTAGCAACTTCCCAGGCCTGCTCCCCTCTGACCTCTCCAAAGATCTCTGAAACAGTCCATAAAAAGCCTTGGCATGGGATATTAGAGAAAAAGGATCTGTGATGAGAAAACCAATATAAGCTGTGAGTTAGCCGTGCTGAATCCCAGTTAATGTCCCAAAATCTCTCCTGTTCCGTGTTGCAGGCCATGGAATTTCTGTCCTGACTGCAGCACCGTCGGTATTGCAGCAGCACCGGCAGGTCCATCACGCCGTGATCCCTCATGGGAGAAGTGGAAGATCCTCTGTCAGCGGCATTGTTGCAACTGTCTTTGGAGCCACAGGTTTCCTGGGACGATACGTTGTCAACCGCTTAGGTAATGCTCACCAGGAGTACTTATTAAAGAAACTACCCAAAAAAATATTTAACAAAACCAATTAGTCTCTAGGTTGCAGGGTGATGGAGAATTTTCTGGCATTGTGGATTTTAAAAGTGTTTTGCAGTCTGCATAAGTTCCAGTATGTGACAAGTAGTAAAAAGTGTTCTAATAAAGGAAATTTTGGAGCTTTGGAAGTTTATGGTCATTAAAAGAAGTCCTACCCCTGTAGAATGCAAGTCTGGGGAAATCTACAGCATGTATTTGATTCTTCTGGTTTTAGCCTTATTAGGACATTTTACTAAAAGTTTGCAGGAGTTTGATTGGAATTCTTTAAAATTGCCCTTTTGAATTTAAATTTTGGAAAATAACCCATGCTGCTTTTTTCCCCTCCTTCTTTTCATGCAGCTTACAAAATGTAAATATCCTTGTAAATGTTCAATTTTTTAGGTATTATGCTCTGTTTATAGGACACACCATTTTTGTTTGTTAATGAGCTTTGGCATTTTGTCTTACAGGCCTAAATATTGAGGAAAAATTCCTATTTAAGAATTTGAATTATGTAGGTTCAAGAAGAGCCTTAGTTCTGTTCTACTTTTGGCTTTGGAGATGTGCATTCAAGATACCTATGTCTAATTGTAGTGCTTTAATGACGTATTTGTTTGAAACTTTCGGGTTTTTGTGGCCCTTTAGGTCGCATTGGCTCTCAAGTCATCATCCCCTATCGCTGTGATCAGTATGACCTGATGTATCTGCGGCCCATGGGTGACCTGGGGCAGCTTCTCTTCATGGTGAGTCTGGCTTGAGATCAATCACAAAGCCCTGGCTGTACAAGGCAGCCAGGTAATTCTTCTCAAAGACACAGCTCCAGCTGTTGTTTAGCCTCTAAACGGAAATGGTGTGAAAGATCTTGTTGTAGTGATGCCTATTTACACATTATCTCACTTTTTCCCCATTTGATACTCTGCTTGCAGGAGTGGGACTGTAGGGACAAAGATTCCATCCGAAGAGCCGTGGAACACAGCAATGTGGTCATTAATCTTATTGGAAAGGAATGGGAAACAAAGTAATTTTCTTTTTCTTTCTTTTCTTATATGTGATAGATTTGCACCAGTCATCGTAGCCATGTTTTACAACATATGTGTGCAGCGATGTTGCCATTGTTCTTGGCTTCTGGGAAAAGGCAACCCCAAAATTTTGCATATAAAATGTCTTTAAAAGATTAACTCCAGTCCTGGTTGTGATCTGCTTTGGAAAAGTGCATTCTTTCCACAATTTTCCCGTGTACAGCTTTTGTTTTGTCAGAAAAATCAAATATGCTGTTTTCACTTACCTAATGAGTATTCCCTGAGTGCCTTCCTATAGATGACAGAGCCTCACCAATTTTTTATATTTATATTTACATTGACACTTTTTTATATTTAACTCATATTTACATTATATTTGCATTGACATTATCACAGAGGTAAGATTTCATCCTGTCACTTGGACACAGTGATGAGTTGTGGCCTGCTAGAAAAAGCCGTGATCAAACAGGAATAGCTGATGGAGAGTTGATTATTAAGTTGATCATTAAGATTATGACTAATAACTTCATTCCTTGGTAGAATTTTAGCACAGACAATATTAGCTACAGAAGCATTCTTTGATAAAACTTTCTAAGAATAGTTTCTTTTTGAAATCCATTTTGAAATTCCCATATTTTAGTTTAAAAATACCTGTAACAGCCACCTTCAGTATGTGTGTGTTCGTGCAATTATGTCCATTTTATTTAAAACCTTTTGCAGAACTGCCAGACAAAAATTTAATGGTGAGATTTGCCTTTGTGTGGTGCATAATTTTTGCTCTGGTAGTAGACAGAAACAAACATAGATACCAGTTTCATCTCTGTTTATATACCTAATGCTTTTGTTGCCCTTTTTCTTACGAACAGCCTTTTGATGTTCAGAATTTCTGGTCTTGTGTAAAAGGTGTGATTTATAGAAAAGACAGTTTATTTCATTATTAAAAGGAAGTATGAGGACATCAACAAAAAGTTTCATTCTGTTTAAAAATCCCCAAACCTTGTTCTCTGTGCAGTTTCAATAGATTGAAACGGACAAGTCTTGGTCCATGTTTATAACTTTTGGACATTACAGAACTTAACCACTGTGTAGCAGAAAGGTTTTAATCACGTGTTTTGTGCATGTGGATATCAGTGGTGGTGCTGAAACCCTGAGATCAAGTTCTCTGGTTTGTTAAACACGAGGTCAGAGTAACCACTGGAATCATCCCAGAGCCTATGAACAGCTTGTCCAGGAAGAAAAGTAAGATTAGATGGAGAGATCAGGCAAAAAAAGCTACGCCTACCATGAAATATTTTCTTCCTTGCTTTGTACTTGTGTCCAGGCTCCTGTGTGTACTATGTTGTTTGAAACTCCATGGTTACGGAAGGGATGTTGTTCTTGTGTGTTTCTAAATTTATTTTGGTGAGCAGAAAAGGAGTGATGGTTCCCAGGATCAGATTAGTTATTGAAGGCTCAAAAATAACTTCGTATTTTTAAGCCTTTCTTTGGGCTCCAGTGGGATCTGAAGAGCTGTGGGAGGATATAAGGACACAGAGGAAGGGGTTTGGATAAGATGTTTGTTACCCAAAGCAAATGGTCAAGGTGCAGGAGTGCCTACAGGGACAATACAACAACATGAGAAGCCAGTTATCTTTCTTGCAGTTTTGGAATTGTTGGCAATTCTGCATGGAGACAGAGCTTCTGTATTGATCTTGATGAGATACCAAACTGGTTGACAGTATAACTGTCTAATTTAGGCCCCTTGAATATCATACAGAAAGGGTAGGATTTCTTGCTTCTCCTGGAAGTCCCTTTCAGCTCTGAAATGGTTCTAAATGCTCTGACAAATTGTTTTTCCACTTGCATTCCATTTGCAACCTCTGTGTTCTCTGGTTTGTTTTTGTCTTCTTCTCCCCTGCCAAGCATCTGCCCTGATTTGTGCTGCTCAGAAATTTCGAGCTTCTTTGTAGTGTAATTAGGTGTGTCAAATCAAGGCAAATTTTGGACAGGATTTGTGAAAACATAGCCTTACTTAGAGTTCAAGATGCAGGAGAGCTTCTTTTAATAAAAATAACCTGTTTTCACTTTTACTGGGAGTTTTCTCTTTGTCACAGATAAGTGCACAAGGGGATTTTTCATACTGATTTAATCTTACCAGGTGAAAGGTCAGAGAAGGTAAAATTGAAGATTGCAGTTGCAATTTCACTTTCCTCTAATTTTTATTATATGAAGAGTCCATCATGAAGGGAAGTTTTGTTTCTAAGACTGTCAGTGTAGGTTTTTGATAATACATTCAAATAATGTGTAATAATTGCTTTTTGGCTGCGTGGCAGCCATTGTTGATTGCTCTTAAAGTAACGTTTGGGTCTTGCCTTGCTTTAGAAACTTCAAATTTGAAGATGAATTTGTAAATATTCCTCAAAATATCGCACAGATAAGTAAGGAAGCTGGTGTGGAAAAATTCATTCATATCTCTCACCTGAATGCTAGCATGAAGAGTCCCTCCAAATACCTCAGGAACAAAGTAAGTCTTATTTTGGTGAGCAGAAAAGGAGTGATGGTTCCCAGGATCAGATTAGTTATTGAAGGCTCAAAAAATAACCCGTATTTTTTAAGCCTTTCTTTGGGCTCCAGTGGGATCTGAAGAGCTGTGGGAGGATATAAGGACACAGAGGAAGGGTTTGGATAAGATGTTTGTTACCCAAAGCAAATGGTCAAGGTGCAGGAGTGCCTACAGGGACAATACAACAACATGAGAAGCCAGTTATCTTTCTTGCAGTTTTGGAATTGTTGGCAATTCTCATGGAGACAGAGCTTCTGTATTGATCTTGATGAGATACCAAACTGGTTGACAGTATAACTGTCTAATTTAGGCCCTTGAATATCATACAGAAAGGGTAGGATTTCTTGCTTCTCCTGGAAGTCCCTTTCAGCTCTGAAATGGTTCTAAATGCTCTGACAAATTGTTTTTCCACTTGCATTCCATTTGCAACCTCTGTGTTCTCTGGTTTGTTTTTGTCTTCTTCTCCCCTGCCAAGCATCTGCCCTGATTTGTGCTGCTCAGAAATTTCGAGCTTCTTTGTAGTGTAATTAGGTGTGTCAAATCAAGGCAAATTTTGGACAGGATTTGTGAAAACATAGCCTTACTTAGAGTTCAAGATGCAGGAGAGCTTCTTTTAATAAAAATAACCTGTTTTCACTTTTACTGGGAGTTTTCTCTTTGTCACAGATAAGTGCACAAGGGGATTTTTCATACTGATTTAATCTTACCAGGTGAAAGGTCAGAGAAGGTAAAATTGAAGATTGCAGTTGCAATTTCACTTTCCTCTAATTTTTATTATATGAAGAGTCCATCATGAAGGGAAGTTTTGTTTCTAAGACTGTCAGTGTAGGTTTTTGATAATACATTCAAATAATGTGTAATAATTGCTTTTTGGCTGCGTGGCAGCCATTGTTGATTGCTCTTAAAGTAACGTTTGGGTCTTGCCTTGCTTTAGAAACTTCAAATTTGAAGATGAATTTGTAAATATTCCTCAAAATATCGCACAGATAAGTAAGGAAGCTGGTGTGGAAAAATTCATTCATATCTCTCACCTGAATGCTAGCATGAAGAGTCCCTCCAAATACCTCAGGAACAAAGTAAGTCTGGAGTCCACTTAAATGTATTTCCTGAGAACGTACTTTTTATTTGGTTTGGGTTTGGTTTTGGTTTTTTCCCCCAGCTGGGGCTGTTTGAAGGACATCAGTGTATGAATTTATTATCTGCTGTTTTCTGCAACTGAGAAATGTTTGGGCTTTTTGTGAGACCTTTATCTTAGTGCATCATCTTGAGCATCAAATGGCTTAGATATAAATAATTTTTATGCTACTGATGGCATAATTTCTTTCAGTTCTGCAGTCAAGGATGCCTTCTGTTATTAAAGGCATCCACTTCTGCTTGGTTCAGCATGAATGTAATGAATGTTTTTGTTTTAATTGATAGGCTGTTGGAGAGGAGGCTGTGAGGGAAGAATTTCCAGATGCTGTAATTCTGAAGCCCTCTGAGATGTTTGGGAGAGAGGACCGATTTCTCAATCATTATGCAAGTAGGTACTCTTGGAATAATAAACCCATGTATGATTTGTGTAACTGCCTGTAGAGAAAAGAGAGAAAATGAGATTTGCTTCTGAAAAGCAAGTGTGTTCTTACTAGCAGTATGTGGGATGTACAGCAACGTACTAAATTCTCACCTCTTGACACAATTCTTTCTCAGTCTAGTTAGATGTTGCTCTTTGTTTTTATTTTTGTAATCATTTTATTTTGAGGGGGGGTGTGTACTCACCCACTCTAAGGAAACAGCAAATGCAGCCCTCTCATTACTGTTAATACAAAAACTAAATGTGTCTTGAAAAAAGATGCTGCTGCAATTGGCTGGGAGTTCTTCCCAATCCTAGTTTTTTTAAAAGAGAACTCAATTTTCAGAAGAGATCCACACTCCGTGCTGGTGGTGTGGTATCAAATGTCTTGGTTATTCTGGTACTGAAAGGATTCCCTGATTTTCTCTTTTTTCCCATCAGACATGCGTTGGTTTGGTGGTGTCCCTCTTGTTTCTCTGGGCAAAAAAACAGTGAAGCAACCAGTCTATGTAAGTTTTCCATGAAATCCCAATCTCAAATCCTTGGTGGGTGGATGTGTCGGTCTGTAAACCACCTCTGAAAGAAGAGTGTGTGCATGTATTCCTGTTTTCTCTTGGTAACTTGTCAGAATTTGTTCCTCACAGGTGGTTGATGTAGCAAAGGCAATTATTAATGCAATTAAGAATCCTGATGCAAAAGGAAAAACATATGCCTTGGCTGGGTAAGTCACTTTTTCAAATTAACTGCAGTACATCTTTTTAGTGTCATTTTTTGGCATGCTGCGCAGTACATTTTATTTCTCCATCCATGCACACAGTTTGAGCTGCAATAGATTCCACCTCCTTTTTGGGAGGAAAAATGGCTCAAGCTCTTACTGTGAGTACTTTGAAAATCCTAATCTGGGCCCCACTGCACTTCATGTGGTGTATGTGCACACAAAGAAGTAGGCAGCTTGGGAAACATGCTAGACAATATGGATTTGGGGAAAATTCTGGTAAAGCTGTGTGGAAACCATCTGGAATTAGAATGGCTTAGAGGCAGTGGATCTACAGTTAGAGACTGGTTTTACAGGTTGTCCAGAGAAGCTGTGGCTGCCCCAGCCCTGGAAGTGTTCAGGGCCAGGTTAGATGGGGCTCTGAGCAGCCTGGGATAGTGGAAAGTGGGGATAGAATGAGATGGTTTTAAGGTCCCTTTAAATCCAAACCGTTTTATGGCTGTCTGATCTCTTGGAACTTTTCTGGAGAACATGTCAGTTGAAGGCTTGTGAGTTTTCATGCTTGTAATCTTAGACCTTGGCATCTGTGAGATCCTGTGTTTATCAATCTGCTCAGCAGTGTGCTCTTGTGGTGTCATGGAACGTTTCAGAATGTTTTAGAATGGCAGCAAATTGCCTGGAAGGCCAAAGGAGATACCTGACAGCTCAGTCTGAGCACATCTAGACAGCCTAAAATGCCAAGGCAGGATCTGAACAAGAAAGGAATGGGAATTCCCAGTGGTTTGTGTTACTCTTAGGCAAGTGGATGGAAGACTGACTGCTTCATTCTCTCTGTCTTGAGAGAGGGTGCGGGATCATTAGTTTGTCTGAGTGACCCCGAGAAAGGTTGGATAGTCTCTGTTCCCAGCCCGGCGCTTAAAGGAGGAGTCTGAGCTCTTCATTTTGTGGTCTCAAGGTTGTTTATTATTTCTTATCTATAAAATTCTTTCTCCTGCCCTGACGAGGTCAGCTTAGCAGGATCGTCTGAGGCATTCTCCCGCCCTAACAAGGCGGTGTCGACTTTTATACCACAAACTATGTATATCATATTTACAATTACCTTCCAATGCCCATTACCCGTGCTAGACAGTGTACTTTCAACATGAACCAATCTAAAGTGCCCACATCACAGAGAAGATGGATGACAAGAAGAAGGAAATAACCACAAGGCAGGCCCTGATTCCTCCATCTTGTCTCCCAAACCCCCCTGTACCAAAATCCTAAAATCTACATTTTCACCCTGTGAACAAACCATTCAAACCCAAGTGATTCCCATGTCCCCACAAACAGGTGACAGATCCCTAAAAGGGTCAAAGTCAAGCCACCAGGTGATTTTGGCAACATTCCAGGACTTCGGAGCTCCCCAGGGGTTCTCTCGGCAGCTCTGGACATCCTGGAGGGATGTGCTGAGTTCCCACAAGAGGGGGAATGCATTTTTTGGACAGTTCATCTTGCTTTTTAATAGAACAAAATACTCTTAGTCAAGTAAAGGCAAGTGAATCAATTTCCCTGCAGCCATTTCCTACCAATGATGGAAGGTCTTGTTAATAAAGCATCCTTAATTCTCCATTTGATTTCTGGCTCCAAGTGGACTTGAACAAACTTCTCTCACAGCGATGGAAGTCTTTGAGTTCAGAATTGGAGTCAGCATGGAAGGAGGCACATTCAGGTGTGCTTTCATAGCACACAGAAACACTTCATCCAGTGTGGTTGTGGTGGGTTAGCCTTGGCCAGCAGCCAAATGCCCACTGTTCCTTTCTGTCAAATCCTTTCCATGCTTTTCCCCAGCTCCAGGATGGGCCTTTACAAAGGCTGCAGTCCTCCAGGATAAACCTCGTCCCTGTGAGCCACAGTGAAATCTCTGCAGGAGAATTACTTGGATTGAAGAAACAGGCTTTTTGTAGCCTTGCGGGTAGAGGGTTTAAAATTGTTTTTCTTCTCTGGTGCTGATATTGCAGTGTAGCTGACTGAGGTGTGATGTTTGCTGCGTTCCCTTCCAGCCCTCACCGGTACCTCCTGTATGACATGGTCGAGTACATCTATGCTGTTGCCCACCACCCCTTCATTCCCTACCCACTGCCACGGCCTCTCTACCAGTAAGTGGGACCCTAATTTCAATAAGCTCTTGGCAGCACAGAAGTATAAATGCCTGTTGCATGGGTTACTTACTCTGCCCAGTTGTTACTAAAGTGGTGGGGCTGCAGAAGTTGCCTTTCCTGAGGAACTCGTTAGCCAGTTTTGAGCCTTCAGCTTGGGGACAGGCCTGCATTTGATGAGCTGGTATGTGAAATGCATGCTTGTAGTGAACTTAACATAACTGTTCATTCCAGAGTCATTTCTCCCTGACATCTAGGGACAGGGTGAGAGGACATAGCCTCAAGCTGCACCAGGGGATGCTCAGGTTGGACATCAGGAAGAATTTCTTCACAGAAAGGGTGGTTGAACATTGGAATGGGCTACCTAGGGAGATGTTGAAAAAACAACTGGACATGGCACTCAGTGGTCTGGTCTGGTTGACAAGGTGGTGATCAGCAAAGGTTTGACTTGATCATCCTGGAGGTCTTCTCCTACCTAAGTCATTCTGTGATTGAATGGCTTTGCTGAGCCAAGAAGTAGCAAAAGGTACTAATTCAATAAAATTAGTAGCAAACCAAATTATTTTTAACAATACCACAGGAAAGATCTGTGTGTATGTTGCTGACTGCAGGCCCTGACAGATTTTTTTGCACAATCTTAAGGATCTGCTACTGAGCCTGGGCCTGATCCTTAGGGAATAATCACATCATTTTGAAGAGCTACCCCAAACAATAAAAGCCATTTCAGAAGTTGTCCTCAGCACAATGGGGCTGTGTTATTATTTGGCATACTGCTCCTCCTCTTTTTTAGTACAATGCAAATTAACAAGCGTAATCAGTCACCAGAGTTAGAACCCTCATAGCAGTACAAATCGGCATTGGATCCATGGAAATGCTGATGGATAACACTTAGAACATGCTAAACTATTGTGGCTGTTCCTCTGTTGGCCGTAAGAGGCACCGGGCACATGGCTCTGGTGACACAGAGCAGCTTGTTAGAAAGGTGCTATGTGGGTGCTTCTTAGTTTCATTCACATTTGCTGCAGTCTATATTATTCTTTTTTATTTATGGGCTAAACTAAGTGATAGTTCATATTTTTGAGAAAAGAATGCACCTAAAAGGCAGATGAGCCTGGCTGTGTTTATGTGCACTAACTCAGTAACACCCTAATCTGCCAGGTGAGCACTGGAGCAAGTCCTACCTGTTCAGTGAGAGATTCTGCTGTTGGTCCCGAGACACTGAGCAAAAACTGTAGCATTATTTTCTTTTCCCTGTCAGATTTCCTTTCTTTCAAGGGAAACTTCATTTCTGAAAACTCTGGATACCCCAGTCCTCACCCTTTTTGTAGATTGCTCCAGATTCCACCAGCTTGTTTGTGTTGCTGATATCTCATTTAGTTGTCAGCAAGTGTGTTTTCTCCTAGAGGCATTGAATCCAACGTCATGACTAACTGGATTGCTGCCTACACTGGCAGGGAACAGAGTTTGAATGAAAGGCAGGGGCAAGACTCAGCCCTCTGCTGTGTGGGGAATTAGATGGGGGATTTACTTTCCTTACCCACTAATGCTCATTTTAACTTCTAGCGATCTGCTTCTGCATTCCATCCTAAGTAAAATAATTCAGGAACAGTTAATTACCAGAAACACAACTAAGAACTTGGTGGCTGGCACATCTAGTGCTATAATGAACTCAGAGCTTGCAAGAACAGCTTCAGAACAAGCTCTTGCTCACCATCTATTAAGTCTGAAATAATTTTTACTGGATTTCTATGTATGTGGTTAAATGACTGCACTTTTGCAATATTTCTTCTGTTCACAGTTTAGTTGCAAGATTCTTTGAGATTAATCCATTTGAACCATGGTTGACACGGGACAAGGTGGATCGGGTGAGTGTGAGACCAGCCAAAAATCCCTCTTGGGAAATGTTTCATTGTGCATTCTTAGCTCGCACTTGAGTTGTGCTTTCCCCAAAACCACATGGAATTGAAAAAAGTGGAGGTTGGATGAGCAAAGTGAGGGGGGCAGTGCTCCCCACTCTTAGTCAGTTTAGGTACCTGTAGTGCACTAAAATCACTTCCATCATCCATGGAATGGTGTTTTTAACAACTGAAGTTGAACTGACACTCTGCACACATTCCAAAATCTCACATAACATTCAAGTGTGTTTCCTGGGAGAACGTTGCCACTTCATGTTTATTCCTGACTTCTCAGTGTGTTTCACTGGAGGTGGAGAAATAAGTTGCAAAAAACCAACTGCAAGCAAGGAAAAAGTAGGAATTGGCAAGTATTAGTGTCAAAATTTGGCATATGTGTAGGCTAGTGAAGATAGTCATGTACATTCCCTAAACTTTCTGCTTTCTTGAATTATGGAGTGACTGTCCCACCTGTTTTGCAGCATTGGAATTTCAATATATTTTGTTATAACACAATATCAATTGCCTACTTACCTGATTGTCCCCCAGGATATAATTGTAATGTCTCCAAAAACCTTTCTTCAGCTGCCTTCGTAGTTTTTTCCATTACATTTCATAAAATAAGCCTGCACCAAATCACTAAAACTGCTGCAAGTCAGCTGTAGTATAGGTAGTGTAAGAGGGAGTTTCTTAGTGTCATTTCTGGGTGTGATTGTTCCTCTTTCCAAGCTTTTCTTCCTTAAATAATTTTACAATATTAGATGTGTTTGATTCAAAAGACCTTTCAAGGAATGCCAGCATAAGAGAAATCTCTGTTTTCTATGGGTTGCATATATGGTAATAGGATTAATTATGGTAATAGAATCAACTATTTGTACAGAGCCATGTTCTAAACCATAAACAGAGCAAAACCATCTACCAGAGGTGATAATTCAACACAACATTTTCTTGACAAATCAAAATATCCCTAATTGGAGTTCAAGTATAGCCTTGGAATTCTGCTTAATTTTGCTGTTGCAATGCAGTAACCACCCTGATAAGGTATGGAGAATAAAGGAAGGCACTTCCTGCATGGTATTTATTCCTGAATTAAAGCGTGAAGGACTTCTTGCTGGATGCAGAATACCTGTACCTCCTGTTGAAAGTCTTGGTACTTGAGACCTCGTATAATTATGCCACAGTTCTGTTTGAATTTTTTTCTTCCTCTACGTCTTTTGGCAGGAGAATAATTGCATTGGGTGTAAAGCTGTTCATTTAAAGTGAATTATCTTTTTTTTTTCCATACCCTCCCCATTGTTGTTGAAGTTTCACACAACAGACATGACATTTCCTGACCTTCCTGGTTTTGAAGAGCTGGGAATCGAACCAACCCCCCTGGAACAAAAAGCCATCGAAGTCCTGCGCCGTCACCGCAGGTTCCGCTGGTTAGACGCTGAACTGGAGGAAGCAAAGCCAAAAACACAACCCATGTAACAGCTGGCAAGGGGGATACTTAAAGCTTCTTAAACTGCCTTTGGATGACCCAACTTCTTTGGAGAACTGTGTACATACTGAGTAAAATGTATTAATCATGTAAACTGTATTTCACGAGTGTTGTCTTTTCAGTTAAGGGGGGACTGTCACTGCAATGTGGATTTTCTTTCTGCCACAGAAGCAAATAACAGGGTTGCTTATCTGGTGAGCATTGTAATGTTTTGAACGTTGGGACTAGAGGGAATATGTTGTAACACGTGTCCCTTTCTCCCTTGGCTCTCAAAGCAAATGTATCACTGAGCTTTAGGTGCTCAAATAGTTTCAAGAGTGTTGCAGCTCGGGACTAAGTCATGTAGAACATGCCCTTTCCAGTAGGAATTGCTGGGAATGCTGCCTGTTCAGACCACGAGATCTCAGACAAAGCCCTGATTTTAAGTTTTTGACTCTTCTGAACTTGGTTTTCTGCACTGAACATGGCTCTTAAAGAAAGTGTCAGCCTCCTTTCAGGGAGTTGCAGAGAGCCACAAAGTCACTGAGCCTCCTTTTCTCCAGGTTAAACACCCCCAGCTCCCTCAGCTGATTGCTGTAGCCAGAGAATACGATCTCTCACTTTTTCTGTATTGCCAAAGTACAGTGAAACTCCTGGGCAAAGTGTTTCTGAGATTTCAAGAGCTTCCACATCAAGACTGCTGCTGCTAATGTTTACTCTGAGAAAGAGGTGGGCTCTTGTGAGTTTTTTGATCCTGCCTTTGAAGAAGGTATTAAATTTGGCTCTCTCATGTATTGTTTATTTTTCTTTTGATAACGTAAGTTCAAAAGCTAGGGCAAACTGGAAGTGAAGTGCCTATTATTAGTAATTTGAGCATAAACTTTTATTATTTTTGACTGCCAGCTTTTCTCTATCAGACCCTAACTCTGTAGTCTTATTAGCTCCCCTTTGCTAAGTGTGGCCCTGATCTTGATTTATTGCACATTGCTCACATCCTGCTGTGAAAGCACTCATGTTCTGAGCTGCTTCAGAAGAGTATAGAGAGATGCAATTATCACATAGTCCTGCACAGCTAACAAGCAGTTTCCATTTTCAGATAACAAAGTGCTGCAGGAAAAGCTGGCAAAGGCAGTGTTGGAATGTGAGGTGCCAGTTCAGGAAATGTTTACTGTGGTGCAGTGATTTAGTTTTCCTGTCCCCCCTCATGCAAAGCACAGCTTTTCCAGTTGCACCACTGAGCTCTCCTACAGGATCTTAATTCAGACAGCCATTAGAGAGTTGGAAATGGGTGAATATCCATGAGAAATTTACTGAAGCACCTGTTCCACATCAAGAATATGGGTAAAGTGGAGCATCACACCACAATACTTTGCCTTACACAGCACTTCTCACCTTGCAGAAACTACGCTGTGATTTCTCCTAAGTTACCTTTCTGTAGCAATTCCTTTATTTTGTATAACAGCCCTGCGTACAGAATTACTGTTATCCCTAGAATTGCTAACGTTGGAAAGGACCTCCAAAATTGTTGAGTCCAATCTTGGGTTACTACCTTGGCAATTAGACTAGAGCACTGAGTGCCACACCCTGTGGTTTCTTAAACACCGCCATGCATGGGGATTCCACAGTGTACCTGGGCAGCCCCTTCCAATGCCTGAGCAGCCTTTTCATGAAGAAATTCCTGCTTATGTCCAACCTGAACATCCTTTGGCACAGGTTGAGGCTGTTTCCTATTATCCTCTCTCTTCTTATTGGGAGCAGAGCCTGACCCTCACCTGGCTGCACCCTCCTGTCAGGCAGTTGTTGAGAGCCAGAGGGTCCCCAGCCTTTTTTTCTCCAGGCTGAGAAATGCTTAAGGGTTTCTGCAGTTGCTTAGAGGGCAGATTTTAATGACTGAGAAGAGCATTCATGCTGCCAGTAATTATTCTGTAGCTACCTCTCTCTCCGTGCTCTTATTTCTTCTTTTCCCTCTGCCCTAAGAAATGCGCGTGGATACTATTCTATGAGATGAGATCAGAGGACTGATGTATTTAAAGCAATCCAAATTTTCAGTAATTAATGAGAATATTATTGCAGCTTCTTTGAGGTAGGGGAGCAGAAGATGAGGGGCACTGACAAAAAAGCAAAGGGAAGCTGGTGGCAGAACTGAGAACAGTGATTGTGTGCTGCTCTAGGGCTTCTTTCCGGGAACTTACTCCCTTAACACCATTCCTTCTTGGAAAAGCTTAACATCAGTTGGGCATGTTGCAAACTACAGAATGGAAATTGCCTTTCTCATCATCACTAGGGAACGTCAGGGATTTTGTTATCGAGATTCTGGTTTGAAGCAGCACATGGAATCCACAGCTGGAAAAACATCTCTAGCAACACAGACCTGGCTTGCACTGAACCGCCAGTAGTCGGAGCTGCTGCTTAGCAAATCCTGATCCCGGTTTTCCATTCACCTCTTCTGGAACCTCCTTCCCCAACATTCATCCTCTGGGCCGATACAACTGATTAAAAAGCTATTAAATACTTCCCTCCAAAGTTTCTTGTGTGTACATATCCAAAGGGGAGAGTGGTCAACAGCTCACTGTCTTGATGGAATCGGGGAAAACATGGTGTCCCTTGGGAGTTCATGCTGGGACCTGTGTTATTTAATACCTTTTTTTATGATGTAGCCAAAGGGATCGAGTACACCCTCAGGAAGTTTACAGATGACACTAAAGCAGAGTTGTCACACCTGAAGGACAGGACACCCTCCAGAGGGATCTGGCACAGGTCCAGAGAAGCTGTGGCTGCCCCATCCCTGGCAGTGTTCCAAGCCAGGCTGGATGGGGCTCTGAGCAATCTGGGTTAGTGGGATGGGTCCCTGCCTGTGGCAGGGGGTTGGAACAAGATGATCTTTACCCTTCCAACCCCAACCATTCTGTGATTCTGTGATTTTGGCAACTGAGGTGCATGTTCCTTGCTCTAAAACCATTGAGTTCATTTGTCTCAAGGCTATCCCTGAACCTTACTATTGCAAACCTTCTGTACATGGAGGAGATGCCTCTCAGCTTCTGATCCCTGGGCAAAGCAGTCTGTACCAAGAAACAGAATCTCGGTTCTGCCAGAGGAGCACCTCAGGTGCTGTAAGGGATTTGTCCAACTGCCTGCACCAGAGGAGCCTTTCAAGTGTGCTCAGGTGTGGCTAGAAGGAAGAATGGGGGCAAAGGTGACAACAAACCGCTTAAAGCAGCCCTAGGTGGGGGTGAGGGAGGTAGGTGCATGGTAAGGAGTCAGTTTGGCTCTTTCAGTGGTGGTTGTGAGAGCTCTGGTGAGCTGCTGCTTCCCTTCAGGCAGCAGTTCCTGTGGTAAGTGACTCTTTTGCCTTTTTGTTATCTGAAATACTTGTTGTGGGCTTTACAGATTCAAGAATGGATAGTTTTGCAAGCTGTAGATTCAGTGAGCAGCTGAAGAATTCTCCTCTGAGACAGACATCTTGTTTCTTCTGGGTTTGTGTCTTGTGCTTGGCCTCTCGGGGCTATAATGGCATCAGCACCTCATTTTGTCCCTGTTAAGGTGCTTGTTTCGTCTCTCTGCTATGGAATTAACTGGTGTGTAAGGCTTAAATTTATGTTCTAGTCTTTCTATGTGTGGGTAAAGTGCAGGTTTTGTTCTCTTGTTTGTGAATTTGTCTCGTCTTTGGCCAACAGGACTTTCTGAGGGAAGGGTAGAGAATAGGAGCACATATGCATTCTGTAGGTACAATTTCCTTAGGAAGTTCACCTCTAGCTAACGTTGCTGTTAATTAAAATAAAGTTGATGCTGCCACTGCATTTTTTGAGCCTCTGAAGTCTGAGGGCAGCCTGGGCAAAGCAGAGGTTGTATCCCAAGAATGTGTCAGCGCAGTAATTTAGTAACACAATTGAGTGAAAATGAAAACAAAAGATGTTCTCATGTTTCCAGTTTTGCCAGCATTTTTCTTACCTTTTCCTCCCACATACACCCCATGCTTTATACCGGTAAGTTGGGCTTGGGTTGGAAAGAAAGAGCCACTCATTTTTCCATGTTTGTTGTTCCCAGACCACCTTATTCCTTTCTTCTGCTACCTTTAGAGTATTCCCAACCTGAACTTCAGTGCATTTATGAATCTATAACAAAAGAAGAATAACCTTTCATGAAATAAACAGGGCAGGAGACTTTTTCTCCTTTTAATGCCTTTATTGAAAAGGATTAGCTCAGGATGGGGCAACTCGACGGATGTGCAGGTTCCATCATGTCTCTCCCGGGTGGCTCGCAGGAGAAAGATATGCACAGCTTTGTCCGCTAGAAGCAGAGCTGCAAATCCCGTCCTCGTGGGAGCTGTGAGCGTGCCAAATGTTGTTCAATTACTCCCGGGACGTCGAGGTACTGGCTTCGGGATGACTCCCAGTCAGGGCGAGGGGCTGCAAAGGTTTTCAGCGTCTCTGCAGGCTCAGCACCTTGTTCCTCACACCCGGACATCACTCCAATTTCTCAACTTTATCTTGGCTCGTTGTTTTGGGGTTCTACTCTGCCCGTCTGGGGCAGTAGCCTCCTATAGCATGCTGGTCTTAAAGTTTAATTTGCATGCCCCCTCCCATGTCTCGTCTCTTCACTGTCCCAGAAGGGCTTATTTACTCAGCCCCGCCAGGGTTTTCACCTGATACATAGGAAGCTATCACTGACAACGACCCGCAATTAATACAACAAAACAGCTGGCATTTCAGCAGCAACCTTGGTCTAACTTAAGTTTTTGTAACTTTTTCTTCACAAAAAAATTGACAATTTTTTTTGTTCATAACATTTCACATCTTTGTGTCTTGATGCTGGTGCAATGCCAGTGCCCCCATGAAAATATATTCTCCCTGGTGTCTGCTGTGAGATGTGATCAGAAATAGAGCAAAGCAGGCTCCAACTTAATGATAAAGAAGAAAAACTTTATTAACCAACAACTATATGTAAAAAGAAACACACAGAACTCAGAATGAAAACCTTCCAAAAACATTTCTCCTCCCCCCACCAAAAACATTTCTCCTCCCCCCCCACAGTAAGACAAAACCTTGGATTCTCAATTCAGTTACCACCCCTCAGATCACCAACTCTCAGTCCATCACCACCCTTTAGATAATCAATTCTCAGTTCATTAAGGAGAGAGGAGTCCCCCTTGTGCCATAGGCTTCCCCTGGAAACACAGTTGAAACCTCTTGTGTTTCCTGTCACATGTGGCCTTGCCTGGAGATCATTTGCCATCGTGACATCTTCCTTCCATGCCCAGTGCTCTCACCACTGCGCATGGACCAGAGCTGCTTCTAACTTGGCAAAGCTTTTAAGGATGCTTTGCCAAGTTCCAAAAAAAAGCACAGTCTCTCACTTTTGGGACACCAGTCCTCCCCAGATTCACCCCCTGGGGCCGAGGGGTCTCAAGAACAGGGATCTTCTTCCCTGAAGACGGAGAGCACCACCACCACCCTCCTCACCTGTCGTCTCTATTCACGCACTCCTTCACATAACATCCCTGCATTCTCTTGGCTCCAAGCCATTGCCTCCCCCTAAATGTGGTCTCTGTGTCACAGGAAAAATGGTTCTGTCCATGGCCGTACAAGAAAAGTCCAGCCAAAGGCCACTCCATCACCTCCTCCCACCTAGATTTCTTTTCAACTTCTCTCGTGGCCCATTTCCTCTTATCTCATCTCTATCTCTCTTCTCATTCAACTCCAGGAGGATCAGCATTTGTAAGGTTTCCATCATCCAAGAACAGGGTTAAAAATCTCAGGCTCTGCCTGTCCAGAACTCCCACACTGCCCTGCCGGGCACCTTCTCACTGCACCCCCCACCTTCCTCTCCTTGGCCAGCCTGCTATCAAATTTCAAGGTGGCACAGACACCAGCTCTCTCTCTCCTGAGGTGGGGGTGGTGGCTGCCCGATGCCTCTCGGTGCTCCTCCCGAGCACCCTTCCATCCTGCGGGGGCCTTCACCTCCCCTCTCTGCCCAGGACCCCGGCCTACCTCACACCCGGCTGCATGGCAGGGGAGCTCCGACCTCTTTCACCGAGGGAACCCACGAGAGCTTCCCCCTGGGAGTTCTCTGCTTTTAACCCCTGTGTGCTCAGAGGCGTATCCATGTCCTCAGTGGCCACACCAGGTGCCAATATTCAAATCTGAGCACCTATTGGTTTGAACAAAACATCCCAAAAAACTCACTTCCTTTTCAAACCAGGACAACAGCATAAATTAAAGAACACCTATTAATTAACTTTTACTCTAAATATTTGAAATTTTTCATGCTAGTCTTAAAAAACTGGCTTCAGTCTATTTGAAATTCCTAATCTGATTTGCTCAGGCCACTCACTTCATTTTAGAAACACAGACTCATCCCTGGGCAGCCTATCCCAATGCTTGATAACCTTTTCTGTGAATAAATTCTTACTTAAAAGGAGAACATTCAGAAATGCAGAGGAAATGCTTCCCTCCTTGGCTGTGTGTTCAAGCTTGCTTGGCTTTACTGTGTGTGCAGCAGGAACCTGCCTTGGGAGGAGGAATTTGAAAAGGAAGAAAAAGTTTTATTCAGTAGTGTCTGGTGGAATGGAAAGAAGAGCTGGTCTGGAGACAGGAGCTATTTAAAGGCCTATTAACTGCCAGTTTCTTTAAGGGGAAACTAAATCAGAGAACAGAAAGAATCATTTAATCTGTTGCTGAGGGATTTGATTAGTTCTGATCAAACTTTGTGTGGTGAAACTGTGATTATCAATAATAAGAATTTTTAAAAAAACCACTCTGCTTTCATTCACATCTTTTTTTTGCTTGACTTCTCTAAAGTCAGGAGATAAATTTAGATTTACATTTTCATTTTCCTCCCTCTTTGTGAAACTGCAGCCCTGTTGAAACATCAAGTGTGCTTGTTATGAATGGGGTATAGAGCCCTGTTTGCATCAAGTGTCCTCCAGTCAGGACCAGTGGGCAATGTTGAACCAAATTGTTATTTGAATTTCGTCTGTATTTTGTTAAAAGCAAGAGAAGAAAAATGGTAGTTTTCAGAAAGTTAGATGATTTACTACTGTTTTTACCTGTTTGTCTCTGTTCCTGTCCATATCACAGCACATGTTTTCCATTCCCATACAAAGTACAGGTAGGTCCCTTCATTCTCTGGTTCAATTCTTTTTTTTAAATTTGGTTGATGTTCCTGCATTTTGCTGATGCTATTTAACCGGCTGTTTATCTCTCTTCCTGTACCCATTTTCCAGTGTAGTGCATTTTGCATTAATTTTCTGGTACATAACCTGAGGGATTTTTTAAATATTCAGCAGACTGGGAGCCTTTTTCCCTTGTGCTGAGATCCAGGTGAGGTGAGGACACGACATCCACCAGCTTGGCAATTAATTACCAGCATTGAGAGGGCTAAAGGGCAGAGCTGCTCACAGTCAGCCACCCAAAAGCCCTCAGTAAACTGTGGAAGACCAAAGACTGCCAGTGACAGGGAGGATCCATCAATCCCACAGGGCACATCAGGGTCATTTCCCATCCTCTGTGCCTGAAATCTGGGGCTTTGCATGGAGCTCCCTGCTTGAAACCAAGCACTGACAGTACCTGTGTGTTCAGCTCAACTTTCTGTAGCAAATGCGATTTTAGCAATTGTTTTATACTTCAGTTACCAGTCATGGCTGTAATCTCAGATTAGATTTCGACCGCATTTTTCTTGATTTTCAGGAGACTCAGCGTTACTTCAGAGCACTTCTTCCATCTGTTCACTGTGAATCTACTTGGAGTCCCTAGTTCTCTCAGACAAGGCAAAATGGTACCTGGCAGTGTGTGTTTGCCTGCAGAATTCCCCAGAAACGTGCCATCTGTTTCCAAGTGCCTAAAGGATCAGTGGTAATGGCAGCAGCTTTGAAACTGAAACCACACCTTACTTGAGTCCTGCTGTGGTGGGCACACAGAGCTCTGAAGTCAGTGCTGGCTTCTCATTCTGTTTGTATTCCTCTTGCAGTGGTTCAAAAGAGATTTGCAAATGTAGGTCAGTTCTGTGTGGATTATTTAACAGGCATTCTCACTGGAAGTGGTATTTATGCAAGTCTCAGGACCCAAACCTGGGAGCTCCATGGTGCAATGGCACACATCTTCCAGCTACTGCTTCTGTGGGGAGTTTGTAAAAGTGGAAATTCTTGTCCTACACAGGCAGTTTGAGGAGGTATTACTGATTTGCTATAATTCAAGGAGTAGTGCTACTAGTATAATTACTAGTATAATTCAAGATGCTGTGCTAGAGCTCTACACTGACAGCCATGTCCAAAAAAGACTGAGACAAATATTTGCAAACCTTTAAGAGCAACTCCATAGCATTGCCCATGTTTGTTTTTGCACCTCCTTTAGACTTAGAATTCGTGTGTCTGCTGGATTTTTTTGTTGGGGTTTTTTTTTTTTTTTTTTTTTTTTGTTGGGGGTGCAGGTGCCATTAGTGTGCATGAACTGAGGCTGGCTCCTTCTTTATCCCACCCTAGAAATGCTCCCTAATGTGTTCAGCTCAGTCTGCATCGAGTTCCACGTCTCTGGGACCGGCATGCAAGTCAGTTGGTTTAAGTAATAGCACACTGTGCTGCAATCTGCTGCATAATTATACACTTAATTAGATTCACAGTTTGCTACCTATGTCACACTGTGACAGGGCTTGCTGCTCTTTAGGGAGGGCAAAAAAAACCTCATCTGCTTATAGCTCAGAAAAGCATCATAACAGTTGATTTTCTCTCTGAAGGTTTGAGTTCCTCTTAGAAGAACCTGCAGAAGAGATTAAAGCTCAAGTAATTACTTTTTATTAAATGTCAGCGGTGAACACCCCGCAATTAAAATAGGCCTTTGGGCTTGCAGGGGAAAAGCCCTGAGAACAAGATGATGATGACAAACACACTCAGAGCTATGGGATAAGCAGAGAGGAAATTTCAGTGTGTGTTCTAAGGGACCTCTGATTGTGAGGTCTTACATGACCATCACAGATGGCCTGGGTTGGGAGAAACCTTACAGATCATTCAGTTCCAACCCCCCTACCATAGGTAGGGAGACCTTCCACTATCCCAAGTTACTCTGAGCCCCATCCAGCCTGGCTGGAACACTGCCAAGGATGGGGCAACTACAGCTTCTCTGGGCAACCTGTGCCAGGGCCTCACTATGCTCACAGGGAGGAATTTCTTCCCAATATCCCACCTAAACCTGCTCTCTGTCAGTGTGCAGCCATTCCCCCTTGTCCTCTCACTCCAGGCCCTTGTCAAGGGTCTCTCTGCATCTTTCTGTAGGCTCCCTGGAAGGAGCTTCAGGCCCTGGAAGGCCACAATGAGGTTGATATCTCATGAGGTGAATCACCTTCACACAGGGTAAGGGCATATTCTTACTTGTTATTCTACAAAATACCTCTCTTCAAAGTATCTTCCTTATACATGTTAATCTGCCTTAAAACTCTGTGATGGGCACTGCTTGTGTGTGTCAGCAAATATGAAAGAGCCTCAGTTTACCGTTATTCATTTTAAACAATAGAATGTTTTGGAATGGAGGTATCTATGGGGCTCTGAGCAATGTGGTCTAGTAGACGGTGTCCCTGCAATGGCAGAGGAGTTGGAACTGGATAATCATTCAATCCTTCCAGCCCAAGCAATTCTATTATTCTATGTCATTTGATCCTTCACAGAGCAATCCTTCTTCCATCCTTCTCTGTAAAATGAGATGAAAAAATGGGCATAAAAATTTTATTTCTCATCCTGTTCATCCTCTTCCTTTCAAGATAGAAACTTTAGAAGCGTCTGACTGCTCAAGGCCTCCACATATGGGCTGTTTCCCTAAGCATGATGCTGCAACAGTGCAGCATTTCAGGGACTGTGTCAGGTGTTCAGAAATAGAAGCCAACATCTCCCTTTGTAAGGGAGGAGTCCTTCACAACATCTTGCTGCTGTAATTATGGCAGATTGCATTTGCACAGACCCTCCTAAGATACTGTGAAGTTGGTTATTGTGCATTTCAGTGAGCAATGCCAGGATTTAGGAGCCTATGCTGTTAATTAGAAAAGCGGTTCTCCTTTGGCACTGGTGAGGCCACACCTTGAGTGCTGTGCCCAGTTTTGGACGTCTCACTTTAAGTAAGGTCTCTTCTGTTCACACCATCCCAGACTCGTTGCTTGATAACCCCATCCGCCCTTTCTTCACCAAACAGTTGGTCACTCTCTCCCTCATCCATCATTCTTAGTTTAAAACTCCCCTCAGCAGGTTGGACAGTTCTCTCTTGGCTTTTTTAACTCTGGTCTTTTCATCACCTCAAAAAGATTACTAGGAGCAGGAAAGATTCAGTAAACTTTGACCAAAAATATAAATAATAATAATAATGCCTGTGCAACTGTTTCATAACTCTGATCTGCAGCAGTTTCCCATAATGCTGTTTAGGGTAATTTCTCATGCAAGCATAGTGCACACAGCCCGTAAATCTTGCAATGGAAGAACCACTCAAGCTCTGTGTCAGAAAAGGGCTCTTTGCCCCCTGCTCATGGAAGGCTGTTCCAGAACTTCATAGTTCTGATCCTTAGAAACTTCTCCCCAATTTTCAACCCACATTTTTCCTCAGAGAGTGGAGATAAACAAGTCCGTATGTCCTTCTTAAGCCAGGATTGTCTTTTAGCTTAGAAATTTCTCTCCTTTGTATTTTTCCCTCCTGGGAAACCAAAGAAGCCGTCAACTTCAACTTCTTAGTCAATTTCATTTTCAACTTCATTTTCTTAGGCAAGACAAAGTAAGCATTTTTCTTTTCATTCAAAGGATTTTCTTAACTGCTTTCATAGTTTTGTCCTATTGATCTCTCATAGTCATCCTGTAATCAAGCAGCAAATGGAGCCTTCATTCTTTTTCAGTCTGAACACATAACAGAGAAGAGATTCTGTTAAATCTCTGAAAAGACACTGTTTACTTGGTTTATTTAATGTGATTTCTATAATTATAGTCCTTAAGGTCACCCAAATTTTGGACTGATTTCCCAGCCTTTCTGGAAAAGCCTGATTTAACAAACTAGTGATATGGCTCTTCATTGTCATGGCTATATAAGCAGCATTTTAGAAGTGATACCTGGAGTAGAAACTATCAACTATTTCTGGCAATGAGAATGAAAAACCAAGCAAACCACAAAACAGCCAGATCTCCTCGTCTTTTCCACTTAAATAATAGATGTTTTATGCAAGACAAGATACTGCTGGGGGTGGGACGACAACAACAACAACAACAAAAAAAAAACCCTGACAATGTCTAACTGCTTAAAGAATAAAAAGGGCAGGAAAAAGTTTGTCTCCATTTGAGGTAGGAATATAGGGTGGTCCTCAGCTTTGGAAATAAGGTTAAGGAAATGTACCAATTGGCACCTACCTGAACCAGTTTTGGAGTTTAAGGAGAATGTGTTTCAAGGTTGAATGAAGTGCCTCTGGAGTCCACAGGCAATGACATTTCATTTTATTGTCAATAGGACTGAGAATTTTTAGAAGGAATTATGATTTTTGAAAAATTTACTTCCACCCAGTCAGTCACAAGGCTTGAAGTCCTCTGGCTCCTGCAGAGCATGGCTCTAGAGCAAACTTTGTGGCTTATGTCCAGAGGAAAGGCAAGAGGTTTCCTAATTCCTTTCTTCACATCAGGAGCCCTGGGAGGTTTGGGATGAGGAAAACCTATGCTGTTCTTGAACATGAGGCACTTCAGAGCTGGGTAAGGCTCAGGACAGTGTGAGAAGCTGCTGCTCTCAGTTGGATGCTGCACAGCTCAATGAGCAGCCTCAAGCCAGCTCTCAGGGGTCAAACATGGGAAAAGAAGGTAAATACATTCCTTAGTGTGAAGCTACTCTTACCAGCCAACTGGGGGATCCCCCAGTTGCCAAAAGGGACACAAATTTGGAGGTCACTGTGAGTTTATCTGAATGTGAGGCAGTGGTTCAGCCAGGTTAGTCCAGTGCAAGTGTAGTAAACACAAAGCCAAGCACTGAAATATTTGCAAGACTTAAGGAAATATTCAGAAAACAGAGGCCGCGATGCTTTGTGTCTCTAGTAGTTTTGCATTACCTAAATTCCTTCCTAACCTGAAGATTTGTCTCCAGGTAGGTTTGAAATTGGAGAAGATATTACTAATTTTAGATTTCTGTCCAGGCTTGCAGCTGTTCACAGCTCTAGTCTAGATATAGTTGTGTGAGGAGTAAAAGGCTCTGAGCCTGCAACCTCAGGTCTGTGGTGAGGACTCCTGTATCTTCTCTCATGTGATGCAAGAAAAAAGGTTTTCATCGTGACAGTTGTTCACTGTTGGTAAAGCTCCAAGAGACAGTGAAATCCTCATCCTTGGCAAGTCTCAAAACCAGGTAATTTTTCATGGAATCATATCAAGAATGGTTTGGATTGGAATGGAACATTAAAGACTATCTAGTCCAAGCTGTGGTTACTATGCTGGATCACTGGGAACCAAGCAGTGGCCTCTCCATCTCTGTGTGTGGATGGTGTGCACCCAAAGCTGTTACCAGTCTAAACAGAGCCTGAAGATATCTCTAGATCACAATTTAGACAGCTTTGGGACCTGCCTTTGGGATACAGGGAGCTGAATTTTACCCAGGAGCTGGAGTTTCTGTGCCTGCTGGCTTCATCCCGAAGCCAGGAACAGCACTGCACTTTGAAAGGGCTCTCCAGCACCCTCCAAGGAAAACCAGCTTTGAAGGAGAGGAGGAGCGGTTCAGCCATCCTCCTCAATTTAAAAGGTTTTCTTCTCTCTGTGGCCTTTTGTGTTTCTTTTTAATCACTTGAAACCACCCTGGGACTGCTCTGCCTTGGCTGCTGCTTTTCTTGAGATTTGTGAGGATTGAGCTGCCAATTAGGACTGGTCAGTGTTGAAATGCTTTTTCATCCAGGAGGTTTAACGCACCTGGCTGAACTTCCAGACAAATCTCCTTAGTTCCAGCATGGACCCTGAGGAGAGATGTTCAGTCACAAAATTCCACATGAGCTTCAGAATTCATTGAGGCAGGGCTGATTTCTTTGTTTTCTTTTTCCGTGCAAAAGTGCCCTTTCCCTCCGGATTTTCCATGAAGTTTTGTAGTTATTTTGTTTTCCTTGTTAAACTTTTCCACATCTCATTTTAACCCTTTGAAAATAAACCCTTTCTTCCCTCCTAAACCCTGTAGATGAGAAACTAAGCCTATTACTACAGAAAAAATAAATTTCCAAGTGATCTCCTGTGTTTCAGGAGTCATTTCCACAGCCTTGAAATCAATATCTGCCTCTCTAGAGGAGATTTCACATCCTCTTTCCCCTGTGGTACAATGTCTTCCAAATCTTTAGGTCTTTGCAGTTGAAGAAATGCAACTCCACTTGTTCCTTGTAAATACTTTTTGAAAATGATGGAGAAAAGCTGCATAATTCATCAGAGAAGAGTTCTGTTTTCTAAATAGTTAAGCTGCATCTCTTCCCACTTCCTACTTCTGTCTATATTCACCCCCTGATTAAAGTCAGGAACATGCAGTGAGATAGGCAGCCAGGGATTTAGCCCCAAATGTCTCACTCGCTTTCCAAAATGTTAACAGAGCACTCACACAAGTTCACAGCAGGCTTAACACAAGGCTCTGTAGGAAGAGCCTTTACTGAATTTCCCAGACAAAGCTCAAGATGCAGGCTCTGTGCTGCTGCCCCTGCTCAGCAGCCCTTGTGTAACCACTGCAAACCTGACATTTTCCTGAGGAATGTGTGTGCAAACACCCAGGGCACACATCAGGAGACACCTGAGCACTGGAGCTGATCACATCTTATTTCCTGCACAGGGATGAAATGTGAAAGTATTCTTCTCTGTCAACAAATGTTGAGGGTTTTTTTTTCCCTTTGGAAGGGGAATTTCTAGGCTTTCTCTCCTCTGTGGAAACTTGCTATATCAGAGATTTACGGCTTTCTGGTGTTTTTAGTTGAAATCAGGCAGTGGTGGCACTGCTAGAGAGACAAGGGTGTCGCAGACATCTTTTATGAAAAATCCCTTCCTTAGGATTTTTCCTCCTGAGAAGCTGAGAGGCCTCAGGAACAAAATGATTATCTACTGCTGTGGAATGCAGCAGGTGGATCTTTGATTGGCCCATGTTGGTTGTTTCTAATTAATGGCCAATCACAGCCCAGCTGGCTCAGACAGAGAGTCCAAGCCACAGGCCTTTGTTATCATTCCTTCTTATTCTATTCTTAGCTAGACTTCTGATGAAATCCTTTCTTCTATTCTTTTAGCATACTTTAAATGTAATATATATGATAAAATAATAAATCAAGCCTTCTGAAACATGGAGTCAGATCTTCATCTCTTCCCTCATCCCAAAACCCCTGTGAACATCGTCACACAAGGGCAGCTGCTTGGGCAGAGAGAAACCAGGTGGCACTTGAGTAAAGAGCCATTCTTGGACACTTTTAGCACAGGTCCTCTCTGAGGCTGTGTTTTATGGCCTCTTTCTAGATGTGCTGGCATGTGAACTGACAGGGAATGAGCTGGTTAGGGTTTCTAAGGCTGATTTGATTCAGGTGCTGCTGATAGTGGCTTAGAGGAACCTTTGTGTCCTCTGGGGGAGCATCAGTGCTCCTGGGGAGTCATTTTCATCTCAGGGGTGGGAAAAGTTTTGGGAGCTCAGCTGTCAGTGGTTGGTGCCTCAAGATTCTTTGACAAGGGGTAATTTCACACACACTCCTATTCAGTTTGGGAAATTGGTCAAAAAGTGTTACTATAAACAGGCCTAGTTATGGTAAAATACAGTTTATACTGACATAAACCAAACCTGCCATGGGCAGGGACACCTTCCACTACCCCAGATCGCTCAGAGTCCCATCCTGTCCGGCCTTGGACACTGTCACGGATGGGGCAGCCAGAGCTGCTTTGGGCAACCTGTGCCAGGGCCTCACCATCCTCACGGGGAAGAATTTCTTCCTGATTTCTAATCTAAATTTCCTTTCAGTGTGAAGCCACTCCCTTTTCTCCTGTTACTACATGCTCATATAAATAGTCTCTCCTTAGCAAATTATTATTAAAATAGTAAAAAGTTGAGGAATAGATACTTGGCTAACAGATAACATGTCTGAAATTGATTATTTCCTCCCCACCCCCAATAATAAATCCAGCTCCCTGGATTTACCTCTTCATGATGGTGTGAGAATGCAAATATTCACTTGTATAGAACTTCCAGGTGAGAAAAGCTGCAGGTCTTGGTGGAGTAAAATTTCATAATGAAGTTCTTATTAGAGAGTTCTGGTCTTAAAGTTCATTTAAGTTTGGCCACTGGTACAAAAATGTTGGCCTGGACTCAGGATCAAACTTATTTTTAATGCAACTGATGGGAGCAAAACTGGTTGTGCACCTCTCATCAGCAGACAAGTTTCAAAATGAGTGTGTGACAAGAGCTCAGCTGCATGGGATTTGAATGTGAATGACTGGCCGGGGCAGGAAAAATATCTGGCAGTATTTGTACAGCACAATATAGCTTGGATGTTGCCTTTGGGAAATGTTTTAACAGGGACTTGAGGTATCCACTCACTTTATTTTGCATAGAATAGTCTATCTAACATGCCTAATGATGATGGGTGAGAGACTTCATCTAATTTTTCCTGTATTGAATCAAGGAACTATTTCATATGCCCTCTCTAGTTAGGTATAATCATCACATTAAAAAAAAAAATTGAGAAAGAGCAAAGTCATCCATGTGAAAGTAACAGTATAAATGCAGATTTTTCTTTTGCAGTAAAACTACTAAATTATGTCTTCTCAGCCTGAAAACTAGTGTTTGCATATGAAATTGCAGAGAAGAGGATATTTACTTTACCTGATCCCTGTGCTTTCCTGCTTAAAGAGTGAAGAGCTTTGATCTGAAGTTAATAAAAAAGAAGCATAATCTGTATAAAGCAGATGTACCCAGGAGAATTTTCAAATAGCTTTTCCAAAATTTTTGGGGTTTTAATTGACAGCTAGGAAGTTGGGCCAAAAAAGAGACTTTTTTTTCAAACTGAGATGCACAGCCATTTTTCTGACTCTTCAACAGAGGCTACATGAGGAGGTATCAATCCTTTGACTCCTGAGCTGATCCTTCTCCATGAACATTTGATTCCCCACCTTCTTGCTGGAAAATTCACGTGGTAAATAGGATCTTTGTGATTAGAATGGTAAGTGGAGTGGCTGCAGAGTTTTAAGAGGTCTGTTCAATGTGACTTTTATATGCACTTCTGTATGACCAGTGAGTTGCCAAAGTTCTGCTGAGGAACTTTTGAAAAATCATGGAAGTGTTGACTGGAGGGCACCTCTGGGAATCCTCCTGCAAGGGCAAATTGCCACCAGGTCACATCAGCCACGGCTTTGCCTGTCTGGATCTTGGAGGTTCTGCCGATGAAGTTTCTGTGACACAGAAGCCCTTGAAAATGATACCTTGTCATTTGTGTTAACTCATCCCCCACAAAAGCTTTGCAGGAATCCATGGCTAAAGGAGAAAAAAATGTGCCCACAGCTGCAGAAATAAAGATTAATGGGTTTGTTGCTTTTCAAATGAATTAGTGTATTGTATTTTAATAGTTTAAGCTGGTTCTATATTTAGCACCTCTACTTCTAGAAAAAATTAAAAGCCTTTTGTTCCACTGATCCTGAGGATAATAAGGCTTCAGATTGGAGATCAGGACATGTAGAATGGGTTATTGGAGTTAATTATTCAGAAACTGAATGGCTCAGATTTTTTCCTGTCTTTCAAAAGTTCTAAAGCTTAACTGTTTTTCCCAAAATAGGAGATTTTCGTAGAATCAGAGAGTTCTATAATGGTTTGGGTTGGAAGTAGCCCTTAGGATATCCAGTTCCAATCCCCTGATATGGGCAGGGACACCTTCCACTATCCCAGGTTGCTCAGAGCCCCATCCAGCCTGGCCTGGAACACTGCCAGGGACAGGGCAGCCACAGCTCTCTGAGGAGCCTGTGCTAGGGCCTCACCACCCTCACAGGAAAGAATTTTTTTTCCTATATCCAATCTAACCCTCTTCTCTGGCAGTGTGAAGCCGTTCCCCCTTGTCCTGTCACCCCAGGCCCTTGTCAAGAATCTCTCTCCACTATGGATACAGTGTTTCAAGAAACTCATGGCCTTGGTCTTCATCTTCTGCCTTTACAGGGGATGGTTTGGGGAAGCCTTGGAGGACAGGGTGACACATCCTGTTCTTTATTAGTTTCTGTATGTTTGTACAAAACACAAAATATTGGAATAAGATCCCAATATTACCGGGTGGAACGTGCCCGGGCTCGTCTGGCCCTTGCTGCTTGACCAGAGGCAGCAACTGAGATGGCTTTCACCTCAGAGACCCCTTTGGCTAGCTGGAAATTGCAGCCAGGCACTTGGAACAAGTCCAGGCAAGCAGGAACTCAGTTTTAGCTCTGGTGGAAAGGCCTTAGGCAGCGGTGAAGAGGAAAAGGAGATGGATTCTGCCGGAGGGTTTAATCCAGAGTTTTATTCCAGGGTCACAGATCTCTGAATCTTGTAACAGCCCCAACAGAATCACAACTGCATGGTCTCCATGTCCTTTTAAGCCCGGGGGGAGAGGGAGGGAAGGGGCTAGGTGTGCCACCAACCAGGTGGGAGGGCGGGAGTCTCAGGGGACAATGCCACCTAGACAGGCCAATGACCCCAGGGCTGAGAAGCATCTTTTGAACTTCAGCCAATCACACAATACCCTTGCTGGAATGTGAAGATTGACCGACAGCGAGGGGGCAAGGGGGAGGTTGGCACACCTGAGGGACTGGGATAAGTGAAACAGGATATTGCTTCACACCGCAACAACAAAACAAGTCAGAGCTGCACAGGCCTCTGAGCTACTACCATTTTATGGCATAATTCAGGACCACAGGGCAGAATGACAGAATTACTCAAATTAATAAAGTGTTTCTGGATGTCCATAGTCCAGCCTGCTGCTCAAAGCAGCATTATAACTGAAGTGAGGTCAGGTTGTGCAGAAATGTGTCAGGTTGGGTCTTGAAAACTTTTAGTGCCATAGACTGCCTGTCACCACCACATCTCTAGGCAGCCTGTTCCTGTGCTTTGATATTTTCCTGTGCCTTTCTTCCCCATTCTTATGCCCAGTAAGAACCCCTCTTGCTTCAATTCAAACCCCTTATCTATTGTTCTGGAGCTGGGCATATGAGATCCCTGCTCTTTGGCCTCAGCAAAAGCCTGTCAGGGATTGGGTGACTTTAACGTGTTTTATTTTCAGAGTTTTATTTTCAGGGTAATCAAGCTCCATTGCCTCAGCTTCTCCTCACAGGACAAACTCTCAAAGATGGACAACTTTGGTGGCACTCCACTAAAGTCATTCCAGGTTACTTTTAAAAGACTCCCTGAAATAGCTGCTCATGTTTTAGGAGTGGTTTATGATTAATCCAAAAGGATGGATAATCCCAGCTAAAACATTTTGACTGGCTTTCCTACAGGCCTGTGCACAAATATATGAACACAGCTTTTGTTTTGTGTTCCCTTGACCTCCTGTCTGGGTCATCTCTTTAATTTTGTGTCTCTCCCATGACCCCCAAGAAATCCTATAGTCTTGCCACAGAGAAAATACAGAGGTTTTGCCTTGGACTCAAATGAAGCAAAAAAGTTTTTTACTCCTACTGCTTGTGTATTAATTAGGCAAAACATCAAGAAAATGCTTCTTAGAAATGTACATCTGTGCTTCTTCAGGTAGAAAAGACCCTGGATATTACTGCATATGTGTAATTATGATGGTAAATGTTTAAAAGTGCAAGTAATGTATGTTAATATTGAGTTTTCCTGTCAATTCACATGAGCACATTATGAATAAAGCCTGGATTCCCAACCCCTCATGCCGCTACAAAATAATGTTCCTTCTCTTCTCAGACTTGGTCAAGAAAATCACTTCAGGAATAGAAATGAATTATATAAGGCTGTACCCTGGCTATCTGACAACCTCACATTTTCCCAGTAGGCACAGTACTAACTTTATCCCAGAACAGTGCTCAGGCTAATATGAGTCATCTGATAACCTCTTCATTGTGCACTGACCTCAACCTTGGACCAAAATAAACAGAAATTCAATTACAAATCTCTCCTTGATGCTCTCACCCTCCCTCCAGTGTGCCTGAAGCTCTGAGCAGCATGGCAGACTCAGCTTGGCTTTCTTTCCCATCCGGCTGCAGTGAAATGGGAGCTGAGCCTTGGGATGGGTTGTGTTTGTCCTCCAAAGAGCCTCAGACTCCGATCCTGTGTTTAGTGGGTTCAGCACTTGCGCTGCTCAATGCATGTGCATTGCTCCTGCCTGATGTTGAGCAGAAGCCCTCTGTGATAAGAGAAAAGCCTTGCATCTCCCCCTCAAGGCAGGACCTGGTGTCTAACAGCTCATTTCTTCACTTTCCCTACTTGCATTAACAGCTGGGAAAGATTTTTTGTAGGTTTATAATTTTTCGCCATTCTCCCTTCCTGACAGCCAGAGAGAACAGGGCACTTGGGGCAGAAAAAGAGCAGGGAGGATCAGTGATAGAATATTTTTGGGATAAGTATTCCTCTGAAACAAATCCACTTTGAAGACACAACCTCTGCCTGTATCCAGGAATGACCACCTGAGATGTGCTGTGTATGATAAGAGAGGGATGGCACATTGCCACACATGAGTATGAGCTTGTTAAAGCACTGCACTGAACATAACTCCAAGATAGCTTCAGCCCTGCCACTGAGGGGCTTTGCATCCTTGGACACTCAGCTTGTGCCTCTTCCGCATCTACAAAACAGGGCCCACCACTAAGCCTGTTCCAAAGTCATACCCTCTTAAGGGAAAGAGTTAAGGTTTTGTAGTTTGTCTCGATAAGATTCCATAGGCCCAATCAATGGAGGGTGCTCAGCATCCCTGCACCAAAAACTAAGCTGCCCATCTTCTAAAGCCTTGATTTAAATCTCACTGAGCTGTTTTCTGTGAGTAAATTATAGAATAAATTACCTTCATCTCTGGAGTGATCTGTTGTATCTATCATATTTCAAGAGTCCCATACCTTCTCAGTGTTTTCTTGTGGGCAGCAGATCTCCAGAGTCTTCTTAGTCAGAACTCCTTCAAGGCTTTCCCCAACTGGCCAGCCCACCCCCTTTTATCCCAGTTATCTTGACTAGCCACAGCTGCAGCCCAATGAAGGACATCGCAGCTGCAGCCCATCAAGAATAACTGGGACCTACCGGGGCAAGGCCTATACACTGGTATTCAAATACAATACAGATATTTTCCTGGGACTCAAGGCCGCTTACATAATACATATATTTGCAAAGGCCACCTATAGTGATCCAGTCCTGATCTGCCTTGAGATAAATATTTGAAACTTGACAGTGAAAAGCAGATGTTAAATTCATGTTATTCTGCAGCGCCTCTGAACTGTTTGCTTGAAGATAAGCCCCCTTTCCTGTTCTTGCCGTGCATTGGTCATCTGTTCTCCAGTATCTGAAACCACTAAAGCGGGAAAGTCATCCATGCGGGGAAAAAACGGATAATGCAACAGTTTTTAAGGTGCATTTTCAGATGCATCATGCAAAAACTCCCTAAAAGGTTCAATAAGATTGTCATGTGTGAATTTACAAGGACACATGTATTTCTACAGCCAGGGGATAATTCTGTAAATAAGCACAGCCCTGCAACCAAATATGCACGCAAACATGCCTAAATATACCTAAATATTTGTATGAAGCCTGCACTTATTTGGCTTTAATAACTGCCACCATATCTGGGAAGAGTAAAGGTGAATTTGACAAAAATTCTAAGTGTGAGTCAAGAAGTTTGGGTGGAAGGTGTTACTGAAACATGGAATAATTCTGTTGAAGAATACCCTTAAAAAGTTGGGACTTGCAGACACCAAACTTTCAGCACTGAATGTGACAGAGAAAGAAAAGATGATTCTGTTCTAAGAAAGCCTACTCACTTAATTTGTACCCAAACCACCCTGGAATGAAAGGATTCTTTCATGTGAAGCTTCAGGCTCAATGCACCTTTTGTTTTACAAGAAGCCTGAGGCATTCACCTCCTGCCACTTTGCTGGTGAAGTGCTTTACCTCCTTTATGATGCAATCTGAAGATCTTGGTGTTCAGTAGAACATTTCTTTTTCATGTCAGTTAGTTGGGGAAGAGCTGTGCACCTCATTCCTTTGAAAAATGGATTAATGATTCAGAAGTGCATTAACATTGAATGTCCACAGTCAGGCCCCTCAGAGAGTGTGATCTTGACTAACTTGGAAAATTAACTTCCTCTTTCCAACATGGACTAAAACCACACAAACATAGCAGTTTCTTGTGGAAATGAAATAACAAGCTCACACATAAGTTCAAGTTTCTCTGGAAGCAACATTCTTGGAGTCTGGGGCAAGATTTTGAACTTGAGATCTAGTGTAGTGTCTCTGTAATAAGCGCAGAAGGGAAAAAAAGGAGGTGGAGATAATGGTTTACTTCCTAAGAAATCAATATGAGATCATTTGGCATGGTGTAGTGCTTGGAGCTCATGGAATTCCTTGGTGCAAGTAATGGCAATCACTTGGGAACAGCTGAGAGAAATCCATTTTGCAATGATCCCTAATTTTTTGTTATCCCAGTTATCTGAATTGCAATGTCGGTCTGTGCCTCTGACTTTATGTGCAGTTCACTCACTAAGAAGATGGTGGAGCACAGCAATTCCATCCCTCAGCAGTATTTAGGTCTTTTTCTCTTTCCATGAATTTGACCTGTTTTAATACTCTTTAAAGGAGCAGCTCTGTAGAATAAATAACTATCAAGTTTATATTTGAAATTTAAACCTGTGTCTGTTAGAAGGTCCTTATCCGTTCATTTTCTCTTCTGATCCAGGACAAAGTTCTGCATATATTTGCCATCCTGGAAGTGAGATCCCAGTGTCCTGTGGGTCCCTTGGACCTCAGTTACCTTGATGTAATCCTGATGGCTTCCAGCAAATGTCTGCATGTTTACCCAGGGATAATAAATAACACTTTGGGCTCAGAAACAATTATTATTGACTGGAGGCTCTTCCATTTGTCTTCCTGTGAATTAAAAATTAATGATCAGATAAACCTGCTTTCAAACAATGAGGATGGTAGTCCATCCTTACTTGCAAAGATTTGGGAATTGCATTTAACCAAGGCTGACTGAGAATCTTCTGTGAGGACAGTTCTCTGATGGAAAATACATCAGCCGTAGCTGAGATTTAATGCCAAGGAAGCTTTTTATTTCCCCCTCTCTAGGATGAATATAGGGAATGATCCTTGGTTCTCTGCTCAGAGGAAACTCAGGAGCAGCTGCCAGGTGGGGATGAACTGCAGCCACCTTGCTGCCTTTTCCACTCATCAGCATCCTTGGAAGCCAGGCACTGGGAAAGGGCAGAGAAGGCTGTTGCTCAGCCTTATGGTTCTTACAAACAGCCACTGTTGGATCCTCTTTCTCCTTAGGAGCAGGTGGGGAAAATAGGGCAAGAAGGAAATGCATACATAAGGCACCAAACCCTTAATGACAAGCATGTTGAATTTCCACAGGTGTACTTCTGGTGCAGTAAACCGATAAAAAGTGGAAGACAGGCATATGGTGTTCCTTTAGGTTATCATTTCCCTGGCTGTCAGAGGTCAGGTGAATTCATCTGACATGAGGCAGAAGTGGACATAGAATCATGGAATGGTTTGGGTTAGAAGAGACCTTTAAGATTGTCTTGTTCCACCCCCTGCCATGGGCAGGGATACCTTCCACTATCCCAGGTTGCTCAGAGCCCCATCCAACCTGGCCTGGAACTCTTCCAGGGATGGGGCAGCCGTAGCTGTTCTCTGCAACCTGTGCCAGGGCCTCACCACCCTCAATTCTTCCCAGGGAAGAATTTCTTCCTAATACCCAATCTAAACCTCCTCTGTTTAAGTGCATTCCCCTTTGTCCTTTCACTACATCCCCTTGTAAAAAGTCTCTCCACGTGTTTTTTGTAGGCTCCCTTCAGGTGCTGGCAGGCGGAGCAGTTTGCCGTTGCTTTGTTGCCACAGTGCTCAGCTGAATCCAGCTTCAATGTCCCCGTAAGTCGGAGGTAATCAGCAGATGAGACAGAGCAGGAACAGCATGGCCACAGAAACCTCTGAATCCGTCACTGCAAGCTGGGAAGGCTTACATGTAATTGACGGAATGCTGGAAGCAAACCTGTTAAGTGGGTGTTCAGTAGCACCGATGTCCTTCTAACAATACAGCAAAGGAATGACTGTCAGGTTGGTGTTGCCCCTACAAGGAGGCTGGAGCTCCTTTCTCAGAACATGTTCTTGCATTACCTCTGCAGAAACATCTGCCAAAGGGGCCCACTGGAGTGGAAAGCAGCCTGATCCTTCCAGTGTTGCTGGGGAATATGCTTGGGAGAGAGCACTGCTTGCCTGCAGAGAAAGAAATCTGTGCAAGAGTCTTCCTCTGAGGGCTTGGCAAATATTTTTCTGGTGTAACCTCCCTCCTACATTGTTTGGGAGCACACAGGGAGTGTTTTACTGGGCTGCAATGATCTCCACAGCCTGGGCATCAGGTGCTGCAAAGAGCTCAGCATTTGCAGAATTAGCTCAGCATTTGCAGAATTATTGGTCATTTTGGGCTTACAAAAATAGATGTGATCTTTAAGGCTCCATTCCAATAGCTGGCTCTGATGACAGCTCAAAATGCCTCACAAAATGAAGTGCAGTATGCTATTTCTGTCCTGAGCTAATCTATGGGGTTTTTTAAAATTATTATTCTTAAATATTAATAGCAATGTCTCCAAAAATTATCTAAAGTTCAGAATTCCACATTTCCCGATCATTTAGTCAATCCATTCCTTAAGCTAGGTGCTACTTATGCTAAAATGGCTGAAAGAGCACTTCTCAGCAGGGTAAAAACCTGAAGGATTGGGATCAGAATCCTTAGGTGAAATCGTTCCCTTGGGAAAAATCCTAGAGAAGCTGCCCCTGAGAACCTACTGGGAAATAAGAGTAGTTTTGTTTGCTTTTTAAAAGTCCAGAATAATTCATTTATTTTTAGATGTCTGGCAGTGAATCTGGCTGCTTTAGGGATGCTTAGGCTCTTCTTAAATTCAAGTGCGGTTTCTTGTTTTTCCTTCAACACCAAGATGCCAGCAATAGTTTTGATTCCACAGATCTGTCAGTTCAGTTTTGTTTGCTTAATTGACAGTCTGATAAAGCCTTGTTTGCGAATATTTTGGTTACAAGAATTTGACTGGTCCATCACAAAGGTAGGAATTTATAACAGGAAAAGATTGGGAGATGATATACGTTGTAAAGAAAGCTTTTTCTAAAAATCAGGGGCTAGTCAAAGCAGAGTTCTGGAAAGGGTTAGCATGTGATGATGTGTACAAACAGGAAATGAAATTTCTGTGTTTTCAGGGCTGTGGAACTAAAACATGATAGGAGCTTTATGGCTCAAATTCAAAATCAGCTTCCATGATAAATTTAAGGCTCCTCCTCATATTTTAAGAAATAATTTAGGTATTTTTCCACAGAGTATTATTGACTTCAATGAGAGCAAAATCAGAAAAAAAAATCCAGTCTGAACAGAAGCAACTGGAGTTTGAAACCTTGCTATGGGAAAAGCATTATGTATTTTTCATAGAAAGCAATAAAATATTAATTCCTTTTAGTGACTGAGATGAGCACTACTAAAAAAGTATTAGAACTGGGGAAAAAGAATTGTATTATTCAACCACATCTTCTTCATTACATGTTATTAAAGAGATGCTCGATATTTTGAGAGGAAAAAGGCATTTATAGTTCTGGTTATTAGAGTAAAAAATTAAAATTTTGTCAGTCTTCAGAGAAAGAGCTGAGGCTGAGGGAGATGTTCCCACTCTTTTCTTTCTAAAGAAGAGAGCATTAACATTATAATTAAGGAATTTTGTTTGACCCTTGTGCTGGAACAGCATTTTACAGAAATGTTCATCAGAACAGCCCTCAGCAGTGCTAGAGCCTGGCTCCACTGACATTCCAGGCTCCCTCCCAGTGATCCCAAAAGAGGTCAGAGGGATTCCACCAGCCAAGAAAAACTGCTCTCATGCCTGTCCCTCCAACAATACCTAAGTTACTATAAAAGGCTTCTCCTGGGTCCAAGATCATGTAGTATTTGTTCCTTGCAATCACAGTCCATTGGGTGCTGACATCTTCACAGCAAGCCTTGACCTGGTCAATGCTATAAAAAGTTAATTTTATGGATTTCTCATTAAACTCCAAAGGGTGGTTTAGGAAGGTTTGTTTTACAGGCAGCTTGTGCCTGTTCAGGGTGGGTTTTTCTAAAAAAAAATAATGAAAGTGGTGCTGCTGTTGTTCCTCTTCCCAAGAGCTGAGGGCTTGCTTGGCAGGCATTAGGAAACTGTTGGATATAAGTGGATAAGACAGATCTAATAGGAAAGATGCCATGGAAAGAGTGTGATGCACTGCTCTGGGCTGTGCACAGAGCTCAAATCCTTGATTTAATCTGGTGCCAGCTCCATTATAGCTTGACACTAAGATAGAGAGCTTTTTTCCTTGGCTCCTGGTGATCCTGAAACTCTTCTTCCCCTTTGGAGGAGTCTTTCCCACATGCCTCAGATTGATCACATCCCAGTGAGATAATTACATATTGGTGCTGTAGATGTGTTCTGCAAGCAGCAGCTGGAGCTTGAAGAAAACACCCTTTCCTTGGAAACCCTTGCACTCAAAGAGGTTTTACAGCAAAGTTCTCCCAGGTCTGCTTCCAAGATTAACACAGAAGGCTTTAAACTGCATCTAGTGCTGTGACTCTGCCAAGCTCCAAACCTTGAAAAAACCTAAAATTGGAGGTCTCATATCAGACAAATTTGCAGTACAGCTCTCTTCCATTGCAGTTTAACACATTGCTCAGATTCCATTAAGTTGTAGCACAGGACATAGCCAGGGAAGTGCAATGGCTTTTGTTGTCTAGATAAAGGACATTAAGGATGAAACAACACTGTATTCCTGATAAAACAAGGGAGGCAACATTGCTGGGAAACTAAAGAAAAACCCCAAGAAGCAGTGGGCACCTCAGACTTTCTCCTGTCATTTTTCTCTACCTTCCCTACCTCACTGAGCAATTTACGTATTAACTTTCCTTTTTTTTTGCCTGTTTATTTATGGAGCTAGTTCCTCTTGCCCTGAAATCTGATTCAGACTAAAAGAATCAGAACTTCTGGCTCTCCAATGGTTTCCAGAAAGTCCTGGAGCAGACACAGATGATTTTTGCATGGGCAATTTCTGTCAGTTATTTTTCATCCTCACCTTATTTGTGACTCTCACATTTTTTATTCAGATTCTCTGCAATGCCCCGCTGCTTTCCAGCAATTTTCATGCAGGGGAAGAGATGGCTTTTGTTACAGAGCTAATGTTACATCTGTTTTTATTGCTCTGTATTTGAAGATTGACTTTGTGTTCCAGTGGTCAAGAACAGGGGAACTATTTTCTGCCCTTAATTGCCAAGAAAGGTGGGAAGGCTGTGTGAATGGACTTAGTCTACTGAGTTTTGTACATCAGGTTAAGCTTTAATTGAATTTGGTGTCTATTTGGTTTATATTCAGTAATAATAATAATAATATTAAAATACTAAGTTCAATGATTATGCTACTGTTATATTTTGAGGAGTCTGGTAAAGCCCTCTCTGCCCCAGCTGGAAGGTTTCTTGTTGATCTTAAGACTGCTAAAATGAGATTTTTTTCATGTTGCTTGTCTACCTCTGGGCTAATTTGCTTGTTTGTTTTTATTTTGAAAGCTTCTGCTAAAACATAGCAGGGAAAAAAAAAAAGATTTGTCTGTCTCTAAAAAAAATTGGTGGAAAATGTTTTTCTCTGCCTGTCAGAAGTTATTACACTCATTTTGCTACAAAGCTTTCCTACTTTTTGAGCAGAGTGAGAAAATTTGGCAGGGAGGCTATTCTGATGTCATGGTGCTCTCTGCCATCCTTGAAGAAATTTTCTCAATGCATTTTTTTTAACATGTATTTCATTATAGACTTGTAAGAGCTTTGCTATGGAAGTGCCTGAGGATTTCTTAGCTCTGGGATGACCAGATGTTCCCATATCAGTTAGAGGGAACTGTTCTGGCTGACCAAGATCCACTGCTTCTGGCAGGGAGAGATGGGATAACAGGTGGCATGCTGAGAGCTGTGTCTCCAGGGCTCTCCATGCCTCAGGCAGGACACTGGGAAGTGGGAGGGCACAGAAGTCAGAGAATGGGATGAATGGAGAGGCAGTCTGAGGTGAGAGAAGGAACACAGTGCTGCCAGCTGTGTCCCCACAGGTGGAGACATAAACTTTTTTTAGCCAGATGACCTCTGGAAGTCTCATCACTTCCATTCCAGGGGTGAACAGAGATCTCTGTGAAGGGCAATTTGAAGTCACAGAAAGGTCAAATCCTCTCCCTTCTCTTTGTGGCTGGGGCCTCTGGACAGGTAGAGGGGGCAGCATGGACGCATGACACACAAGGGATGGGGCTTCTCTTGCAACAGAGAGTTCCCTTCACATCAGAGCGGTACAAATCTCACTAAAATCTTTCTTAATCGTTCCTTCTTAATAAAAGAGAGGGTACATAAAATAAAGTGAGTTTTGTGATGATAAAGGCAACATCTAACAGACTGTTAGAACTTGTTAAGGACTAACAAGTTCTAACAAAGTCATTTAAATGTAGCGAATTTCCACAGCTGAGGTGCTCTTTTGCTACTGTTGGTTGGTTTTCTCTCGGGTTTTGTCTGTCTGTTGTGGTTTTGTTTATCTTTTTAATAAAGTTGAAACAGGATGCAAGTGCATGTGACTGTAGAGATGCCCTCAGTGGATGTTTCACTGGGTGACCTCAAGCTCTCAGGGATGGGTCTTAAGGGATGCTGTAAGTAGCCAGCAGCTCCTAAACTCTCCCCAAGTTTTCCAGACTTTTACAGGCCCCCCTCAATTGTCATGGCTCCTCCTGTTCCTCGTTGCCCTCATCCATTGAAATTAGTGACTGAAAATTTTTGGTGTTTGTAATTTCTCAGTTATTCCTTTGTGTGTCTGTGTGTTTTTCTTTCTTTTTCCCTTTATTATCACCTTTCATAGAATAATAGATTAATAGGATGGTTTGTATTGCAAGGGACCTTAAAGATCATTTTCTTTCAACCCCCTGCCATGGGCAGGGACACCTTCCACTACCCCAGGTTGCTCAAAGCCCCATCCAACCTGGTCTTGGACACTGCCACGGATGGGGCAGCCACAGCTGCTCTGGGCAACCTGTGCCAGGGCCTCACCACCCTCACAGGGAGCAATTTCTAATTTCTTCCCAATATCCCATCTAAACCCACTCTATGTCAGTGCAAAGCCATTCCCCCTTGTCCTGTCCCTCCAGGCCTTGTCAGGAGTGTCTCTTTGCATTAAAAGGGTCCTTGACTGGGATGCCTTAAAGAAGCAGAAGCTTTCTCCTTCTGCATAGCTTTACACAGCATATAAGGTACTGATCATTTCCTGGACCACCAAGAAAACATTGCACCGCCAGCTAAAACCATCAGAGGTGCCACTGGCAGCATGTACAACCTGCTCTTAACCAGAACTCCTTGCAAGGGCATTCTGGACTTGGGCTAACATAATTTTCCTCACTGTATGTTTGGAAGCAGTGGATGGGCACCCAGATGTAGAGGGACTAAATACCACAGCAGAATTCTCAAGAATCTCTTGTCATTTTGGAAATATGACAAGAGATTTTTTTGCATGGAAGCGGGCCTCTATTGAAATGTTGGGGTTTTGGTGTGAGCCAAAGTTAAATGAAAGGATTGGAGCAGAAGGAACTGGGAAATGGGGAAGGATAGAAGTGCAAACTGAAAAGGCTGGGAGAAGATAGAAAATGGGAAGGAGGATGGGACATGGGCAGGAGCTGAGGGACAGGATAAAAGGATAAACACCTGGGACCACCTCAGGGCCTCTAGGATGGAAATAAATTAAAGAATGTAAATTTAATATTGGAGTGCAGGAGCAACAGGGGTTGAACAGACCCACAAGAAGACAAAGTCCAGTTGAAGCATGACCAGAACTGGCCAAGCAGTTGCATCGGATCCTGCAAAACCTGACACAGTGTTTGTACACCTCAGTCATTTTAAGCTGCCTAGCAAAGAGCTGTGAAACCCTCTGTCTCCCTGGTGAGGGGTCTGCATCCTGCTGTCACTGTCTGTCACACTCATTCATTTGCTCACACACCACAGTGTTGTGTTGTGAACTTAAAAACTATGACAGGCCAGAATGCTTTTCCTCCTGTGATAAACAGAAACATGAAGTCCCTGAAGTACATCCACAGTGTCTCTCTGGGAAAGGGCATCTGAAAAAACCCCAATGTATTTACATGAGAAATACTTAAGAGATTTAAAAATAAAGGTTAAAAGTTACTCATCTGTAGATAGAATTTTGGGGGGAAACCCAAGACAAACACAGTACTAAAGGCACTTTAGGTTGACAGAAGTACTTGAAAGCTAGAAAATATTTGTGAGAAAGTTTCTGGTACAACCTGTTTCATCTTCCCTCCCCCATTTATCCCAGTATTGTGACAAAATCTTTAGTTATACAATTATATATTTTTGCCAGTACAAGAACCTGTCCTCATTCAACAAAAAGAAAGGACAGTATTCCAGGAATAGTCTGGGCTAATCCAGGGAATAGGACTGTCACCTTCACTTCATGGAAGTGCAATTCTTCCTCCATCAGTGGCAGCGGCACAAGCACCCTTTTCAAAGGGCAGCATAGAGACTGCCCAAGGCCTGGCTGCATGGGACTCTGAGCAACCTGGGCTAGGGGAAGATGTCCCCCCTGCCCATGGCAGGAGTTTGGAATAGGATGGTCTTTAAGATCCTTTCCAACCCTGGCCATTCTATGATTCTGAGACTGGGATGGAGGGTTTCCCATCAGAGAATATTCAGGTTTGCTTCTATTTTGAGAAAAATAGGATTTTTAAAATCCCTGCTCATTGTGGTGATGCATGAAATTATGATTGATACGTGGGTATTGTTAGATTCCCCAGCCTTCCTCACCTTGTCTGGTTCTTAGAGATCTGCAGTTACATGAATTGAGAACTCTTTGAGTACTTTCTTCTCTCTAGGAGTGTAACAAAAATAGGAAAGCCAAGGTTTCATTGCCCATATGAAGTGAAATCACTGCTCTTTACTACCGTAAGTGACTCTGGCATTCTGTGAGATGCAATGTTTCAAACCCAGGCCTTCACTTGGACTAGAGTAAGGAGGCTGAAGGCCTCAGGGATCTGACCATGAATATTTTATGCCGCAGGAGTTGATGCCTGGAAGAACATTAATAAACATCCTTCAGGTTTCTCCTGCTTTCTGGTGAGAGAACAAACCAGGAGAACTCCTGCTTCCGAGTGGTGTGCCCAACAGCTCTAAGGCTCAAGCTAATTCTGCTTCCCTCCCCTGTTCAGCACTCTCATTTATAGATTTATGGCTCTGAGTAAGAAGGGAAGTATGGAGTTGGCTGTAATTGGTACTGTGCCTAAGTGTAAATTACCATTTCAAATGGAGATGCTCTGCCAGCTATTCCATTTTTTTTTTTTATTTCCCTTGTCTATTGCTCTTTTTAGACTGTGGGGATTTGTTTGATGTGTGGAATATTTTGGCTCCTGGGAAATGAATCCTACCCAGGGCCTCCAGCCTGTGGGAGGTTCTGTTGTGCCTCCCAGCCTTTGCATTAGGGTGCTGACGGATGATTTTAGAGGTGCATTGATTACTAAAATATATTGTAGGCATGGAAGGTGTTCTTGTGTCTCCATTTAATGGGGGTGAGAGTTACAAGATGTCACATGAGCAAAGCATGTCAAGCTGTTCTGCTGAACTCCCAGTGGCCATCCAGCATCCGCAGCATGTACTGGGCAGCCTTCAGCCCCAAAAGGAGTTTTGGAAAAGGGACATGAAAAGTATTTTGCTGCTGGGCTGCAAGCAAGTGAAGAAACTGTAGTAGGGTTATAGGGATGAGAAGCTCCATAACTGGGAAAAGTACCTGAATGTGGGAAGCAGAATATAGGGGTAGCACAGGAGCCATGAAAGAGGGAACTGGAAAGTTCAGGAGATGATGGGGTGACTGGGAAATGCAGGAAGACAGGGAAGTGGCTAAGAAGTTTTGCATGTCCTAGCTTCAAACCTGGATTCCGGCTTGGGATATCTTAGTTTTGGAGTGAGTGTCTGTGGGTTTGGCTTTCCTGAGAAAATGCTACACAGACACATTTTTTTGGCAGCTGCAGTGCTGATCACATCAAATCCTGCAAAAGGGAGCTAAAAGAAATCCAAAGGGTGGCAGTGTTACCCAAAATGCTGAGCCACATTTGGGGGTGCATCCAAAGGAATGGTTGAAACTGAACTCCTATGCTGCAGATTGACAGTGCCTGTATGGACCAGGCCTGGAAGGACAATGTCCCTCCAGTTTTTGGAGCAGGATGAGAGCCCAGAACTGGGTGTCCTGTGCAAGCCAGAATAATTTTCCCCATGAATCTCTGAAGGGATTTTTGTGAACCTTGGCATTAATGACCAATACAGCCTGTGGGTCATCATAAACTCTTGAACCACAGCGAGGTGCCAGACCTGCGTTGGAGATGTGATCACAGCTACTGCCTCAAAGAGGAGCTTAATGGCACCCCGAGGTGGCACTGACCTCGTGGTGTTGGCTTCAGAGCCAGCACCCATATCTGTCTCCAGGGAGCGTTATGGTACAGCAGTGTGGCTTTTGGGGACACTGTTCTTGTCCCTCCCGACATCTCTGCGTCTCCCTTGCCTCCAGCTCCGCAAATTGTGTGCCATCGGGAGCTGCTGGCCCAGCAGGATCTTCACAGAGGCTGAATTGTGGCAGCTGGTATTGCCTCTTAATATAGAAGTGAGGGAGGGGTGTGGCTGCACAGGCAGCGCGGTGCGGAGCGGCTCGGGAGCAGGCTGCGTGCTGAGAAGAGTTGTGTTGCACACTGCAAGGGCTTCTGGCTTTAACACTGAGCCTGAGCACACCGTGAGCGCACCAGAGGGACAGCAGATTCTGAAGGGCTGGCAGGAGCAAGCCCAGGTGGTGCAGAGCAGCCAGAGCCCTGCTCGGAGCTGGGCTGTGGTAGGAGGGTGGGAAGGGATGGGATGTGGGAGCACCTCGGCTGCCTGCCTGGAGCACGGCTCGCCCAGGTATCGGGAAGCCCAGAGCTGTGGCAGCATGGAATGTCTGTGTGGGCTGGAAAATGGTCCTGCAAACCGTTCTGGAGCTCCACGCTGACTCTGCTCTGCTGACTGAAGCTCGCTCCTTCAAACCCAGCACAGGGTGAGCTCCGTCATGTAGACATGTCCTGTGTGTCCCCTTAGAAACCTCGGGAGCTTTCCCATCCCTCCTGAAAGCTGTTTTGAAAGGATTTCTCAACAGTTAACCCTGAAAATGAATAAATCATAATTATGATTCAAATAATCCCGGGAATGAATAATTCATTGTAATAATTGAAAAAGAAATTTCATCAAGAAGCATTTTACTATTACAAAAGCAAACATTGATCCTTTTTAAATTTTTTTTTCCAAAGAATAGGTATATTCTCCAGTAAAGTCTTTTTCATCTGGCTGCCATACCCCAATTATGTTTAATATGAAACAAAAATACACTTCCTTGTGTGACACCCATCTCACCATAAATGAAAAAAATATGCTTTCTTTTGCAACAGCCATCTTCATTGCTAATGAGCAAGAAAGGAAAAGGAATTAAGTGACATTTAATTCATATTCACCTCCTTCCTGAGAACAGAGACAAAGAAAGCAGCCACAGTCAGCTGGTGAAAATGTCCAGCCTAAACCAGGAATTGTCAGCTAGTTAGGAGGGACCGTGGGGAGGGAGGCATAAAAAGGGGAATGTTTTCCTCTAGATCCGTGCTGCTAAGAGATGGTGTAGGCTAAGCATATGGCTTGCAGCCAGCAAAGGCATCAGATGCTGCGATAATAAAAGCCTGGTTAATAACGTTTAGCACCGACAAAGGGCTTTCAAGGGAAAGACAGACTTTTGTCCTGTGAAGGATGGAACCAGAGTCACCTGTTAGCCAATTTTCTGTCTTTCAGGAGAAAGTACTGTCATGAGTTTCTCTGTGCTTTCAAATGCCGAGCATGACATGGACGGGGCAAACCACAGGTTTCTAAAGACAAAAAGAGCTGGTAGTCTGATTGCTTGTGATTTTGCGATTTTGGGAAGACTTAATGCTGGCTTTGTAGTGGTGGAATTAAAAAAAAAAAAAAAAAAAGCAAGTTTATGTGTTTGGTATGTGGGAAAAGAGGCAACCTCGATCCACCTCAAATGAGGAGAGAAACTGCATTTACCTGTGTCTTTCCCCGGTTGCACTGTTCACCGTGACAGGTTGTCTCCATCTGTGGATGGTCCGACGCCACCGTCGTGCTTGCATCATGGCAATGACATTTATAAATGGAGGTCCACGAGCCACAGGCATGGAGTGACTGGCTCAAGGTCAACTCCAGCCTGCGGCGGGGACGGGAACAACACCGAGGTCAGCACGGCTGAGCTCTGAGCCGTGCCCGGAGCCAGCGGTGTTGGACAGCCCCCGATAGAGGCTTGCCTGAGGTGACAAGGGCAGGACTCCAGGGGGGAGAGGTGGGCGAAAGAAGGGCGGCGGCGGTGCCGCCCTTTGGACCAGCTGTTGCGAAGCTCCTGGCCGGAGAGCTGATCCCCCAGTGGCTTCCCCTCGGGGGTCTCCCCCGAAAAGCCGGCGCCCTTGGGCTGGGGCTGCCGCGTCCTCCGCGGCGGGGGGAGAGGTGGGGCGAGCATCTCCCGTTGGCGGGTGCGCGCGTCCGTCTGTAGCTGAGCGTGTCGGCGCTGGCGCGGCGTGCGTGTCTGTGTCTGTCTGTCTCCATGCGGGTGCCTGCCTGTGTCTGCGTGTGCCCTTTTCCCCGTGTGTGACACCGTGCGTGTGCTCGCACACCTCCCTCTCCCGCTCTCTCTCCCGCGTGTCTCTGTGTCTGTGTGTCTCTGTATGTGCGCGGGGAGCGCAGCGCGGAGCCGGGCGCGGCAGCAGCGGCAGCAGCAGCAGCGGCGCGGTGCCCCGAGCCCCGCGGCCGGAGGAGGAGCCGCGCCGGGAGCCCCGCGGAGCCGCCGGGCGAGCGCGGCCGCACCGAGGCGCAACAGGCGGATGGCGGCGGGCGGCGGGCGCTGAAGGCGAGCGGGGCGAGGCGGAGGGGCAGGGAAGGGCAGGCGAGGAAGGGTAGCGCCGGGCAGAGCGGGCGGGATGCGGGCGGAGGAGCCGCTGGCGCTGGCGGCCCCGCGGGCGGGCGGAGAGGCGGAGGTGGAGGCGCCGGGCGAGGAGCGGAGCGGCGGCAGCTGCTGCAGCAGCGAGCGCCTGGTGATCAACATCTCGGGGCTTCGCTTCGAGACGCAGCTGCGGACCCTCTCCATCTTCCCCGACACGCTGCTGGGCGACCCCAGCCGCCGGGTGCGCTACTTCGACCCGCTCCGCAACGAGTACTTCTTCGACCGCAACCGGCCCAGCTTCGACGCCATCCTCTACTACTACCAGTCCGGGGGGCGGCTCCGCCGGCCGGTCCATGTGCCCCTCGACATCTTCCTGGAGGAGATCCGCTTCTACCAGCTGGGCCAGGAGGCTATCGAGACATTCCGGGAGGACGAGGGCTTCATCCCAGAGGAGGAGAAGCCCCTGCCGCAGCACCACTTCCAACGCCAGGTCTGGCTGCTCTTTGAGTACCCCGAGAGCTCCGGACCAGCCCGGGCCATCGCCATCGTCTCGGTGCTGGTCATCCTCATTTCTATCGTCATCTTCTGCCTGGAGACCCTGCCCGAGTTTCGCCAGGAGCCCAAGGGACCCCAGCCTGGCTTCGGGGAGGCTGCGCCTCTCGGGGACGAGGCGCTGCTGCTGCCGCCGCTGCCACTGCCGAGCGGAACCCCCCCGCCCCTGCGCCCCGTCGCCGGCTCCGGCCCATTCTTCACAGACCCCTTCTTCCTCATCGAGACCCTGTGCATCATCTGGTTCTCCTTTGAGCTCCTCGTGCGCTTCTTCGCCTGCCCCAGCAAGCCCGAGTTCTCCCGCAACATCATGAACATCATCGACATCGTGGCCATCATCCCCTACTTCATCACCCTGGGCACCGAGCTGGCCCAGCAGCAGCAGCAGAAGCAGCAGCCCGGGAGCAGCAGCAACAATGGGGGCCAGCAGCAAGCCATGTCCCTGGCCATCCTCAGAGTCATCCGCCTGGTCAGAGTCTTCAGGATCTTCAAGCTCTCCAGGCACTCCAAGGGGCTGCAGATCTTAGGGAAGACTCTCCAGGCCAGCATGAGGGAGCTGGGCCTCCTCATCTTCTTCCTGTTCATTGGGGTGATCCTCTTCTCCAGTGCTGTCTACTTTGCAGAGACTGATGACCCTGACTCGCTGTTCACCAGCATCCCTGATGCTTTCTGGTGGGCAGTGGTGTCCATGACCACTGTGGGCTATGGGGACATGTATCCCATGACCATTGGTGGCAAGATTGTGGGCTCCTTGTGTGCCATCGCTGGTGTGCTCACCATTGCCCTTCCTGTCCCTGTCATTGTGTCCAACTTCAACTACTTCTACCACCGAGAGACTGACCATGAGGAGCAGTGCCAGTACACTCACGTCACCTGTGGCCAGCAACAGTCACCCTTCTCTGAGCCCAAGAAAGGGGACAGTAATCAGTCCCTCAGCAAATCTGAATTCCTGGAAGCAGAAGACCTGGAGTCTATGAAATATTCCAACTTCATTCCTCCCACAAACCAGGGATATAAAGAGAAGAAAATGCTGACAGAGGTGTGATGGGTTTTGTTGTCCTGGGTCCAGACACAGAGCTGCAGGCTGCTGTTACAGTTGTCTTCCTACAAACAGCTGGATCTATTCAGCATTTACATGCCAGACTGTGAATTCTGATACCGTAAACAGAATGATTGTGATAATGGGCTCTTCTGGCCTGATTTGCTGTTTCTCATTTCTGTGTGCAGCCAGAAATGTTCTTGCTTTATTCTGTGGAGTGCTAGCTGTCATCCCCACTCCCTTATGCATTTCTTTCTCTGCTTTTGATGACTGCTTTAATCCAACATTTGCTCTGAGACCAAGTCTTGTAACTCCACTAGCAGAGAAGTCCTTGTCACTACTTCGGCAGAGTAAACAGTTAAAGGGGCTACAAACATCTGACTTGAGCCTTGCTCTCAGTCCCTGTGCCAGCGCGGTGCCCTTGGCTGTGGAATCAGTCACGCCTGCCATGCCATTGCCTTTGAATAATGGAAACGCTGCAGCCAGGATCACAGGGAGCTCTGCAGCTGTAGGGGAAAGCCAGCAAGCAGATGCCTGCCTTCTTTGCAACCCTTTGGCATGCTAAAAGATCCTCCTGGTTTGTGTTTAAAAAAAAAAAAAAAAAAAAAAAAAAAAAAAAAGAAAAAAGGTGCATAAATCTAAAAGCTCTTTGCTACTTGTGACCATACATCATGTATCAAAAACAGGCTTAAAGCAGTCAACAGGCTTGGTGAAGATTCTCTGTGTTTTGAGCTTATCTCAGCCTTATTTGTGCCAGTGCCCTGATGTTAATTGGCTTTTATAGTACCAACTTAATCTTCATAGTGGTAAGTGCCTTCTGATACAAGGCTTGTTTGAGTAAATTCATTTGTTATCTGCAGAGTTCATCTTCACACAATAGCATTTAATGAGATGTGCTTTATGCTTCAGATACCCAGTTCTGTAGTCGGGCATGTGAGAGCAGTTGACTCCTCTGCTTTTTTTAATTGAGCATTTGTGTAGCTGGGGGAAGTTTGCATGTTGTTGTTTTGTTGATGTGGCAGGAAAATCCCGACCACAGAGAGCTCTGCACCTGTTCTGTGTGAGGCTCGTGCTGGTTTAGCAAGTCACAGGCATAAAATGCTCCAGGGCGAGTGTGTCAACATTTGAAACTGAGACTGGCATGGACACAAACTTCCTTAAGCTGTCTGCACAAAGCCAGCAGCATCCTCCAGACCCTCTAAATGAGGGGATAAACAGCGAGCCCTGAAGAGAGGCGCTTGCTGTATTGCTGGCCTAGCCAGTTCCTGGTATTTCGTGGATAGGAGCGACAGCAGTGTTTTTGTAATTGGTTTTATGAGAGCAGTTTATGTCAGCCATGCAAAATATGCATAGCTTGGCCTGCCGTGCCGTGTTTGCCAAGGGACCAGAGATTTCTATCTTCAAATACACATTTTACTTCCCAGATAATTTCATTAGTTCCAGTCAGATCGGCCTTACACCTAACATCAAAAATGTTTCAAGCTCTGCCAGCAGGTGAGAAAGGGAAATGTATGCTTTCAGATTCCATTAGCAGATTTTCCTGCAAGGAGAAATCCTTCTTGTTTGAATTCTAAGTGTTTATTCTGCATTCAGATGTCTGCATGTGTACAAAAGCAAAGGCAGCCATTAATGTCTTGCATCACACTGTATGAAATGCATATTGGAATGTACTACATTACTGGAATACCACACACTGCAACACTACATATTGCATGGCACACGTGTAATACATAAACCAGACATTGTGCCAAAGTGCAAAAATACAGAGAATAGATTTTGTATATATGTTGTGCTTTTTAGCCATAAGACTAAGAATGCTAAAGGCATATCATAGAATCATAGAATGACCTGGGTTGGAAGGGACCTTAAAGGTCATCTCTTTCCAAAGAGGGACACCTTCCACTAGACCAGGTTACTCAGAGCCCTATTCTTTAATATAATAAAAACTGGCTATAGAACTGGTTGTGAGGTGGGATCTGTTTGGATCTTCATTACTCTCTCTGTTCTCAGTTGTCTTGAGATATGGCTCCATGCCTAGAGTGCTTTTATTGTAGCCTCTCTCCATCCTGGCCCTGCTCATATGGTAGAAGTTGTTTGTGCAAATCCTAACTACTCCATTTCTCCAGAGTGCTGTTGCCTTCTCAAATGTTTTTAGTGTGCAGGGATATCCCTTGGGGTCAACACACAACCATTATATTAAAACCTCTGCTCTCTCTTGCTGAAATTAGTAGGGAAATGGCACTTCTCTCCAGCTGGGAGACACAAGTTTGATGTGTGTGGAGATTCTCAGTTCAGTTGAAGAAAGAACAGAGATAATTTCTCCCAGGCTGAGCCTAGGAATCGTAGAGGAAAGAATTAAAACAATTATTATCTCTCTTTCATTAACCATTGTTTATAGTTATGGTTTTCCACATAGTGGAAGTGTGTTTCCAGTGTGCTATTCATAGTGCACCAATAGTGTGAGATGTTTCTACTTTAAAACCAATCAAGTATCACCTTAACAAATCACATTATAAAAAGACCTGCTACTTTCATTAAAATTAACCTTCTAACCATCTGAAAACTAAAATCTTTCTTTCCATCCCTAACTCAACAACATCAGATGTGGTGACAATTCATAGCTCAGAGGGTTTTGCTTGAATAAAGCCTAATTTCTCTTTGCTTCATGGGACTGAGGCAAAGGTTTGTGAAGGTCTGAGCCTTGGGGACCATTCTGCATCCCTTGATACCTGTAATCAGCTGGTGGGTAAATTGTCCTGGTGAATAAGTGGGACAGAGGGGCATGGTAGCATCTCTGTTGATTTTGTGTAAAAGTTGTCCGGTTCTTAGTGTGTCTTAGTCTTGGTGGTGTTCTTAGTTGTGTTTCAGGGTCAACTTAATGAAATCTTTACTGTGAGGCCAAGAGAGGAACAGTTCTTCAAATTTTGTATTGCTAGAAACTAGCAAAAGAAGCTCCTATTTAAGAGGGATGTTTTGAGGCTGCTGCCCTCTTCCAGCAGAATGCCCATGTTTGGGGATATTTTATGCCTGAGTCTATCAGCTGATAAAAGTTCCCCCAAAGTAAGATATAAAAAACTCAGGTTGAACACAAGTTCAGGAGGAGTCATGAGACATGCTGAGCCTACGTCACAAAATTCCTGTGCTCATTTCTCCCCCTGGGCCTGGCCCCTTTGGCCCTGCCAGGCAGGAGCCCTCCATGCCCAGAGCAGGTTGTTCTCCTGATCAGCACAACAGACGGCTGGACGTGGAGACTCTAGCAAGAAAAAAAGATCACTGGTAGCACAATCCCAGCATGTCTTACACAGATCCTCTTGGAAAGAGGTGTCCTGCCCTTGGGTGGGATCCAGCAGTGAGTTTGTAGTGGGTATTGGATTCTCCTGCCCAAAGATCGCACCCAAGATGTGAAGGAATTTTGTGGTGAGCAAGGCAGCTTTGTGCAGTTTTTGTGAGCCACGTTTGTCAGTTCTGAAAAGGGCACATGAAAATGTCTAAAGCAGGAGTGGTGTTTGCTCCCTGCATTTTCTCTAAGAGAAATACAGACCACCAACAGAAGGATGGAAACTGTAACCTTGGGACTCATTTAGGGCATGTAAATCATTCTCAACGCTCCTCCTGAAAAGCAGTGAAGTCCCAGAGTCATCAGTAATGCTCTATGTTACAGAACTTGTGGAATCTGACCTTTTTAAAGGAGCCTTCAGATTTTTTTTTCACGTGACTGAAATGACACAGTGGCACTCATTGACTTTACCAGAGGTCTTGTGCCACCGATCACAGAGATGCTTTCAAAAACCTTACCTCAAGTTCTCAGCCCTTAGCACTTCCCCCGGCTGCTCAAAATGCAAATCGGTTTCCTTCTGAAGGTAGAGCACATCCCTGTGAAGCCAAGTAGGCACCTCTAGGGACTTGTTTCCATAACAACCTCCTGGACTGTTTCTCTCCGTGCCTGTGATTGTGGCTACAAGCGAAAGCACTGAATTTTGTGTTCAGATATCAGCACCTTATCTTTACAGATGTTTTCTTTGCCTACTGGAGCTGATCCCATCACCTTATATCATGTACAGCTGCCCTGTCCAGCTTCAGGTGGGCAGTTTCCAGTTTCTTTTGAAAGCAGAGAGTGCAAACCTAGAGATGCAAAGAGATTTTATTTGTCCATCCTTACACACGGAGAGCTGGAGAGTGTGTGAAGGACAACCTGAGTACTCAGCCAGGGAGCTGAGGGGCAACTGGTCTGATGTAGAGTCATCTGGGTGCCTGGTGACAAGGAATACAGGCTAAAGCATTACATTAGAGATCCAGAAATTCCTCTTGCAGCAATCTCGCTAGGAAATAGTTTTGCAGTGGAAGAGACTATTGCTCCTTCCAGATCCCCTGGCTGGTTTGTGACAGTTGGTTCCCCTGATCATTTTCCCACAGGATGTTTTTCCCCAAAGGAGGACAGGGCAGAAATCATCTCCTTGGAGGTGGGGAAGGAAGGAAGGAAGAAAGGAAGAATTTTACTGAGGACACAATTTTTTTATCCACACAAAGGTCTGGAAGCATGAAAGGCATGAAGACTGGTTCTGTGGTGTTTTACTGTTGGACTCCTGCTCTTATGTCCAAGATGAAATTCCTGTTCTGCTCCTTCTTGGAAAACACTGGAATTCAGGATTTTTGAGTAAGTTTGGGCCTTTTGATCCAGCATTCATGGATAAAAATTCACTGCTACAGCAGCTGTGGGGGTGAAGGTGACTGAACTTGGTCTTCTCTCCTGGGTACTCTCATTCAGAGGTTCCTATGGGATAAAGAAGAGTGAGTGTAAAGAAAATTCAGGGCAGCAAGAGACAGGGTAAGGACTGAAGTGTCTTCCACACAGTGATGGAAAGAGCAACATCAACCCTGAAAGCAAAGGAACAAACAGCTCCAGCATCTGCTGCTATTGCAGAAATAGGTAAGGTTTCTTTTTGTTCTGGGAAATTAACGACCAAGAGTTTCTTGAAATTAATGAGGAAGGATTTCCTAATTAAGATTTGCAGCCTAAAGGGAGAATCTGGTTCTAGGTGAAGAAAGAAAGATAATTATAAACTACAGAAATGTAGTATGAGCCAGATCCTCACCATCTGCTGATTCAAGCTGGCAAAACTCCTTTTAGTACAACTGCCTTGGATTATATTGGGCTCCAACTTTATTCTTCTGCATCAAATCCAAGCACATGTACTGTTTGTTAAACTGCTTATTTTTGTTTGTTCTTTTCTTGAGGTGCTGTTTACATCAGGGAAAGATCTGCAGATTACAGCAGGAGTCAACCATGGCTTTCCCAAAAGCTCCCACCTGACTCCGGTCCAAGTAAGTCCCACCAAACTCAGAAGAGCTAAGTTAAACTTAACTTTTAAGTTTATGTTGACAGAAATTAAAAGCAACAGCATTTTATATCCATTTTTTTCCTCACTGCTGGAAAGATGTGGACAGATGCATGGGGAATTGGAAGATACTGCCCTCCATGGCAGCCCTATGAGCACAAGATATCTCTGTTGGTGCTGCTGTAACCAAGAGCACAGCTTTGAGCCCTTCATTGTTGCTCTTTGAAACTTGCACTAGAGGCAGATCCCTTCTGAAGAGATTTGCAGCCATGTTATCAGCAGGTTTGCAGGAGAATGCCTGAATTGCAGGCACCTGCTTTAGGCATAAGGAGGGGAGCAGGTGTTGGCAGGATGAAAATACTTTATCCCCTGATGAAAGGAACCAGGGGATGCAGTGTGTCCTTAGCTGCCACCAAAGACAGTCCCTGAGCAAACTGCCTGCCAGTTTCAAGGAGCTCTTCTTGTTCAGGCTAGGGTCCTACAAGACCCTACCCAGGAAGATAAATCCAGAAAAATATTTTTGGGGAAAGCAGACAGGGACTGTGCTAAATAACAATGCAGCATATGTTGTTAGTATCTGTTAATTCCACATGCTTTTCCCTTTTTAGGTGGGTTTTCCCTTGCTCCAGGGAAGTCTGTCTGGGGCTTGTTGGCTGGCACAAGGAGTTTGAATGTCACGACATGGCTTTACATTTTGGGAAATTCATAGCTGAGGTCAGTGTGAGTTGTACTGTCCTACAACATTGAATGATGAACCCTCAACACTGGACATATTGAGGTTGTCTGTAGTGCCAATTAATAAGAGGGGGGCCCAAGAAATAATTGAACTTTGCTGCGTTAAATTTCTTCTTAGTGAAAGAAAGAATTTGCAGGAGGGAAAGTGCTCATCCATTTCTGTGGTCACCATAAATACTGAAGCTGTGTTGACTACTCATTGGAGATGAGAATTAGGGGAAACTTTTGTCTTCACACAAAGAAAATTCAGCAAGTCCTTATTTGGCTTAATTTTCACTAAATTAATATATTTATTCAGTGGTATAAAATTTTGGAACACCCTTAGTCCAAAATTTGTGACTTAGACATAAGTCACAAATTTATTGATTTAATTATCAAATCTAGCCATTGTCTCTCTATCAAAATGAGTGCCCTCAATTCTGCTCTCTACCCAAGGTTAGATAAACGTTTCCATAGGATTGTGGGTGGTATGACTCCTGATTTAAATGAGTGTGAGAGAAGAATCAGGCTCAAAGAAGAGGGCTGTAAGTGCACATGACTAGGCTGGAGCTCTTTAGGGTGCTGTAGGTGGACATGGGACCATTCACCTAAAAGGTTGTATACAATTTTACACCAACAAAAGGTCTAGCTTTTAGAGTACATATTGGTTTATTCTCTTACATTCTCTGGAGGGAAATTAAATGGTATTTTACAAGAAAATGGGAACATTACCATCCCTTCTTGCTGCTTCTTGATGCATCTGTTGTTTTCAATTAGCTTGATGGCATCCATTTTCAGAAAGCAGATGCTGCCCTCTTTTACACTGGTGCAATTCTGGAATAACTCCACTGACGTCAGTGAAGTGACTCCAAATTTATCCCCAGCAAAAGCAGAATTGGACCACAGTCTCTTTGTCTGCCTCTTTGCTCTGGAGCTTTGGGGAAGGTGTGCCCCTGCCACAACATAAGGTGAGGGCCAGAGCCTGTCTGCTGTGCTGTGCTTGGTATTTTTGTGTCCTTGACACCCCCACTCATGTGCCTGGCTGGAACAGGAGCCAGGCTGGCCTGGGGCAGGCATGGCCACCAAATTCCTAGTGCTGAATGTAGCACTTTCTGGCTCTGGATTCCTGACCACTCTCCATCTTACCTTCCTCTTACCTGGATATGTTTCCCAAGGAGACAGCTTTTTAAGATGAAGAAATGTAGTTGCAATTCTTAAGTAATAGAACAACAGAAGGATGGCAGAGGTAGATGTGGAGACAAGCTCTGCGCATCCTACATTTTTTTTGCTGATAGGGCTATGTGAAAATCATTGCAGTCTTGGTAGGTTGACTTTACATCTGCTGGTTTCAAAGTCTCCATTTACAGGGAGTACTAGGTTGGAAAAAATAGGACTTACCTGCTCTAAGTCTTCTGATGTCAGTCCTGCCTTCCCTGAAACTGGACAGAAAGCTTTGTGTAAAATCACCAGTCTGCTGTAAGGGAAATACCCCTGGAGATGGGACAGATGAGGGAGAGTAAAAGGAATAGTTGTGGAATCATGGAATGGCCAGGGTTAGAAGGGATCTTAAAACCATCTCATTCCATGCCCCTGCCACGGGCAGGGACACCTTGATTGCTCAGAGCCCTCTCCAGTCTGGTCTTGAATATCTCTAGGGATAGGGCAGCTACAGCTTCTTGGGGAAATCTGTTCCAAGGCCTTGCCACCCTCACAGGGAACAATTTCTTCCAAATATTCAACCTAAATCTCCTCTGTCAGTGTGAAGCCATTGCCCCTTGTCCTGTCACTCCAGGCCCTTGTCCAGAGTCTCTCTCCCGCTTTCCTGTGGGTTCTCTTCAGGCACTGGAAAGCCACAATGAGGTCACCCCAAAACCTTCTCTTCTCCAGGCTGAACAATCCCAATTCCCTCAGCCTTTCCTCCCAGCAGAGCTGCTCCATCCCTCTGATCCCCTTGGTGTCCCTGCTCTGGCCTGGCTCCAGCAGATCCCTGTCCTTCATTCAGCCAGACTGCCAGTGTCACTAACTGAGCCACCAGAGTGGCTCAGTTAAAAAAAAAATCTAGGTGCAAGTCTTGGAAAATCTCAGAACAAGAATGTTCAGTAACACCTAGAAAATGTTAGCTCTGCAAGGCCTCATCTGGAATGCTGTGTGCATTGTTGGTGACCTAAATTTGGTCAGGCAGGATGGACAGAAGAACAGCAAGAATGACCAGGTGGATGGAATGTGCTTTGCTAGTGGAAGCTGGAAGAGCCTGACTTTTCTAGACCAGCAAAAGACTGACAAGACCTGTAGTTAGGAAAGAACTGGGGGCAAAATAACTAAAAAAGAGGAAAAATATGAGAAATTGTAAGATCTTCACACATTTCTTGTGTCTCCAGATCAGTTGCCGTATTGCACATTTACGTACAAAACTGGTGATTTACGTAAAAATCCTGGTGATTTTACTACTAAATACTTGGGTTTTGTGGGTAGGAGAGGAACTGTGAGTCATGGGAGGTTTTTTCTTCTGTGGGACTGAGGAGAGAGAAGGAAGTCCTAGGAGTGGGGTAGAATGGCACAGAGGATACCATATCCCTCCAGGAGCTGGTCTGGAGGCAGAAAGCAAATTCACACCCTTTAAAAAACCCCAGCAATCTCTGTTCACTGTTCTTCCCCTCAACCTGTAATGGCTGCAGTCCTTCCCCCTATCCAGAGCTCTCCAGCTCTTTGCTGACCTTCCTTCTTCCTGAAATCTGTGGTCATTCCTCACTCCCATGAGCTTCCTGGAATCCTTGGAACGGTGCATTGCATCTAACGTTGAGGAAAGCCTTGAACCAGCTCTGCTGCAGCTCAGTTAGATTATCTGATTTGAGTAACCTGCCCCGTTGGAAGGTGTTCCTGCCCCTCTGGCAGGAGTATTGGAATGAGGTGATCTTTAAGGTCCTTTCCAACCCACATCAGTCTGTGATTCTGTGGTTTGTTGCAGAAATAAGCAGTGATGTCTTCAATGACTGCTGCTTGCAGAATCATTGAGGTTGGAAAATACCTCCAAGATCATCGAGTCTAGCCTTCAGTGGAATATCACAATGCCCAGAAAATCATATCATGAGGTACTATGTCCATTCATTCTTTGAATAGTTCCAGGGCTGGTGACTCCAGCACTTCCTTGGGCAGTCTGCTCTAATGATTAACTGCTCTTTCAGTAAAATTTTTTTTCCTAATCCATTCCTGTCCCTTGTTGCCCTGGAGAAGAGGCTGACCCCCCCCGGCCACAGCCTCCTGTCAGGGAGCTGTGGTGAGCAGTATTGTTGGGTAGGAGGTCAGAGCAGTTGATCCCATTGGCCACTCTGGCCTGAAGAGATGAGCAGAATAATTTCCTATTGCCCGCACTGTTCTGACACAGAAAACAATTTCACATTTCCACTCTTACCTCTCTCACCTCTCTCAAATCACAGAATTCACAGAATTGACAGAACCACTAGGCTGGAAGAGACCTTAAATATCATCAAGTCCAACCTATGCCCTGACATCTCAAGTAAACCATGGCACTGGGTGCCACATCCAGTCTTTTTTTAAACTCATCCAGAGATGGTGACTCCACCACTTGCCTGGGCAGGCCATTCCAGAACTTCATGACTTTTTCAGTGAAAAACTTTTTCCTAATATCCAACCTATATTTCCCTTGGCACAGCCTAAGACTGTGTCCTCTGGTTCTGTCAGTTGCTGCCTGGAGAAAGACACCAACCCCCACCTGACTACACCCACCTTTCAGGCAGCTGTAGAGAGTGATAAGGTCACCGCTGAGTCTCCTTTTCTCCAGGCTAAACACTCCCAGCTCCCTCCGTTTTTCCTCACAGGGCTTGTGTTCCAAGCCCCTCACCAGCCTTGTTGCCCTCCTCTGGACACACTCAAGGGTCTCAACATCCTTTCTAAATTGAGTGGCCCAGAATTGTTTCCCCTTGTGGAGGTGAAGATCCTCTTAAGTTCAGGAGGCAGACAAAATATTGACTGAAGTGGGAGCTTCATCCATTCAGCCAGCTCTGTGCCACAGAAGTGCTAGGAAGGAGCTGTCCTTAGATTTTGTCCTTGAGCTTTCCTGCTTGTTGATGGTCTTTGTTCACTTAACTGAGGAAACCATTGTCTTGTGATTTCCATCTTTATTTTGGCCAACCAGTTCTTCTCTTTAGCTTTTCTCCTGTGAGTAATAAGATGGTGAAGGGCCTGGATGGGAAGCCACACAAGGTGCAGCTGAGGGCACTTGGTCTGTTCTGCTGGAGAAGAGCAGACTGAGGTCAGAGCTCACAGCAGTTCTGCAGCTTCCTCAGGAGGGGAAGAGGAAGGGAAGGCCCTGATCTCTGCTCTGTGTGACCAGGACCCAGGGAACAGCTGGAGCTGTCTCAGGGAAGGGTTAGGTTGTTTAGGAAATTTTTGTCCCCCAGAGGGTGGTGGGTCACTGAACAGGCTCCCCAGGGAATGGTCATGGGCCCAAGGCTGCCAGAGCTCCAGGCACAGGGTGGGATTGTTGGGGTGTCCTGGGGAACAGGAACTAGAGTTGGACTTGATCCTTGTAGGTCCCTTCCAACTCAGGCTGTTCTATGATTCTGTGATTCAATGAGGAAAAAAAGAAAAGCCAGGTAATGGAAATGTTATGAATATCCATACACGTCACAAAAGCCTGTGAATGTGGACACCACTTGTGCTCTATCCATGGCATTGGCAGGATGGTGCACAGAAATCTGGTGGCCCTGAAGATGTCTTAAGAACCTGTCCCAAGCACTTGGCATCATTTGAGTCATGGCAACAAGCCACATTATAAAGGAGATGTAAGAAATACAGAGTAAGCCAAGGAGCTTGATTTGAACCATAAACATAGTCATGCATTTATTTCTGATCTCAGTTAACTCACAGAATTATGGAATAGCCCAAGCTGGAAGGAACCCTTAGCAGTGTATAGTTCTCAGGCTCTGAATTATTCTCATATTTTAGCGTGTCAGAAATAGCACTGTCTGGCACATTCCTTTGAGAACTGTAGACTATAGCCTTTCATGCTTATGACAAAGCAATTGGTCTTTGTAGCCTGTCCTTGGAAGTGACTTTGAGAAATGTTTTGGAGCGTATTCACTGCTGCATTAATCTGGTATTTGATGACCTAGCAGTGGACTGCAAACATTTCTCTTGGATGTATTTTCAAAAGGTGCCCCTTCCTCAAAATCAGCAATATTTGTATGAGAAGTTTCATTTCAGTTCATTTTGGTACCCTTTACAAAAAGCATGTTTGGAAAATTTTGTAATGTACATGATCTCTTTCTTAATATTCTACATTTTTTTTACCTTTTCTTTTTTTTAAGAAAATGCATGTAAACAAGGTAAAACACAACATTTGGCCCTGTTTTGTTTTTTTGTTTGGTTGGGTTTTGTTTGTTTGTTTTGGTTTTAGGATTTTTCTTTGTTTGTTTGGGGGGTTTTGTTTGTTTTTTCCTAACTTTGATCTGGAATGAAATGTGTAACATGCATTTGGGTTTTATGTTGTTTTTTTTTTCTTTTGGAAGGGAGGGGATATTCTCGATTTAGGGGAGTTTATTTTTAATAAACTCTTTTTTAAGAAGTGTAGTGGTAGGCATTGGTTGTTCGTGTTCATTACCAGCATGACTCCAGTGTCAGCTCCAATACTTCCTTGAATTCAGCTAGGTGATTCTCAAATGCTCCAGAAGAGATGGAATGACAGCCCAAAGCTCATTGGTAATTACAGCATGTACTCCCAGTGACAAAAGGGATGTTCCATTGCTTTGGCTATGGCTGAGCCAAGCCAATTGTTCTTTTCTGCAGCTGCAACACCTGCCCAGTTGAGAAAGTATTTTTGATGAGTCCAAACTGCTTTTCCAGTGTTGTTGGACTTGTTAGATCATGTCATTCTGAATTGTGAGCTCCTCCTGTTCCCACTCAGCTGGTCAGCTTTTAGGATCTTTTTACTCCGAGATTATGTGATAAGAAAAAAATTCTAAAAACTACAAAAAGCTTGTTATTGAAATTTACTGGGTGAATTGAGAATGGAAGGAAAAGGTGTTATCTGCAGAGGACTGTGGCTGCTCCCTTACTTTTTTCTTGGCTCTTTAAAAACCAAACCTGTGCAGATTTGTGAGCTGCCACTAACACTTAGCTAAGGGTATTTCAGAGATGAGTTGGGAGTTCCTTGCACAGTAACCACTAATCAGCATCCCCATAGAAAATGTCTGAATACATATTGATCAAGCCAGCTGCAGCTGAGAGGGGTTCTGGAGGCTGATGTAGCTTTCCTCCCCATCCTCCATCCCCAATCATGGAAACTGTGTAGAAAAACCACCCACTGGTACTTCTGGAATTTCTGCTTGTTGTAATTTCACCAAAAGGTTGTGTGGGTTTTTTGATAGTTAAGAGACTGCTTAGGAAGGAAGGTAATTTAAATATTGGGTTTGGAGTCGAGGGGACAGTCCCCAGTTCTGTCACGTTTCCTTTGGATGTCCCTCACATCTCAGTGCCTCAGAAATAAGATGGGACAGTATAAAGGCATTGGTTTTCTTCTTTTCCCTAAATCTTTTGGACACGCAGATGTTTCTGAGTATTCCTCATCTCCTTCCTGACACCTGGATGATGTCAGGCACAGCTGGGGCCTCTCCTCCCTCAGGACATGGTGTTGTGCTGCTGTCACAACAGCAGTGACAAACAGATGGGCAGTGAGGATGAAAAAAAACACAGGAAAATGTTTGTCCCTGTGCATGGGACTCATGGAATACCCAAATGCTGACAAGTCCTGCTGTTACCTGGCTCTTTGTTGGGTTTGGCTGATCTGATTCCTTTTTTCCAGGCTCAGGCACAAAACACTCGGAGCAGGCCTCTCATTTGTGACTCTCCCTTCCCTTGCAGGCTGCCTGACAATTAAAAGTGTGCAAAAATATTTCTGTTTGACAAAGCCCAGAGCTGACTTAACTGCATAGTAAATTGAAAGCTCCTGGAACGCTTGCTCCATGGAGATAAGAGGCTGACATTACTTTTCACAACTAGTTCAGAAGAAAGGAACTGAAACAAGTTCTTCTCTTCTACCCCCTGAGTTCCCCTCAGGGACCAAGGTGTTAGAACAGCAGAAGAAAAATATGCTGGAAGGAGTTCACTATTTCTTTCAGAGATTTGTGTCAACTCTCCAAGCATGAAGGACTGGCACTGAGCAGTCAAATCTGCATTTTGAATCTGGCAAGATTGGGTTTTTTTGCAGATATTCATTGGGATTGTTAGGAACTAATCCTCCTAAACATTTTGGTAGATTTTTTTCCTTTGTGGTATTTCAGATGGATATGAGGATATGTAGAATAGCAATTACAGCTCTTCATGGTTTATATTTAGTCATATATTGGTGATTCAGAAACAAGCATACGTAAAAAGGCCCAGATTAATCCTTTTGCAAATTCCTTCATGTCCTACAGCACATTTAGGTGCTGGAGACTTACAAGGAATGCATGATTCTTACAAAAACCTTATGTGTTTGGAGAGGGAGTCATGCCATGTCTTTGTGTCCACCATGATGCATGAAGAATTTTTTTTTTGATGGCTGAAATGTTTTAACAGCCCTGCTGATACAGAGACGTAATTTCAGGCAAATAGAGCCAAACTCTCAGCTGGTGTTCATACATCAGCACATTTTTCTTCTGTTACCAACTTGGCAGCATGGTACAGGGTGCTTTAGAAGCCTATTTTATCATTTAGGGTTTTTTTGGGGTCTATTTACTGTTCCGTTGGGAAGCAATACCTGTTTATCTTGAAAATTCAGTGTTTTGAAGTGTAACTAAAATTTCCACTTGAATGTTTTTTGAGTTCCGACTGTCAGATGTGCCACAGCACCATTCCTGTCTGTGGACGGACTGATGCTCACAGGCACATTCTGGGTCAGGATCTGGGATGGATCTAACATTTCATTTTCCCATACCTCAATTCCTCTGACTCTGAAGAAAAGTAACAATTTTCTCTCCTCAGCCTGCAGTTGGGTGTTTATCAGTGGTAAAGTTCTAGGTACATTCATCTTCAGATAATGCAAATGGCCATTTTTTTCCTGCAGAGAATCACAAGTAGATAGTGCGAGACAGGCCTGGGAAATTAGAATTATAGAATTACAGAATGGCTTGGGTTGGAAAGGACCTCAAAGATGATCTCATTCCAGTGCCCCTGCCATGGGCAGAGACATCTTCCACTAGACCAGGATGTTCAGAGCCCCATCCACCCTGGCCTTGGACACTTCCAGGGCTGGGGATTGAACCTAGATGTGCAGCTGGGCCAGCTGCTTACTCTGAGATCTTCAAGGAGCTTCTCTGATCTGTTCCTGATTTCATATGGTTGTAACTTCTATAAAGGGTATTGTTGTTTTCACAGATGCAAACAGGATAAATGTGATATTGACCCTCTTTACTTGCTTCAGTAATGTTGCTGCCATTGATAATTTTATTTTAGGAAGAAATTCTTCCCTGTGAGAGTGGTGAGGCCTTGGCACAGGTTGCCCAGAGCAGCTGTGGCTGCCCCATCCCTGACAGTGTCCAAGGCCAGGTGGGATGGGGCTCTGAGCAACCTGGGATAGTGGAAGGTGTCCCTGCCCATAGCAGGGTTTGGAATCAAATGATCTTTAGGATCCCTTTCAATGCAGGCCATTCTGTGATTCTCTATTTCCCTGTGCCCCTACATCTCTTTCCATGCTTTCTGTCAATAATTGGAAACCTCACTACTATGTCTTCAGGCGACTATAGTGGCAGTATAAATACTTAACTAAGCAGCCAGACACTCAGGAGATACCATAAATTCACTTCCAGAACTTTGTTAGAAGGTGGCATTTAAAAAATGCCTAAACACACCATGGCCATTGCAAATTTTTTTAGTGACTTTAGTGAAACAGAATTGGAGCAATAGCCAGTACATTTGAAAATCCTGCCTCTTGCTCCAAGCAGTAGGTCAGAAGTGATCCTGCCCAGCCCTGTGTGACACATCTGCAGTGCTGTGTCCAGTCCTGGGCTCCTCAGGACAGCAGGGACATGGAGCTCCTGGAGTGAGGCCAGTGGAGGCTGCAGAGATGATTTAGGGCCTGGAGCATCTCTGGCAGGGAAAGGCTGAGGGAGCTGGGGCTGTCCCAGAGCCTGGAGAGGAGCCCCAGCTGAGAGGGGCCCTCAGCCCTGGGTGTCCCTGTGTGCAGGGAGGGCTCCGAGCAGGGCCCAGGCTCTGCTCCAGGGGCCCAGCAATGGCACCAGAGGAACGGGCAGGGACTGAGCCCAGGAGGTTCCACCTGGGCAGGAGGCAGAACTTCTTCACTGGGCAGACTGAGTCTCCTACACAGAGGACATGAACTTGCTGCTTGTATTCCCATTGCTGTCTTTGATCACAGGGGAACCCTGGAGAACCTTGGGATGAGGGGAGAGGTAAGGAGTGGAGATAACTATGGCCACTGCCACAAGCATGGCAGGAATTTCCTTGTCCCTAAGCCCCTTTCCCACATTTCTCAGCAACAGCTGCCATCCTGGCCTCCCAGGGCTGGGCTGGCAGCAGGACCACGGCTGTTTTGCTGTCCCCAGCAGGCTGTTGTCCTTAGCAATGCTGTCTTTGCCTGTGCTGCAGAGGGATATTCCAGACCTTGTTGCTCAGTATATAAAGTTGGGGAAGAAGAAGGAAGAGAAAGGTGTGTTCAGGGTTTGTTTTAGTGGGATTTTGTGTTTTGGTTCCCTTGGGATATTTCAAAAATGCATTTAAAACAGCAGTGAAGAGTGATGAGGATTTTACGAGGGCTAGCAATGAGGTTAAAGCTGATAAGGAAGGTTGGATTCAACTTGAGTAGAACTCTGGTTGCTTCATCGTGTCAGTCACTTGAAGCTGAAAATGTTTACCTTTGTGATCCTTTCCAAATATTTTAATAAGGGCAAGCATATCTTGTTGAATTTTTATTTAAAGTCATTAACTCTGCAGTTCTCCCAAAATATTGCTCTTGAAGGGATACTTTGTGAGCCAAGGGAAACTTCAAAGCCCTGTGTCATAGGCTACTCTGCACAGATGAGAAGACTTTGAAATCTGCACAGCCCAAATTTTAACATCTGTGGTTTGGCTGCATCTTTGACCTATAAATGGGAAAGGACTGGGAAACTGTGGGTGCTGTACCAGTTGAACAGGAGCTCATGTGCCAGGTGTGTCCGTACTTGTGAAGATGTGGTGGACATCAGTGCTGGAAAGCTGTAGGTTCCCCAAAATGTAAGTTTTTGCAGTGATCTGAAGTAAAATGCAAATGGTGGTGTGGTAAATAGCAAGATTGCAAAGTGAATTTGTTTTCGTACAGTATTTTGAAGTGTGTTGGAAGTAACAGCTGGCCATTGAATCAGAGAGTAATTGAGGTTGGGAAAGACCCCCAAGATCATCAAGTCCAGGTGTCTGATCCCCACCTTGTCCCCAGACCATGGCACTGAGTGCCACGTCCACTCATTCCCTGGACACATCAGGGATGGAGACTCCACCCCCTCCCTGGACAGCCCCTTCCAATGGCTGACTACCCCTTCCATGAAGAAATTCCTTCTGACGTCCAACCTCAACCTCCCCTGGCACAGCTTGAGACCATTTCTTCTCATCCTGTCCCTTGTTCCCTGGGAGCAGAGCCTGACCCCCCCCGCAGCTGTCCCCTCCTGTCAGGGAGTTGTGCAGAGCCAGAAGGGCCCCCCTGAGCCTCCTTTTCTCCAGGCTGAGCCCCCCCCAGCTCCCTCAGGTGCTCATCACAGGCCGGCCTCTCCAGACCCTTCCTTGTTATTAATTAATCTCAGGGTTTACTGAATACAGTTTCTCAGCAGCAGAAAAACGTAGTTTTTCTGGAGGGTTGGTGTGTAGCTTCCAATGGTGCCTTTTCTGGGTAGAAGATCACTGATGTTTATTCCAGCAAAATGCCCACAGAAAGAGAGGTGATCTTTCTGGGCAAAGACATAGGAGATTCTATGGAATTCTACTGAATTCCGAAAAGCCTGAAAATTCAAAGGAAATTTGAATTGCAGTGGGGAAAAGTCTGACTTTGGGAAAAATACTGACTGTTTGTGTCAGGAAGTGGCCCCGAGAGCCCGGGAGGAGTTTGCGGAGTGTCGCAGTGCCATCCTGTGGGCCAGGGAGGTATGAGACCAGGGACACCTTCACGGGTACCCTGTGGGTGCTCCCTCACTCCCCACCAGCAGCATACGGGAGAGAATGGCAAGGGTAAAGCCTAGAACACCCCTGGGTTGGGATAACGGCAGTTTTATAGGGAAAGGAAGAGCAGTGCACACAAGCAAAGCAAGGAATTAATTCCCTGCTTGCCATGTGCAGGCACGTGCTCAGCCATCCCCAGGAGAGCAGGGCCCCATCCCACCTACAAGTGACATGGGTTGACAAACGCCATCACCCTGAACATCCATCCCTTTCCATCTTCTTCCCCCATGTTATGCACTGATAATGATGATGCCATAAGGTCTGGAATGTCACTTGGGGTCACCTGTCCCAGCTGTGGACCTGGAACACACCCCCATCCCCCTTGCCAGTGTGGCAGTAGGAAAACCAGTTGGGTCTGTGTCGCACAACCAAAACCATTCCTGTATTATTAACCCCAGTGCAAACACAAAATATAGCCCCTGGGAAGGAAATTAACTGTACTCCAGCCAAAACCAGCTCAGCCGCAAAGGCTCCGCTTGCATGAGCAGCACTGTCTGCCTCAGCATTTATTAATCAATTTCCTTTTATGAAAAAAAATCAAGATTTTTTGTATTTTTTGTCTTCAGAGTTAGCTTTGAAGGAGCTGCTTTGGTGGCAGCTGAGGACAAGCACTTAGGCTTGGGTTGGATTTAGGGAATGGATGTGGGACTTGCCACATGGTGCATTGTCTTGAACAAGTTAGTGCAGTCTTTGCACACTGTCATTAAACCCAACAATGTCCTTTTAATGTCAGAATTAAACACAACATGTTCTGGGAAGTTGGGATTCCTCAAGGGAGTTCCAGATGGTTCCCAGGGAGCTGCATATGGCCAGCACTGTGTGGGGTTAAACTGGGGGTTTAATTTGAGGAAAGATGGTGCAGTGTTGGGTATTTCCTTGAGTATTTTGATTTGTTCAGTCAAGCTAAAACAAGTAATCTCACATGAAGCTGTGCTGGATCTTTCCACTTAGTTATGCCAGATGATTCGATGTGTGCTTTGCAACAGAGAAACACTGGAAAGAGTTCATCCTCTCGTTAGGAACAGAGCTGCTTACTTCGCAATCTTGCTGCTCTTTTCTGCTTCTTTGCTTTAAGATGGGCACTATAAATACATTGGATCTGGTCTGTTTAATCACTTCTCCCTTATCTCTGCACAGTGGGATAGCCTGGCTGCCACAGGGGTCTGTCCTAATGAAAGTGAGTAAAATTTGTTTCAGTGGAGTTACATCCACTTGAACTATCTTTCCCCACATTTTTGCCATACCCAGAGACATTCAAAGCCTGAAATTATTCTCAGTTAACTCATTAGAAGTTGCTTCTGTCTGTAGATATTCTTACTTGCTGAATGTACAGTCTGAATGGGATTGCAAATCTCACCACTGAGGGGGATTCCAAGACCTTGCATGGTAGCAGGAGGCAGCAGTTTGGTTTTAAACACGAGTGTTATTCCATGTTTTCAATTCATAAATGTAGAAGGTGTCTGAAATGGGGTTGAAAAGTTGCCCAGGTGAGTTTAGATCCCATTCCAGAGCATAGTCCAATTTTTCACGTCTCTGGTCTCAGAAAACTTCACTGAGGAGTGGTGAGCTATTTATTATGAATTGAGGCTTAGTCCACCTTGTAAAAAATAACAGCAGTTTAGAAGGGGTTTTTTTGTGTACAAGATCTGCATTCTGCTTTCTGGAGCTCAGCCCCTTTAGACTTCAAGCTGAGCATCCAATGCCATTCACCACATGGGAAATTCTTGGTTTAGTTTTGTACTTTAAATCTTATTTAAAAGTAAGTAAGCAATAACTGAGTAATGACTAAGTCATAGGCAAGGAGTACTTTGATATTTTGTTTCTCTTATGCTTCACATTTGCCTTTATGCCCATTCCTTTTGTTGCTTTTGTATTTATAGAGTTACAGAGATAGAAAAATCTTCTTTGGTCCACCTGCCACTCTTCTGGCCCAGTCAAAACCTTTCCTGTTGCTTTCTCTGTGTGAGTGAAAGTAATCATTATTTTGATGGTGCTTTCCACCACTGTCATAAATTTGGATATAGGATGATTTCATGCCAGTCTCTGCTGTGCTAAGCTGTTTGCAGAGATCTGCTTAAGGCTGCAGTGTTTGATCCCTGCAGATGCTTTGTTTCTAGAACACTCAATGAAAGGTTGGCCAGAAAAATTTAGACTTCGGCTTTTCAATTTCCAGATAATTCAAGAAAATTTTTCATACTAAACTCAAAATCCTGTTTATAAAATTCATTACCTTTTTATTTACTGGGACCATGGCTCTTTTGCACAACCCTTGCTTTGAACAGGAGGTAACATTACACACCTTAAACATGCAGCACTTCCAGTTCAAAAGGAGTCATGTTTGCTGCCAGAGAGTTTTCCCAAATGAATTTACAAACCATAAAGGAGCAGGAATCATCTCCCTGCAGGTCAGAAACAAGCTGTAAGAGAGTATGTTTTACAATTTCTAATCATTTTTCGATTTTTAATATACACAGTGGATAGAAGGAGATCCTAGACATCAAATATTGACTATTTAGAGTCTCATCCTCTCCTCTTTCCCAGTGGAACATCTCTACTACCTTTGGGGAAGATCCATGTCATTCACATGAGTGTAAAACTAGAACAAGAATCAGACCAAACCACCACTGTGATTGCTCACACGGCTGGGAAATCCAGGCATTTGGCAGAGGTTCATGCAGCTGCTGCAGACATATCTTTCTGCCTCTGGATTGTCTGATTGGGTCTCTGCTTTACTAAACTCCAAACAATCACTGGGGTTCAATTATTGCTGCTCTGAAGCTCTTGAAAACTGTGAGCTGGCTTCAGCATCTCAATTTTTTCATCCTCTGTAATCCCTGGAGTGAAAACTCTCTTCTCCAACATATAAATCCTCAGGAAAAAACTGACATGAAAGAAAACTCACTGAGGGAATTTTGCTTTGAAGATCAGCACATATTTAGCCTGGAAAGCAGAGATTGCTCACAATTGTGGTGTACTCAAAGCAAGCAAGTTGTGCATTTTGTTGGTGGACCTGGCTTCTTTTTGTCTTAGAAAACTTTTTGAAGAGTGCATGCAAATGTGTTGGTGTATACTTATATTCATGTAAGGATGCATATTTATATAGTTTTTTGTGCTGTTGACATTTTCTCCTTTTGGACCTAGGCAGAACTCCTGACAAGTCTTGTTCACTTTGTAGGCTTCTCCCATCTCTGGTGTTTCTGCCACTTCTTTCTCCTCCTTTGGGCTTTGGCAATGTGACAAACAACCTTCAGGCCCAGAGCTTTCTCACTCTCACACTTTTTATAGCCTGTTCTTTTTCTTTTTCTGGCTATTTGAGTCATTGCCAAGCAGTAGCAAGAGCCGTGGGAGCTCAGGAGTGGAAAGTGTATGGTGTTCATCATGGAATAAGCTGTTTTCAAACCCCTGCACTGAGTAGGAAAGGGAATTGTGGTGGAAAATGCTGTGTGAAAACATAAACAGTGCAAACACCTTGCAGTGCAAGGCTTGAGCTGCTCAGCATTTTGTCAGGCACAAGTTGAACTTCTTTAAGCTCTTTACTAGCCCTGCTCACACAATTCAGTCTGGGCCTCAGAGTTTTGTTTAGCACTCAGGAGTCCTGAAATGGTGAATTTAAAATCATATCCTATCCATGTAGCTGTGGTGGGTTAACCCTGGCTGGATGCCAGGTGCCCCCCAACGCCATTCTGTCACTCTCCATCCTCAGCTCCACAGCAGAGAGAAAATATCATCACAGACTCTTCACACTCTTCCTCTAGTCCAGTAGGAGGTCCCTCCCATGGAAGTGAGTCCTGCAGGAACTTCTCCTGCATGAGCCTTTCCCATGGGCTGCAGTTCTTCATGATCTGCTCCAGTGTGGATCCACAGGGTGCAGTTCTTCATTTGTTCCAGTCATTTTTTTCTTCCTCCTTCTTTTGTTGTGGAAGACTGCTGATACTTTTACTAACTTATTAATAGCCTTTTAGGTTTTATGAGTCACCAGTACGGATGCAGCTGGAATGGGCTGCACAAAAGTGTGACAATGGAGAAGTCTCTAAAGGAAGAAAAGTTCTTGCAGACCCAATTTTTTTTGTTCTGCTGTCTCATAAATTGTTTCAGATCTAATTTTAAAAAAAATTAAAAAAATTAAATTCCCTTATCTGCTTTGATAGACTCTCCTGCCCCTGGCACAGAGGGAGGGACTATAAGGAAAATTGTCATTACAGATCTATCTTAAAAGGACCTAAAATTAGTTGCCATGAAAATGGCTCTAGGAATTCCCAAAGTCCCAGTTACAGTAAGAATCAGACCTTGTGCCTCTGTCCTTGAAGAGCACAGCACTGCAATGCATGCTAACAAATTTTGCAACCTTCTAATAAATATATTTCATCTCATGCAAACAGACACGTGTGTAATTCCCAGGAGCTGCAAGGAAAAATTGGCCCTAAAGCCAATCCCAGTAGGCATCAAGGTAAGCAAAGAAATGTAGCACTTTCCATTTTAGCCAGCTGCAGTTGACAACAGATTTCAAGTTCATCCCCTTCAAACATTCTCATGAAGAAATAAACCCTTAGGTTGTTGTGGCTTTACTGTGATCCATGTAAAATAACAGCTTTTTCTTGTGCATTTTTTTAACACAACACCTTTTTTATTTTTCCTTGCTAGGCTGGATTCTGTATGCTGCAAGGCTGTCATGTCAGGACGCTGCAAAAGAGGTTGTTGCATCTTCTTCCTGTAAAGTTGGTGGAGTTTCTCTCTATGCAGGGGGTACAACCTTTCTGGCGAGGAAACTGTTTTCCTTACTCTGTGGTTTTCTTGCTGCTGCTGCTGCTTTTAAAGGGGTCAACACTCTTAGTTCCAGGAAACTGAAACAAAATGTGAGCAGGGACTGAAGGAAGGAAGCACAGAGAATCCCCTACAAGATTCCAATACGTCTTATTTCTGGGAAGACTAAATAAAGCAGGATTCAACTGCCAGTGGCTAAATAGCAGCAATTTGTGAGCTGTTCCTCAAAAGCCCCAGACAACCACCGAGTCCTGTGGGTAGCTGGAGATTGACACAGGACACCTCCAGAAGAGACTGCTGTTGAAACTTCCTTTAAGCCTTTTTTTTAAGTGGAGCATCCAGACCTGGCAAATGCATAAGGTCAGTCCTTAAAAGAGCAAAGAGCTCTCTCTAAGAAAACCAAATGAGTGGCCGAAGTCTGACCATTTGTCTGCCTTTTTGGCCTTGGATTACTGTGCTTTTCAAAGCTGTGCTTTCATAACTTGGATATAAAGGTAGATGTTTCATATAGCTCTACAAGTAATAATCATCCTGTTCATGCAAAATATCTGCTGCCTGAGGGATGGGCCCAAACCAGAGGTGTTTCTCATTTACCTACAAAGCGTCTGGCTTTAGCATCTGTAGTCAGTTTTTCTGAACCTGTCAGTCCATTGCCTGCTCTAATGGAGTTAGTGACTTACTTTCAGTCGTTGTAGAGAGTTTCACTGAAATAGCACTCTTTGTAGTCCATTGTGTGACTTAGGAGACACAATAGCCAGACAATTCTGCAATTGTAATATAACTGTATGTGGCATTCCCAGAAAATACTCTTAAGTCTTCTCCCGTTGCACCATGGTGATAAAAACCTCTGCTGCTTTTCAAACTCCATGAGTCCATGCTGTGCCATGCTGAAAGTGATAGAAAACCCATTAGCTCTGAAAAGTAAATGGCAGAGAGGGGTGCTCTGGCCTGGAATTCCCTCCCTTTGGCAGCAGCAAAGGTCAGCTGTGCAGCCAAATTTCCATGACCACATGTGGATCCAGCTTGTTTGTGTTGCTAGCTCTCTGCACAGAGGAGTGGGAGGTGGGGTAGGAAGAATTGATTCTGGAAGAGGAAAGCCTGAGGGGAAGAGTGAAGTTAAATGTGACAGCTGGGATTCCAGAAGGCAGTTTGATGGATGCTGGGCATCCAGCTTCTCTAAAACTCTTTATCAGTAACACCCTCTATATCTCCCTGAGTGACTTTTAGCCTGTCTGGCACTTTTCAGCATCAGTGTGTGAGGGAAAAGAGGTGGAAGGCAGCTCTCTCTGATTTGGCAGCTCTGGGACTTCACTACATCTTTGTGCTGCTGGCTGAGGGTCTGGATCTCTGAGGAGCTTCCTGACTACCTGTGGCTCCCACAGGCTTGTAGGACTGGGCTTAGAGAAACCCTGAGCTGCCAGATGGAGGCTGCTCCTGGTGCAGCTCTTCTGAGTAGTCCTGGGTGTGGAAGTGAGCCTGCAGTCCTTGGGAGGCAAAATGCATTCCACAATCCCAAGGGACCTACTCTATCTCTCAGTACAGGCCAGCTGTGGGAATCCTCCAAGTTCCTTTATCCTGATCTGTGTGTCAAGGCCATGTGGCTCACCATGAATGACCAGAGCTGCCATGGACCCTTCTTGCAAGGGCAGTTGTCTTCAGAGTCAGTGTAGGTTCATGTTACCTTTGGAAAAGTGTGAATATACTGGGGAAATGCATGGAGCAGAAACCTTGGGCCATACTGTGTGCCCACCATCAGCAGGCATGATATTGACAGGTATGCTTTCCTTTTGGTGTGAAACCTTGCTCTGATGCATCATTCCGAGGAAAACAGCTGGAATTTGCAGGCCAGGTCATGTGGTGAGATAAGTAATTCCAGCTCCCTTACTGGACGTGATTTATACAGGCCAGGTCCAATATTTCTGAGAAATTGTTGATGGTGGGGGCTTTTTGGTTTGTTTGCTTGTTTCACTGAAAACTTGAACCCTTTCAAATAAAGAACAAATGAGGTATAGGGAATTTTTAGCTGGACTATGCTTCAGGATGTTTGTTGCATTCAGGCTTTGAGAACACAAATTCTCTTCAGACTACCCCACACACAGTGGGAAATTAGGTTATTGGGCTTGGGAGTGCACCAGGGAGATGGGACTCGAGTGAGCTTTGAACAGCAATCATTGTCATTAGTGGTGGTGGCATAATATGTGCTTGACTCAAATCCAGCATTGCAAGGTGAGAACCTGGTGAAACCTTGTACCATGATATTTGTTGTTGTTCCTGCCGGTGTGATCCACTGTTGAATAGATTAGACATGAATAAAATCAGTATTTTTTAAAGTGTTGTGTGGGTTTTTTTATGTCAAAAAGGCTAGTTGCCCTCTTGGACTTTACTGTGTTCATATTAAATGTTTGATGTGGAGTTAATACGGGTCTGCAGCTTTTTTAGCACAGTCCACATCCCCTTGCAGAATTTCACCTTCCTCAGAGGTGGGTGCTGCAGTGCTGCACTGAGCTCCTCCCACAGGGAAAGATGTGAAGATAATTTGTCATGTCCCCCTGCTGGTCCTGCAGGGGTGGTCCCTCTGTGCTGTGACAGCTCTGCTTGCCATCAGGTTGGAGTGAACTCCTGGCTGGAGATCAGTGTAGTGCTGGTAAGGGATGTGTCTGACTCCATTCCAGCCCTTGCTCAAGGAAAGATGAAGTTGGTGAAGATGCTTTTCCATCTCCCACATCCTGTGTCTGATTGGATACCAAGACTAAACAGAGCCAACTTGGGCACTCCACAGAGTGTTACCACCTTCCACGAGACCTGTCCTGCTCCATCGTGGGCACTGCATGTGCTCAGTGGCAATCTCCAAATTACTCCTCACTCGGCTTTTGCTTGCTTCTGGACTCAGGAGCCACAAAGGTAAGCCCGTGTACGTGGCATTTATCCATGTGTCTGCCTCACAGTCACGCTGGAAGAGAGCAAGGAGACAAAAGTCAAGCAAAAAGCCTCATTTTCCCACTGGATGCAGGAGTCTGTGTCTTGTTGAAAGGCAATGGTTGCCACACAGATTTGTTTTCTTTTTCTTCTCCCCCACCACTGTGGCAGCATTGTTACTGGTAAGTACATGTGCTTGTCTGCCCCCTGTCCCTCACCCAAAGCCCTCACTGCTTTGAACACATTTGCACATTTGAGTTAATCCACGTATTTTCCTTGTTTTACAAAGTCTTTTGTTCTCTCAGCTGTCACATTTCAAACTACACGTGCTTACTTTACTTCATCTCTTTCCCTTCTTCATCCACCCCAGATGATTCTTCACTCCCCTCTGGAGGAAAGTTGCTGTCCCAAACCCCACTGCGCTAAAGTGAGTGGCACAAATGCCACCAAGGAGCTGTGTTTTGGATCCCATCATTACAGACCCCATCACTGCCAGCCTGCACCAGCACTGCTCCAAACCTGCAGCAACGTGTGTAGAATTGAGATTGCTTGCAACTACAGGTAGATGTATAATGTCCAGGCAACATCACATAAATCATCTCTTCACCCCAAAAAATCAATCATATTTGGGTTATAATGATGCAAACCCCTTTATCTCCATCACCTCTCCTCCTTTTGTATTTATTAAGTAAAACTCAAAATGCTTTTATTATTTTTTTTCCTATGAAAATGTCTTTTTTATCTAGCAGGTAGCAAAGATCTGAAGGGAGGAGTGGTCATCTCACTGGCCTCAGGCTGCTGCAAGTGGTCACTCATAAGAACTGTAAAGGGGTGATGGAGAGAAAGGCATTTCTGGTCAGGCTGCAAGCACGGCCCTGATCTTCACTCTTGTAAATACTCATTTCATGGCTTCCTTCTGAAATCTGGGATTTAGGGAGCTCCAGCAAAAGGTGAGGCCACTCCAGGGCTGTGTCTGTGAGCCCCAGAAGTCTGTCCTACATTTTTTCAGTCCCTTGCACGGTGTTAAACTTTGTGACAACCTCTTCAGTCTGACTTACTGCAGATAAGATAAAGAGGGTTTTTTAAACCAATCAGGCTTAGAGTAAGTTTGAGAGAAGGTTTTTAGAGAGTGAATTATGAAGGCATAAGCTGTGCAAGTCTGACCAGTTGAGCTGCATCTGCTATAAGGGCCCACAGAGTATTAAACTGCATTCATGGCAATAGAAGTACAAAGGAAATGTCAGGAAGAAGGAGAAGCAGGGAGGAGTATAAACGTATTAATTTTGAGTACAGCATTTGTATTTGCTGTCATAATTGGTCTGTTAAAATGATTTTCCTAGAAGTAAATTAGTGATCCCAGTAGAGAATACAATCTGGGGAGTCATTGAATTAGAAGAAATAAAATCAAAGACAGAGTAGCATCCCTTCTATTGAATAACTGTGGCAGAAACTGTGTTGCAGACAGACTGAATGCTGACAGATCATCAGAACTGAGTGATATTCACTCGTGACTTTCAAGGGAAATTGTGGAATTACGTACAGCACTTCATTCACTTAATCCTCCATTGTTGTCTGAAGTCTGCATAATATCAAAGGTGGTGACTTTCTTTAAAACAGTTTCCATAGGTGTATCTAGGGTACTGCAGTCTGGTAAATTTAACTTCTGTAGGAGGACAGTGTCACAGACATCTTTTGTGAAAAATCCTTTCTTTAGGATCTTTTCCTTCTGGGAAGCCGAGAGGCCTCAGAAACAAAATGTAAACAATGATTATCTGCTGCTGTGGAATGCAACAGGTGCACCTGTGATTGGCCCATCTCTGATGTTTATAATTAATGGCCAATCAAGGATTGAGGTATCCCGGAGAGAGTCCGGGAGAGCTGCTTTGTTTTCATTCTTTCTATTCTATTCTTAGCTAGCCTTCGGAGAACTTCTTCCTTCTATTTCATTTAGTATAGTCATAATGTAAAATATATATAATATAATAAATCAAGCCTTCTGATCTTGGAGTCAACCTTCTCGTCTCTCTCTTCACCTCAAAACCCTTGTGACCCCAATCAACAGGACAGTTAATTGTATAACAAGGAATTGAGTCAATGAATGCCTGATAAATACAAAAACTATCCTTCATAAAAGTCACCATAATTTCTGTTATGGAAGATTTTGCTTTAGGACACTGATTTCTTTGGAGAGATAAACAAGCACAGTGGTAATGGTGAGTCTCCTTGGTTAGGTCAGAAGATTTTAGAGGAAAATGTCCAGTCATGGGATCCAAAGAGAAAATCCTGGAATGGTTAAAAATGGGAAACAGCTTCTAGGTTTAGGTGGTCATTCTTCTGACTTTAATATTCATGCAGAAGTTTGGCAGAAACAGGAAACTTATGTCTAGATCAAAATCAGCTCAGCTTCCACAGTTAATGGTATTAACTGGTGTTATATAGCTTTGACCCTTTGGAGAGATCTATATCTGACTTTTCCCAAGCTCTAAGTAAAGTAACTGTTTCCCAGTCTTTTATTTGCAGATACTATATATATTGTTGCTGGGGATGAGAATAGCAATACAGTAAATGCTGACAACCAATTATTTTTTCTTAGTGACCTTTATGGGCTCCTTAAAACTTGTCCACAGACCCTTAAAGAATCTTGAGCCATAGCTTGATGGACATTGGCTGCACTATGTAGAGTTCATCCCCAATTTTCAAATTTATTGTAGGCAGCAGACATCCACTCCTGGAAAAGGAGAAAGTAGTCACAAGAGTGAGAGTCTGAAGGTCATGAATAAGGAAAAGGTGATGTTCTCACCAGAGAAATGTGACAACCCTGTGTCTATTTCTCTTTGTGACCTGCTCAAATCTGTGTGAAGTGTTGAGGTTTTTGGTGAAAACATCAGGTCTGCACAGCACTCTCTCTTTCCAAAGGGGGAAATTATATTCCATACCCCAGACCAATCCAAGCCAGTGTGGCTGCTGTGTTTGCCTTTGAATGGAGCAGACAAACTGTCTAGGTATTGATTTTGTGCACATTAACAGCTTCCCATAGCCCAGGCCATTTGCTGAGTAGCAATTTGCATACTCATAGAGGAATAATTTCCTTGTTTATTACTGGAAAAATTCACCCTTTCCAGTAGGTTTTGATACTATGTTTCAGGAAGTCACTTCCTATCCTAAACTTGTTATATAGGGATGTGTAGCTGTAGATCCTTCCAAATCAACCAGGTGCTGTTTGCCTCCTGCAGCTGCTCACTTTGTGACTTCTGATTGCTCTGCAAACCCCTTACAGTCCTGCCATCTGTTTATATGTCCATGTAGGAATCAAACCTGGGCATCACAGAAGGAGGGAAGAAAGCTCCCAGGGCTTTTCATCCACCCACACTCCTGACCAAGCTGCAGTTCCAGACTGGAGGCAGCCCCAGGTGTCAGAGGTACAAATACACTGTGCTGTAAAGAGCTGAGTCTCACTGACACCTTTGTCCTGTGCATCCCTAGAAGTGGGGATGGCCATTCCAGCATCTGCTGATCTGCCCCTCCTGTGAGTATCCCTGAAGCCAGAGGCCTGGAGAAGTTTGCAAGCATAGCTTGCCTTATGTTTGCTGCACAGTGTTGTTGTTGGGACTTGAGGGGACATCATGGAACTTCCTGGGAAAGTGGCTGCAGTGAGTTGAGCAGCACAGGTGGAGGTGGAACCTTCCTCAGAGGCTGTTCAGGCAGTGCCCTTCATCCATATCACTGATTTCACCTGTGCTTGCAGAAAAGATTAGCACCGTTCTCAGGCATGCCAGAGATTTCTGTTGATGTTTTAGTAAACCTGACATTCCAAATTCCCCTCTGCTGTAGTGTCCAAATTTTGGGGTCTGGTCTTTGCTGTGAAGTGAGCTGAGACAGCCCCAAATCCCTTTGTCCATCCATCCCCCTCTGGGTACCCTGTAGGGAGCAAGTTCTTCCCTCATCACCTATTGTGTAGTGGTTCCTTTTCCCCTCATTAATAGCCTTTGCATTGCATTATATCCCTTGAGCTTTCTCCCTCTTAACTGCCTGTTCCCAGCTCTGACCCTTCCATGGCACACCTGTATTCCGTTCTCTCCTCCCTGGCTGGGCTGGCATGAGCACAGCGCTCCTGCAGAGGGCGTGGGATCCATTCAGGAATAAGCTGTTCCAGGCTGTTCCATACAGATTGATTTCTTTTTTTTTTTTTTTTTTCATTCCTTCTGCAGTGCTGTTCAGGTGTGTGAATACTTGCCCCTACACACTCTGCCTCTAGGACAGTCTCTAGATTTTTCTCTCTTCCTTTGTTGATGGAAGTGTGGGGTGTTTGCCTGCTAAGGTTATTCTATTAGGATACCTTATAATCATAGAATCATTGGATAACAGAATCATTCAGGTTGGAAAAGACCTTTAGGATCATTGAGTCTAACCTGTGACCAAACACCACCTTGTCACCCAGCCCAGAGCACTGAGTTCCATGTCCAGTCATTTCTTGAACACCTCCAGGGATGGAGACTCCTGCACAGCCCCTTCCAATGGCTGACTACCCCTTCCATGAAGAAATTCCTTCTGGCGTCCAACCTCAACCTCCCCTGGCACAGCTTGACACAATTTCCTCTCATCTTGTCCCTTGTTCCCTGGGAGCAGAGCCTGACCCCCCAGCTGCCCCCTCCTGTCAGGGAGTTGTGCAGAGCCAGAAGGGCCCCCCTGAGCCTCCTTTTCTCCAGGCTGAGCCCCTCCAGCTCCCTCAGCCCCTCCTGGTGCTCCAGCCCCTTCCCCACCTCCGTTCCCTTCTCTGGACATGCTTCAGCCCCTCAATGTCCATTTCTTGTCCTGAGGTTCCCAGAAGTGCCCCAGGATCTGAGGTGTGGCCCCAGCAGTGCCAGCCCAGGGGACAGTCACTGCCCTGGCCCTGCTGCCACACCATGGCTGGCACAGCCCAGGTGCCATTGGCCTCCTGCCCCCCTGGGCACACCTGGCTCCTGTCCAGCCGCTGTCCCCAGCACCCCAGGGCCTTTCCCAGCCCCTCTGCCCCAGCCTGGAGCTGCAGGGGGTTGGTGTGACCCAAGGCAGGATGGGGCCCTTGGCCTTGTGGAATCTCAGACCACTGGCCTGGGCCCATGGATCCAGCCTGTCCAGATCCCTCTGCAGAGCCTTCCTGCCCTCCAGCAGATCCACACTCCCACCCAGCTGGGTGTCATCTGAGAAATGACTGAGGGTGCACTCAATCCCCCTATCCAGGTTGTCATTTAAAGAGAACTGGCCCCAACATTGAGTGCAGGGAACACCTTTGGATATACTGGCCACCACCTGGATATAACTCCCTTCACCACCACTTCCTGGGCCTGGCCATCCAGCCAGTTTTAACACAGTGAAGAGTGGATTTTAACTTGTGTGTACTAACTTACATGTTTAGAGGACAGGGAAGGTGCAAGGCCGACGGTGGGAGAATTGCTAGCTGCCTTACAGAGCTGCTATACCAGTAGGTTGAGATTCCACTGCTCCCTTTTCTAAGTACAATACATGATCACAGCAATCTTTTATGGCTTTAAAATTGATGGCAGATGTACTCCCCAGATAATGAGTCTCATAAAAAAAACTTGTATGGAATCTGCTGTTGAATTCAATAGCAGAGGTGCTGTTCCAATTTAAAGGTTACAGGATGACGCAAAAAGAGCTAAAGAAAGGTTCTCATTTTCCACTCAGCCTCTGGAACCTGGGTTATTACAGAGCTGACTTTGCCAACACTAAAGCAGATGCTTTTGGATGACTGAAAGCTCTCTGTGGACAAGGAAATGCAGGAAATGCAGGAATGTTCCCCATGTGTGAAGTGCACAGAACTGCAGAGGGCCAAGGGCTGTTCCACTATGATTTGTCACCAAGCTTCTCATGGGAGAGCAGTGCCACCTAGAGTTTCTCTGAAAGGAAAGAGAAAAATCCTCCTTTTTTTTTCAAACTGGAAGCATTCTATCACATGGCATCATAGAATTTTAAAATTACTGTTAATCTTGGTGGTATGTAAAATAAAATAAAATAATGACAGTACTGTTACACTGTCAACTCTTTTTCATTATTAGGTATGATGTCATCTTTTAGACAGGTGTGCAGCTTAGAGATTTGGCAGCAGATGCTTTTCGGCTTCTTTTCACCAAAGTCTTTGCTCCTCTTATCAGTGAAGGATGGGATGACTCCATGGACCAGGTGTTTAAAAAAGGCTGGATGTGGCACTTGTGGCATGGTTTAGTTGATGAGGTGGTGTTAGGTCATAGGCTGGAGATTATGATCTCCAAGGTCTTTTCTAACTTGGCTGATTCTGCAATTCTCTAAATCTGTGACCAAAGCCCTGCTCTGACATTGGTGCCATGGTGGAGCTGTCTCTTTTCCTTGGGGTAGTGGCAGCAGCAGCAGATGCCTTTGTTATGGTGTGTGACAAGTCTTTGGTTCCATGCTCACACAGCTGTTTGAACACAAACATTCTTGTTAAAAGCCTCAAACACGAGCATGGCTGAGGCTTCTATAGAGCAAGAGAGCAGAGAGCCTTCATGTCTTAGCACATCTTGTGTCAAAAGGCTCTTATTTTCTTTTCTTGTGGCCACCACAGCTGAAGTTATCCTGAATTTGGGATTGTAGGGGATACTGTGGAGCACAGGAAAGCAGTTTCAGGGGAGGGAGGATATTTGCTGGCATGGGAAGGGTGGGAGATCTTACAGACATCCAAGGTTTAGTGACTGAAATCCCATTTCGTGCCGCTAGAGGATACTAAAGCTGTTGCTAGGTTGTAAGAAACAGCTCTGAATCTCTGCTTTTCTGGAAATCAATTGCTAGGAGAAGGAAATATCTTTGAGAGGAATAAAGGGAGTAGATGTTTAGGTACATCTAAAATTTTTCTTTTAGATTTCAGTGGGAGTTCAGTGAATAGACTCACGTGCACAAAAATTGAAGCAGTGAGTGACAGCAAATGGAGCTGATGAGCTGCCTGTATGTCAAAGCTGCAGCTTTCTCTGCATCAGAAAGTGGCTGGTTCCTAGGAGGTAGTACTGATGAAGCAGCCACATGCTGTTGTGAGAGAGGCTGGAAAAGCTGGTGTGGGAGAGAGAAGGACATATAGAGAGGCTTAGAGAAGGTGCTGGTGGGACATGTCTAGATTTTGTTCTGGTTGGATAGCTGGGATCTGGTGCAAGCCAGAGACGTGGTCTTGATTCCAGTTAACATTATAGAGTCAGAGGGAGCAGAGCACTCAACATTCACTGCAGGACTCATTGCTGAGGTGAATGGCAATGGGGGCCTTGCGTGGGGATCCAGAAAAATCTCCCTCCAGAAAAATCAAACTATTTCAGACAGAGCAGAGCCCAATGCTGTGATGAGCTTCTCAAGGAACTAACAAGAAACCACTACTTTCTGACTCCAAAAGTCAGGCCAAGCAGGGCTTCAAGCATTTTCTTACCCTGGCCAAGCTTGGCTGCACCAAACGCATCAGCAATGCTGCTGCTCAGTCTGATGGTGTCACCACAAATCCTCCAAATGGGGTGGATGCAGGGAAAAAATTTCCTCTCTGACCTCTAGTAACATTGCCTGCTCAGCAGTGTCTCAGTTGGACTGTGGGGGGATGGTTATCCTGTTACAGTCTGATTTGCATCTTTTGGGGATGGTTAAACTGACAAAGGTGCTTAATCTGTCAATTGGAGGAACACAGACTTCTTTGCTGGTAATCAAAGAATTTGTACTCCTCTTGCCAGACCCATGGCAGAGCTCTGTCATGGTATAGTCACTCTCCAGCATTCCCATCCAACATGAGCAGGACTAATGTCCAGGATACATTCTGGGCCTGTCTTTTCAGTCTGTGTTTTCCTTTTAAAGGCTACAGTAGTGAGAATGGGATACATACCAGGAAAAAATGTCTCCAAACAATTCCCTCCAGATACTGGAGATAACTTTTCTCACATGGGATGGTCAGGAATGCAGCAAAAGGATCCCAGGCCAAAAGTCTGTGCTCTGGGATGGAGCTGCTGGAGCCAGGCCAGAGCAGGGACACCAAGGGGATCAGAGGGATGGAGCAGCTCTGCTGGGAGGAAAGGCTGAGGGAATTGGGATTGTTCAGCCTTTAGAAGAGAAGCCTTTGGGGTGACCACATTGATGTGGCCTAGCAGTGCCTGAAGGGAACCTACAGGAAAGCGGGAGAGAGACTCTGGACAAGGGCCTGGAGTGATAGGACAGGGGGGAATGGGTTCACACTGACAGAGAGCAGGGTTAGATTGGATATTAGGAAGAAATTGTTCCCTGTGAAAGTGGTGAGGCCCTGGCACAGGTTGCCCAGAGAAGCTGTGGCTGCCTCATCCCTGGCAATGTCCAAGGCCAGGTTGGATGGGGCTCTGGGCAACCTGGGCTACTGGAAGGTATCCCTGCCCATGGCAGGGGGTTGCAACTGGATGATCTTTAAGATCCCTTCCAACCCAAACCGTTCTGTGATTCTGTGATTATAAATTAATGTGACCCTCCTTGCTAACCAAGGATTTCCTGACTGTTTCTCCATGTTGTACCTGCCCACCTGGATATCATCTGTATGCTGCTGGCATGAGGACCTGTTTCTGCTGTTCTGAGGGCTGTATATCAGTGTTGAATAATGCAGCCAGAAGTCTCTAGAGCTCGTGTCCTGCAAGACATTAAGCTGGATTGACTGGCTCCATGCATGGTAAACAAGCTGTAAAACACTGATTTATTTTCTCGATTGCAGTAACTTCTGCTGTATAAAACCAGAGTATCTCCAGTTTGCATGGAGACAGTTTGTTTTAAGGTATTTAAAAACGCTCTTGCTCTCTTGGTTAAATTCTGGTCATTTCTCCTCTCTGTCATCTTGATCTCAAAGCAGCACATAACACACCTGAGCATTTTTTTTCTAGGCCATTGGAGTGCTTTTTCACCCATACGAAGTTTCTCCACTGTACCACTGTAATCTTTCAAAATTTCTTCCACAGTTCCTTCTTCTTTTTCACCTGTTTGATCTTCTCCTTTTGTCTTAATAACACTGCCAAATGCTTCCTTGAGTTCTTCCAAATGCAGACACCCCTTTCATTCTGTTGATGGATTGTGGCAGAGTGAGAGTTACATCTTTTTTTCCTTTCGTGACATCTCTCCCAGAATAGAAGTGATAATTTTAAAGCCATTTGTGGATAGGGCTGCTGGGGGAAAAAAATCCTTACTTTTGCTCACTGATGTCTGAGGACCAAGATACCTGTGCTGGGAAAGAAGAAAAGAATGTAATGGACAAACAATTTTTTGACTAATCTTCTTCTGGCTCTCGGGTTTTCATCTGTAGCCATACCAGGCTCATGACTCTGCAAAACTGCATTTCTAGAGGTTTTCCCATTATTTTCTATTGTTTTCCCCATTTTAAGTATATTGAGGTTTCTGGAGAATAATTCAGCTCATACTTATGTCCTGGGTTGGTTTTTTTAATGGCATCTCTGTATTCAGCTTGATTTTGAAGGTCCATGAAAGAATATTTAACATAGGCTGAAAGATTAATCTTCTCCATGGTGTCAAAAAGTGCCAGCCCACTGTGCCAGCTAGGAATATCATCCTGTGTGTTGGGAAGCTCTGTGGAATGGAGCAGTCCTTCCCTGTCAGCATCAATGAGTGGGCAGGGAAATGGGACTGGAAACCTGTGGGGAAAATCTGCTCCACGCTTGGTAAAGTTTCCTGTTCCTCTGGAGAGTTTGCCCCATGAGCAAAGAGAGCTGGGGCGGGGTTGAGGTTGGGTTGAGTCTGTGAGGGAAAACTTTGCCATGGCATTCCTCAGCTGGAGAAACCCAGAGCAGCCTGGATCTGCTGCTGAGTGTACTCACCCTGTGAGGAGGGCACCAACAATCAGGAGATTGCATGGCACTTCTATTATTCCAGAGGTTTCTCAATTTCCTTGTGGTTTTGGGAAAAAAAAATAAAACTGGAGTGATCAAAGTTTAAGGAAGGAAACCCTAGATCAGAAAACCTGCTTAGTTTTGCAACAGAGAGCACCTGGCAAGGAGGGTCACAGCAATAGGATAATCCCAAAAGGAAAGTGCTGTCACATCTTCAGGATCCACAATTAGGAGATCCTGAGACTCTGAACGACACACACACACACAAGGCTCAGCTTCTGCTGAATCCACTCCTTGATAAATAACACAGAACTGGAGAAAGAGGTGAATTTAGGCAACTGACCGAGGAAACAACACATCTACACCGAGCAGTTGTTTGTAAGGCAGCTGCCTATAGCACAGGCACAACTTCCTTTGCCTGAATTTGGTGCCTACCTTGCAGGGAGGGAATTCCTTGGAGGTTCACAGCTGTCCTCTAAGGTGGCAGAGTGGCATTTCTGGAGTGTCTGACCCGTGGGTATGCCCATGGCTTGCCTTTCTATTGCACTCCTGTCAAAAACTCAGGCTAGCCTCTTCCTCCCCTGCCACTTTTTAAGGGAAATCAAGTTATTCCCAACAAGTGACCATGGCCATTTTAAGTGGCTCCCTGTTTTCATTGGTGTCTTCTCCACTAGTGATGCCAAGATTTTAACCCATGGGATCCCACGGTCCTCATGTGTGTCTGTCCCAATACATCCCACTGACTGCAGCTGTCCAGCCCTTTTCAAACCAGTTGTTGGCTGGTGCCAAGTCAAAGTAGGGCAGCTAACTTGGAGTCCATCTCTGGTTAGCGTCCAGCAAGGTTACTGGTGTGCTTTTGGCCGCTGGAGGTTTTATTTCATAAAATATTTCATATTTTCTCATTCTGTGAGAGAATGATACTAAAACTTACCAGTGTCGTGGGCCAAAAGGAGGGTCTAAACTCCTGCAGAAACTTAATGTCTTATCCTGATACTTGGGCATGAAATTTGAAAATGGGGTGTCCAGCTTGATGCATCACGAATAGCCAAGAATCTGGGATGCCTACTTGCAATTATTTGGGTTATTACAATGATTTTCTCAGCCTCCTGAGGTCTGTCTCTGTGCCAGTGCAGCAAAGATGTGCTCACAAAATCTGTTTTTATGAGAAGGAACACTGGCATTGCAGAACAGAGGCAGGAGTGTGTGTGGAGGGAGAAGCAAAGGGAGATCCACACTGCTTCTGGGAGACATTTTTATCAAGGGCTGGTCAGGGGCAGGAAGGAGGGGAAACCCTAGGTTGTACCTACTTGGATTTGCTAAAACTGTGCCTTTTCCCTCTTCCTCCCTCACTGAGAGACCGGTGTGGCACAGGAAAAGCTCAGAGAGGGAGCTTTCATTCATTGCAGACCACTGCAATGCATTCATTATGTGTCCTTGAAGGAACCTCACATTTTGGAGCTGACCCTGAGCTTTAGCATCAGGAAAGCTCTTTTTTTCTCTCTACTTTTTTTTTTTTTTGGCCTTCCTCATCTCTAGTCCTATTTTTAAAGCCTGTTGTTTTCTCGGGGGCTTCACAGTCTATTTTTAAAACGACTTTGCAGGCTGCCAGACCATTGTTATTTTCTCTAGGGTGATGTCAACACAGTGCCTGTAGTAAACATGCCTGGCATTTACCATAGGTGATGCTTTAGAACAGATAAACATTAATGTTGAGGGTGAAAAATGATTTTGCAAGCAGAGCCCCACTGTGAAGCGTTTCATTTCCACAGAGCATCTTTTACTTGCTTCATGGCTTTCCCCTTTTCTGAAACACTGTTGGTCTGACCGTCAAATTGCTCACTGCTGCATGAACCTGATCTGTACATTATTAGATCATCTAGAGTGACTGTAAATCAGGTTTGGCCCAAGTCTTGCAGCATGTTTAATGTTTTTACAAAGTTTTTTCCCCTTGCCTTTTATATTGGGAATAAGTTTAACAGCCCAGCTCTGAAAGAAAAATGGGGAAAAGTTTAAAGGGCTTAAAATATGAACAGCAGCAAATATTGGCAATAATTATCATGGTGTCATCAATTTTGGTGGAATTTTTCGAATGAATCCAGCATAATCACAGCTTCTTTTTACCTGTGGGGAGGAGGAAAAAAAAGGGGGGAAAATTCAGGAACAGTTATGTAAAGATGTGGGAGCAGATGTACTGCTGGTGTAAGCTGGCACTGCTCCACTCATGTCAGTCAAAGTAGTTGATGTGGGGGAACATTTGTCTGCAAGGGAAGCAAGATTTATCACTGAGCTCTGGTGGCTCCATAGAAATCACAGAATGGCCTGGCTTGGAAGGGACATCCAGGATCATGTGGCTCAACCGCCCTGCCATGGGCCCATCCACTAGCCCAGATTGCTCAGAGCCCCATCCAGCCTGGCCTTGGACACTGCCAGGGATGGGGCAGCCACAGCTCTCTGGGGAACCTGTGCCAGGGCCTCAGCACTCTCACAGAGGATTGATGTGATTCAACACATCAGTTGAATGTAGTATTTGACCATGTCATGCTCTGATCCCCTCACAAATGTGAGGGATGATGTCTGAATTTAATCTTTTCATGGATGCTTAAGCCAATGTCTCTTCTATACTTCTGCTGTAGACTATACTGCCCAAGAGGACAATTCCTGCCCTTCAACCACATGGATTTATTCCTTGGGCTGAACTAGCTCAGCTGTGCCTTTGAACATTGATTTTACAGACCTTGGACACAATGTGGAGCACCTCCTCCATCAGCCACTTGTGTGAATGTCATGGGAAGGTTGAGCAAAAGTCTCTGTGGGAGGTGGTAAGCCACCCTTCTGCAGAATCACAAAGACATAGAAACTTAAATTCCCTTGTTTCAGTAAAACTTGGGATTGTAAATACTTTTGCACCTTTGAACCCTGAGTGCTGGTCAAGAAAATAATGCAGTACACAGGAATGACTCTTTGTGCTGCTCTTGCTCTGAATGCATTACCTAAACCCAGGAAATGTCCAGAAGCTTCACAAGTTCATGGAATTTATTTCAAATATAAACCTCCAAGGGATTTAGCTTCCATGAGTTTGACTAGCTGAATGCTTGTAAACAGCTACCATTCACAGCATCCTGCACCAAGGAGTCCAAGGCCATGCTGGATGGGGCTCTGAGCAGCCTGGGATAGTGGAAGGTGTCCCTGCCCATGGCAAGGGATTTGGAAATGGATGATCTTTTAGGTCCCTTCCCACTCAGCCATTCTATGATTTTCTGATTCCTATCCCTCCTGTCCCCGTCCTTCAACTCCCATCAGATTTTCAGATTCCTACAAGCCACTCCTTGGGGACAGCAGGACTCCAAGCTGCTGATACCTAGTTTGCAGTGGAAGAACAGCAATGACCTGGAGCTGCTGCACTCAGCCCTCCCAAACAGAGTCACCGCCTCTTGCACAAACCTGCCCCTTTGTTTGGTGCCTCCTCACTCATATCTTGATCTCAAAGGGCTCCTCATGGCTCTAAATTTCCCAGCATCCAGTTCTGGTTCTCAAAAGGTCTATCTCAAGTTTACCAGGTGACCTTTGAACTTTTGTGAACCTAACCTGAGACTGACATTTGTAACCAAACCAGGGGGGTTTTGCCTAGGTTTGCATTTCATGGCAGGTGCCTCACCCTCTTCTTATATTTCATGCCGCTGGACAAAGAGCAACCATTTGGGAGCCCCCAGGAAAGCTGCCTGACTTCAAGTTCTGTTGGCAGCACCCCTCATGCTCTGAGAAGGCACCAGTTCTGTTTCGTGCTGCTAGCAGCTGAGCTGGTTGGCTGCGTCTGAAGGTACAACTGCCATGGCAGATGGCTGGGAAGTTAGCAGGGAATTTATTTGGAACTCGGCATAAATGAGGCTGTCTTTCCTCTGACAGAATGGCAGCCAGGAGCACACTCACATCACCATCCCACAGCTGCACAGTGACATTCAGGAGCTCTGTGGTGACCCAGGAGTGGAGGAGCCAGCCTGTCTGTCACACACCAACTCTTCAGGACTGCTCTAGCCCACAGTCTGTGCCAGCTCAGGGGGGCTGTGGGCTCCATCTGCATCACTGAGCAGCGGACGTGTTCCAGCGAGAGCTGAATCCACTCTGCTCATGGGGGAATGGAGCAGCGCCTCTGTCTCGGGGACATCCCTTCAGACACCCCTTGTGACCTGTGCCCAGTCAGCAGCTCCAGGTCATTGCTGTTCTTCTACTGTAAACTGGGTATCAGCAGTTTGGAGCCCTGCTGTCCCCAAGGAGTGGCTTGTAGGAATCTGAAAATCCAATGGGTGTTGAAGGGTTGGGACAGGAAGGATAGTAATCATAAAATCATAGAATGGCTGGGTGGGAAGGGACCTAAAAGATCATCCATTTCCAAATTCCCTGTCATGGACAGGGACACCTTCCACTAGACCAGAGCTCCATCCAACCTGGCCTTGGACACTTCCAGAGATGGGGCAGCTACAGCTTCTCCGGACAACCTGTGCCAGGGCCTCACCATCTTCACAGGGAAGAATTTTTTGTCACTGTCTAATCTAAACCTATTCTCTCTCATTTTGAACCCATTCCCCCTGGTCCTGTCACTCCAGGCCCTTGTCCAGAGTCTCTCTCCATCTTTTCTGCAGGCTATCTTTAGGTCGTCGAAGACCACAATGAGGTCACCTCAAAGGCTTCTCTTCTCCAGGCTGAACAATCCCAATTCCCCCAGCCTTTCCTCCCAGCAGAGCTGTTCCACCCCTCTGATCCCCTTGGTGTCCCTGCTCTAGCCTGGCTCCAGCAGCTCCCTGTCCTTCCTGTGCTGGCCCTGGGGCTTGTGGCAGCTCTGCAGGTGTGGTCTCACCTGAGTGAGCAGAATCCCCCCCTCCCCTCCCCTGCTGCCCATGCTGGGGGCTCAGCCCAGCACAGGGGGGTTCTGGGTCCCAGCACACACAGCTGGGACAGGGCCAGCTCTCACCCACCAGCACCCCTAAGTCCTTTCTGGCAAAAATTGCTTCTATTTTCTTTGGGAATAATGAAGTGTAAGATGCTGGTGTTGCAGTGAAGATGGCTGAATAGAAGGAATGCTGCAAACCCTCAAGAGGTTTCCCCTTCAGTGCATGTTTTTAAGGGTTAAGCATCTGTATCATGAGCTGAAGCAGATGTGAAAGGCCCTTGGTCAGAAGCTGTGAGTGCTTGCAAAGATACCCACAGGTAATGGGATTTGAGCTGCCAGTTCCTTGACTTCTCCATCTGCCCCTAGAGTAGCTGCATTATTTTTTTTCTTTAAACATTGCTGCTATGCAAAAAAATCCCCACTGATGTTACCACCTCTGAGTCATGCCAGCATATTTGTGTGCCGGTATATTTTAGGAGCAAAGCTGCTGGAGTGCAGTAAGTGTGAAGCAGGACTTGATAAGCAAGGTAGTGGTAGTAGCAGGCTATTTAGATAAGGAGATGTAGTGTGCTGTCAGTAACTACTTGCAGTATCGATCCCAAATGAGTTTGGCCCAGGCTGTCTCTCAGTCCCTGGATTTCCTGCAGGTTAAATCCCTTTCCCCAGGCTTTGAGGACATATCAGTGTTATCAGCCTGATAGATCACAGAATACAGAATTGCAGAACCTCCTGAGCTGGAAGCAACCCACAAGGCTCACCAAGGCCAGCCCTTAGCCCTGCACAGCACAGCCCCAAGAAGGTATGTTTTCCTCTGCTTCAGATCTGTTCTTACCACTACAGGCACTTGAAGACCTTGTCTGCTAAGTGATAAGACTCATGTATCACACCTGTCTTCTCTTCTCCCTTCAGGCTGTTTCACAACTAATGATCACTGATATGGGATTAAAGCAGTGTTGGATCATCCAGTAGGACCACTGGAAAGAAGGTATGGATGTTCCTCACACTTCTGCTGCACTATTGACAGCAGATGTGGGAGCTGCTCACCGCAACTGCAGGAAGAACAGTACCTGCTCTGACATAAGGCTGGTGGGACAGAGTTATTCTTGTACATTTTGGTCTGCATTTGAATGGACACTTTATGTGCTTTTGCTCTGTGCCATATTTGCTTTAGCAACAGAAATCCTCAAAGAAATTCACAGTGTCCCTTCATGGGGTGTAGACTCTTGCTCTGTCCTATGCCCGTGCCTGTACCACAGTGGGTGTGTAACCATGATCCAAAGTGTGGGTGGAAACCTGTGAGGCATCCCTGGACCTGTAGTGCCCTGGAGTTGTGCTCCCCAACTCCCAGCTGCTTTATTCCAAAAAAATGGCCATCACAGAATCATGAATGGTCTGGGTTGGAAAGACTTTGAAGTTCATCTCATTCCACCCCCCTCCATGGGCAGAGACACCTCCCACTAGCCCAGATTGCTCAGAGCCCCATCCACCCTGGCCTTGATCCCAGTGATTAGATCAGTGCTCTGCCTTTTTAGTCCTGTCCCAGAAACTCATTTGCTCCCCTGCAATACAGGAGAGAAGCCCTGTCTCCATCCCTGAAATACAGGAGAGAAGCCCTTCATTCCATCTCCATCCCTGAAATACAGGAGAGAAGCCCTTCATTCAGTCTCCATCCCTGAAATACAGGAGAGCAGGCTTTCATTCAGTCTTTAACTGAGCTCCTTGCTCAGATCTGCATGCAGACAAGCCCTGCTTGTCAGGCTGTGGTTTCTGGGTTTCTGCTTTGCAGAGCCCTTGCTGCTGTTCCAGGGGAATTGGCTGGCTTCAAGGTGACAGGTTGCCTCTTTTCTTCCAGCTTGCTAGAGAGCATGGCAAGAAGCTAAAAATAACTCTGAGCCAACACCTAATGTCACTTCTCCTCACGAGGGGTTTCTGCAGTTGCCACGGGGATCTTAAGCCACAGGGAAGGGGATAAATCTCTTTATTTTTGTGAATAGAGGGGGAGGTGCCCAGGAGAAAAATCCCTCTATGAAAAAGCTGCGCAGCCGCATGCTTTGATGCCTGGGTTGAAAAAGCTAAATGTCCACAGATTTAGACCAGCCAATAGTGTGTGAGTGCTATATTTGGAAAGCACAGTGCAGAATTATGGCACATGCATCACACGTGAATTGGGAAAGTGCAAGCTATTTTTGGAGCCTGTTTGTATATGTGCTGAGTCAAGCTTTGTACTCAGAGCAAGGCTGCACCTAGCATCTCTTAAAGCAAGGTGCAGCAAGGTTATTAGTTTTCAAGCAAGCTCTGGGTCCCATAAAAATCCTTTCTCCCTCTGATTTTATTAGCATCTCAGCATTGCAGGGAGATTAATTAGAAAATACAAAAAATTAAGAGCTAAAGGAGAGGCACAAGGAAAGAAGAAGCAATTTAGAGTTGAAGGGGGATGGGTTCTGAAAAAGTATTACCTAGGTAAGTACAGAAATATCAGAACAGCATAAAAAATAAGGAAAGGCAGGAGGGGGTCATAAAGAAGGTGGGAAATGTACACATTGTGCTATTATTCCTGAAGGCAGCCTATTTACAGGAAGCGACCCCTGGGGAAAACAGGAATTAAGGAAAGAAATTGGAGCAGCATTGCATGAATTATAGCCAGCCCTTGTGCAAGTCTGAAAACAAACCAGTGGGAGATCCCAAGTCAGAACTGACAGCCTGTTGGTCAGGGTGGTGGTAGCAGTCCCATTAAATGGTGTCTGCAGTCCTCTTGAAGTGATAGATGTGGTTCTGTTGAAGCAGTGATCCTGTAGAAGAGTCGGGTCTTCCTCTGAAGGTCTAGTGGTGGTTAAGTAGCTCTTGTCCTCTGGGAATGCAGTGGATAAGGCTGCCCATGGCGTGCCAAGTCTCAGATTCTATCCAGGTAGGAATGCTTGGCTCCTCGCCCTGGGTGGAGCATCTCACAATGAGATGATGTAATTTTATCCATCATGCAGTGAGACTTGATGGTCCATTAACAGAAGACAGCCCCTGGAGTAATCAGGGATGAATAATGAAGGAGATAAGGAACACTGCCCCACCTGCTTTAACAGCTTCTGAAGATGGTGGCAGAATTCATACATTCGGTTACATCTTACACTGTAACCTAAAACAACCCTGGATTTGGGGGCAGGGAGGAAAAGCCCCTAGCTTGCACGGCAAAGGGATGCCAGCTGAGGAAAACACAAAACTGACTGGCTGGGGATGGTCTCAGTGAGGGCACTCTGTTCCCAGAGGACAGTCTTTTGCAGTGCCTTCCAGAGCCGTGCTGTCTGTCCTCACACATCATGGACACTCAGAGTTCCCTGTATGGCCAGAGATGTTGCCTTAGCGAGGGATCTTTCTTATCAACTGTTTCCAGAAGACAAAGATGGGAGACAATTAGACTGCTGCGGTCATTGGTGAGAACTTGAGGTTCAACCAGGCCAAGTTCTGGGTCCTACACTTTGGCCCCAACAGCTCCCTGCAGTGCTCCCGTCTGGGGCAGAATGGCTGGAAAGGGAAAGGGCCTGGAGGAGCTGATGACAGTGGCTGAATGAGAAGCAAATGTGAGCAAGAAGGCCAATGGCACCCAGCTGGGATGAACAATGGTGTGGCCAGCAGGATCAGACCAGTGATTGTCCCTGAGTACTGGACACTGGTGAGGCAACATCTCAAATCCTGTGTCCAGTTCTGCACATGTCACTGCAAGATGGGCATTGAGGGGTTGGAGCATGTCCAGAGGAGGGAATGGGGAGTTGGGGACGGGTCTGGAGCACAAATCCTATGAAAAGCAGATGCGGAAGCTGGGAAAGGGTCTCAGCCTGGAAAAAAGAAGGCTCAGGGGGGACCTTCTGGCTCTGCACAACTCCCTGACAGGAGGGAACAGCCAGGTGCTCCCAGGGAACAAGGGACAAGATAAGAGGAAACAGCCTCAAGCTGCACTAGGGGAGGTTCAGATTGGACATTAGGAAGAATTTATTTACTGAAAGAGTGATTAAATATTGGAAGGGACTGTCCAGGGTGATGATAGAGTCCCCATCCTCAGAAGTGTTTAAGGAAAGACTGGACATGGCACTGGGTGTTATGGTCTGGCATTTGGTCACAGGTTGGACTTCATGACCTCAGAGGTCTTTTCCAACTTGAATGATTTTGTGACTCAGGTGTTCTCTTACACCACAGTTTGCCTTCTGCTGGTGGGAAGCACCAGCCCATATCTGCAGAGTGGGTGGGAGTGGGGCAGATGGGAGACTCTGTCCATTCATGTGTGGCACTAGAGAACTTTCTTGGTCTAGTGTGTACAAAATAGGGTTGCAGACACAGAGAACACAGTGCTGGCCCACCAAGCAGACAGGAAAGGAGCAGGAAGGTGCCTAGGAGCTCTGGGAGAACAGGAAAGTGTCTTGAAACTACATGAGATGAGAAGCAGAGCAAGACCAGCCTGAACACTGGCTTGTTGGTGGAGGTCTAGATGAGGTCCAGAGCAGAAACATTCTGTATTGTTCGCACACAGTGCAGTCCTGCAGAGTGTATAGGGCTATTTTAAAGCCCTTAAAGTCCTGGTGAGGTTGACTGTAGAGATGGACCCCAGGTGAAAGAGGAAAATGGAGCAGCAGAACCCGGACACAGATAAACATCCCTGTAATGTTGATAATACCATGTCATGCAGCAGGATACAGGGAAGAGGTGGGATTCATGCTGATCTTTCTTGTCTCAATTTATGATTTCATTTGCTAGAGGCACAGATATCAACATCAGACCTCACACACCTATAAACACGGGTAATGAGCACTGAGAAGCAGCTGATGGCACTTGGTCTGTTCAGCTGGAGAAGAGGAGACTGGGGTCTCCTCTGAGCACCCCTGGCACACTGTGTCCTATGTTTGTCCTCCTGGAGGCCTTAATCCTGATAGAACCAGACCTACATGGTCCTTTCTGGGCCCTTATCTGCCTAAGTACATATGGTTCAGAAGAGTTTGATAAAATGATACCTGTTCTATTTGTCCTCTTTCAATCAGAGAAAATAAAAACTGAAATCAACTCCAGTGAAGAAAAAAATGTTTGAAATACACGTGGGCTTTCAAGTCCTTGTCTTGAGGGTGAACCTGAGAATGGGTTAAAACAAGAATAAAAATGCAAATGTTGATGTAATTTCCCAATTTGGAAAGCAGACACAAGCCAAAAAATGCCAACATAATAATGCCCACAAAACAAACCAAATCAGAATTACCCTCCAGTTTCCAGCTTGAACAAGGATCCAAAATCTGAGAAGAGGCAGAGGAAAAATGTGCAGGACCCCATTTTTAAGCAGCTTTATTAGATTTTCTTTTCTTTTTTTTTTTTTTTTTTTTTTTTTTTTTTTTTTGCTTTGACACCATTTTATTATTCATATAACCAGATAATAGAAAGCAGAACTTTCCAGATCTTAGTTTGGAGTGGTTTCCAGTTAAAACCACTTAGGTTCATCACCTTCCTTTCTGCAACTGTAGATCCCCACCCAGAGGGCTGAGCTTGAGTCTAAACATGACTTGCACCTGCTGGAAATCTGAGCACTGATTACTCATTTTACTCAGTACTCAGATCCTATCCTAGAACTTTGATGAACTCAACCTGAGATTTGTGCTGGTAATCAAACCTAAGCAGAGATCAGTTTTGCCTGGGTTTTAGTTTCAAGTAAGAAGGTGCCCACCTTCCTACCTGTCTTCACCTTGACCAGGCTGTGGGATGGCTGGCTATCTCCTTGCATATCATCATTAGCATTTTGGGATATATGATCAACTCCCTTGTCCTGTAATTTGTAACCCACCCATTTGTGCTTTGTTGTCATAACATCAGCTTATTCCCTGCAGTTGACATAGCCACAGAATCACACGATATCCTGACTTGGAAAGGACCCACAAGGACCATCCAGCCCAACTCCTGGCCCTGCACAGGACACCCCAAGAATCGCACCCTGTGCCTGAGAGCATTGTCCAAACACTCCTGGAGCTCTGGCAGCCTTGGGGTTGTGATCTTTCCCTGGGGAGCCTGTTCAGTGCCCCACCACCTTCTGAGGGAAGAACCTTTTCCTGATATCCACCCTGACCCTCCCCTGACACAGCTACAGCCATTCTCTGGGTCCTGTTCCTGGTCACACAGAGCAGAGATCAGGGCTTGCCCCTTGTCTTCCCTTCGTGAGGAAGCTTCAGAACTGCTAAGCTCTGACCTCAGTCTGCTCTTCTCCAGCTGAACAGACCAAGTGCCCTCAGCTACTTCCCCATCCTGGTGGTCCTCCTTTGGACACTCTATATCAGCTTTAGATCTTTCTTATGTTGTGGCACCCAAACCTGCCCTGGCACTCGAGGTGAGGGTGCCCCAGCCCAGAGCAGAGTGGGATAATACACCTCCCTGGCCTGGCTGGCTGGGATGTCCTTTCTGGCTCCAGGTCACTGCTGGCCCATGTCCGACTGGCCATCAACCAGGACCCCCAGGTCTCTTTGCATGGCACTGCTCCCCAACATCTCCTCCCACAGTCTGTCCATTCAGCTAGGCTGGTTCTGCTCTAGGAATGACTCTGCCCAGATGGTAATGAGCCTGACAAGGGCTCTGTTCACAGCTATGTACAAATGATGCCATCGTGGACGGATCGGAGTCAACAACACCACAATTGCCAACCCATGCAGCCACCTCTGCACTGCAGTATTCCAGCACTGTGTGGAAAACAGAATGTCTGCCTCACCCACACAAGACTGCTGTGCCAACAACCCTCACCAGCTGTGAACAGAATCAGAGACAACACATCAACAGCTGAAATCACACAGCTCTTCTTGTTTGTGGCAGCAGAGGGGCCATTTTCCTCTGGAGAAACTGAGCTACAGCAAATCAAAAAATTCTTTGCAGAGGTTAGTCCTACACCCAGGAACAGTGACTGCATTTTTGTACAAAAACAATGATCTTGTTATTTTGGTGTTTTCTATATTGCTTTGCAAAAATCACATGAAAAAATCATTGTGTTTGCATCCTCTCTGCTCTCAGATTGTCTTAACTGTCTGACCCCTTGTGTCTGAAGAAATATGCCACAATCTCAGGGGATTATATAGTGCTCACAAATAGGTGTCTATCAATAAATTATTACTTAAAACCCCAGTTACGTTAGCCTGCATAGATCGGGTAAATAAATTGCAGTCTATTCTATTTCTGGATATCTGAATGTCTCAGATGCTTAGTGGTCTGAGAGAAATAGTTTCATCAGTACCTTTAAAATGGACTTCATTTGATTGTTTTGAATAACTGACTTTGAATATTCTGCTTCTTGCAACTGTCTGACCACTAGGCTTTATTTTTTATAATAGAGTATTTAATTCACAAGGTTTAAAACTGTAGCTTGACTAATAACCCATAAGCAACGGGGCTCTTGGTACAGGATTTTTGGTTTCAAAGCAAACACAACTTTTACTTGTGTCAATGTCAGTGGTAAATGTGTCTCACTAGGCCCCTCTCTCTTGAGAGGATAGAGCAAAAACCTCTGGTCCTTGACACAACCAACTCTTCTAGAGCAACAAGGTCCAAAATAAATAAGTAGTGAGCTTCCTAGGGTATTCCAGAGGTGCTTGGGGAATTACAGCATGGAGTGTGGCACTCTTCTGCAGCAGGAACTGAAAGTCAGAGCAGGGACATCCTTGTCAGCCTCAGATGGCATCAGATGTCCATGATTAAGCAACTGCTTTGAAGCATGGAGATCCCAATGATGGCCAACAGAGCCAAGAGAGATCCCCTGCTTGTCTGAAGCAGTGTTGGCTGGCAGTCAGCTGTGTCACTGGGTTGCAGGAGCCAGCACTGCCTGGATTTCCTGCGTCTGCAGACCCAACCCAGCCAGCCAGCCTGCAATATAGGCACTGCCACAGGCCTGACTGGCATCTTGAGCTCAGCCTCTCCCCAGCTGAGATGGCAAATGAGGTTGGGTAAATATAATGGTCAGAGATGGAAGAATTAATAGAAGGAAGAATTAGCTACACAGGCAGTCTGAGGAAGATGTTTTGGAACATCACTAGTAGGCATTCCATGAAGATTGAAAATACTTGTTGGTACTTTGGTCAGATGTGCACCTGAAATTTCACATATATAATAATGCCAGCTGTAGCAGACCCTTTCCAAGACTAGGGCTAAAATAGATTCTGCACTGTGAATTTCTAAATATGTAAATAATACACCAACAATAACTAGGCTTTCAGGAGGAGGCACAACTCTGTGATGCTGGTCTGAATATTTGGAGTGGAAGTAGTCCTGCTGAAACTGATGAAAAACCAGTACTATTTGAACCTGGCCTGAAACATGCCCTCGTCTCCCTCTGGGTGACAGGAATGGTGGCCACTTCCACTGTGTGGCACCTGTGCCATTAAATAACTCCACGGTTAAGGGCAGCAGAGCGGTTTTATGGGCTTGGATCCAGCAAAGAGTGCTTGAAACACATCAGGAGCATTGCTGACTTCATTAAGATTCTGCATATTTAAACAGCTGCTTGGGAGCCCTCGTGGATGAAGCTTTACATATCTAATAAAGAGCCCTGAAGGTCAAGGTTTGCCTCTGAAAGTAGCTTTATATGGTTAAAGCCATCCATCACATTGAAATAATGCTGTTGTTGGGTAGGAGACATGACTATTTTTATGGCTGTGTGTAATATTTTCCACTGTCACCAAAGTGCCTTTCTGAATGATGTGTAGATTTCCTTCTTCCCTGGGCCTGAAGGAGCAGAGGAGGGATGGTAGGATGCAGTGCCTTCTCCCTGTTTGTACAAGCAGTGCTGGTGGAAGGAGGGAAGCACCGGGGCTGGAAACTGGCAGCGCTCAGGCTGCAGATGCCCTCTGGCAGGAGGCATATCAGCAGGCTGATGCAGAACAGGAATTTCTTGTTTAAACATCTCACCATCTGCATGGAATTGGCTCCGTCTTCCCACCTGTGTGTGGAAATAGGAAAGCTGAACCTGCTTAACTCATTGTAACCTTTGGAGATACCAGTCTTCTTGCTGTTCTGACACGGAAGAGTCCTGCCTGGAAGAACTGCTGTAATCTCAGCCTGCATGACACAGTGGTAACCACTTAGCGCTAGAAAGATCAAGGGAATTAGGCTATAAATGGAAATGGAGGACTGATTCTATGTTGTAACTTGGTGAAGATTCACTGTGAGAAGTTACATAGAATCATAGAATGTCCTGAACTGAAAAGGATCATCCAGTCCAACTCCTGGCCCTACACAGGACAGCCCAAGAATTACCATGTGCCCGAGAGCATTGTCCAAACACTTCTTGAGCTCTGTCTGGCTTTGTGCTGTGAGCACTGCCTGGGGGAGCCTATTCAGTGTCCAGCCACCTTCTGGGGGAAGAATCTCTTCCTGAAATCCAGCCTAACCCTCCCCTGACCCAGCTCTCTAATAGCTTTAGATCTTCCTACTATTGTGGCACCCAAAGCTGCTGCAGCCCAGAGCAGAGTGGGACAATTCCCACCCTGGGCCTGGCTGACCATGCTGGGCCTAGTGCCCCCTGGACAGGGATGTCCCTCCTGGCTGTCAGGGTGCAGCCAGGTGCCATATTAAACATGCCTTGTCCCTCCCTGAGGATACAAAAATGACCATTATAATTGTTTCAGTGATGATATCTTCCTCAGGTCACATGCTAATGCTGCAGTTTTCCTAGCAAAGGCCCAGGCAATCCTCTGAGGGATTCACAAGGAAATTTAATCCACAGGATGGAAAGAACCATGGAGCAGTGTCTCCAGGTGAAGCCACACTTTGCGTAGCTACTGTTTTTTCCAAGTCAGCAGTGACATAGGGAACTGTAAAGTGTGAATACATGGCGCCTCCTCTGTTAGCAGAACTGGAACTTCTTCAGTTTGGTCTCATATCTTTGTTTGCAAGCTGGAAGTTATGGAATTTGCCCACTCTTAAACCAGTTGAAACAGCTCAGTTGTTTATCCCCCTCAGACAGGGACAGTTCTAAAACACCTGCACACATCTCCTCTGAGGCAAACATGGTGGCACCTGAAAGTTCTCTCAGCAAAACTCTTCCCACTGCCTGCATCTGTGTCACATAGGAAGGCAGAGGGGACAAGTAACTTTTCTGCGCTCCAAATATAGATGAAACAAACTTTCCTTTCGCTCCCTTAGACCCACATTTCAAGACACGAAACACTGTGACAGCTCCAGTGTTCCCCAGTGTCCTGAAATGCAAGAAAGATATTTTCTTAAACAGTTTCTACCCTTTCTGCTTCTCTCTGACAAATGAAGGTGTCTTTCCCACTCCAAAGAAGCAGTTCTTATTCTTTGTACTGGTGAGTGGGTTTATGTCAGCATAAACTCCGAGAAGAGTGGCAAAGTCTTTGGGAGCGTGGCCCCACTTTCTATTTCTGGAGCTTACATCTCCTTTTTAGAAGCAGTGATTTTATGTATCTTGCCTTTAGCTTGACTGTTGGAGAAAGCAAGGCCCTGGCTCCATGGAGTGCCTTTGTCAGCACCCATCGTGCCAGCCCTTCACAAAGCAATGGCTGATTCTCTCTTGTGAGACTTCTGCTGCCACACAGGTCTGAGGAGCTCATGTAGATAACTCCCAAGCCCACATTTAATACTACAAAGACCATCAGTAGGAGTAATGTGCAGATACTCTGAGTGAGGGGATTCTGCCCCTCTGCCCTGCTCTGCTCTGCTCATCCCACCCTGCAGGGCTGTATCCAGCCCTGGGCCCAGCACAGGAAGGACAAGGAGATGCTGGAGCCAGTCCAGAGCAGGGACACCAAGGGGATCAGAGGGATGGAGCAGCTCTGCTGGGAGGAAAGGCTGAGGTAATTGGGATTGTTCAGCCTGGAGAAGAGAAGCCTTTGAGGTGACCTTGCTGTGGTCTTGCAGTGCCTGAGGGGAGCCCACAAGAAAGCGGGAGAGAGACTCTGGACAAGGGCCTGGAGTGACAGGACAAGGGGGAATGGGTTCACACTGACAGAGAGCAGGGATAGATTGGATATCTGGAAGAAATTCTTTCCTGTGAGGATGGTGAGGCCCTGGCACAGGTTGCCCAGAGAAGCTGTGGCTGCCCCATCCCTCGTAGTGTCCAAGGCCAGGTTGGATGGGGCTCAGAGCAGCCTGGGCTAGTGGAAGGTGTCCCTGTCCATGGCAGGGGCATGGAACTGAATGATCTTTAAGATCCATTCCAGTCCAAACCTTTCTGTGATTTTATGATTTTCTGAAGTGCAGAGTAGCAGTGATACAGCAATCATGTGGTGCAGGTGGTGTTCCTGTGCATGCCTTCACTAAACCCTTTAGCCCTGCTCAGCATCAGCCTGAGCTGTCTATGTAGCAAAGGATCTTCTTGGAATTTTGAGAAAATCTTTATCCCTTGTTTTCTTCTCCAGCTGCAAAGCAGATGAACTTTTTTATGGCCACAGTTTCTCTACCACTTTTTGGAATATATGTAGACCTTGATGCACTGAGCTTTTTCTCAGGTCATTTCATGTTCTTATTCCCACTGAGCACTTACACTAGACAGAAATGGCCTGAAGAACAAGAGGCAAGCCAAAGTGCATCCTGCTTGCATTGGATCCAAGGGCTCCCAGCTTTGAGTTGTTGAAAGCACACAGGGTTTTGTAGATTTTGGTTTTTCTTGTGGTGGGGACAAGTATTGTATTTTATGCATGTTACTGATTGAAGAAATACATTATTTTAAGCCATGGAAATTTTCAGTGGAAAACTTGGATTAAAATCCCAGTTGAGTTCACATGTTTAATTGCCTTGCTCTTGGTGGTTGGAAATTTATCAAAAATATATCAAAGAAACAAAGGAATTTGGTTCACCCTATGGATATGCCTCTGTACCCACCAAATCTCACGGATACCCAAACGTGATCCCATGTAATTCTCCATTCAATTTTGCAGGGACACAAAGGATGAGATCAACCCACTGTTAAGCGAACACTGGTGAAGAAAACATGTTTCTCTTTGAAGGGAGTAAAAGGGATATTTTGCAATATACCTGTGCAAACCTATGGGAAGCCAGGATAAGTCCTGTGAAAAGTGAGAGCAGATCACAAAATCCTCATGCATATACAGCTTAACAAGCCAGCACAATCTTTGTGGACTTTTCCTCAGCTTAAAAAAAAACCTGCTTGAGGTTTCTTACACTGGCAGAGTTTTTTTACCCGTAGTGGGAGTTTGTTTACTTTTACACATTTGTAGAAGGTGTGAAAGAGCTTTTGTGGAAGAGATGCTGGTAGTGAGGTAATTCCAGGCAGAGTGGGAACGTGACAGTCCTGCCGTGCCTGCTGTCAGCCCTGGATTCACGGCTGCGTGGTGCCTGGGCTTCCCACACCTACACCAAAGGCCTCCTGTCCCTAATCCTTCTGCTCCCCCACCCCTCAGACTCACTCCTGACCATATCCCACTTTCCCAAGCAGAAGAAGAAATGGGAAACACAGCTTGGGATTCCTGCAGGTGCTCCCATGTGCTCATCACTCCTTCCCTCCCAGCCAGAGAAAAAGGGCAGTCGCACACCCCTACTCCTGTCACAGCCCCCAGCAGCAAGGATTTGGGGTTCATTTTACTTTGGTGGGTGCCATCTTACTGTCTGCCACACATTGCAGTGGAATTTGAAAGATTTGGGGGCTGATATGAGTGATAATATTCTCTGATAATGCTGGAGAGCAGCAAGCAATGGGTCCAGCTTGACTGAGGGGATGTTTGGTTGCAGGGGACTGGCCACACTCTGCTGTTGTGGTCTGAGAGTCTGATCTTCTCTGCTTGCAATGGAAAGGCAGTTTGGTGTGCTATTTACTTCCCCTTCATGCTCTAGCAGACCAGAAAACCTTTGGAAGTGCACCGTGTGTGTGTGTGTGTGTGTGTGTGTGAGGACCAACCCAATTGTGGAACTAAATATTTCACAGGCAGTACCTTGGGTGAAAGGCAAGAGTCAAGGTCCTTTGCAGAAGGTTCTAAGACTAACTGGGAGCTAGGATGAGAAACTAAGTAAAGCTTTTTTCCCTGGTTTCCTGAATTCTTCCCTGATTTTAGGTAGCCATGCTTGTACTTCACCAGTCTTTTTCAGCTGTTTGAGACTGAACTGATGGATGCAGGGTAAGGAAAATATTCCTTTGTGGACTCAAGAATGAATGAATGAATGAATGTATGTCAGTTTTTGATCCATTCTATGACCACCAGCTAACCTGTAACTCAGAGCTTCTGTCAGCTAAATCCATCAGCTTCTGGAACTGTGGGTCCATCCCTTACCACCCTGAATGAATATCCTCCTGTTGGAATCTCAGATTTTGGCCTTGGTCAGTGAAATTCAGTAATTCTAGATAATTTTCCTCTTTGGTCTTCTGAGCTTGCATGGAAAAGGTTTTACTGTTTTCCTATTATTTCCTAGAGATTTAGTTGTACTATTATTCTATCCCTGTAGCATTAAACTAGCTCCTCTTCTGCTCTTTGGATAATCATTTTGCCCTATCCATATTCCCTATTCCATATTTTGCCAAAATCCAGATTCTTCCTATAAAAAGAAGAACAGCTTTAATTTCTTTTTTTCTTACCCCTAATGCAAAATTTATAGTTTGCATTAGGGGTAAGACCACGGAGAGAGGGAAGTGCCAGTGGTTGAATTCCTGGCTTTGTTTTTTCAGGCCTCATCCTGAAAGAAGATGTACACAGGAGCTTGTGGTGGAGATGAATCCATGCAGGTGTTAGAAGCCAGACAATGAGACCAAAGCAAGCTTCTGAACAAAGTGTGAGGTACAAAACTTGTTCTCTTAAAAAATGAGACACCCTATCTCTATCCTACTGAGAATCCACTGCCAGAAATGCTCTTCCACCTGAGGAGGTCCCATGGATTTATTTTTCCCTAGTAAGAAGAATCTTTGTGCTCCTTATTCCCAGTCATATGGTCAAATTAATGTGTATGTATTTTTCTGCTTCACGCTAAACTCTGTTTTCTAAACTTTGCTTTGCATAGGAGTTGTTTTTGCATCATCTTTGCACCCGGTTGTCCCATGTCTGCTGCACAGCAGCCTTTCTTTGACTGTAACGTGTTTTAAGCAAGTCTTTGATAAGCCAGAATAGCAGCTGTGAAGGGATTTGTGTTTTTCCTTTTGCAGCATAAACCAAAAGTCAGAGAATCAACCCAAAGGTTGGGCTCAGTGCAGAGACAAAAAAAAAACCTTAACTAACAAATAGGTAAATAAGTGGCAGCTCAAGAATTTCAGCCAACTTTCACTGCTCTCCAGGGTGGTTACAAATCAACTGGAAAAATACTGCCAAACATTGTCATCCCTGTTGGTGACAGATATGCTGAGCACAGGTCATTTACAAATCTTCCTTTGTTTATACGACTTAGGGGCATATGCTGAAATTATTTTAATTTCTTCTTTTACTTTTTTCTCTTTAAATACCTACTGGCAGTAATTCACAAATAGCTTTAGATCCAGACAGCAGTAAGAGAAGGTAATTTATCACTTTTTTTAAACTAACACTGTGCTTGGACTGATGGCATTGAGGAGTGCATGGAGAGGAAGTGGTTTTCATCAAGGCAGATGATAAAATTATAAAACACAGATAAGCTCTCTGTCACACAGTCCCCTCATCAAACCGAGTGCTCAGTTTATTTTTGTGTTCCTCCCATGTAATACCACTGCAATTCTGAAGAAATCAATAGAGTTGCATTAGCATAACATTAGGGAGCCCCAGCAGTAAATCACGCCGTGAGTTGTTGTTGATGAGCTCCGAAGCAGAGCTTTATTTCCTGCAAAGGTCAAGGCGATGGATTGTGCAACAAATTTTACCTCCTCTGCTACATGTTTATTGCTAAATAGCCTTTCACAAAGCAGCAAAGCAGGACATATCTTACCTTTCCTCTCAAGCTGGAGGTTTTCTGAATTCAGTAAGATAAAAGCAAGGTTCTTCATCCTGCTGGGTTTCATAACAAGGCTGTGTCTGTTGTATTAAACCTGCGTGTGTCTGAGAGCATCCCTGGGAGCTGGAAGGACACTGCCTGTGCTAGAAAGAACTTGCACGGAACTGACCTTTCCTATCTAATCCTAACTCCAGTCTGCAGACAGTCATCTCCTCTTTAGGAACAGTCTATCAGATCTGGGCTGGTCTTTAGCTCCTTTGAGCAAAGAGCTGCCCCAGTCACAGACCAGGAAGTTTGGGTGCTCATGTCACTCATGTCCTTTCACTGCCTTGAAGCAGAGCTATACCTGTCTGCTAAGAGATCCATCCCTGCCTGATGAATAGCAACACCTTCAGTTTTATACTCCTTGCTAAGTTAAAGATTATTTCAGCAAGCTGACAGATGAGGAAGCAGTGATATGAATATGCACAACCCATTTGCTCGAAGAATCATTTTATCGTTTTGAAGGCATTTAGCTGGTGGAAGCATTGAAGAGAACCAGTGTTTACTGAAGTCAGCAGCCAGGGACACACACCTGTATTTGTGGGGATGAAAAGAAAAGTGAGATCTGACAGGCTTGAAGTCACACTGAGGACTACAGTGGCCAAGCAAAAACTACCTGGGATGGACTGTGTGAACATAAGTAAGGATGAAGCTTTGAGATTTCACATCATAAATTCTCTGACCTGGAGCAAACAGCAAGCATAAAAAGGGGGTGAAAAACTGAAGGAGAGTAAAGGATTGGGGAAAAAGCCCAGAGACACCATGAAACTCAAAAGTTCACTCCACCTGCCACATAATGTCCACTCCTTCCTCTGCATGTGGACTTCTTGTGCAACAGTGAGACCAGGCTCCTGGACTCCTTGAGGAGTGCCTGTAGTTGATAAGCCAATACCTCTGCGGTGAGGCCTGAGAGCATAATATTCATGTTTCTTTAGAGTGGGCGTTTTATTTTTACAACCTCCTTTCCCAATCCTTAAGAGCTTTATAAGACACAGCTTGGGAGTGTTAGTCTCTGGAAATTGCTCCTTTAAGCTTGACCTCAAGCCTTATGACTGTCCAAACCAAAGACAAACCCCATTAATTTTATTTTTTAAAATTATTTTCTCCTCAGCCACAGGAGTACTCAGAAGTCCAGATCAGTAGGCCCTGGAATCCAGGCTGAAAATATATCAAACCATTCAGACTGCTTCCTTGAGAAGTCACAGGGAAGACAGAAATCTTTTAATTTGAATTTTAAATATTTGCACAGTGTAAAAGAACATTTTCACTGAAAAACAGAGGTCTGAAAAGCTGAAAAATGGAAGAACTGGAGTAATTTGTACTACACAGTGGTTTTGCAACTTTTGCAGTGGGACAGGGGCAAGCTCTGAAGGTTTCCTCTGAGGTAACAGAACAAGTGAGCCAGCCATAGCTGGGACAGTCAATAGGCATGTGGGATAGTTGGAGATGAGATCTTGCTCTGCTCTCTCCAACATGCCCTATAAGTGCCCCAACTCCAGAGGCATTACTGTGTCTCACTCCTCCCTACTGCAGCTGCTCCTCTTTCCATAAATAATTCAGTATTCATTGAGGCAGGGACATGAACCTCAGTTTCCCACATCCTGTGTGAACGCCTGAACAACAGCACTGTCAAATCAATCTCTTGCAAAACGCTCTCCTCTCTCAGCAACTGTTTAAGTATTTATGCAGGTTAGATACACTCCAGCAGGGAAAACTGTGAAATACCTGCCCTGGGCTAGAAAGATCCTTTTGGATGTGGCTTTGCTGGAGTAAAGGAGGGACAGGAGACTCAGGATGAAGTTCCCTGCCTAAACAAGGTGTTGAGAGGTAAAACCACTTGTTATACAAAAGGAAAATGGACTCTTTCACACTGCTTTTTATCAGGGTTTTCCCCCTGGACCCAGGATTCTTCATCCCCAGAGTTTTCACTGAATGAAAACATTGCCATGAAAGGTGTCTTTTTGCCATGGTGATATTCTATAGCAGAAATTTTGCTGAAAATTCCTTAACAAACAACACAAACTAGGGCTTACTGCAGCCTAGCACACTGGTTAACTGAACAGCAAGCAGCATACACAGACCAACCACCTTCTGCACAAACCCTCTGCAGGGAATAGAAATTCTTCCTTTATTGGGGAAGGTGCAGGGAGAGGATCCCAGATTTTATCTGCTGGATTTCATATCTGTGCTGGGAAGAAGATCAGGGCTTAAGAGCTAAAGCTGTATTTGCAGACAGAGTGGCCAAACTCAGACTGGGTGTCTCCTGAGAAACAAACCCACTGGGAGTCAACCCAATCCTATCAGGGACTGGGTTGTATTTCCAGCTTTGCCTGTAATGACCTCATTTGCAAAGCTGGATGCCGCTTCCCTGACCCCTTCATAGAGTCATGGAATGGTTTGGGTTGGAAGGGACCTTAAAGATCAGCCAGCTTCAACCCCCCGCCAGAGCAGGGATCCCTTCCACTATCCCAGCTTGCTCAGAGCCCCATCCAAACTGGGCAGCCACAGCTTTTCTGGGCAACCTGTGCCAGGGCCTCACCGTCCTCACAGGGAACAAATTCTTCCTCATATTCAATGTAAACCTACTCTCTGTCAGTGTGAAGCTATTCCCATACAGCTCTGCTATTGCCAAAGGGTTTGTAAATTGTTTGGGAGGAAGAAAGGGAAGTGAGGAAGTGAAAAGGATGTATTAGTGAGAGAAGATATTAGTGAAAGACATGCTAGTAACACAGAGGGATGACAGAAAAAAACAGAAACCTTTTAGCAAAGACAGTAATTCTTTTATAGCTTTTCCCTTAAAAGACAGTGAAAGTTAAAGCCATTTTGTGCAGCAGCACAGAGCGTGTTCCAATATTCTAGCTGTGTCTCAGATGGATCCCACTGCAAATCGAGGAGACCCTGTTGGCACCAAGCAGACACTGCAAGAAAAATGCAGGACTACTCTCGCTGGGGGTTGATTGCAAAGCTTGAAGGTGCTTGTCTGAGGGCAGGATTGCCCTCTACTCCAGGCTGGAGTCTCCAGTCTTTATAGGAGCAAAACAGAGCCCAGACCTGAGGTACCACACATGCCCTTGGAGAGAATTCAGTTCATACAGCATTGCCTTGGGTTTCCTGCTTGGAGATTCAAAGCCCTCACAGGGGTGCTTTGCACAGCCTGATGTTTGACATACCTGGAGGTGGCAGGGGGGGCACCTGTTGGATACCAGATATTAGTGTGGGAAAACTTAAAGGCCATGGCAAACGGGGGTACAGGGCATACCAAGTGTAACTCTGAAAAGGAGGAAGGAAGGGATGCTGAGAGTGCAAGCCAATCTGATGGAAACAGAAAGGGGGAGCCAGGGGACAGTGAAGGAGGATCTGCAGCAGGATGGGGTATGAAGGAAAGTGAATTTGGGTAAATAAAAACACTGTGAAATGAAAGGGAAGGGCTGAGGTTGAGAACAGATTGAGAAAGAAGGGAGTAGATAAGAGAAGGAGCATGCAGAGTCTCTGTATGGTTAAATGAAGAGCCTGAGACTCAGAGAAAGACCTCAAAGAGAAATTAATGCTGTGCAAAGGAAAGATAGTAATGTTCAATCATTCAGGGTGGGGGTGTTGCAGGGATGGGATGGATGCTACTGTGTCAGTTACAGCACTTTTATTTCCATGAGAGTGTAAAAATCCTAAGAGACAGGAGTTCTATCAGTTCCCTGCTGTAGGGAAATGCCTTTGAAACCTCCTGCTAAGGTGCTTGGCATATTCACCAGGCAAGCATTGGTGCTAGGAGATAAATACCTTCAGGCTGCCATGTTCCCGGGTAGCGGGTGTTCAGGCGTGGGTACAGGAGGAGTGATTCAGTACAAATAAATTAGATCCCTGCTGCGATTTAACCACTGGAGAATATGCTCCCTGTGTGGGAAAGCAGCATCCTAGTATAACACAGTGCTATAAATCCCCCCTTTCCTGCTGTAACCCAATCCATCCCATACTCAATGAGTTATCTGTTACAGCTGCTTGTTAGTGGTGGTTAGTCCTTTTATTGGCATTAACTGCCCTGTGTAAACAAGACATGCAAACCAGAGGCAAGAACAAAAGACTTCCCAACCCAGCCTCTGAATGTACAACTGAATGCTGCTCGTGCTCTTGTTCCCCCTGGTGCCAGTGATAACTTTCTTGCTGATTTTAGTGGCAGCAGACTCCTGGCTTACTAAAAGTAACCTCCAGAAACAGCATCTTCAGAGAACATTTTTCTCTTCTCCTCCCCACCCCAAAGTTGTTGTTGTTCTTCAAGAACAAATACACAAAGTCATTAGGAAAAAATGCTGTGACAGTGTTTCAGAAGTTCAGTCTCCAGAAGGGTGAGAAAAGTAGATTTCCTGTGAGTCTCAGGCTACACGTTACCTTTAGAGAAAGCTGCAGGAGTAGGTACAAGACCCAGAGGTTGTTTGTTTATAAAATCTGTTCTAACTCAAAGGTGCCTTTGAGCCCCTGCTCTGAAATTCTCCTGCAGATGGGACAAACCTGGAACCTCAGTAGGTAGGAGGCACCTGGTTGAGTGTGATCTGCACCATACAACCCCATGGCTTCAGGTGGGGGGACCCTGTGGCAGGAGCTTCAGAGACTTTCTTCAAACAGGCTGCAAGGGGTTGAGAGGGCAGCACTTCATGAATTCGGCATTACAGCTTTCTGCACTTTTTAAAAATACACTGCTAATAATCTGCTAACATTTTCAAATTTCACCTCAGAGGTTTTAATGCTGTCAGGCTCTACACCCACTTTTGCCAAAAGAAAAATTCATTATAGCTTTTATGTTGAACTTGCATCCTCAGAAAGCAACACAGTAATTCCCCTTTCCTTCTGGAATGTTCTGCCCTTCAAAATCCAGTTTCTCTCTGAACAGCATGGTCAAAGGTTGCACTAGATAGAGGTTGGACTCAGTGACCTTGGAAGTCTTTCCCACCTAATTGATTCTGTGATTCTGTGGCTTATGATATTTTCTGTGCTTTTAATGTCTAATAATCCTGTCTGATGGTAGAAATTGTGGATCTTTTGGCATTCAAAGAGGCTGCAAGGCACACGGGTTCCTTGAATTCATATGGAAAACTTGACTTGGGCTCTCTAATCATCCATGGCTTTTCATTTGGGGTTTTTTTTGGTACGTAGCAACACACCTTTGGAGAATCAAGGCATTTAGGGCTGGAACGAGTGGAAGGAAAACATTTCCACATGGCAGGCTGGCTACAGCATGGCCAGGGTGGTGGCAGAGATACACCAAGTTATATTAGATCTTAATTCTTTATATTTTATACTGCACTGGAGAGGAATATGGGGGGAGAAAGGGGATTCACTATCCTACTCCCCTGTAACCCCACTACAAATCCACCCCTGCATGCGAAAGTTGCATCTTTTCATGAGGCACTGCAGAAAAGCAGAATATGATAGGAAAAGATTTCTGGTGCATGGGACAGAGTTGCCCTTAGGCAGTGTTAACTTGTCTTACTGACATTTAAATGGCCTAAATCAAAATGACAGAGATGTTAGTGGCATGATGTGAAAAATTGTTCTGTTGAGGAATGCGTTGTTCTTTAGAACAATTTATATTCAGCACAAAGAATTAAGCATAAGTGGGTTTAACATGAGGCACACATGTCATAATTTTCCAGCTCTTATTATCTGTGGTGTGACTAATGCAGGATTACTCTTCATCTGTGCTCATGACTAACTTATCCCTGTACTGTATCCTGCTGCAGAGCCTTGTTCCAAATTGCCCCTCAGAACCTTGACTGCTGCTCTATCTCCCACAAAAACAAAGTGTCCAGGAGTGTGTCCAGTCTCTCCTTTTTCATCCTGGGACAGTGTTTGGGCATTTCCCAGAGAGGGAGAGACCACAGATTCCCTTACTGGGGAAATCCAGTGACGAGGAGCACTGCCTGCTGGCCTGCTCTTCTCTAGTAATCTCTACCTTGTGAGTGAGGGGATTCTGCCCCTCTGCCCCTCTCTGCTCATCCCGCCCTGCAGGGCTGCATCCAGCCCTGGGCCCAGCACAGGAAGGACAGGGAGCTGCTGGAGCCAGGCCAGAGCAGGGACACCACGGGGATCAGAGGGATGGAGCAGCTCTGCTGGGAGGAAAGGCTGAGGGAATTGGGATTGTTCAGCCTGGAGAAGAGAAGCCTTTGAGGTGACCTTGCTGTGGTCTTGCAGTGCCTGAGGGGAGCCCACAAGAAAGCGGGAGAGAGACTCTGGACAAGGGCCTGGAGTGACAGGACAAGGGGGAATGGGTTCACACTGACAGAGAGCAGGTTTAGATGGCATTTTGGGAAGGAATTCTTTCCTGTGAGGCTGCTGAGGCCCTGGCACAGGTTGGCCAGAGCAGCTGTGGCTGCCTCTGGAAGTGTTCCAGGATGGATGAAGCTCCAAACAACCACCTGGGCTAGTAGAAGGTGTCCCTACCCATGGCAGGGGATAGTGGAACTGACTGATCTTTAACCATTTGTGATTCTGTGATCGTTGTTGGAAAGCTTTAAAATTTCTCAGAGGAGTCTTGAGGATAGGAACATTTGCTCATGCATCTTATGTTGGATAAGAAAATAGCTGGTGAGACTCCAATGAATCTACAGAGTTGGAATGATTGGCTTAGTTGACTGTTTTCCTGCTGCTCTGGTGTTAGCATCCCAGAAGATGCTGCAGAAACCGTTACTAGATAGACAGCAAATATGTTATTAAGCATGGTTTTTCACTGCTCCAGGACAGAAGTAATGAATGAGTGCTGGACCATTTCTACACTGAATTTCATGATAAAAAAGATATTTGTACATTAAAAATTATCTTCAGTGTCAAGAGAACAGACTTAAAGTAAAGCTGGGAAAAATGTATTCTGAAGAAATAATTAAATTTTTGCTTCCACTTACTTTTGGAGAACTTCTGGCCAATTCAGGCCATTTCACAGGGAAAAATACAAGCATTTATACCAACACACAAATTTCACAAAAAAGCATGAATAAATTTCTGGGTGAAATTGGAGAAAAAAATTAGAAACATTTCTTCTGAAAATCAGATTTAGATTTGTGGTTTATTCAAATGCATATTTTTTAACCCTCACCATTTAAGCAGATGTTCATTGAGCTGCTCCACTTAAAATCAGGTATGTTCCAAATCCTCCTGGCTATCAGAATCCTGCACCAGTCACTAGTAAACATGTCTCCAGTGGGGTTAGCCAACCACCCAATTTTAGAACATTTTTCCACAGAACAATTTGTTATCACTACCATGTTTAGTGCAAAGGTCTCATGATAGAGGATAATGTCCCACTACTTGTTGAGTCCCACTACTTCTTGATTAAAGTAAAAATAGAGCCTTTAAAATTCTATTTGAAACATCAGAAAGTTGGTGGTTTGTTTTTTTTTTGTTTCCTCCCACATGTACTAAAAGAGAGGCTTCCATTTGACCTGGAAAATCAAAACTTAAAGGGAGGAACAGGGAGCTATTGTTCACATTTCCATTACCTTCTGGTTTCAAAGTAAAATGGCAAATAAATAAATTATTAATTAACAACATGATTTCAGGCAAACCTGAGTAGGAGTTCCCTATTTCTGTTTGGCAGTTAAATTAATTAGTCCCTTATCTTGCAAAGCTTAATTGTGTGCCTGAGTCATGTGAGACTTGATATTCATGCTGAAGGTTGAATTCACTTATCAGGGCTTGCAGTGCTGAGCTTTCTTGGGCGAATGCAAAGCAGCAGACACATAGGCAGGGTTTAATGGGATATTGGGAATGGCAGGATGATGACAGAGGAGGTGAAAAATCACCAGCTGACAAGGTCTGGGGAGTAGGTGGGTGGCTGAACTCAGCCTCCAAATGAGCATGACTGGAAAGGAGGCTAATGACTTTCATTGGTCTGGCACAGGGCCTGGGGAAGATGGCAAAAGGTACAACTAGAAGTTGTCCATTGTCCAATCTCCCTGAAAAGCAGACTAAGGCTCAGAGGACTACAGAGGCTGAGAGGAAGCTGCAGGTATAAGGACAATCATATTTTTTTTTTAAATTCTGTTCCACAATCTTTCTGTGTTTTTCCAGTTTGTTTCCAGACAAGACTGCCTATTATATATATATATATATATATGTAATTTTTTTTTTGACAGTTATTTTAAAATAGCTGCAGGATCCTGGCATTGGAGTTTCTTTTTCCATGTGTGTAAGGAAGCCAGGATCAAATCCCACTTTTACCACAGCTGTGGTGTTGCTCTAAAGACAGAGATAAGCTGATATGTCCAGCATTCAGGTCTGTATCCCATGTTGTGCATGATCAATCCATATCTCTTTTTCCCATAAAACATCTTCTCTACCTTCTTAGACTGTAGGATGTTTAGGCAGGGACTCATATGGACTGCCTGGTTGCTACAACAAACCAATATATTAAAAGTTCACTACCTTACAGCAATGTTAGGAATCAACAGATAAATGATCTGCTTCCTTAACTTTATGGAAGTTTAAAAGTCAAGTCAAAACTGCCTTAGAGGAGATGTAGGTATAAATCACTTTTTTTTGTGAAAGGAAAAAAAGGGTAATTAATTCAAAGAGAACTCTAAAATTCAAAAAAAATTACTTTCAAGAACTAAAAAAGTGATTCACAAAGAGGGGAATACAGGGAAGAACAATAAGAAAGCTATCAAACAGCAGTTACATCATCACATGCTCCCTGAGGACTTCTTAGACTTCTTGAGGAATTTTCTGGTTATAAATTCCTGCTGTGATCCCAATCCTATAGCATGACCTATGGTCACAGAATCACAGAATTGTTTGGGTTGGCAGGGGCCTGTGGATATCATCTAGTCCAACCCTCCTGCCAAGGCAGGGCCACCCCCAAGGGTGCCCTCCCTCTACCAGACACACACACCTAAATGGAAATACTGTTTTTGCTGATTTAAAATTTAGATGGAATTACTTTAAGTTTACAGGTCCTATGGGTATCTCCTATAAAATGGGGTTCTTCAGTTCTGTCAAGCGAAGAAGCTTCTGGATAAAAATAAATGACACTTTTCTCTGCATTTCCTGACATGCTGCTTACTCTACTGTTTAACCTTCTGCCTTGCCTTCAGCATCTTCCCTCCTCTGGTCAGAATCCATAGTTTTATAGGCACATTGTTGATTCCTTAAAATCCCTTTGTAGTTCCTCATAGAAGAGGTGATTGAGTACTACATTCTTTGTTTACTTGGTTGATTAAAGAAATTTGTAGATAAGAGAAAAAATCTACTCAGGCCAAAAAACTTACTTTAAATGAAAAAAAAAAGGGAAGAAAAAAGAGAGACACTTTTCCAATCTGGAACAAAATGTTTAATTACAGCAACAATAGCAGTGTTTCTTTCAGAGTTACTCAGATTGAAATGGTTCACAATGAAAATTTTGAACTCAGGTAGGGGAAATATAAGAAAATTTTCTCCTTCTGATTTGTCTTAGAGGGGGTTTGAAAATCCAAGTTAAAAACCCAGTTTTGATGAACAAGCTTTGGACTTAAAGGATAATTTGAAAGTAAATGTGTGCACCATACTTGTATTCCCAATTCTAGAGGTGTCCTCTGTTTTGAACTCCTTCCTCTGGAAGAGGTTGTGCTGGGGGCTTGATACCCATGTTCTGCACTGCAGCAGATGCATTAGAATTTCCAAGCCTTCACACACAGCAAATCCAGGAGCTCCACTGGCCTATAAACACTGGAAATTAATGACATGACAGCCTCAGGAAATAGTGCTTCAGATATGCATGTGCCTCAAGGGAGGAACTCATTACTGGAGTTACAGTAAATTGCCACTGAGTGAATGCTGGAGGAGCTTCCCACACTTCATAAGCTTGATCTTGTCTGATTGCAAAGCCTAAGTGAGTTTTGGCATGATTAAATACTAGGAACTGTGGCCATCTGAGAACACTGGTGGGGCTAGCAGAGCGCAGAGTCCATTGTGGCAGCTTCCTCCAGGTTTTGGTGATTGGTTTGTGTTAAATAAAAGTCCAGCTGCTGAGCTAGGCAAGTATATTCTAGTGGAGACCCTGCTGCTCAGATTTTAGGCTGATTTTGTGTATCTGTGAGCTGCTGGGGTTTGGGGGATTGGTGGGGGGGGGGGTGCAGAAAGCCATACCACAGATATTTTGGTTTTGATCCATTGCAGGCTCAGTGCATTTGACTAAATATATATCAAGAAAGAAGCCAAGCCTGAACAGGTGCTTGCTTTGGTGGATAAGACTTACATTTTCATTTTAAAAACTATTTTTTGCCTGTCTTAATGCTAACTGACATAATAGCAAAGTTAACTATCCTGAAAACACCCTGCCCTGAGGTGTCATCTCAAAAAGCTTTTTCAAACTGAAATTAAATCAGTCACCAACTAAAGTGCCATAAGGACAAAAGGTGTCTCATGTGTCACATCAGATTAGACGAAGTATTTTGTGCTGGCCACAACTTCCCCTTTCATCACTGCAGTGTTTGCCTCATTCATTATTGTGGTTCTCCTCAAAATCAAGCTCTTAGCTCTAGGTGTGAAAGCTCAGAATTGCAGCTGTCATCCAGAGAAGATGGGAAATTCCCCTTTCCTCTTTCCAATGGGCTAGTGAAGGAAAGGTGCGCACTAATGCTGGAAACATGAGCAGTGTGTACCCTTGTGCTGGCCTGTTCAGACACACATTTGCTATGGATGCAGCAGTGATGGAAAACAAGGGGATTCTGCTCATTTTAATGAAGATTAGAGGTGTTCATCTGTGGTCTTACACAGCTTAACTGCCTATTTTTAAAGATATTTGTAGCAGAGAAATGAACTGTAAAAAAAGCAAATGCTGCCTTAGTAAAGTTTCAAGTGCTGGTGGGAAAACAATGGGAAAACGTATTAAACAGAACATTTCCCAGCCCAGAATGATATGGGCTGGCATATCCAGGATTAAACTTATGTTTAACTATTGCTAAATTGGCAAAATACTAACCCGCACCTTTCTAGTCCCTGTCCTGCCATTTAATGTGAGTTGTTCTCAAGGCAAGATGCAAATTTAATGCAAGAATTAGTGGACAGGATTATCTGCCATAGGGATGTACCACTGCAAGGTCATGAGCTTTCTTTAAGGCTTTAAAGTGAAAACACCCCCCACAAATATTCAGGGATACGCAAATACTGGTATATTCCATGTTCATTGTCCTGTTAACAAGTTCCTGCTGCTGACTGGATGACTCAAGCAATATTGTGTCCTTGAAAATAATTTTTTTTCCTCCTCCTCTCTTTGCCATCAAGAAAACATGCATTTTAGTCTGCACTGTCATATTTCTAATGCCTCTAAACCAGAGCTCTGCAGGAAATGCTACATTTTGGCTCAGCATCTTAATGCCTGGTGCTTTAGCTCAGCAGAGGGAAGGAGGAGACAAATATGAGGGGACCAAAATCCTTCCCAACTGCCACTCACTGGGCTCTGAGTGAGAGCTTTTGTGTGCATTCCTCACATTGTGAACCACTCTGCATTACATGGGGACTTCAGAGGAATTTATAACAGCATAAGCAGATGGTGGCTGTGATCCATCTGCCTTCGTTTGGCCACAAAATTAAATTTCTGTTCTTAGAAAACTGAAGAATGTAACTTATTCACCTTTCTAATAAAGGTATTCAGGGATGCATGTGACATTAGAGAAACAAGGGGTTTGCCTGCTGGAAAAAACATCCTTTTCAAAAGTTTCTCAAAATCCAAGGACTGCAGGATGAAAGATGTTGAGGAAAGACTGTCCTTAACAGGATTCTATCTTCTGTGCACTTGAATGGCTCAAAGCTTCTGCCTGTTGGATGTGACACCTCTCTGCAGAAGCAGTTTAAACTCATACTCAGCCCTGGGTAGGTCCACCCTGGCTGCAGTGTTTCTTAACTTGGGGACATCTAGATCTGATTAAAATACAAGCAGAACTACATCTCTTCTGCCCCAGCGTCTGTTTTCCTTCTCATCTGCTCATTGCTAACAATCCCTTTGGAGTCAGATAAGATCTATTTCTGTTCTACTGTGAAAAGCTCAAGTAGAAATACAACCAATTGTTGAGAAGGAAGTTTCGGTTCACATCTGCATTAACAAAGGGTATGCAATTACAAAGATAATTCGTTGTTTTACTCCGTTTGTATGATTAGATAGACAAGGTAAGGAATTAAAATCAATCCATGAATGGAAATGGAAAAGGGAAAGACTTCCATCCTTTCATAAACTTTTTGGTTTTTTTTATTGACTTAATTTTGTTATGTTTGGTTTTGATGGGAAGGAAAGGTTTGCAGCTGAAAAGTTCTTACCCAGAAATTTTTCTGGAAGATAACTCTTGTGACTCTGATCAGACAAAAATTTTAATTGTTCTTTTCCTCACTTGCAGAGGGGGATTCTTCCATGCTGGAGTCCCACCGCGGGACTAGAGCAAGTCTGTAAGTCCACATTAACAGAGACCCCACCTGCAGAGCTGCATCCAGCCCCAGGGCCAGCACAGGAAGGACAGGGAGCTGCTGGAGCCAGGCCAGGGCAGGGACACCAAGGGGATCAGAGGGATGGAGCAGCTCTGCTGGGAGGAAAGGCTGAGGGAATTGGGATTGTTCAGCCTGGAGAAGAGAAGCCTTTGAGGTGACCTCGCTGTGGCCTTCCAGTGCCTGAAGGGAGCCTCCAAAAAAGATGGAGAGAGACTCTGGACAAGGGCCTGGAGTGACAGGACAAGGGGGAATGGGTCCCCACTGACAGAGAGCAGGTTTAGATTGGATATAAGGAAGAAATTATTTCCTGTGAGGGTGCTGAGGCCCTGGCACAGGTTGGCCAGAGCAGCTGTGGCTGCCCCATCCATGGCAGTGTCTAAGGCCAGATTGGATGGGGCTCTGAGCAACCTGGGCTAGTGGAAGGTGTCCCTGCCCATGGCTGGGGGGTGGAACTGGATGATCTTTAAGATCCCTTTCCAACCCAAACCATTCTATGATTCTGTCACTCTTTGATCTCAGTTTGCCATATCCTCAGTGGTTCAGGCTTCATCATCTTGGATGCAACACCACAGCAGTTCCTGGTGTTTGAGGCAATTTAGTGCAACTCTGCCGCAGGTGTAATGAAATGGGGACAGCAGCATTACCTGACTTTGGGAAGAGTGGGAAATTGATTATTTTGAGATGTATGAATCCCTGTTTGTGCAGTTCCTCTGGTTGTGAACAACACAAAAGACGATGGAATCAGCCTAGATCCATTTTTATAAGGTACTGGCAAATGTGGGAGATGAAGCACATCCATTTCACTAGGCTGGGTGAAGGGGTGCCATGTGAACACTGTCAGTGGACACTATGGTGTTGACAGCACTCCCTTCCCAGTGACACAAACCCATCTCCTAATCACTCATGCTCTCTAAGAGATCAATTACATTTTTCTAAAGCGTTGTAGGGCTATTAACCTTAGCTTACTGCTCAAATTCAGTGTGGTAAATTATAGCCTAAGCATCTACACCTTCATCTTGCAATGGCAACGGGATATGGGGATCTGCACTTCTTCATACCCTGAAGAGGTCCACAAGGGTGTTGTGTGCCACTAAACAGCTGCCATGTCCTGCTCTGGGAGTTTTCCATGGAAGGAGAAGCTGGAATTTATAAAGATAGCTATTTTTCTGTGTGTATCCAGTGTCAGTGGAAGTGAGTAGGGATACCAACAAACAAATAAACATGGGCTGGAAGGTATAAAACATTTCAAAGCAGTAGAAACATAAACATTTTTGTAAATGAGTCATCAGGAATATTAAATAGCCTCAATATCAAAATCTACCTTTTATATCCTCATTGATCAAGCCTTTGAATTGCAGTTTGCTGAGGAAACTAAGACTGCCCCTTTCAACTGATTTCCTCTTCAGCTGACGTATCTTTGGCCTCTTTCATTTGACCCCTCTCATATACATTTGCTGTTCCTAGTCAAGAACAGTTGTTGTTGTCTAAAGTCTTGTTGTGCCCTCCTCAGTAGCACGCAGAACCAGAGCCACAATTCCTACCAAGAGCTACAGTACAAATGATATTTTTTATTTTTGCCCTTCAGAAGTGATTCTGCCCAGAACCAGAAGCTGTGTCTTGGTACAAAATGACCTGGTCATTCAATGGGCCTTCATTCTGGCCAGGAGTCTGGACAAAATTCAATGGAAAATAAGGAGGAAAAGGGATTGGCATGTCACTCCATCCTGTGACACACAGAACACATGGGCTGCCATGGCCTTGGCAGGTTTCCACTGCTCTTGCCACAGACTGCTGGGCCTTACTCATCCTTTGTGAATCACTGTTTGCTGTATACAGAACTTCACAGCACTTACAGCAACCAAAATGGAGTGAATCACCTGGTTCTGATGTATTTGTTGATATCCAGATTCTGTAAGAGTCACTTACTGGATTCAGGAGAAGGATCTGATGAACCTTGCTTCACTCTACTCACCCATAGTCCTCTAGAGATTTCATAGCCTCTGCAATGCTGATGGTCCCCTGCAACCCTTCTCCATGCAGAGCATACTCCCCTCACCTGCAGTTGTATCAACCCTTCCAAGGCTTTTTTCGTGACTATTGAATTTCTTTTTTTCTTGACTCACCATGTGCCAGGATCCCTTCCTCACCTTTCAGCCATTTGGAATGCCAAATGTTCACTTTTCTTGTGTGTTTCCCTCCTCATCCTGGTCCTACTCTGCTGCTGCTGCAGAATAGAAATATCTTGAGGCAGCAAAGGTAAATGGTACCTTTTGTGAGATGTGCTGGAAAGAAGGACTCTGAGTAAGTTCTGAATCATGAGAAATTTGAGATTCAGAAGGCAGTTCCCTTAGAGGAGATGTTTGAGCTCTGTGAGTTTAGGCCAGAAGAGGAACTATTTTTTGTTTCCTGAAGTTAACAGTGACCTGTGCAGGGAGCTGCATGATTTTCCTGGCCCAGGTAGGACGGAGAGAGGGGGCAGATAGGACTGGCCAACATGCAGGTGGAAGGTGGGAGGTGCTACATCCCTGGGTTTGTTTCCACTGTCCCCCACCCTGGTTCTGATTTTGTTCTTGGTAGTGAAAACCTTGGGCATTTCCACTGGTGACGCTGGGCGGTGGAATTTGGGCACAACCATGAGTAGCAAGCTAAGATTTTGGCCCCTTTGCAAGTCCAGCCTAAGAAATTGAGATCATGTTGCAGGACATGGGGTAGCCAGTGACAAACCAAGTTTCCACAGCACTGGGTGTTCCAGAGCCTTCACAGCTGCAGAGGCATCATTCTCTGTCACTGAAAGAACACCAGAGCCTAAAACCAGGAACTTCTACATGTTTATTATTCTGCCACTGTTCTGAAAGTAAAAATTTGAAAACATAACCTCTTTCCAGGCTGAAATATCTCCTTACCATTTCTGACAGTATTTTCTCCCTCTCTCTAAGTCTAATCAAGGGGTAAACTTCTAAAAGTACTCACATGCAATACATCATTACTGTGTTAAAAAGTCGATGGCGTGGAAGCCTCTGAGTAGCCAGCTTGGTAGTATTTATTGGGATTTAAGAGCTTACTATAATTATCATGTCCAGTAACTGCCTGGATTGATGTGTGAGGGGGAAAGAAAGGAAGCTGAAGCATGTCTTGTTAGGGTGTGCACAAGATCAATGAATGAATGGATGGCCAGATATGAGTGGATAAATCTGTATTCTTTCAGGCAATTTTATGTTTTCACAGCCAGCTCTCCCTGTTCTTCTGACATGCCTTGCAACAGATCTGACAAAGGTTAATCTCTGGATTGAAATCAGGATATGATTTTGCTCAATCTTCATGACTATCATTTTCCAGTGCCTACATGCTCCCAGAAACCCAAGTTTTCCATGAGATTGTCTTTTTTTTTGCTAAGAAAATGCTACCTTAACAGTTGAATTCCTAGCATACAAATCAAAATCACTGAAGAAAGCACATTTTACATGACTCTGGAAGACTGTAGCCACAGAACAGTTAAAGCAGATTCCCAGCAATACACTTTTCTCTCTTAGAAGTTCATAACCTTTCCCAGGATCTCTTCCCATCTATCCCACTGAGCTGGATCTATGCTTTGGTCCTTTCCATTGTACAAGTTTCTTTCTTGGTCTCTGTTGGAAGCTATAGGAAATGTCCTAGCTTTTGGGTCTTCATCACAGTCTAAGTCAGACATCCTCTCTAATCATTCTATTATTTCCAGCCAGGTGATTTTTTTCTTTTTTTTTTTTTCTGAGAGAAAGAAAATAAGAAGAAAGTCTTGTTTTAATTAATCTTTTCTTAAGGTAACTGTGCTGCCTTGAGGTCAAGGATAAACTAATTTTCAGGATGATGGAGTCAGATTATTTGGTGAATTTGTCACTACTAATGTAGCACTTCTGAACTGTAAAATAGATTTTAAACTCATGGAAAGTCCAGCAGGAAATGTCCCATGTAGGTTCATGCCCACATTAGATTCTTCTGATACAGATCTACATTCCCTCAGCCTATAAAAGAAGAGAAATGGGATTTTGATATTTTTAGGTGCAAGGCGGCCTGAGACTAGACATAGGTTTTTTTGTTTTTATTATTATTTTTTTAACCTAGGATTTTCATTGAGCTCTTGAATGTTTATTTCATATTCTTTATGATTTATGCGGGGCTTCCCCATCTGCCTTTCCCTTATTCTGAGATCCTCCCCATCTTCTGTCTCAGGGGAGCCTGGCTGCCACAGCAGTCTCTGATGAGATTAGTCACAATAATGCTGCAGAGATAAGCTCCTTACACTCAAGCCTGGGAGAGCTGGTAATAATATCCAAAGAGCAATGTTTGGCCTGTGCTGTTTCGTTCAAATTATGGCCTGAGGGGATGGTGGGGAGATGTGATTTTACCACCTGGAACCGCTTTCTCAGAATCACAGAATGGTTGGAATTAACTTTAAATATCATCCAGTTCTAAGCCCTTGCTCAGACCCCCAGCCTGGCCTTGGACACTTCCAAGGATGGGGCAGCCACAGCTGCTCTGGGCAACCTGTGCCAGGGCCTCCCCACCCTCACAGGAAAGAATTTCTTCCTGATATCCAATCTAAACCTGCTCTATGTCAGTGTGACCCCATTCCCCCTTGTCCTGTCACTCCAGGCCCTGGTAAATAGTCCCTCTTCATGTTCCCTCTCCTAGTAAACCAGTAGGAATTTTCTACAGTTACCATCTCCACCACTTTTGTGTCATCCCACAGTGGTGCTGTGAGTTGCCCTGTGAATTAAACTGTGTTATTTTGGCTGTGACTGGATAAATATTATATGACATAATTTGTAAGCCTCTCTACAGTAGGATGCCCTGGCACAACTTTCACTGCCTTCTCATTGACCAAGAGCAGGTTCAGATTGAAAATTATGAAGAAAATGCTGGCTAGCAAAATGTAACATTTTGAAGCAAATAAGCCTGTTTGGGATCATATTTTGACATATAACATCTACTTGGGAAAGTCACAGAAAGAAAATGTAACACAGCAAAATACTCCAAGCTACAATTAAGTTTAGGCCACTGAACTTTGCACCCCTGCTCTCTGTGGACAAGAAAGCTCAAATGAAGAGCCTGTGTGAAAGGATTTTTCTCATTACCACATCCATCTTTGCACATTTGCATCACACAAGCAGTTCCCAAAAGGCCAGCCCTGCATTCAAAGAATGCACTTAGCATGAATTGCTTCTGGCAGGGAAGCTATTCCTAGCTTTACCTTGAACAGGTAATATTCTAAAATCAGCTTCATTTAAGCCTGAAAAATACACAGAGGAGGTTAGAGAAAACTATACAACTTCTCACTGTGATTATTTTCATTTTGGGGTGCACTGTGTTCGCAGGGCACAGTTTTGGTAGCAGGAGTGACAAGCTTCTAGAAGCTCCCCCTGTGTCCAACAGAGCCAGTTCCAGATGGCTCTAGGATGGACCTGTCACTGGCCAAGGCTGAGCCCATCAGGGATAGTGGCAGCACCTCTGGGATAGCAGATTTAAGAAGGGGGAAAACCCCACAACTGCACAATGGTAGCTGAAGACAGAAGTTCAGTGTCTGAAAACCAATAAATATTTAGGAAAATACCTGTCTCCAAGTATCTGGGAGGTATCTGAACTGTGTCAATCTTTGATGCACTGAGTAAATAAATCTTTAGAATTAACCATGAGATTTCTGTCCACACTTTCCTGTTTCACTGAGTCTTGTCTGAGACACCATTACTGAAGCATGTCCTCTTGTAATTTGCACTGCCTTTTTATCTATATCTAGATGGTCAATGCTTGTGTTCACCCTGTGAGAGTCTGTCCGAAATATCCTTCATTTTTTGCCTCATGACTGCCAGGAAGACCACCGAAAAGTTAAAAAACTGTTGAGCCAGTGGGGGAGGGGAAAATCATGTGCCTCTTAGCTCACTGTTTCCACAGGTGTTGTTTGCTACACGCCACACTGAACTCAAAGGGGCACCCTGCCCTTTTCTGAACAATGGACCTGGACTTTCTCCCCACCTCCTGGCCTGGATGGTTTGAGCTTTGGGGTGGTCCCTCTTCCAAGAGAAGACCCCTCGCCCGTCCTCAACCATTGTGACAGACAAGCAGAGATGTGGGCCTCTTCATCAAAGAACCGAGACAAGAAACCCCTGTGCAAGAACCCCCCCTCGCACCTTCTTCCAGAGACTGGGACTGAACCCCCCCCCCCCCCAACTCGGGGGAGGTGTGCAGTGGTGGGGAGGAAAAGCTGGCCAGAGCAAGCACAGGTGCGAGCACTGGGCCATGAAAACAATAGTCCTTGCTTGTTGCCTGGCTTGGGTTTGTATACTCCTACTCTTTTCCCCCCCTGAAGACCTTTGTTTTGGCTGAGAAACTTATCCCCTTCCCCCAACGAAAGATAGTATAACTGTGGTCCAGATCAGCCGTGCCTTTCAAGATCTCCCCGGATGTGGCCTGGTGAGCTTCAATGGCTGGACCCCAAAGTACAAAGGCAGCATCCTGTTCGGTAGCTATACCCATTTTCCTCTTTTCCTCCCTCTTTCCCTTATATTCTCCTTTTTCCCCGGTTCCCCCTCACCAATGCATGTCTGTTGTGGTTATTTCAATAAAACTGCATTTGTTGATTGTTATTGCAAATCCCCTGTGCCTTCGTTGGTTCTTTTGCACCTTGAAATCACCGCGTTACCCATTCACTAGGATGAATCACAACACACTCATGCAGGGACTTCTGTGTCCAGCAGGTTCTCCTCAGGAAAATAAAATACTGTTGGACTCTGGAAGCTTTGGAGAGTTGAACTGCTGTGCTTTGAAATGCACCTCCATCCGTCTGCCTGAATTTCTGCTCCTGCTTCACCCCTATTAAAAGCAGCACAGGAAAACCCTCTCTTTCCTTAACTTCTCAGGTTTGTGCTCCAAAATAATAAGCTTAAACTTCTCATCTAGGTCAGTTTTTTCTAGGTACAAACTACTGCCTGTTATTTCTGTTGACAGATAAGCGCAGGCACAAAAATCCTGATTTACAGGAGTCAAAATTCCAGCACAGCTCAGCAAAAACACTGCAGAGCCTAAATGAATGCCACTGGTTTGGAAAAGGTAATTTTAACTGCAAGTGATTTGAGTTTTCTTCGCAATTTGGAAATACAAAATTATCCCTTGAACTTAGCTGAAATAGTTTGTGGGGGGAGGGTGTGTGGTTTTTTTGTTTTGTTTTTGTTTGTTTTGTTCTTTTTTGGAGTTTTCTTGGGTTTTTTGTTTTCTAGTAAAACCAAAGATTTCTTATGGCTGTTTCACAAGTATGCAGCAGGATCTGTAATAATTCAGAACCTAACACAAGAGGCACATTTTAGCTATGATGTTTTCATATCCCTTTCTTTTTTCCTGTTGTTTGTTTGTTTTGAGTGTATAAACATTTTTTTCAGGGGGAGATGTTGAAATGTTGGTATCCCTTGCCTAATTTGATGTACAACAGAGCACTGCATTTGCTTTACATGGTATCAGAAATACTGTTTTATTTGACTGTTCTAAACTTTGTCAAGCTCCCTGGAAAATGATGATGCTCTCTATCTTTTAGTACTACTTGCTTACCTGCTGCTGGAGGCTGCTCCTTGAGGCTGTATCTGAACTTCCTGACCCCTTTTTCCACTCTTCTGGCATCCTCAGTAAGGAGCAAATCATCAGAAGCCATGGCTTTGCAGTGCACCAAGAGCTTGAACCTGGCTCCACAGCTCCCTTCTGCCACAGCCCCAAGGCAGAAGAGTAGGAAGATGGATTTCTGTAAAATTCTTCAGGTCTTGGAACAGGAACCATCATCTTGAATTGTCCATCCCTGTTTATTTTCTAAGATTCAGAGTTTCAGAGGGCAAGGAAGGCTGTGCTTGTATTTACAAAGCTTTGGTTGTTATTTTGAAGACATTCAGTAGCCCATGGAAAATGCTGCTTAGCTCCAAAAAATAGGAAATTGGAAACTTCTTCCTTCATAAAAGACAAGTTTTGACTCACTGTGGGCCTGAGCAAGTTGAAAGCATTTGATTTGCCTTTATTGAAAAGATTAAAAGCACATAGAGGGAAATAAAATGGATATTTTTAATTGAACTAAATCATGGATATCTTCTGCATTCCTTGCTGTGATACCCAGCTTCCCATTTGAAGGTTGCTTTTGTTTTTGTCACAATTGAAAGTTGATTGGATTAATCTGCTAAAAATCCAAGCTTTTAATTCCACAGCATCATGTGCCCAAAAGCCAGGCTAATGCTGAGACACAGTGTGATGAAAGTGGGTGGAGAGAGCAGATAGGAAAGGTACAATGCCAAGAAAATGTTCCATTTCAATGCTGCACCAAGGGGTGGGAAAAGCACCAGGAAAATCTGAGCTGTTTAGCAATCTAAAGTTAGAATTTTAGCTGGTTCTGTAGATTATCTTCAGTTCCACCATGTCAGTAAGGGCCAGCTGTCTCTGGACTTCTCAGTTTGCTTATTCCTGAGGTATTTTAATCAATGTGCTCATATTGCTGAGAGCGCCACAACAGGAGATAACGTGCCACAGATCAGCTGCCAAGAGGTTTTTTTTCCCCAATTTTTCTGCTGCTTCATAGTAAGATGCAGATGATAGAAAAATGAACTGGCTCATCTTGGCAGTGGGCAGTGCTGCATTGCCATCTGCTGCAAAGCCAAAGGTGTTCCAGCATGGAAGATGGAATTACAGGAGAGAGCTTGTAAGGGGTTCTGAAGGAAAGGAGGGCTGCAGTGGAGCAGTGGAGAATGTTTTGGATTACCAGTTCCTGCTAAATATCCAGAGTAAATGCAATATTCCTCATGTCACAGGAGATCCCTCTGGTTTATAATTGCATCCAGGACACTTCTGCTGGCAGGGAGTATCATTTGCCCCAGGAGGGACAGAGAGCTGGGAGTTTCTGCTGCAGCTGGGGAGCTCTCTAAGAGCAAAAAAGAGCAGCACAGCAGGAGAAACGGTACGAAAGGACCCGGGAAAGCTTTCTTTAGTGATCAAAGCTGGACAGAGCCAGAGGTCATGCTCCATCAGGAACAAACAGTACTGTTGCTCCCTCTCCAACTTCCCAGCTGTGTTGCTAAGTGTCAAACTGGAGATTTTTATATTTTTCTACTGGCACAGTATCAGGGCCACCTGAATTACATATCATATGGACACACAAACTCTTGCTTCTCAGAGACTACAGTCTACAAAGAAATGGCAAGATGAAAGATGGGAAGGGGAAGAAAAGTGTGTGGACCGAGCTAATGCTGCTGCTGCTGCTGAGGCTTACAAGTGAGAACCGGGGTTCTGGGACTAGAATCCATCTACAACTTTATCTAGGTTTTAGGATTTATTTTGTGTATGGAAAAAAATATTACCCTTTAACCAGAGTTTGTTTCCAGTATCTTTTCAATACCAGTTTTTCTCTGCTTCTCTCAACGTGTTTGAATTTCATGGACTTATCGAATGACTGGGCTTGGAAGAGACCTTAAAGATCATCCAGTTCCAACCCCTGCCATGGGCAGGGACACCTTCCACTATCCCAGGCTGCTTAGAGCCCCATCCAACCTGGCCTGGAACACTTCTGGGGATGGGGCAATGTCAGCTTCTCTGGCCAACCTGTGCCAGGGCCTCAGCACCCTCACAAAATCTTTTCCTTATATCCAGTCTAACTCTACTCTGTGTCAATGTGAAGCCATCCTGTCACTCCAGGCCCTTATAAATAGTCTCTCTCATTTTTTTTTCCTTTTAGGAAAGGAGACATGAAGGTATCAATCCCCCTATAAAATAAATCTCAGAGCTCATGGCCCCAGCAAGTGGTGGGTGTACATGTTTATTTGCTTTTATTTTTATACATCAAAGTGCCTTAGGCACAAAGAGGTATAAAAGCCAGACCATAAATTCACCTTTTTAAGCTTACACAATATCTTAAGGAGTGTCATTTGACAGAACTATAGATCTGAATAATCTCCTTTCCGCTGCATGCTGCAGAACAGAGCTGTGAGAGATGCAGGAGCCACTGCCAAGGAACCTACAGTAAAAATATGCAAAGGGAAAAAGAACAGATCACCACAACAAGTCATAAATCAAAAACCCAAGCAAAAATAAATTCACACACACTGTGCAAACGGTATGTGAAACCATCTTTCACAGTTTGGTTGTTACCTTCAAAAGCAGCAACATTTAGGCACCTTGCTGATTTGCTGATTTCAGCCCATTTTCCAGCTGGATGTGTCCTCTGAAAATAAGCAGATATTTTTCTATTTTTTTTTTTTTTTTTTTTTTTTTTTTTTAGAAAACAGGAAGTTGGTCATGCTGGCTCAGATGAATAAACAGTCAGAAGAGACCTCCTGCCTTTATTCCTAGCTTGTGCTTGATGCAAAGCTCCTCCTTGACTTACTTTCCCAGCCAGATATGTAATGATATGTAATGATGCCAGTAAGACACATACATTACTTGCAGAATCCTGTGGGGAATCAAGGCTTGTCATAAACCATAAATTTGGATTATCAGGATGTCAGATGTTAAAGCTACATCTGCAAGTGAGACAAAGCCTCAGCCACACCTTCTTGAACACAACAGCATTATTCCATTGATGAAACCCACTGCAGAATTTCCCATGGCTCAGCTGTCTCTGTGGTGGGTAAAAATCATTCTTGTGCAGAAAACACACACGGGGTTTATGAATCACTTGAACATCCTTTAAATCCTCAAAGCAGGGATTAAGTAGGATTTAAGAGGAACATATGACTTGTGCTTGTCCTCAATACATTGGTGACTTTCATTTTATGTGAGGAAATAACTCCTTTGATTGTTCTGTGTTTATTTGGCGCTAATGTCCCTGGATGTCTTTGTTGTTTCCCCGGCTAGAATGAAAGAGCAGCCTGGTCTGCTCCTACAGCTCTCCCTCAAACAGGGTTCCACAGAAAAAGGACCCTCCAATCCTCCTATGTTAACTCCTAGCAGTGCTCTGATTAATTTAATGCTCCAAGTCAAAGTTCCCAGATCCTCCCTGCAGCTGGCTGAGTAGGTGGAGCTCTTTGCCTTGGTGGGCAGGCTGGCAAAATGAATCTTTGCACAAGTGAATTTGATTTCTGTACCACTTCCTCCTTTATGGGGAGGATTCTCCTTTATCTCCTTTCAGTTGATTGTTTCCTTGGATTTTGCAGCACAAAGGTCAGAGTTCTGCTCCACGCTCTGATTTTCCAGCTGCTAGCAATCCAATGAGATTTGCACAGTCACAGATGCCTGTGAGTTAGAAGGGTGATCATTCTTTTTACAAGATTAACTCTAAAAGTTCACAGCTGGGGATAACCAGAAACTACTCATGATTTATCATAAATTTAATAAATTGCAGAAACCAATTAAAGAAGGATTTGGTTTATGTTGAAATACATTATTTCCACACATTTTCTTTTTTTTTTCCTATGCCATTCACCATCCTTAGCTGCTATATTTAATTCATTTTCAATCTCTGCCTTTTCCCCACAGTATAAGATACCCAAACACAGAAATAGTGTTACAGATAAGGATATAATCTGATATCACTTCTTAATGATTATATTTCTATTTCTTTTTATCAATCAAAGAAAACATCATAATTCCTTTTCTGCTGCTTTGCTGTTGTAGGAAATTGGCTTCATTGAACCACACACAGTGACCTCAGACAGGTCTAGGTAAAATTTTCATAAGGGAACCTGAAATACATCCATAGTTTGGCAACTCTAAACAAATCTATATTCATTCACAGGAGAAAAGGGATGGATTTGCCATTTGTAAAACATGCCAGGACACTGGAGGCCTGGGTGGTTGGGTGTTACCTGTCCTTGCAGCTAGGTGAGGATTCCTTTCACTTCACCCACACCATGGCAATTTCCATAGGTAAAATGTTGGCTTGTGAGGACAGAGACAAGCACCACCTCTTGCTTTTAAACTGTAAAACAGTTTATATTTTTAAGAACAACAACCAGTTTATGTTTTTAAACTGTATCAGTAAGCATGAGGGAAATCAAAGATTATGATTAAGACAGGCTTTGAATCCAAATGATCAAACATGGATCACCTTGAGGTTTCAGGCTGACAGCAAACTTCCTTCCAGAGGGTTTGCTGACTCCTGCCACACATCTCAGAGATCTCTGCCAAGGGTTCTGTTGCTTTGGGGATGTGGCTTTGACAGTGATTACCTGTTCCAAAGCATATATCAGGATGTAGGAAAAGCAGATATTTGGTAAGACTGGGTGAGAACAGTGGTCTGATATTCTGGCTCAGATTTGGAGCATTCCAGTGCATGTCTTCACCTCTCACATGCACTGTTATTAGCAGGATGTTTGGAAGTAGCTGCTGGCAAGGCCTTTTTCCGCGTGCTGTTATTTTTGCCCAGCAAATCCATCTTGCCCTGCTCACTGCTGCCTGTTCCTTGTTGAAAAGCTCTTCCTGGCATGCCTCACACTATCAATGTATTTCTCTGCTACACAGTACAATGGGATCATTATCCTAGGATCGGTCCTCAGACACTGCTGAAGTCAGAAAATACTGCTGTAACTGTTGAATACTAACTTGCTGACTGCTGCCTTGAGGCAATTGGACAAAGATAGGAGTTGTTTGATGGAGGTCCTTTCTCTTTTCCTACATAATGCACAAAGATTTAAAAAGCGGGACATAATGAGACAAAAGCTTTAGAAATTGTAAAGGCAAGTGACTTGTAAATAACTCAGCAAGTTGCCACATAGGGAGGGAGAGATTTGTCTGAAGTGTAATGGCCCTACTGCAGTGTGCTCACTAAGCATTCAGTGGCATTTTAAATACCACAAGACTTGATTTTGAGACTTCAAGTGAAAATAAATATAAAAAGAGGTACTCAAAACTCAAGAGCTATGATCTAACAAAGTGCTTAAGGAATACAGCTAACAGGAAGCAGACCATACTCTACTGCCACAGCCAGCACAGAAGTTCCAGAAAGAGAATAGGTCACCAGCTTCTCAGGTCCAGAACAGACCCTGGCCCAGATATAAAGTAGGACAAGACACAAAAAAGCAAGACTGAGAAGCTAGAACAACAGCAATGTCCAAAGCTCAGGAAAAGATGAGACATTGATGACCTGGTAGTGTCTGAGGGGTGCCTCATGGCCTTCATTTTGGGTAAGACTTAGAATTATTCTGGAGCACTTAAAATCACCTGGGGACAAGGCTTCAAAGCATCTGAGTCTTTCACTTTAATATGCAGTAGCTGCCGGTGTTTTTGTTCACTCAAGTTCTTTCTTTTTCTGTAAATAATTGCTTCTGCTTCACTTGAGCTGTCTCTCCAGCAGACAAGAATAATTCTGGGCAGGCAGGTCAGCAAGAACCCTGTTCCCAAAAGAGGACATGCAGCTGTAACTCTAAATTTGGGCTCTAAGGCAAGTATATGTTTGAAACACACCCTGTTAAGCATTTTTGCCTCTCCTGCATGATGAAAATAAGGCAAGAGGAAGCTCTGCTGCCAAAGCAGTTCTGCAGAGCAACCTGCACTGGGAATTCTCATCAGGGAAGGACAAATGTCGCAGGGAGCATTTCCAACCCTCTGCCACAGATACTTGAACTACCTGCTCAGCATTTTCTGCCCTTGTGTGGTTCTTTCAGGCTTTCTACAGGCTTAGAGCTGGGCCTGAAGATCCTGAGTCCCCCAAGAGATAACGACCCCTTATGGCCAAGCTTTGCTGCCCTCACATCTTTTACATTACCCCATTTCCCGCTAGTGCAGCTCTGCTGTGCAAACACCTTGGTGCTGATGTTTTCTGGTTTGGTCTTTGCTCAGGCTGTGTCATGACATTTCTCCCAGCTCTATAGCTACCTGTGGCCATCCTTTAGCACTCTCCTGCCACTGTAGCTGCCGCCTGTGATCCCTGCCAGGATGCAGCTTCTTTCCTTCAGCCTTTCCTGTGCTGCTGCTGTCTTCATATCTGCTCCACTCTGAGCGGCAGATGCAAATGACCTTCTGTTTTCTCCATTTCTTTATTGTGAGTTTCTTGTTTAGTGTAACTGCTTCTAAAGCCTGGCTGCTGAACTGCAGCCCACTCTCCTCTACATGTTTTCTTCAGTAGATGCATTGGACATTCCCTGTTTAGTCTTAGGGAAAAAGCTTTGCTGGATCCCAGTTTATGCAGGTAAGGATCATTTTCCTGACTGCCTTGTTTTGACTATCACGCCCTGCACTGTTTATGCTGCTAACTTTGTTTGCTCTCACTCCTCTTCATTTTTGATACCCATGGCAAGACATCTGGTGCTCAAATCTGGCCTGTGAAGTGCTGAATGGCACAAATTCTGCTGCAGAGTGCTGCAAGCCGTGTCAGAACAGGGCATGCAAGGCCTGTCAGATAGTGGGAAGGCACTGCTCCTCTCCTAATCAGCTCTTGCCAGAGCTTCCTCCAGAGCCAGCTTCCAGCAAGCCGACCATCCATCTCCGGCCCTATAAAATGACCATTTGCAAAGGTGTCTTGGAATGGGTATCAAAATGAAGAGGAGCATAGTCTGGTTCCAATAAAGCACCCTCTATCCCTAGGTGTGAAGTTATTAATTTCCTGATGGCAACTCTTATATCCTCAGGGATTACTGCTTGTCCTGCTTTAAATAAAACCCCATCTTGCACATGTGCACACACACAGAAACACTCAATCCTTTGCCTAGTAACGAGACGAGACGGGCAGTGCCTGTGCTCCTTCTTCCTCCCAGCAGAGCTTTGTTCTCCGAACACAAAGTGGTTCCATGCCTTTATCATCACACCCAGACAGCTTCCAGGAGCACTTAGCACTTCCTCAGCATGCTCTCCTTCTGCGGGAGCTCATGCTGCATCTTCCTACCATGCCCCAAAGTGACACTCTGGGATTGTCCCACCCGCTGTGCAGGAGCAGCAGCACCTTGTTTATCTGTCGGGGCTCCACCAGGAAGTGCTCCAGGTGCTGACTTTGCAGCAAGGTCCAAGCTTTCTGTGGCTCTGTCTGTTCCAAGGGTTTATAGCAATTTGGGACTGATGCCCTGCACTGGATTGCCTTTACCCTATCACATGGGGCCCTGACTGCTGCCAAATCCTGTCTCTGTGTGATAACTTCTTCAATAATTCTTATGTCCTGAGAGGCAGGAGGACAAAAAGAAGAATCTAGTAGTTTATCTTCTCTATGAAAGACTAGAAATCCTTCACCACTTTTGCTCTGGACATTTCCTTCGTGGCTCTAAGGTTTTTGAGGTATAATTGGAAACACTGAAGAGTTCATAGACGTCACTGTTCTCTGAAAGCTTCAGCTTATCTGCATTCAGTCTAATATACTGTTCTGAAGGTCTGGAATCATGGCTAGGGCTCCTTCTTCTTCAGCATGTCCAGTTCCAGTGGAAACTGCCCTCAGCCACTGCCTTGGTGCCTGGGAATCCCTCCACAACATGTCTTAGTTTCTACTGGAGAACACATGATCATGATTCCAGCATTCACACTCTGGCAGGTATAATAAAGACAATCATGAATCCAGTGTAAGATGCTGCCCTGACTCCTAAGAAACACCAAACACTTTTGAATTTGATACACCAAATTGAGCCTGACTTCTATTACTGCTGAAGACTGGTGACTTCAATCCTGTAGACACTACTTTGGCATCGGTGTAGATTCTTGTTTTATGCAGCTACCTCTTGTTTTTCTTTTTCACTGCCACTGATGTATAGTTTGTTCCTTTCTCTGTAGGTCTCTTTACTTCTCTCCTTTCTCATTCTTCTTTTTCAGGAATTTTCCCTCAGTAACATTGAGAATGCCAACAGACTGCCATGTTTTGGTGGCCTGAATTTCAGGTCTGCAGTCAGCTTTTGAGGCAGGCACCAGCCTGCTTAAACAATAAGGCAACACTTTTTGGGAAAGCTCAATGAAGCCCATGAGGACTTCTCCCTCCACATGGCTTGCTTGGTGATGGATGTGAGTGGATTCTCAGTGTCCTGTATCACAAGACCAAGTGATAATGTGCCATATTTCATGGCAGCTCATCAAGAGATTGCGACTGTCCACTGGCCTTAAAATATCCTTGCTATAATCTCTAAGTCCCATTGCTGCAGTCTAATGTTGCTGTCAATGAGTGTTCCTGGAGTTCTATTGCAGGTGACCTTGCAGCCCAGCTAGGGCTAAACCCAGCTCTGATTTGGTAGGGTAGCTGTGATTATGAGTATGGCAAGACTGGTAAATTATTTGAGCACCGGGAGTAGCCTGTTATGCCTTGAGCTCCTAAGGCACATTTTGGTGTGTTTGTTCAACCTGGAGAAGAGAAGGCTTTGGGGTGATCTCATTGCAGCATTCTAGTGCCTGAAGGGAGCCTCCAAAAAAGATGGAGAGTGACTCTTGACAAGGGCCTGGAGTGACAGGACAAGGGGGAATGGGATCACACTGACAGAGATCAGGTTTAGATGGGATATCAGGAAGAAATTTTTCCCTGTGAGGGTGGTGAGGCCCTGGCACAGGTTGCCCAGAGAAGCTGTGGCTGCCCCATCCCTGGAAGTATCCAAGGCCAGGCTGGATGGGGCTCTGAGCAATCTGGGATAGTGGAAGGTGTCCCTGCCCACGGCAGGGGCACTGGAATGAGATGATCTTCAAGGTCCCTTCCAACCCAAACCATTCTATGATTATGGGATTCTATCACTCATCACCACTCAGCCTCAACTTGGGGCTTCCTAATAAAGCTTGTTGTTTCAAAAACACCACCACTTTCTGATTCACTCTTGGGCAGCTCGATGCCAAATGAGGTAGGGCTTTGTTTAAATATGTGTCAGAATCTTTTTTTATCAGGTGGAATCATCCTGCAATTCATTTCAGACAGGAGCAAACTCAGACTTCCCAAAACTGACTTCTTGATTGCGTATTGCAAGGACCCACTGTAAGGACTGGTTCTGGGATTTTACAGGAATGTGCTTGCTCTGGTGGTGCTTTGTCCTCCTCAGGTGTTCCCTTCTCTGACAGTGGTGCTTCGTATGGTACTCACCCCTCATGACACAGGGAAAGGCCACTCTCTGCTCTCTGCACTTGGTGGCCAGCAGCACTCTTGATAAATATATTCTTGCTGTGGTGCTTTTATAAAATGCTGTACTAAGTCCTCCAATTATGGGAAGCCAAAAGTGGCTCCCGTTAAAAAAAAGGTCTTGTGTGTTAAAAACTTGAATATGTGTGTTAAAAACCCGAATATGCTCAGGATTGGCACTTTGTTTCCACTTCTGATTATAAAAAGCTTTTGAGGATGACAGAAGAAACTTCAACCCCAAACTAATACAGAACATTTTCTGTTCTTCCCTGCTCAGCCATTCTCCTATTGCCACACTTTGCACCTTTCCAACTCAATGATGTAGGATATAGAGGCAAGGCAGGGGCATCCTTTCTCTTCAGGCTGGTCCTAATGGCACAACTATCATATGAGTCAGGGCAGTTTCTACTTCCTTCTTAACAGGAATAACTCCCAAGCTCTCCTCTTCCCTCTGTGTAGCAACAGGACTGGTTCCACTCCTTGGCTTTTTTGATCACAGAGGGACCATATTTAAGGCTTTAAAAGGGAACAGGACAAAAAAAAGAAATTATATAACAAGAGGGAACCAAAGTAATTGTCATCTCCCATCAGCTATCAATATTCTTTGAAGCATGAGATTTGATTATCCCAGTCACAAAAAATGCAAAATAATACTGAAGGATATTAGCAAGGCTCATAAATCAGTGTTAAAAGATTAAAAGCTTTTAAAGGATCCTTTGTTGCCCTCAAGGAAAAAACCCAACTGTGAACACCACAAGCTTACCTTTGGCTCCATCTGTTGACTCTTTCCATGTCATGGACCAGAATTATTGTCAGACCCTCTGCACAGCAAATTTGGGCCATAACACCTCACTTTATCCTCTGTCTCCCAAGGCCATTAAATGAGATGTGCGGTGACACCTGCACAACTCATTGGTGGCTTTAGGCAGCTCAAAATGGAGCTATAATGTTTCCAAGTTGGTATCCAGGCTTAGATGGATTGAGATTACAGTGTCTGTGAGGATCCATAGTGTTCAAGCAACCAGGACATCCTTTGCCATTGGATTTCACAATGTTTTTTATGACACAAAATGTCTCTTTCAGGCAAAGAATTTTTGGGGGCCTCTCAAGACACTCACAGGAATGAGGCCATGTTCAGAAATCCACTGTGCTTCTGCATCCATTGATTTCAATCAGGATTTCCCAGGTTCCCTGGTGACAGTATTTAAAGACCATTTCACCGTGTAAAGCCAATGCTCATTTTTTTAATCCTGTTTCAGATTCACATTCATTCAATACAATTTTTTTTGTAATCCTCACAACACACAAGGACTTTTAATCAACAACTCAATTCTGTCTTTCTAAAATGAAAAACAAAACAAAAAAAGAGAAAAATGCTGTTCTTTCTCATCACAACAGTACCACCAGACTTCCCACCACAAAAAGCTGCAAAGTTTTTTTGCAATTTTTAGTTTCCCTTCGAAAAATTTTTTTCTTGAAGAGAACTTCTCGGTGTGGCTCTTTGGGGGGATGACCAGCTGCTGCTGGCCATTTTCTGTAATGTAAAAGGTAGCAAACAGCAGCAGCCTGACTTTGAATCTGGCAGCAAGTTAGATTCTTCTTCCATTCCTCAACATTTAATTGAAGCTACTTAGCACTATAATGTGTAACATACGACCTTCTTGCAAGCCCTAGTTACACTGCTCATTAGTCTGTGTACTTTAACAAGATTTTATTGACCCTATGGCTATTAGCCCACTTAGAAACATCCCTTCCTTCCAGCACGACTGCTTGTCAGTAATGGTAGTTAGATTGCAAAGAGAAATTCCACAGTTCAAAGCTATTCAAAATGAGGAGGGGGGAGAGCAATATCCCAGTTTGTCCTTTAGCTGTAATGGAAAAAACTAAGGTTGCTATCACTCCTCTTTTTTATTTCTGTTCCTGGTGTGCACATAGCTCCCAACGAGGATTAGGGTTCTGCTGTGCTAAGGCAGCTCTCAGAAAACAGCAGCCTAAGGAGCTGTGACAGGCAAAGGAAGCACTTTTAAGTCCTGTTTTCCAGATGCAAAAGCAGAATGTATATCCTTGTCTGCAATCCTGCAGAAACCCAAGGGCAGACCAGCACCAAGAGCTCAGGCCTCTGCTTGTTAGATCTGCATTTTCAGCCCACTCCTGAGCATCCTTTGGGCTGGGACAGGAGGACAAAGCACTGCACCAGAGGCGGGGGAGTGCTCACTCACAGAGCTCCTTCTGCTCAGCAGCTCCAAGCCACTGAATGCAGAGCTCCCGGAGTTCTCTGCAGCCTGCCGTGTCACCCAGGCATGGAATTCACTGCCATAAGAGGATGTTGACTCAAAGGCTGCCACTGAGTTTCTCAAGGGGTTGAAAACCAGCCTGGTTTGTTTAGGTGATGGGACAGACTTTCTTTTTTGGGGGGAGTTTAGTTTTTACAGGGTCCAGGGATGCAGGGTCCAGAGCTGGATGCTGATGCTGAGCTGCTGAACTTCAGACAGAATTGTGCTTTATTTTTCACTGAAGGAAGACTCTCTCTTTTTATTTAGTGTTTTGATTAGTGTTTTACCCGGGAGTGGCAGAAACAGACATTTCTCTTGCTCACAACTTCACCAGAAGTTTCTCACAAAACTTTCAGCATATATGATACTGGAAAAAAGCCAAAACAACCAAACAACAACAAAACCCACCCTTGTACCAGGCTAGACAGGAAATCTGTTTGTTTCTTTGCACTTATGTTTCCATAGGGCTGGTGAATGCAGCATGCTAACTAGCTGTGATTGCAACACTGCCAGGGGTAGAGGACTTTAAGAATGTTTTTTGCTCTAGTAAAAAAATTAAAAATAAACCACAACACCATCAAAAAACCTCACCCCAAACAACAAAACATGGGCATAAATAAGGAGAAGGGAAGAAGAGACAGAAACCACCAGGGAGGTCAGGTGGTTAAGTATTTTTGGACTGCCAAGGTGGTGATCTTAAGTGAAGATAATGTATTATGCAGTGGAAAGCTAATGAGACCAGGTCTGTTAAACACGGACTTGGTGTTACTTAGCTCTGGAGTGCTTCAAATTTCACAGGCAGGGGTTGTATTTGATCACTGCTCCCGCCCTGACAAAGTAAGCAGCAGGCTTTTATATAATGTAAGTGATCATATACTGTGGGGAACAATCCTGTGCTGGCAGGGGAGGCCAGCTGATGACATAATGGGTCTTTTTCATCTCGAAGTTATGTGATTCATCAATTAAACGAATTCGGTGGAATAAAGCAGCATGAAAGGGCACTGTCCCTGCCTGACGATTAACCCTTCCAATTCCACCCATTCCGCTCGGGATTTAGCCTCCACCAATGTGTCCAGGAGGCTCCGGTTGCGCAGCCCCGTTCGGTACCGAGGCGGGCCGGGGGCCGGGGCCAGGGGGTTCCGGGCTCTGCGGGCGCAGCCGCCGCCCTCCGGGACCGCAGCCGGGGTCCGTGCGGGATGTGCGGCCCCGCTCCGCCGCAGGTGCTGCGGGGGCACCAAGCGCTGTCCCGCCGTCCCTCGGCGCGTCGGGAAGCGGCTGCTCGGCACACCTGTCCGGGCGGCCCGTGCCTCCCCTGCCGGCTGCCCGGGATCCCGCTGGCTCCCGCGGGCTCCCGCAGCCCCATCCCGCAGCCCCATCCCGGGGCCGCCCGCATTGCGTCGGGGGCGCGGCGCGCAGCGTGCAGGGGCGGCCGGCCTGGGGGCAGCGCGCATCCCTCCCTCCTCCGCCGGCCCCGGCCCCCGGCTCCCCCGCCCTCCCGATCCCCGAGCTGCACCAAACAGCTCTCAGGTTTCTGCTGATACTGCAGCGTCAAGAAATGGCTCGAGTTTGCTCCTCGCTCTTATGCATTCAGCTGCACTCTCGCTCCTGCCACACTCGTCCAGCTCCTGCCTCCTCCTGCCTCCGCCGCTGCTGCTGCCGGGACGAGCCAAGACCGACTCCGGGGATGCGGCTGCAGGGCTGCGGCGCTCTGACATCTCCGCCGCCGCCGCTGCCCAGCGCCCAGCTCCTTTTCCAGCTGTCCTAAGGCAAGAGAGCTGGGGTGGCAGCAGCTATCTAGGACTCCTTGATTTTATTGACTAACTCAAGCCTTTTGGAAAAGGTACTTTGCACTCTTTTCCACGCACACCCCCCACCCCCCACTGCGGTTCTCAGCAGAAACTAATTAAACCCACTCGCCCTTTAAGACAGTGTATGAATATTTCAGTGTCTCGCAGGCAGCCCTGTAAAGCGATCGCTGCGTTATAAAGAGGGGCGCAAGAGGAGAAGGAGGGTTAAGTTTGCCGCTGCGGTTTTTGTTTTGGTTTGGTTTTTTTTGGATGCTGCTGCAAGGCGACTTGACGCATTCCGGCACTGGCTCCTACTCCTAAGAGGCGCGTCTCACCCGGAGCAGGTAAGGAAAAGCCCCTTCTCCGTGCCGATGTTACCCTCGATTCTGGACGGTTTGGGTCTGGGATGTCGAACCTCCCTCCCTTTGTCTCTCTCTCAGTTACATTTAGCTGCTGCAAAGCAGGAGAGGAGATGCCTTGCCTCCCCCCCTCCTAATCCGCTCTCCCCCCTCCAGTTGGTGTGATGAAGTTGTCAGTGCTCAGCTAAGTCTCCACAGCAGGGAGCGCAGTGCTCGAGAGCCTCCTTTGCAGGAGCTGACCCCGCTGAAGTTTCCGGGGAAGCCCACCCGATGAGTTCGGGGCACCCTCCTGCCTTGGAGGCCCTGGTGCATGTCCAGGGATGTGTAGGACCATGTAGAACTCCACATGTACTGCTGTAGTGGGCAGAACGGGATGTTCCTGCTGATGTGAAAGCAAATCCATTGCGCCTGAGTGTGTGTGTGTATGTGGAGGGGTTTGGGGGTTGGTTTATTCTGTTTCTCTCTTCCCTGGCAGCCTCCATCCTGCAAGTGAGCTTTATGCCTTCAAAGCAGAGTATTTCCATCCCTCTCTCCCTCCCCAGCACAAACGAGGAGAGGACCAGGGCAGTGGTGGTGGTGGGAGGGGGGAAGGAAGAGGCAGGTGATGGAAATTTGCTGAGTTGGCATTGCAAGGACTCACCTCCCAGCCAGCCCGTGATTTATTTATTTATTTATTTTATGTGTATGTGCGTGTGCATGTGTGTGTGTGTGGTAGCTTCGTGGCAGCAGCTGCGGCGATGGTCAAGCCGGCAAGAAAAGTGGACGGATCGAGTTAAAGGCTAAAGGAGACGGCTGGGGAGGGGAGCCCCAGCCTGGGGGTGCACTCCATATACCTTCAGCCTCCCGGTGTGGGGGACAGGACCCCTCACCTTACCTGCCCTCTGCCCCCCCTAAAGGTACTTCTTCCCTCTTTCTTCACCCTCCCATCATCCCTGATGCCTCTCCCTTCATCCCACCTCTCTTTTCCCCTTTTGGGTATTTCCATCCTTTAGGCTCCACTTCCACCCCTTCCTCAAGCTCCCCAGCTCAACCTCCCCAACCCCCCCCACCTTGAACCGCCCTGGGTCTCTCTGTGCTTCTCCATCCTCCTCCTCCTCCTCCCTTTCCCTCACTTCTCCCCTACCCCTTGGTCCTCTTTCCTCTGTGCCACCATGACCGTGATGGCTGGAGAGAACATGGATGAGACTTCTGCGCTACCTGGCCACCCCCAGGATAGCTACCAGCCCGCTGCCCACGACGACCACGAGTGCTGTGAGCGCGTGGTGATAAACATTGCGGGACTGCGCTTCGAGACACAGCTGAAGACTTTAGCTCAGTTCCCCAACACGCTGCTGGGCAACCCCAAGAAGCGCATGCGCTACTTTGACCCCTTGCGCAACGAGTACTTCTTTGACCGCAACCGGCCCAGCTTTGACGCCATCCTCTACTACTACCAGTCCGGGGGGCGGCTCCGCCGGCCCGTCAATGTCCCCCTGGACATGTTCTCTGAGGAGATAAAATTTTATGAGCTGGGCGAGGAGGCCATGGAGAAGTTCCGAGAAGATGAAGGATTCATTAAAGATGAGGAGAGACCCTTGCCGGAGGGGGAGTACCAGCGCCAAGTGTGGCTCCTCTTTGAGTACCCAGAGAGCTCTGGGCCAGCAAGGGTTATTGCCATAGTCTCTGTCATGGTCATCCTCATCTCCATCGTGATCTTCTGCCTAGAGACATTACCTGAGCTGAAGGAGGACAAGGAGTACACAGTGCACCGCACTGACAACACCACCCAGGTCTACAAATCCAACATCTTCACAGATCCCTTCTTTGTTGTGGAGACCCTGTGCATCATCTGGTTCTCCTTTGAGCTGGTGGTACGCTTCTTTGCTTGCCCTAGCAAGACTGATTTCTTCAAGAACATAATGAACTTCATTGACATTGTGGCCATCATCCCTTACTTCATCACCCTGGGCACTGAGATGGCTGAGCGGGAGGGGACTCAGAAAGGAGAGCAGGCCACCTCCTTGGCCATCCTGAGAGTCATCAGACTGGTAAGAGTCTTTCGAATCTTCAAACTCTCCCGGCACTCTAAGGGCCTCCAGATTTTGGGACAGACCCTCAAAGCAAGTATGAGAGAGCTAGGTTTACTAATCTTCTTTCTCTTCATTGGGGTGATTTTGTTCTCTAGTGCAGTATATTTTGCTGAGGCTGAAGAACCTGAGTCTCATTTCACAAGTATCCCTGATGCTTTCTGGTGGGCGGTGGTATCCATGACCACTGTGGGCTATGGTGACATGTACCCTGTGACAATTGGAGGCAAAATCGTAGGCTCCTTGTGTGCCATCGCTGGTGTGCTGACAATTGCCCTGCCTGTACCTGTCATCGTGTCCAACTTCAACTACTTCTACCACCGAGAAACAGAAGGGGAAGAACAGGCTCAGTTACTTCACGTTAGCTCCCCTAATTTAGCATCTGACAGTGATCTCAGTCGCCGCAGCTCCTCCACAATCAGCAAATCTGAGTACATGGAAATCGAAGAGGATATGAATAATAGCATAGACAATTTTAGAGAGGCTAATCTCAGAACTGGCAACTGCACTGTAGCCAACCAAAACTGCGTTAATAAAAGCAAGCTGCTGACTGATGTTTAAACAAACAAACAAAAATACCCAAAACAAAATCCCTAATCACAGCTTGAAGACTTTAGTGACACAGTCACACTTTGTAGATGCTTTACTGATAGTCTTTGAATGCTTTATTTACCTCGTAAATGCATTGTTGCATTGCAAATCTTTGCTCTGCGATAAAGAAGCTTCCAGGATCCATGAAAGATAAAATTTTGTTTATTTTCAAAAAAAAAAACATTTTCCACCTGGCAAATTATAACCATTTTATGATGGTAGACCTAAACTTTTCCTCTTCTATCTCCTCTTTTTTTTTTCTTTTACTTTTTTTTTTTTTTTTTTGATAAAGCTATCTTAAACTAAGCAAGACAGTTTTTAGAGCTATTAAGCATATGCATGGATTCCAGTAAAAATATTCTGCAAAACTACACAGTTGCAAGAAAGTGCATCAGATAATAATAGTACAAAAAGATCAGCCAAAACTTGTGGCAAGCATTTGCCGTGGTGTTTATGAAGGAGTGCAAATTTTCCTTCCGCCCCCTCTGTGAAAGATTCCATCCTTCCAACCTACAGATCCACACAGCACTATATTAAAAAACCTCTTTTGCTGTCTGTAGAAGAAATATCCCAAAAGGAGAATAACAAACAAAACTGAAGACAGAACATCTGCAATGCTGCTAAGTCCTCTCACATGCAGATGATAGAAACACACTTTTCCCCTGCTCCCTGTTTGGAACTGGATACAAAACTTTAAGCCCCTCTGTTGCAAGATAGCACAATGGAGTTTAATATAAGCATGTTTGAATTTCATACTATTTATTTTATGATCGCATGCTTGAAGCGTTACCTCAGTCAATAGCGAATAAGCTTTCGTTTGAACTGAATCTTCTAAAAATAGGTCCTTTCTCTTCTCTTTTTTCATTTCTTTTCTTTTTCTTTTTGATTTGCATTCACCAGAAGTGCACTCCTTAATTTATTAAATCGTTGACTAGTAATTTAAAGTACTGTATTTAAGTGCGTATGTTAGTCAAAGGGGAACAATAACTTTTGGAGATCAAAGCATGTTCAAATATTCAGCATTATGGCCTATTTGATTAAATTGTAACTTGAATTAATTAGTGCATGAATTCAATGATAATAATAATAATAATGATGATGATAATAACAACAATAATGATAACAAAAAAAAAGTGTGTGATAGACTGAGGGCCTGAATGAACTGATTAGAGAAACCTGATTGTTTTCCTGCATTGCTCAGGGAAGTGTGTTGGCTTTTGTCCAGGCGTTGTCAGAAAGGAACATATCCCATCCCTTAAAGGGAAAGCTATATGGAAAACTAACAAGTCAAGTTATATAGAGCAACAGCTAAAAACCTAGTATCCTCTATAGATGAAAGGTGCAGATGCATGCTTTTTGGTGCATTCTCAGAATGTAAATGAAACTTATCTACTACATGCATCCGAATTGCAGCAGCTGGTTTCTTTTGCAGTCATCAGTTGAGACTTTTTTGTATTCCCCCCAAAACTCACTGAAGAGACCCAGCAGATTGATTGAGAGAGTTGTGCAGTGCCTTTATCTTACACACCCCAGAACTGCTGAAAGTGCCTCCAGGAACTGAGTGGATCAGAGACACCGAGGGAAAGGACAAGGAGTCAGTCCTGTGTGTCAGGAGTGTCCTATGCTGTCTACTAGTACAGCATGGAAAAGTTTAGGGATAGAAAGATCAAGTGTGAGTGAGAGGGATGCAGATGAGGCAGGCAGAGATCACCAGTGCCCATGGAATACTTTTCTTCCCCAGCCAGGCTAATGCTGCAGGGCTCTGCATGGGCTTCTGCCAAATAACTCCTAGTTGTGTGTATGTGAGGCTTCAGATTTCCCCGGTTTGTTCATAAAGGCATCACTGCCATCACTGTATCTGCCCTTCCTTTCCCTGAGTGGCTCTTTGGCAGCTTGTCCCTCTAGGGCAGGGCACAGGAGGAATGGGAGCCTGGGCATCACTCAGTCACTCAACCAGGCTGGAGGACTGTGCTCTTCTTTCCCTTAGGTTCCCCAGCAGGTAGATGGGAAAGGCTTTGCTGGCACCTCCCATCCCTGTCTGCTCCATCCTCTTTCAGATCTTAGATCCCATCACAGTTTTTGAGCCATGTTCTTCTTCCTAGTCTCTGATTGTACTGTACTTCCATCATTTCCTGGTGAGGGAAGCAAAGGAGCAGATATCTTCTGCAACATGCCAGCCTTGACTGCTAGGCCCTGGAAGATCTGAACAAACATATAGGCACTAATCTCAATTTTTCAAATGGACAAAGTTGAGAATCTTCATTCTGCACTTAGCATGTGGCCAACTGCTGTTGAACACATCTCCTTCCATGGTGTACAGATCCTTTCCTCCCCTGTCTTTCTGATATCTGTATATATGTGTATAAATATATATATATATATATGTATGTCTGCTCCTGTGTGTGTCACATACATATGCAGGCACATGTATATATAAAATAAAATCAAAGCACTTAAAAACCAACCCTAACTCTGCAGTTACGCACAAGCTTGACCTGACAGGTTTTCAGAAAGACTTGACTTTATTTCTCACTGTGTGACTTCTGTGAAACTTAGTGATGAGAAAGATCAAGAACTGAAGGAGCTTCAATTCCTGCAAGAAGTGCAAAGTATCAAATAAAGCAGGGCGTTACATCTCCTACGTAGATGTTGTAAAGCTTCTTTCCTGTCCCCTGCTCACACCCTGGCCCTTTGTACATCTGTCTCCCTGTTAAATTCCAGTGGTCTTGATCTTCCCAAACTCTTGAATCATAGGATATGACTTCTGATGTCAAAATGGACTTGAATGTTGCACTCAGCTTATAAAACCACCATCTGACTAAATTAAACAGCAATAATCAATTCAGTGCTATGGGACTGATGATCAGAAGGATGCATTTGGGAGATGAGGCCTCACTTGGGTACCTTCTGCCCCAGCTGTGTGTACAGACCTTAATTTAGTGTGCAGAGTGATGATCATTCTGCTTATGCACAGAGAAAAGTGCTGCATGCAGCAATTCTTTGTCAAGAGACTGGGACGGATCATAAGAACTCATGGTTTGGGGAGCCTGAATGTTGCTTTGTTCATTTATAGCTCACTGCAAAGGATCTCAACCTATATGGAGTACAGGAATTAATCTCATGTAGCATAGGCATGCATTTTTGACAAGTTTGACACAAAAAATAATAAAAACAAGGTTCTTACTCCCTTAACACGGGAGTGCTGAAATGTCTTTGTGGGCCTGAAGGTGCACTTAACAAACTGCCTGTTCTTCTCAGCAAGCATCCCTTTTTTATTTCTTTATTTCTTTCTTTTCTTTTTATATACTATTTTTTTTTCTTTTGGCCCTTATGTTTCTTTTTGCCCCACGTGGACTCTAAGGGGTTTTTTATGTAATGGGAAGAGGACTGGAAATGAGATGATGGCCAGTGTAGTACTTCTCTGAAAGAATTCCTTTGGTAGGGACCTCCTGGAAGTGATGCCCACATTATGCTGGACAGGGAATCCAGTGGATATGGCAGTCTTTAGTTTGGTGAGGGGAAGAAAGCTTTTCCAGCAGAAGGAGTCATTCCCCACGCCCTCACCACCACCCTGTGCCTCTCTGTGCTTCTTAACTGGTCTTGTGCAGCTTTTCCTTCACCCACTCAGGGAAAGGATTGAGGGAATTTACCTGGCAAGGGCAAGGCAGAAGCGCACTGCAGTGCAGAGGCAGGAATGGAGCAGAGTCAGTGGGCAGGAATCCCATAGACTGGTATCCCTGCCAGAATTCCCCTTCTGGTTCTACCATACTTAGCTCTAGAGCACTAGGGAGAGGCAGAGGGGCAAGGGTGAGAGTGAAAATTAAGGACTCTGTACCCTGCTCCTTCACAGAACCCAGGGCTTGCTGCAAGACTGCCAAGAGCTCAAACCCTCTGTGTGGCAGCTCCAGCACAGGCCATGAACTGGATTAAGTCACCTTCATGAGGAAGTTGGGCTGCAGTTAGCCAGGCTGTGAGTTCACAGCAAACCCATGCAGATTCCCTGCATGGCGTGTCCTAAGCCTTATCTCCACTGGGGCCTTCAGGAAAGCTAATCCGAATTCATGAAAGGGGTGCATTTAAAGTAGATTTGTTAAATTGCTTTAAAGCCCAGCATGGACATTCTGTTGCAGTATTAAAGCAACCTTAATCTGATTTGGAGTCATTCTTTTTGAAAGGGAAGTAACCTGAATTGAATTAAGGCTGCTTTAATTCTCAACACAATGGGGCTTAATGCAGTTTACCTCATCTGCCTCACAAGCCCATTCAGACAGATAAGCCTGTAGTAATCATCAGATGTACTGGAAGTGACCCCATTGTGCAGGGGGTGCCCATGTGCACCAAAAGTCTTGGTACACAAGTGCTGCAGATTCACAGCCTGGCTTACTGAGGGGAAAATTAACACTTGATCCTGGTGCCAGTTCTGGTGAGTCCCTCCTTTTGTTCCTGGTTTACACCACTTCTGCCTTCGAGGAAGCCGAAAACAATTGCGGCCCAAGGAAATTAATTTCCACTTTACAGAACTGCACAGGTGCTAGCCTGATGTACTGTTAGTCACATGGACAAGCACTTGTGAGACAGAATGAAGCACTGGAGACAGGACAAAATTCAGCCAAAGTCCTCTTGTTTGCAGCAGTGGTTTTTGCCCACGCAGAGATTTCAGAGATCAGACCCTTCTTTACAAATCAGCTGTGTGTCAGTCATTATAGGCTGCAGCTGCCCAAACTGACAACAGTGGCAGTGGCAACTTGTATTGACAGGGTTTTTTCAATACCAAGGGACAATTTTTTTCATTAGGCAGAAGTACAGGAATTTAGTTTCTACTTTGAGAGAGCTGCAGCCCAAGTGGAACCTCAAAACCTGCTGATTTTAAGGAGCTGAGGGTGAGTTTCACTTTTCCACAGTCCACACTTGAACAGTGCAGTTTCTTATATGTGCATTTATTAAACAAAACACAACCAACGAGGTCAGGAACATCAGAAATTTATTAGAAAAAGGTGGAAAGTTGTATTTTAGAACAAAATCTTCTGCATGCATATGCAACACATGGAGAGAATGTATTCTTTTCCAAATACTACCTTGATAACTATTGCTTGAGGGGTGCCATTCTGGATTAATCTTTTCCCTAACCTGAACAAGAGGGAGGTACTGCAACTTTTCCAGGAATGGTCTGATCCTGTAGGCTTCCAGCAGCCTGATGACAGTGATCCTCAGAGTAATTTCAGACTCACAGGGATGCAGAGTCATCTCCAAGGTGTGATTTAGCCTCGGCAGCCGCAGAGCTGGACGGAACTGGAAAGCCGTCCTTGCAATTGCACAGCAGGGCAAGTTTGTCCCAGACCTGCCTCCTGCAAGTCTGGAACAGGCTCCTTTTCTGAGATTCTTTAACCAGGGACCTACACTTCAGTTTTGGTTCAGGCTGAGCTTCTTTTTCAGTTTTCTGTTCTGGCTTTACTTAATCAGGTGTAGGGAATTTCTTTTTCTTATCAAGTATTCTTAAAGGAGTCAGTATTTGTATCTGCAAAAAAAAAAAAAAAGAAACTTCAGGGTGTTCTACAATTTCACTCAGTACAGGTGAACTTGCCACCAGTGAGGCCAACAATTTATACTGTCAAGGCATAGCATGCTTTGATATTTTCAAAGGAAATAAAATGAAACGGAGGTCTTAACTGAAATTTGTCTCAAGGTTTCTGTTAATATCTGTGTAATTCTATATATTTCACCTCTTCACAGGCTCTAGCAAATGTCACTACAAGTTATATATTAAAAAAATCATCATCCATTTCTAGTTTCTATAATAAAATGAAGACGTTGCATTCAGTTCCTTTAGGTGCACCAGTCTTTGATCCATGTTATTGTTTCAGTAACATTTCTATAATGTAATTGGGATCAAATGTATATTTTACTTTTGTACAAAAGTAAAAATGATATTTTTATGACTAAATTCAGCAAACCCTTACCTATAACCTGCTATGATGAATTTTTTTCCTTTCCTTTACATGTAAAACATTGTGTTTTTTGCAGTATGTCGGTTTGAAACGAATAACTAACAGCTGTCAATAGAACTGTAAATGGCCTCTCAGACATACCTCTGACTTTAAAGATCAAATATTGTCGATGTGAAAGATATAAACTGAATAATCTCCATATGAAAGTGCACCATCAGGGCAACAAACCATTTAAGCTGACACAGCTGTACTTATTTCCACCATTTACCAATCGCTTATACTTTGGGTCAAGTATGTACTTCATTGTCACATTACAGCTCATTTTACTTCCAAATAGTGAAATTGTTTGACTTACCATTTTTAGAACATCTGATGTTATGAGTTCTTGAACTATTTGAAATGCATAGCTTTCATCTATGCAATTTTACCTGCTTATGTACTCATTCATTTGTTCATACTTGGCATCAATTAAAGATAATTTTTAAGGATCTTACCCAGGTTTATTCTGTCTGGTTATTTTCTGGAGTCTGGTTTCTCTGCTGTCACTATTGGCCAGTTCTGTCTGAAATGAATGGTTGCTTTATTGACGGTTTTCCTACTGAGTGGTATAAGAAATGGCAATGCAGTGAGTGGGAAATGTGGCTGTGGGCTTTGAGAGGCTTGTAAATGATTACTCAAGCTTTACAGTGCAATTAATCCAAAGGTTTGGTTTGTGCTGGCTTTGGACCTAGCCCTGCATAATGTTCTGGGGCCAAACTGTGCTACACTCACTACTGAGACATCACTCAGTCCCACCAAAACTCAAAATCACGTTAAACCTACTGGCCATGAGCACTGACTGCACCCTCCAAAGGTTTGTGGGTATTAATTAACATTATCATCTGAGTGCAGACTGGTAACCAGGTTTCAAACCACTCTACGACTGACCATGGGCTTTGGGTTGGGTTGGATCCAAGTAAGTCAGCAAATCCAAGTAAGTTGATGTTGTTTTCTATGGAAAATTGCTTTATCACTGCGTGTTTTATGCAGAGCGGTACAGGAGTGCCACGCATGCCATGTCCCAGTGTTGCATTGTCCACAAAGGAGGCAATGACACATGCTCATTATTTTGTGCCAAAGCTGTTGTGGGTTGGGAGTCCACCTAGAGATGGGTTTTTCAGGAGATAAGGGGCAGTTTCCAACAGTGGGATGCACGCAGAGTGCTGATCACATGTTGGTGAAATGAAGTGAAAATGTCCTGACCTTACACAAGGCAGAACATTTTGTGTGGCCTCTCCTGTGATTTTATTGCCTGACTTCTTAGTCGAGAAAAGCTTTTGTCAATTAAACCCTTGTTCATCAATAGCTTCGCGTGTTTAGTCAGTTGATTGAATATCGCTTACAAACTGTCTGAAATAGTTTTCTTGAGTTGTTAGTAAGGATTTGCAGTGATCTTAAATGGGTCTGGTCCAAGATGTTTGTCTGTTGTTGGCTGCTTTGTGGTGGTCAAGGGGGTGATCACTGTCATTGAGTTTTGCTGGCTCTAGGTGTGTCTAAAGTCTCATTGCTTCTTTATTTCTCTTTTTTGTGTTTAGAAAAACCCAACCCAAACAAAAAAAGCTTGTTTATCATCTCTGCAGCAGCAATCTTCTCCCATTTGCTCTTAGCAAAACTCCTATTATTTCCTGTTGAAACTTTGTGCATTCAGGACCAGGTCCTAGGACATGATTTTGACCTCTAAAATCACTCCATAAAACACCAAAAAAAACCCAATCAACCAACCAACCAACCAACCAACCAACCAAAAAACCAAACAACAACAACAACAACAACAACAAAACCCCAAAACATAATTTAAAAAAAACACAACAAAAAAAGTCCAACCAACACTGTGTACTGAGTTAGGTCAATCTCTGTGTTAATCCCTTAATCTCAAAAGTAAATGTGTGGGATTTTTTACCCCAAAATGCAAATCCTCCTATCTTGTATTTTATACTGCATAATTTACAAGAAAGTTGTATGCTGAGTCCTTCCTTTGGTTACACCAAGCCACCTCCTATATAAGTTCTTTCTAAAGCATCCTACACTGAGAGGAAAAAATGTGTCTCTGCAGATGTAGCTTAGGCAACAGACATGAGGATCCATGGAATAAGCTCCTTTTTTCTCCAGCTGCGCTAGCAAGTGTGTTCTAACAGGAGCAATAATTCAGCAGACTTTCAATACAGAGAGGAACTGAGTCCATTCAGTAACAAGGTGCTATTTTCCTGTTACCTTCTTTGTGTTATATTGTTGATTTCAACATAAATTTGATTTATCTGGCAGTTAATCTTGGAAGTTGGTCAGTTTTTGTGTACTGTTTGATTAGTGCCTACAAAACAATTGCTTTATGGAATCCTCTGGATCTCAGGTGTGAATATACACTCTCTGGCCATGCAGAAACCAGGTCTTTATTCCTCAGTGAATAGGAATCCTAAACTTCCTCCAAGCCATAAAACAACTTCTAGCTCTGAAAGCAAAACCAAACTTTTCTGATGGGTGCACCCTTCCCTAGTGTTAGGGTGTTGCCCATCCCATCCTCTGCAGAATCTGGAGCAGGTGCCTTCAGGATGGCAGTTTAAGTCAGATGGTGTGACTGCCAGAACAGGTCAGACATCTGATTCAGGGCTGTCCCCAAGAGCAGCTGCTCTGGCCTGCAGATACAGGCTCTTGAAGTAACCCAGAGTCCACAGGAGTAAACAGGGTTGTGTCTTTTCCCCTCAGAAGGCTGCAGAAACACCACGATTTTGTGCTCTTTCTCAGTCTGCGGAGAAAAGAAGATGAGAAACATTCTGTGCTCAAGGCTTCTGCTGGGTACTTTTGGAGTTGCATTATCTCCCATGGCTGGCCTTGCTATAAAAATGCTCACTTCACAGAGTGTTAGATTATGCGTTGGAAAATCAAAGAAGCTTTAATTAGCACAACAATGCTTCAATCCACTCATCTCCTCTAAGAGCTTCCTCAAAAATACCTCATTTTATTCCAACGAGAAGACAATTGCAACTCTTGAATAGAAACCTTTTACAGCTAGCAGAACAAACTGTAATTGTAGATGGTATATTTGGTGACCTCCTCTCACTAGGTAGGAGCAATAGCGCATTTGGCTCTGGAGCAGAGGAGCCTGCAGTTTTCACTGTGACAGGGAGAGTTGCAGAAAAAGCACTGGTTGATCCTTAGGAAGAGGACAGGTCAAGGATGGGTGCATTTCATGGGTCACGCTTTCCATCCTCTCTCACCTGTTTTCAGTTCACATAGGAATTTTGCTGAGTGAAACCCAGGTGCAGTGGAAGTGGTATTTAGAGTTCCACATCTCCTAGGCTGATACCCAGATGGATCCTTCAGCTCATTTGTCATGAATACTGAGAATACACAATAGATTTTAACTATTTCTTTTCAGGTTGGGGACAAAAAAAAAGTTTTTCATGTATTGATTGTTTAGCTCATTGCTGTTTGGCCATTCTGTATGCAAATCTTCATGCAGAATTCTGCACTAAACTCCAAATAAAGGATTTTTTAGTTTCTTCTGGCAGCTGGGTCATGAGATATTCTGGATTGATGGTGGGAGCTGAGACTGGCAACAGGGTTCTACCTTCAAGTGGAATCACTCAGGCAATGGTAGGTGTTTAGATGTATCTTTGCCTTCTTCTTTGAGTCTTCTGGTTTGTTTTCAGTGTGTTCCAGTATTCATCTTCAGCCCCAAACAAACCTGATTTGCTGGACTTTGGCTGTTGTTGTGGCTTTTAATGCAAATAAATCACTTGCAAATGTTCCTGAAATACTAATGGATATTCTTATTTCCCTCTGCCCTGACACTTGCAGCTTCAATTAGTATTATTGTTTGGTTGTTTCAGTTGCAATTTAAAAAAAAAAAAAATTGGATAGAATTTGGAAAGTTAGAAGGAGAAATTAAAAATTATCTTGCTACTTGGGGTACATACTATTTTATGATTATTTAAATGATGAAGAAATGGCTTGAATTGCAAGAGAAGAATATTTACTGCTAATGAGGCTTTAGACTCTTGTGGTACTTAATATATAAGTCCTGAAGAGGGTAAGATGTGAGTACTGCAGGGTTTGTGCAGTGACAGGGTGATGTTCAGAGGGCTGTGCACTTCTGGGGTTACAATGACAATTAGTCACTGGAGTGTAGGGATGCAGCTGCAACTGGGTGTTGCCATCTGAGCTGAGACCCCAAAGTCACCCTAGGGAGTTGGTTCAATTCAACAGAAGGATGGATTAACTTTAAGGCTCCAAACACCAAATGGAAAATCTTTTTGCCTGTGAGGAAAACTGTTCTGACACAAACATTCTTGTCTTGAACAAATTTGTGCAATAAATCACAATGGGGTAATGTCTTCCTGTGGACTTCATGCCACACTGGTTTCTGGCATTTTGGCTCTTAACATTTTGCACATTTTTCCTTTATTTTTTATTAATCCTCCAGTGTTTGAGACATAGAAGTGGCATGAACCAGACCCCTGCCTTTTGCTGTCCTGTGGCCAGTCTATCAAAACCACACAGTTTGTGTGAAGCTTTTGCTGAGTCTCCAGCAAGTCGGTATGTTTGGTGTGGAGATTTTGAACCACTGCTTTGGTCCTCCTGGGCTAATGTTGAATTGATCTCCAGCATGGTACCTTGTTGGCACTTGGGATGAGAAATGCAATAATATCTTGGTGTGAGTGCAAACTGTGAAGTCTTCCTGGGGTCTGGGCAGGCCTGGAGTTCTGCTCTGATCTGCTTTGGCTCCGTGTCTGTATGCCCTGTGAATATTTCATGTGCTGCTCTCATCCTTTGGTAGCTTTTCAGTGTCGGAGAGAAACCAAGTTCTGTCTCGGGAGTTTCAGGAATGTGAAGGGAGCTTTTGTGTCAGTCCCTTACACCAGTCAAGGGTCTGGGGATGCTCAGGCTGTGCTGTGTTAATCCAGGGTATCAATCTATTTGTCGAGGATCCTGAACAGCAGTTGGAAACAATGGGAGGCAATATTTTCAATTATTAATTAAAGGTAGCAAATGGAAGCTGAGTATCACAGCAGGGTATAGAGCCACTGTTGCTAATGAATATTCAAAGCCTGCATTCTGTCTGACAGGACTGGAATGTGCTTCTCCTGGCCTGCAGGTGTCTGTGATCTCACCCATTTGTGACACCTTCCAAAGGCTGCTGAAATCCCCAAGACAGAGAGCAGCCCAGAAAAGATCAGTGTGTCCACACAACCCCACGTCCTGGCTGGAACATTTGGGACTGGCAGACAGGTAGCAGAGTATGGATGTTGATCTTTTGATTTCTGTGTCTCCTTTTGGTAATACCTATTCAGTTCTTACTCCTGTGACTTGGGTACCAATATGAATGTGAGGAACACGGGAACAGAGATTTCACTGGCTGCATTTGTGCAGTTCATTGCTCCTATATAAAATGAAAAATGCCCTGGTGCAAGTCAAAATAACTAATTTCTTCTGAACTAACCAGCTGAGGGTCTTCATTTCCTATTCACATCTGTTAAAGTTTTACATAAATAAGAGCTTCAGTTTAGCCAGAAGGAAAGAATCTTGCCTATCAGGTTCTACTGTAGTACAATATATGGGAAAACCCCATCTCTTTTAAAGGAGATATGTGTTAAAGTGACACCAAATATATTTTCATCTGTTGGCTCTGAACAGTGACTTTAAACAGTGTTCTGTGATCACAGAGTATATGCTTTAAGATAATAAAAATTAAGGCAAATAAAGGCATGAGCATCCTTTATTTTGCCCATTTTGCTGTTTTAGGGAAGATTTTAATTGTTCTCTTTTCCTGTGCATAGATTTGTACTTAATATGGAACAGTTTATGAAAAACATGAGTGAAAGAGGGAGAATTAATTTTATACTATTTAAGATACATGGAAAAGGTCAGATGGAGACATCTACAGAGCAAGCAAACTTTTTAACTCCTACTCTTCTCCAGAATTCTTTAACACTCCGGTGATAAAGCTACTGCAAAAATATCAGAAAATATGATTTTCTGTAGTGGAAGTTAAATATGCGCCAGGCTTTATTTGCTTTTACAAGAGAACCTAAAACCCCCTGCAGATAAATATTATCTGAAGTATAGGGGAATGAAGTCTTTATTTCTCTCACAGTAAATCTCTGCTGTGATACTTTAAGTCTGCTTGTTTATCTTACTTTGTGCAGAACAAGGTTAAAAACACACACCAATTTTTTTTTTCTACAAACATAATCTATGTGCACTTTGGAGGTGAGTCTCCTCCATTTAAGTGTGAATTGCACCAAAACTTACATCCATCTCCAGGACTTCTCACTCAGCGGTGAAACATTGATGAGCAGTGATGATGACAAAGCAATTAAAACAGCTGGATCTTTTCAGAGCATCATGGCTGATAGGATGTGACTGACTCCTCTACATCACACTGAGAGTCATTAAATACATTCCAGGGGATTTCTGTTTGTTTCAGGGTGGGGAAAGATCACAGAATCATAGAATGGTTTGGGTTGGAAGGGATCTTAAAGTTCATCTCCCTGCTGTGGGCAGGGATACCTTCCACTATCCCAGATTGCTCAGAGCCTCATCCAGCCTGGCCTCGGACACTTCCAGGGATGGGGCAGCCACAGCTTCGCTGGGCAACCTGTGCCAGGGCCTCAGCACCCACACAGGAAAGAATTTCTGCCCAATATCCAATCTAAACCTGCTCTTTGTCCATTTGAAGCCATTTCCCCTTGTCCTGTCACTCCTTACAGGATGGTGCCATGGGAGGGAATGAAGCCCCTACAGAACTTCTCTGTAGCAGGAAATGAGAATAAGGACCACTTAGAAGCTCAGCTAGTTGAAATGGGCTGGGTTCTGGGGAAGACAGTGGCCCTGTGAGATTATCAGTGTGAAGTGAATGAGCACGAAAAAGCCATGAAATTGTAGTACAAAAGCCGCTTATGGCAGCAGGGAGCAATTGAGGGCATTTGTCTGTGAGTCCCTGTGCATTTCCAAGCTGATTTTTCCAAGTGCCCTAAATTCTCATGGAGTTCAGCACCTCTTAATATGTTACTGCGCAGGAATTATATTAACAATGACATGTGGGAAGGCAGTAGATGCTGTTACTTGAATGATGTTCCGTGGTTATTCCAGATGAAATTCCCATGCTTTGTCCCCCAGTCAAGACAATAACTATTGGTGTAAAGCACCAAGTAGAATGGACCCATTGATCCCAGAGTGTGACCACACTAAAAACATGAGCAAAACCAAGCTTTTTTAAAAATATAATCTTGGTGATTAGTGTTTAAAACAAAGCCCTCTCTGATTATTTCTATTCAGTAACATCTGGAGTGAGGCAGGTGTTTTGTGGATAAATGGGAGAAAATCTCTGTGATTCATTATATTTACAACTTGTGTGAGCAGCATCTCTGTGGAAGATGAGATTGTGACTGATGGGGAAAGTGAGACATAAAAAGGTCTTTCAATTTCCATTTGTTTGAACTTTTTCAGGCAATACTTTTTATTGCATGAATAGAAGACTGATTCACCCTTTGCTGTACTCTTTCTTTTGGGGTTTCTGTTGAGTCACATGATGTGAAGCTCAGTAGAAGCAGCAAGTTTATGGGTCTGCTAGGAAAGGTCTCTCAGGTGAATCACTCTCTGCTCATAAATATTGTGAAGGGACATTATAATCCATTGATGCTGTGAGCAACTTCCTGCCTTCCAAGTAATTGTTTTGAGTCTTCCCAGTCTTCAGGATAAATAGCTATGTAAAAAAAGCTGCATCTACAAATTCGCTGCCCAACACACATGACAATGTGCCCTGAGAAAATCTGAGTACCAACACTGCCTCCATCACTACCTGACTCTGCAAAGTCCCTGGGCATAGAGGTAGAGAGAATTCATGGTGTTCTGGACTCCAGGACACATGGGAGTTCTTTGGGGTCTGTGTGGTTGCCTGAACTCTGGCCTTTGGAGCAGAATCACCACGAGGGGTAAATTGGAGGCCTCTCCCAGTGCTCCCCTTCTCCACAGCTCTCCAAGGAATATGGTACTTGTCCTGCAGCTCTGGGCCACATGGACATCTTGGTCTGCGGTTCATGGAATCACTTTTGTCTTCCTAGGAGGATGAAGAAATGTTACAGTTTAAAGAATAGTAAAAGTGCTGGGCATCCTGGTCCTTGCCCTCCTGTCCCCTTGCCTCCCTCCCCACCCTTTCCCTTGTCATTCCTTGTCTTCCCAATTTCAGAGTGGATGGTATCTGTAAGTACTTCATCTTTGCACTCTTTAACAAATAATTGTAGTTGTCAGGTGATGTTTTCATTTGTGTTGGACCAGGTATTGAAGATTGTTATTTTCTTGCTCAGTGGTAGCACAGAATCACAGAAATGCTGAGTGTGGAGAAAATCTCTGGTGATTTCTAGTCCAACCTCTGTGCCCAAAGCAGGATCTCCTGGAGCCAGCTGCAAAGGACCATGTGCAGTCATTTTTTTGAGTAGCTCCAAGGATGGAGATTTCACAGTCTCTCTGAGAAATGTGCTCCACTGTTCAATCACCTTCACACCCAAAAACAGTGTTTTTCTGACGTTTCTGTGGAATTCCTTGTTCGGTTTGTGCCCATTGACTCTTGGCCTATCACTGGGTACCACTGACAAGAGTCTGGCTCTGTCTTCTTTACACCCTGCCCCATCAGGGATTTATCCATGTTGGCGGGGCCCTCCTGAGTCTTCCCTTCTCCAGGAACAGTCCCAGCTCTCACAGCCTCTCCTGGAGCATATGGCAGACTTTCCCAGTCCTTTAGTCATCTCTGTGAGATGTGTGATCACAAGTGGGGCAGTGTGATCATGAGGAAGTGTGGATCCCGATAGAGACATTTGGAGGCCCATCCCTGCCCATCCATGCTGGATGAGGAGCTTGGAGTTTGTCCCAGGCTGGTGTGATCTGGCAACCCTGTTGTCTGTCCTCTAGCATTGGATGCTGCAGAAGGCACAGAAACCTTGGAGAATTTGTATGTATGGTTTCTAAATCACCTTATAGATATATTCTCATGTGCAACCTGGTTTCTGGTACATAGAGTTTGTTTTAAAACTTAAAAGGTAATGGTCAGCATCTCTTTCAAAAGTTAAATAGGTAGTTATAGAAATGAGAAATACCCTTGATATCTATACATAAATACACAAGATCCTTCCTTCCTTCCTTCCTTCCTTCCTTCCTTCCTTCCTTCCTTCCTTCCTTCCTTCCTTCCTTCCTTCCTTCCTTCCTTCCTTCCTTCCTTCCTTCCTTCCTTCCTTCCTTCCTTCCTTCCTTCCTTCCTTCCTTCCTTCCTTCCTTCCTTCCTTCCTTCCTTCCTTCCCTTCCTTCCTTCCTTCCTTCCTTCCTTCCTTCCTTCCTTCCTTCCTTCCTTCCTTCCTTCCTTCCTTCCCTTCCTTCCTTCCTTCCTTCCTTCCTTCCTTCCTTCCTTCCTTCCTTCCTTCCCTTCCTTCCTTCCTTCCTTCCTTCCTTCCTTCCTTCCTTCCTTCCTTCCTTCCTTCCTTCCTTCCTTCCTTCCTTCCTTCCTTCCTTCCGCCCTTCCTTCCTTCCGCCTTCCTTCCTTCCGCCACTTCCTTCCTTCCGCCACTTCCTTCCTTCCTTCCTTCCTTCCTTCCTTCACTTCCTTCCGCCACACAGTGCCACTTCCTTCCGCCACTTCCTTATTAATCTTCCTTCCTTCGCCACTTCCTTCCCTTCCCCCTTCCTTCCTTCCTCTCCTTCCCTTCCTTCCTTCCTTCCCTAGTCCTTCCTTCCTTCCTTCCTTCCCTTCCCTTCCTTCCTTCCTTCCCTTCCTTCCTTCTTCCTTCCTTCCTATCTTCCTTCCTTCCTTCCGCCACTTCCTTCCTTCCTTCCTTCCTTCCTTCGCCACTTCCTTGAATCGCCACTTCCTTCCTTCCTTCCTTCCACTTCCTTCTCGCCCCTTCCTTCCGCCCACTTCCCTTCCTTCCGCCACTTCCTTCCCTTCCTTAATTCCTTCCTCCCTTCCTTCCTTCCTTCCTTCCTTCCTTCCTTCCTTCCTTCCTTCCTTCCTTCCTTCCCCTTCCTTCCTTCCTTCCTTCCTTCCCTTCCTTCCTTCCTTCCCCTTTCCTTCCTTCCTTCCTTCCTTCCTTCCCTTCCTTCCTTCCTTCCTTCCTTCCTTCCCTTCCTTCCTTCCTTTCTTCCTTCCTTCCTTCCTTCCTTCCTTCCTTCCTTCCTTCCTTCCTTCCCTTCCTTCCTTCCTTCCTTCCTTCCTTCCTTCCTTCCTTCCTTCCTTCCCCCTTCCTTCCTTCCTTCCTTCTCCTTCCTTCCGCCACTTCCTTCCCTTCCCTTCCTTCCGCTTCCCTTCCTTCGCCACTTCCTTCCTTCCGCCACTTCCTTCCTTCCTTCCTTCCTTCCTTCCTTCCTTCCTTCCGCCCTTCCTTCCTTCCTTCCTTCCTTCCTTCCTTCCTTCTTCCTTCCTTCCTTCCTTCCTTCCTTCCTTCCTTCCTTCCTTCTTCCTTCCTTCCTTCCTTCCTTCCTTCCTTCCTTCCTTCCTTCCCCTTCCTTCCTTCCTTCCTTCCTTCCACCACTTCCTTCCGCCACTTCCTTCCCCTTCCTTTCCTTCACTTCCCTTCCTTCCTTTCCCACTTCCTTCCTTCCGCCCTTCCTTCTTCGCCACTTCCTTGATAAAACTCACTTCCTTCCTTCGCCACTTCCTTCTTCCACTTCCTTCCTTCCTTCTGCCACTTCCTTTTGTCCACTTCCTTCGCTTCCTTCCTTTCCTTCCTTCCTTCCGCCACTTCCTTCCTTCCTCCTTCCCTTCTTCCTTCCTTCCTTCCTTCCACTTCCTTCCTTCCCTTTCCTTCCTTTACTTCCTTCCTTCCCTTCCTTCCTTCCTTCCTTCTTCCTTCCTTCCCTTCCTTCCTTTTCCTTCCTTCCTTCCTTCCTTCCTTCCTTCCTTCCTTCCTTCCTTCCTTCCTTCCTTCCTTCCTTCCTTCCTTCCTTCCTTCCCTTCCTTCCTTCCTTCCTTCCTTCCTTCCTTCCTTCCTTCCTTCTTCCTTCCTTCCTTCCTTCCTTCCTTCCTTCTTCCTTCCTTCCGCCACTTCCCTTCCTTCCTTCCTTCCTTCCTTCACTTCCTTCCTTCCGCCACTTCCTTCCTTCCTTCCACCACTTCCTTCCTTCCTTCACTTCCTTCCTTCCTTCACGCCCCTTCCTCCTTCCTTCCTTCCTTCCTTCCTTCCTTCCTTCTTCCTTCCTTCCTTCCTTCCTTCCTTCCTTCCTTCCTTCCTTCCTTCCTTCCTTCCTTCCTTCCTTCCTTCCTTCCTTCCTTCCTTCCTTCCTTCCTTCCTTCCTTCCTTCCTTCCTTCCTTCCTTCCTTCCTTCCTTCCTTCCTTCCTTCCTTCCTTCCTTCCTTCCTTCCTTCCTTCCTTCCTTCCTTCCTTCCTTCCTTCCTTCCTTCCTTCCCCTTCCTTCCTTCCTTCCACTTCCTTCCGCCCTTCCTTCCTTCCTTCCTTCCTTCCCTTCCTTCTTCCTTCCTTCCTTCTCCTTCCTTCCCTTCCTTCCTTCCTTCCTTCCTTCCTTCCTTCCTTCCTTCCGCCTTCCTTCCTTCCCACTTCCTTCCTTCCTTCCTTCCACTTCTTCCGCCACTTCCTTTCCTTCCTTCATTCCTTCTTCCTTCCTTCCTTCCCTTCCTTCCTTCCTTCCTTTTCCTTCACTTCCTTCTTCCTTCCTTCCTTCCTTCCTTCCTTCCTTCCTTCCTTCCTTCCTTCCTTCCTTCCTTCCTTCCTTCCAGGCTTCCTTCCTTCCTTCCTTCCTCACACCCTTCCCCTTCCTTCCTTCCTTCCTTCCCGCCCTTCCTTCCTTCCTTCCTTCCTTCCTTCTTCCTTCCTTCCTTCCCTTCCTTCCTTCCTTCCTTCCTTCCTTCCTTCCTTCCTTCCTTCCTTCCTTCCTTCCTTCCTTCCTTCCTTCTTCCTTCCTTCCTTCCCTTCCCCTTCCTTCCTTCCTTCCTTCCTTCCTTCCTTCCTTCCGCCACTTCTTCCTTCCTTCCTTCCTTCCTTCCCTTCCCTTCCTTCCTTCCTTCCTTCCTTCCTTCCTTCCGCCACTTCCTTCCTTCCTTCTTCCTTCCTTCCTTTCCTTCCTTCCTTCTTCCCTTCCTTCCTTCCTTCCTTCCTTCCTTCCTTCCTTCCTTCCTTCCCTTCCTTCCTTCCCACTTCCTTCCTTCCTTCCTTCCCTTCCTTCCTTCCTTCCTTCCTTCCTTCCTTCCTTCCTTCCTTCCTTCCTTCCTTCCTTCCTTGACTTCCTTCCTTCCTTCCACTTCCTTCCTTCCTTCCTTCACTTCCTTCCTTCCCCTTCCTTCCTTCCTTCCTTCCTTCCTTCCTTCCTTCCTTTCCTTCCTTCCGCACTTCCTTCCTTCCGCCACTTCCTTCCTTCCGCCCTTCCTGGGGTTCCTTCCTTCCTTCCTTCCTTCCTTCCGCCTTCCTTCCTTCCTTCCTTCCTTCACTTCCTTCCACTTCCTTCCTTCCGCCCTTCCTTCCGCCCTTCCCTTCCTTTCTTTCCTTCCTTCCGCCCACTTCCTTCTTCCTTCCTTCGCCACTTCCTTCCTTCCTTCCTTCCTTCCTTCCTTCCTTCCTTCCTTCCTTCCTTCCTTCCTTCCTTCCTTCCTTCCTTCCTTCCTTCCTTCCTTCCCTTCCTTCCTTCCTTCCTTCCTTCCTTCCTTCCTTCCTTCCTTCCTTCCTTCCTTCCTTCCTTCCTTCCTTCCTTCCTTCCTTCCTTCCTTCCTTCCTTCCCTTCCTTCCTTCCTTCCCACTTCCTTCCGCCCACTTCCTTCCTTCCTTCCTTCTTCCTTCCTTCCTTCCTTCCTTCCTTCATCCTCCCTCCCTCCCTTCCTCCCTCCCTCCTCCCCTCCCTCCCTCCCTCCCTCCTCCCTCCCCTCCCTTCCTCTCTTCCTTCCTCTCTTTCCTCTCTTTCTTTCTCTCTTTGTCTTTTTCTCTCCTCTTTCTCTCTCTCTCTGGTTAAAAGGCCTTGGTCAAGGCAAGTACCAAAATACAGACCCTGGAACCAAAATCTTTCATGTCTTGTCTCTTATGGAATTATTCACATGGAGGACACCTGTTTGAGCTGCTGCTGGTTCAATTCACTTGAATGGAGTCAGTTCTGTGCAGATTTACACACATGAAGATTAAAGTAGAATTTTAAATAAGGTTCTGGGAGGAGAGGTTCTCAGATCTGGGCTTTTGGTAGACCACTGGTCAAATCAAACCTGGTTGGTTTATAATAGGGTATGATTAAGAGATCTTGGGCCATGGGAACTGTCGTAGGTCCACTGATTTCCTCTTAGTTCTGCCACTTTACAGCAGCTCCAAATTGGAAGGGTAATTTCAGCAGCAAAAATGAGCTGGAGAGAAGAGAGGGGAGTTGTCTGTGTAGGCTTTTCAGCAGGCATTCCCACCCATTCAGCATGCTCACACAGATCCACTGATTTTTCCTGGGAATTTGAGATAGGTACTCTTGAATATGTAAGTGTGTTTATTTGCTATCCCTCTAATTGTAGCGGGAGGAAATACTACACATTAGCAAAAATAAATCCCCCATGTCAAAGTTTGGTAGGAGCCCCTGGCTGCAGTGCATTACAGAAATGGAAACTGGCTGAGCCCAGACTGGAGGAAACAGGGAGATGTGACTGAGAATCAATACAAGGGAGACTGAAATCTCTTGGGTTTGGGCTGTATTTAGGAGAAATTGGGAGTGAGGGGATGAATGACACTGGTTGATCTGCCATAGGACCTATAATGATGTCAGACTCTAAAGGTACCTAATGCTGTTACATCCCCTGTTTGGGCTTCCTGATGTTTACAAGGATGATTATGGAACAGAGGATATCACTTTTAAGGCCCTTTTCCCTCTGAAAACAGAAAATCCCTTGGATGCCTCATCCATGCTGTTTTGCTTGATTTGGGGTCAAGACATGGAGATGAAGCTGCCCTTCCCCTCAGGGTTTCTCATGGGTGGTAAAGATAACATATTTAACCATGACAGTGTGAGGCACACATCCCAGAGAAGACTCTGCCTGCATGCTGTGGAAATATCTTAATTATTTGTGTTTGCTGCTTTTGATAATTGCTGATTAGTGTTGTGTGGGATTCAGGCAAACATTGGAAAATTACATTCATCATAGCCTGAGGAGAGAGTGGAAACATCACTGTGATTTGATGGCAGCGTGAAACAGATGCTGCCACTGTAACAATCCAGGCACAAAGGACTAACTCTGCGCTGGAATGCACTGTTACAATCCCTCATATCCCCATTCTAGTCAATCATTGTCTGTGAAAAAGAACATGGACAAAGTTACAGGCTGGGGGTCCTCATCTAGCACTAGCAGTTTCTGCAGAATCAGGGGACAAAAGAGAATGCTTAGATTCTTCTGGATTAGGGAACCTTCTGATCTTAATCTGATTTCCCGAGGAGTGGCAGGAAGGGTGTTGGGTTTTGTCCAGTTGCAGAAGTTTTGAGGTCAGTAAGAGTCAGGGAAAATAAAGATGTCTGGAGCCACACAAAACAGATGTGTCACAGAACAGAGCTCACTTCCCTTCTTGTCAGATGGAAGTAATGTGAAACTTTGGCCTGAAGGATATTCCATCAATATCCTGGAAATAGTGATGTTTTCACGAACCACCAGCTGAAGTAGAAGAGAGAGGAACTTTCCTCATTTTAGTTGCTTTCAACCATATAAAAATCTCTCAGCTAGAAAAAAACTAGCTGAAAATATTTTTCAAACATGCAAAAACATGATTTGAAGCAGAAGCTTTCTCTTTTCTCCATAATTTTTCAGCAACACATCCAAGAGTTCGCTTGTTGGTAGAAAAAAACATTTGGCTGTCCAAAGAGAAGAAAAAATATCCCCTTACAAAAAACTATTTTGTCTTCTAGTCCATGGACAAATACCTTTTTTGTTTTGGAGGATGAAAGGGAACTGAAAAAACTCTTCACACACTTAGCAGGCTTCATTCTAGTGAGCTCCCTGATTTATTAAACTGTTACCTGTGAAACTGACTATTTTCCTGCCAAAAAGGGGGTTGTGTAGACCTGCTGCAGCACAGACTCAGTTTTTCCAGAGGGTACCACCTCCCACAGCTCCAGTTCAGCTACATCTTTCTCTGCTTGCTGTGGGGGAGAGAGCAGAACTTGTCAAGTAGAGAGAACAGAACTCACTGGGGGGGTCAACAGAAATTCCAGCGTCTTTACAGACTCTCTGAATGTCAATGTTTTATAGACAAGATAACTCAATTTTTATCCCATTTTTTTGGCTGAACAAGGCTTTAATGGATAATTTTCGGCCAGACAAAATGATTAATATTTTGATCTTTTTCAGGGGTGACATGGATTGCAACCATAAGTTTCTAGTAATGGGAATACCATCAGCATAGTGATTAGGCCAAAAGAAATTCCCTGCTCAATGAACTTCTTCTTGCCCATTCTAGAGAGCATTTTAAATCTTATCTCAGAGTAACTCTTGATTAATATATCTGAAAGATACAAATCCAGTCCTTTGAGCATGGGACCTTTGAGTTGTGAGTTTTATGTGAGATGCAAAAATCTTCAGCAATCCTTGCTGCCATTCAGACAGCTTCAGAAAGGGTTTAATCACTGGAAAATGTGACATCCTGCATTTTCTCTTTCCTGTGACTTTTCCCTGTAGTGACAGTCAATTCCCCACTCTTCTTCTTGGTTCTTCCCAAGTGCATGGCAGATGTCTGTCACTCCCCTTTGCTTTTTTACCTCAACTCAAAGTAACATTTTGCCTGGGAGAGACAGGGCAGATCTCTGAAAGCAAAAGGGGGAGTAAAATTAGGGCAGAAATAATTTCTTCATAAAAAGAAGTCTTGAAGTCCTTTTTGTCACACTTGAATGGAATTGTTCCAGGTTCCTTCTAGGCTTGCAATAGAGATGATCCCAGAAATCAGTGCAATAATTTGAGGCATGGTCTCTCCCTCTCCCTGTGCAGTTTCTCTACATGGGACCAGCTGGAAAATTCATAATGTGTGCTATTTAAGGCACTGTGTATACATGGACCTTATGTCTGCAGAGGAGCTGTAGCTTAAATTAGTTCATTGACTTCTGGGCACTTCATTTGTGATGTGGCTGTAAAGCTTTTTCTGTAGCTCCCTGGCAAAGTGGGGTTCTCTGCCCACTCTCTCATTTCCCCTCTTAGAGAAAACCTGCAGAGGATTTAGGCAGCTTGGCCATGTCAGATAACAGGGTTCATCCAGTTTTTCATGGTCTGATTTTGCCAGATTGTTCTGAAAAGTGTGGCTCTCCTTTGGCGTTGATGTCCTGGTCAGTGACAAGCCTGATTTTTTTATTACTCTCTGGGTTTTCCAGGCTGCTCCTTTCCATTCTGATTTCTCTTGTTTCCCTCCTTTGAAACCCAGGTGTTTACACATATGAGATTAAGGAGCTCATATCACCTCCAAGGCATTGGTGCTCTCTGATACAAATCCATTTATTATGTCCAAATTATATTTCAAGCGTAATTTTCAAAGAGCTGTTAAGTACTGTGCTGAGCATTGCCTACACTGCATCTCCTGCCTCCTTGTGCCCATTAATTTTGTTCTTCTGTCAGAATGCACAGTCCAACATGGATTTTAGGGTTTGGGGCTTTTTTTCTCTCCAAAGCAAAGCAATCCTCCAAGAACCACTGCAACATCTCAGAAGTGATTTCCCCTGTGGTCCTGCTGGGCAGTATGACCAAGGGCAGTTAGAGCTTCACAGTTTGCAGGCTGCCTTTGATTTTTTGCCTTCTATTGAGAATGCAGAGGCAGGATTTTCCCAGCTTGCTTCCTTCATACTTGGAAGGGCTGGAATTGCACTTGGTGCTCCTGGGACTCAGATCTCTTGACCTTTCTCGTGGTCTCTCTGTGATGCTTTTGAAATAATGCTCAAGGTGTCTGACAGCTCTGTGGGGATTCTGTGATGCAGGCAGACCTGAAACAGAATCATTTGGCTGTGTGAAACAGCCAAATGGTGCTTGGTAATTTTTGGGACTCTAGAAACTCTGGAAAACAGCGATCCCCTGTAAACAGCCTCCTCTAGAGTGCCTTACTGAAAATGTTGCATTTGAATGCTATTTCATAAAATCACATGGCTGCACTGCCACAAGCCCGTGAAATTCCCATCCCTGAAAATGTCCTGGTAATGCTAAACTTGGAACTAAATTAGGTCATATTTAACAGGAGTTTTACAGCTGTATGTCCTATATAAACCTTTGAAAATATAAGGGCAAGGCAGCATGTGTTAGTGTGGGAGTTCAGTGGATAAGGCTGGGAGTTATCTGAAAGGAGAAAGACTTTAAATTGGAGAGAAATCCCCATGTGAGGTTTCCAGTGAGATTACTGAGGTTCAGAATGTACATGAGAAAAAAAAGTCACCATGTGGGTAGGTTAGCTGTGAAATGAGTCATCTGGGGAGCTGCTGGGCAACTCCAGCCTTTAAAATGCCCATTATTTGTCTGGATGAAGCTGCAGGTGACCTGGTCTAGCATTGATGGTGGTGCTGCTCTGAGCAGGAGGTGGGTGTAGACGACCTTTTGTCATGGTTTAGTCCCAGCTGGCATCTGAGCCCCACACAGCTACTCACTGCCCTGCAGTGAGAGATGAAGGAGAGAATTGGAAGGTGAAAGAGAGAAAACTCATGGGCTGCAAGCAAAGCAAAACATGGAATGGCTCAGCTCCCTGCAGGAAAGCAGGCTCCATCACTTGTTACACTGACTTGGGAAAACAAGCACCATCACTGCCTACCTCCCACTTCCTCCTCCTCCTCCTCCTCACGTGTGCTGTGGTATGAGAAGTCCCTTTGGTCAATGGGGACCCAGCTGTGTCCCCTCCCAATTCCCGGTGCACCCCCCAGCTCCCTGACTGGTGAGAAGCAGAGAAGACGTTTGCTCTGTTCAAGCCCTGCTCAGCAAGAACTAAAACATCCCAGGGTTATCCACACTGTTTCCAGCAAAAATCTGAGACATAGCCTCGTACTAGCTCCTGTGAAGAAAATTATCCCAGTGCAAACTCCCTCAATTCCAGCCAGCACTCCTGTGTTGAGAATAGGTGCTACATGAGTAAAAATGGACAGGAGAGAGAGCAAGGCATCACAGTTTGTTCTGAGAGTTGCAGGCTGGAGCTCAGAAATCACCTTTCCTGTCCTTCCTGTGCCAGGAATGAAGCAGGAGAAAGGTCACACTGTGGGATCTGCCAGGGACAGGGGAATGCTGAGGACTTCAGGGCTGTGCATCATCCGGTCATGCTGGGGGGAGAGGCTGTGCCTTGGCTTGTGCCAACTGCTTCAGCCCAGGGTTTGTAGTCCATGGCTCTCAGTCCTCTGGAGGTTGGGATGTGTGAGCACAATGTAGGAATTTTGCCTACCTGTGTGGCAATTCTCTGTGCCTTCATTTACAATTTGCAGCTCTGCTCCCTCCTGCTCTTGGTGTCATGATCCTGAGAGCCCTAAGGGGACTTAATTAACCTGATCACCTGATTACCCCAACACATCTGACATACACTGACAGCTCCCTGTCAGCTCTGGCTGGAGGCACCAGGCTCAGTCTGACTTGTGTTGCAGTTATGCTTGTGCCTAATCTTGTGTTTTGCTCTCCTGGGTGGATTTTGGATGTGTGCTGTTAGTAGCTTTGGCTGTTTTGAGCACAGGAGTACTTCTAGAAATGGGGTATGGACAACTTTGTGCTTGTTAATGTATATCAAAATGCAGAAGGGGGACCTGTCTTAAAATAAGAGATAGACCTCAATGTCCTCCCTGCTTCATTCAGCCAAGTTGTTCATTATGTTTTAGGAACCGGTAGGTGAGGGAGGATTTTCTGGTTGATAGTGCACAGAATTTAGGTTTTTAGCTAGCTCTCTGCTGTTGGAGAGAGGTGTTAAATCCTTTGGCTCTGCTCTAGAGCTCACTGAAGTCACCCAAAGCTTAGTTGTTGCCTTAAAATTAAATGCAAAATCAGAAGAGACAGGTTTGATTGCAGTTAGCAGGACGTCACAAACAGTGTGAGAAGTTTAGGGTGTACTTTAATTCACAAAACAATTTGCATTGCCACATAAACAGTGCCTGAACAGGAGATTCCTAAGTGAAACTTGAAGAAGTTGTAGTATTTGTAGCTCTGGTTCATCAGATGCATTGTGACTGCATCTGGGCACTGCAATGGTGCAACAGTGTAATACTTGTGTTAGCAATGTGTTTTTGAGACAAAAAAACCCAGAAGGTTTTGGTTCCTTGTGGTCAACAGACCTCTCAATGCAGAGTAGCTGGCTGAAGTTCAGTGTGGGCACCTGTATTTCCTTATTTAAATGTGCCTCTCCCTCCTCTCTGATGCTGTTTGCTCAGTGGTGTGCTCATCTTCCACATTTAAAGTGTTTTTCCCCCAATAGCCTGCCTCAGCAGCTTTTAGCTTACCCTGTGGGAACCTGAGTTTCTAGGGTGGGTGATATGGCAGCTACTTGGAGTACATGAAGTGCAGTGAGCTACTTCAAGGTGAAAAGCTCTCCAGGGACAGCAGCTCCTCTTCTGCTGAGTGTTCTTCAGCCTGCAAAGGGTCTCTGTTCCTTGATTTCACCATCCTTAATACCTGAGAGCCTTGTGGCTTTGGTGGGGGGAAAGAGGACAGCTTTTCTACCCATGTTGGTCCTTGGAAAAGAGGACAGTTTTCCTCTGCTGAGCAAGATGAGGAGCAGAAAATGTGCTAGTCCCCTCCCATCCTGGGGGATACTGCTCTCCACCAGGGAGCTTCCATGGCACTCTGGATTTGTAGCCATGGTGGCAAACACAGCTGAGCTGTGCTGCTCCAGAGCAGGGTACCCTCACACGGGGGAAGGGTTTGCTACAGCCTTGGCAATGATGCTTTAAATCTCCAAATATCACCCTCAGGAGATGTTGTCCCCTCCCTTCCCTGCTAAGCTTTGGAGGACTTGTGCTGAGGTGTCATCAATCTTGGGAATACTTCAACATAGAAGATGTTTTTGGTTTGCCTTGCTATATTTAGGCCTCACTTACAATAGGAGCACTAAACTTGGAATGTTTGGAGCATACGGGGGTGTTGATATCTTATATTTAGCTTGATCTGTCAGTTATACAAGCATCTGTCACAGACATAGCAGATGGCAGAACGCCCTGATAGGGTTCAGAGGGAAAAGAACCAAGATCTTGGTTATTGGGGGCAGAGTATGCTTAGAAGTGAAAAAAACACATAAAACATATGTCTGTTTTCTGCAAGGAAGCAAGAGCTGGACTCCAATGTGGTATGATCAGCGTGAATCTAGGAGAAGTGATTGCAATAGTTTAAAGTTTGAAAGTTGAGCTAGCTCAAGAATGTTACTTGAGCTGGGGTGCCTTTTGGTTCTGGGAGCTATACAAAGACAAATGACAACTTGGTCCTTAGGCCAGGGAGATTTGCAACCTGTTGGCTCCATGGATTTTTCTCTCTGGCTGCAGCTGTTGGAGCTGAGGTAAAAGAAGTGTTTGACTAGGAATGTGGCTTCACAGCCAGCTCCGCCTGACTCAGTTGTGTGTGATGCGCTGCCAAAAGGAGCAGCTCCTCTGCCTGCTCTCAGCTAATGCTCCCAACAGGCCCAAATCTACTTGGGTGTTCTGGAAGCTGTGCTGTGATTCACATCAGTTCCCCAAGCTTGGCTTCAGGGAGCCAAGGGGCTCCTTGGCCCCTTGAGCACATTCAGAGGAGGGCAATGAGGCTGGTGAGGGGCTTGGAAGACCCTCTGAGGAACGACTGAGGGAGCTGGGAGTGTTTAGCCTGGAGAAAAGGAGACTCAGTGGTGACCTTATCACTCTCTACAGCTGCCTGAAAGGTGGGTGTAGTCAGGTGGGGTTGGTCTCTTTCTCCAGGCAGCAACTGACAGAACCAGAGGACACAGTCTTAGGCTACGCCAGGGGAAATATGGGTTGGTTATTAGGAAAAAGTTTTTACAGAAAGGATGATAAAGTTCTGGAATTGTCTCCCTGGGGAGGTGGCGGAGTCACCATCACTGGATGTGTTTAAAAAAAGACTGGATGTGGCACTTGGTGCCATGGTTTACTTGAGGTTTTAGGGCATGGGTTGGACTTGATCTTTAAGGTCTCCTCCAACCTAGTCATTCTGTGAATTCTGTGAATTCAAAACTCAGCTTTCTGCTTCATCAGCCTGTGGATGCAGTCACCAATGTAACTGGAAGATTGGTGGTGCTGGTGGAAAATGGGGGAGTGGAGAAGAATGGGGTATCCAAAGTTATGGGCTGGGCTGAAAGTGAGGCCCAGTACTTTAAGTGGTAACAGGGTCTCACATGGGTCTCGCACAGCATTCTCCTGTGGCTGCTGGGGACAGCGGCTGGACAGGAGCCAGGTGTGCCCAGGGGGGCAGGAGGCCAATGGCACCTGGGCTGTGCCAGCCATGGTGTGGCAGCAGGGCCAGGGCAGTGACTGTCCCCTGGGCTGGCACTGCTGGAGCCACACCTCAGATCCTGGGGCACTTCTGGGAACCTCAGGACAAGAAATGGACATTGAGGAGCTGGAGCGTGTCCAGAGAAGGGAACGGAGGTGGGGAAGGGGCTGGAACACCAGGAGGGGCTGAGAGAGCTGGAGGGGCTCAGCCTGGAGAAAAGGAGGCTCAGGGGGCCCTTCTGGCTCGGCACAACTCCCTGACAGGAGGGGGCAGCTGGGGGGTCAGGCTCTGCTCCCAGGGAACAAGGAACAGGATGAGAGGAAACAGCCTCAAGCTGCACCAGGGGAGGTTCAAGTTGGACATCAGGAATGGATTTCTTCACAGAAATGAAGGGCAGGCATTGGAAGGGGCTACCCAAGGAAGTGGTGGAATATCCATCCCTGGAGGTGTCCAAGAAACAAATGAATGTGGCACTTAATGCTTTAGTTGACAAGGTGGGCATTATCCAAAGGTTGTACTCAGTGATTTTGGGTGTCTTTTCCAATGATCCTGTGGTTCCATTTCGTGATTCTAAAGGTGAGTGAGATCTTGGTAGACTGTGTATGTGCTAGGACAAGTCTTGGGCTCACAATGATTTAGCAAAAAATGAATAACTGTCCTAGGAATGCTTTCCCCACTTCACATGAAGGTGTGTTAAGTGATTCATTGTGGTCATTTTACTTTTTCACTAGCATGCACTTGCTTAGACAGATTCCTTGTATCATCAGTTAGGATGAATTATGAATTAAGTTGAATTGGCTTAAAACTGCCCATTTTTGTAGACTGTACTGAGTGGATTTTCTTTCTCAAGAAAATGCTTTCATTCTTTTGTTCAAAAAGCAGGCAAAAAAATCCCCATGATAAACTAATTGATACAGCAGATGTGGTATGTAGTCACCAGGCAGGAAAATCAACCCCTTCTGAAAGGCTGAGTCCAGGCAGTTCATGTCACCACTTCCTTCTGCTTTCAGTGCTGAACCAGAGCAGGGACACCAAGGGGATCAGAGGGATGGAACAGTTCTGATGGAAGGAAAAGCTGAGGGAATTGGGATTGTTCAGCCTGGAGAAGAGAAGGCTTTGGGGTGACCTCAGTGGTATGAGGAGGTACCATTTGCAAACTGCTGAGAGAATTTTAAGGACTGGGGAAGGTGAGAAGGAAATGGGGAGAGAGGGGAAAGGATGAAGTCCTAAAGCCTTCTGTGTACCTGTTTATTTCAAATGTGTGATGGGAATGAAACATTTTTAAACAAACCTCTTTCCAGCCAATAGAAACGAAACAGTGACTATAATTTTCATAGAAGTGCTTCATTTTCTATCTGGCTTGTCTCCAGGACTCAATCAAGGCTTTCTTGGAAATCTTGGGTTTGCAGTCAGCGTGAATGCATTTCAGAGGCAATTTTTGGTTTGCTGCTTGCTTTCTGTGCAGCTGCAGGGATGTGTTTAAGTGAGCAGGATGCTGCTCTCTGTTCTGTTGATGGCACATAGCTTTTCCACACATAAGTTAGTGGGAACCTGCTGAATCCCAGGAGTAGTATTAGCCTCTCAGAGGTAATTGAGCTTCTGTGCAAGTCCCAACTATTGGTTTTGAGAGTAACTTCACTTCTGAAGAGGTGAATGAAACTTTAGGTCCTTACCAGTAAAGGCGAAAGTTGTTCTGGTATGCAAGGTAGATTTGCAGTTATTTATGTGACAAGTGACATTTGATATTGATGAAGGTTCTTCCATGAAGATGTAAGGTTTTCCACTGGAAAAACTTAATGCAGTGTCCTTTCCTATTTTAATGGATTTTGGAATAAAAATGATTCATCAGCCCTTCTTGCTGCCAGTCAGGTGATAATCCCAGTTAGATAATGCTGAGTGGCATTGTTCTGGTGCAGACAGAAAAAAAGGGCAACACTTCACTCTCCATACCCTGATGCATGAAGCTGTCATCTCTGCTGGTGATCAATAATGCTGCAGAAGTAGCTGCCATTTGTTATAGCTGCACCTTGCAAACAATGAATATTTGCCCAATAGCAACTGATTGTGTGCACATTTCCAGGTAGATTTGAAAAAATGCATCATTTAAGCTGATACCATCTGCTAATTCAGGTACCTAAGAAAAATATTTAAAGCATATTTTTGGTGTGGACTTATAAATAAAAAGAACTCCCACCATGAGACCCCCCAAAAACCAACCAAATGCCAAACTTGTCACATTCTGTAATTCTGGCTTGTTAATAGCAGCAATTAAAACACCAACTGATGATAATTAATTTTTCTTTGTTTTCTCTGGGTTTGCCTCCTCAACTGATAGAACACTGCTTCTTCCAGAATATCTTTTTACCAAAGAAAACATTTTTGGCTGACCCCAAACAGTTCAGCCAAAGGAAGTTAGTAAAAGGAGTTATTAACAATCCTTGCACTGAATAGACTTTAACTTCAACAGGAATACTATTTCAATATGCAGCAGCTCAGCCTAAGGACAGCAAGCCATGTTTATTTGGTAGCTGATTCAATGGCTGGAGTTCAGTTACATCCAAATGCTTTGAGGAAAATTAATCAAGTAATGGAAGATGGAGGCAGTCGGGGGAAAGTCTGATTTTTTTTTCAGACTCCAGGCCATCTGCTGTCAAAAAAGACATTGCTCTTAGATGGAAGATACCTTTTATTAATTAATTAACTTTCTAGGTACTTTTTTTGTTTGTATGTTGCCCTACCACAATGTGTTCTTATGAGCATGTAAAGTTCCTTCTTTTCCTGCGGGCTGCTGGATGCCTGTGACAGACATTTTTGTTCTCATGAAGGGAAAAACAGTCACTTCTGGGGCAGTTCAAACTGAAGTAGGTTATTTAGATGGCACTCAAATCCCCAGATTACCAGTGGAATGCTGCTGAGCATATGGCTGGACCTAACATTCCCTCCTTTGGAACCCAGGGTAAATGCCACACACTTGTCAGCTTTCTTTCCACTCCCTTCCATGAGTTGGCAAGAAGAGGAACCCAGGAAACTACAGGCTGGTCATGCTCACCTTGATGTCTGAAGAAAGTGATGGAACAACTTGTTCTAGGAGGTATTTCCAGGCACCAAAGAGATGTTTGGCTTCACCAAGCCAGGCAATGTGATGAAATGAATGGGTTGGTGGATGAGGGGACGGCAGTGGACATTGCCCACCTGGACTTAAGTAAGGCTTTTGATACTGTGTCCCTCACAGTACAGCAGATGGAGGGTAGGGTAAATAAGACAGAGAACAAGCTGAAGGGGATGGTCAGTGGCACAAAGTTTAAATGGAGTCCAATCCTGTCAAACATCCTCATTAATGATGTGGATGATGGGCAGAATATTCCCACATCAAACAGAGAACTGGGGGTAGTGGCTGGTGTCCTTGGGGACTGTGCTGTCATCCAGGGTAGGCTGGGCAGGCTGAAGAAATGGGTGGCAGTAACACCCTGGAACTCAGGAAGGAGGAGTGCAAAGTCCTGTGGACCTGGGGAGGAAGAGGCACCAGTATTTGCTGGGGACTGAGTGACTGGGAAGCAGCTCATCAAGAAAGGACCTGGCAGGCACTGGGATGGATGTGAGCCAAGCATAAGTCCAGTAGCAAAGAAAGTTAAAAGTATCCTGAGCTGTGTTAAAAGGATCATTGTCAATGAGTCAAGGAGGTGATCCTTCCCCTCTGCTTAGCACTGGTGAGGCCATACCTGCAGAATTGTCTGAAGGGCTGGGAGCCCTGTAAGAGAAAGTCATGGGTGTGCTGGAGAGAGTCTGATGAAGGGATTAGAGCATTTCTGCTGTGAGGAAAAGCTGAGAGCGCTGTAACTCTTGAGAGGTCTCAAGGGGATCTTACCAAGGTGTAGAGTTATCTCACGGGACTAGGTAAATAAGATGAAGCCAGGCTTTTTTTCCATAGTGCCTAGATACAGGACCAAAGGCAATGGGCACAAACTAGAACACAAACTGGTTTTTTGGTTGTTGTTTGGTTGGGTTTTTGTTTGTTTGGGTTTTTTTTTCAAGTGACTTGAAACAGAGAAGAAGTCTATTTCATATGTGCCTGGCACTGGAATAAACATACCAGCTTTACAATTTTTACAAATTGTAGAATTAGGTTTTTTTCCGCAAATCATTTTGGCAAGGCCAGCCAGGAGACCATCTCTGTCCCCACAGGAGCAGAGGGGAGAACAAACCTCCTTGGCACACCCTGGGGATGTTCCGTGGAGGGGCTCCACTCTGTCTTGGCATGCCTCCTGGGGAGACTGACAGTGACTTGCTGGTGTGCGGATAAACAGCATGTATTGAAGGGCCCGGCGCGAGAGAGATAGGGTTGCTAGTAAGCCGCTCAGAGATGTCTGAGTGCACAGCCTTGTCCCTGTGCTTGCAGGCAGCCATCAACTGAGCACAGCCAGTGGCAAAGGTTCCCTAGTTGATAGCGCGACTAGGGACAATTTCATTGTTCGATAGAGCAACTGCTGGCGGCTCTGGGGGTGAGTCGAGTGAACCCAAACTTTGTGTGTTTGTGGTGTCCAGACATTGTAGTTAATGTTAATGTGTTTGTAATCATGAATGTGTGGTGTATGAAAGAGAGAGCAAGTGACCGACTGTACCCACGGCACAGGGGGAAGTTCTACCTGCATCTGAAGTGGCTGGGTGAAGCCTGGGCTGTGGGCTGGGGCAGACTGTCGGGGCAGGGAGCACCCCGCAGAGAAGTAGAACAAGTGGAGAAATATGAGTGAAGATATTTATTGAGATTAAAAGTAGTAATTTGTGTAGATTGTACACATTTTAACCATAGCTAGATGAACACAAAAGGTTCCTCTGCCCCAGTAGTTTAAACTTAATCCCTGAGAGTTTATGAATCCTGTGAATTATTAGATAGAGGAGACTAATAAGTTCATTTAGAAGAGCTTTATCAGACTTCAGCTAGTGACATAGTAAGTCTAAACTAAGAACAACCTGCCACAGAGGATTTAAAAATCCCCAAAGCGATAAACAGAATAGCCTACCTCTGCAAGCAATTCCTGGACACCTTTAGTGCATCAAGAGACTGGCACCCTACGTGGGTACTACTGCAGTGCAGAGTTTGTGAGAGGCGCTAATATTGCTGTTCTAGTAAGCATCAAAGCATATGCCCCAAGTGTAAATTGAAGTTTCCTAATCAAGCTGATTCAGAACCTAAGATCTTAAAGCTTGTGTGTAAAGGATCACATCTGATACCTACCACCTGGGGTTTTATGAAAAAAACCTATGAGACTCTGTGAAGAGAGGTTTGGGTGAAAACGAGATAGGAGAAGGAGAAGGAGATAATGACAACTAACCAAAGCAAAGAAGTTCCCTGAGCTAGCCCCTTAGGGTGTATCTTAGCCCACTAGAAAGAAGTCAGCAGTAGGAGAGGCTTGGAAAATAAAAAATATTGCACTATTGCACACACTAATAACCATTATACAGGTTAGAGGATAGAGCGAAGTAACCACCGACTTGAACTTTAGATTATAATACCTTATTGCAGATAATGCTGTTTTTAAAATGAGAAGGCAAATAAAATGAAGTCTCGTATGTGGATATGATTTTTTGTCACCTAGAATTGCAGAGGGACTGTGGGCTCAGAGCTCCCTCTGACCCACTAATGTTAACTCTTAAAAAAGTAAACAAACAAAGGGAGGGCAAACCAAACGTTGTTCAGCATGTAGTATATGACAACGATGTATAAGATCATACAAAGTTTATCATGCTAAAGCACAGGAACGAAATATATTTAATTTGTTAAAAGCTCCTCCTAAGGGAAGGGAGGATGAAGATGAAGGTGAGAAAGACTTTCCCAAGAGGGAGGATGACTTCCCCAAAAGAGAAGAAGACTCAAGCTCAAAAAGCGTGTCCACTCAGACCCACCCCTCTCCTAGTAGTCCAATTTCATCCAGAACTAAGAGGCAAACAGTGTTACAAGCCCCTCTGTGAGAGGCAGTGGGACTAAAAAAAATAATTAATGATAAAATGCCATTTACCACTCTTAATTTAAAAGCCTAAGAAAAAATTGCTAAGAATTACCACATTGATCCAATACTTACTACCAAACATCTACGATATGTTATCAAGCAACACAATCCAAATTAAGCTGACATCCAGTTACTACTAGATGCTTTCACTGAAACAGAAAAACAACTAATCTTAAAGAGAGCAGGAATTTTAGCAGAAGATCACTACAAGAACAAGTAGCTAAATATAAAATAATACTTCCCCCTCCAAGACCCAAAATAAAATCCCAGTATATCAACAAAAGCAAACAAATTAGCAAGTTATCAAGAGCAAATAACAACAAGAGTAGAAAGAGCTATTCTAAAAACCATAAATTAATCTGCCTTATATTCCCTTAAGCAGGGGCCTTCCAAGACTCTGTCTGAGTTTCTAGAGCGTTTAAGAAATGCTATGCTTCGCCACACATCATTGGATCCGGGGTCTGAGATAGGGATGAATCAGCTAGTTAATTATTTTTTAAGACAATCTACAAGAGCTATTAAGTGTAAACTTCAAAAAATCCGGGGGCTGGATGAAAGAAACCTCAGTCTTGCTGGAAGAGGCATAGAGAGTATTTAATAGCTGAAAAGAAAGATATAAACAAGAAAAAAAAAGCTAGTAGCAGTGGTACAGGAGGAAAAGCAAACAGAAACACAAAGACCACCCACCAAAGTTCACCTCAACTAGGCAAAAACCAGTGTGCAATCTATAAAAGAACTAGTCACTAAAAATGCCAGAAATACCCAGAACAAAGTAACCAACAAATAGTTGCACCCATATAAAGCAACTAAAAAAGATCAAGAGATTCCACCTCAGCAGATCCACTAGTTATAACAATAAAACTAAAAAAATAAAAGTAGAATTTTTAGTTGATACAAGGACCACATATTCAGTTTTAAATAAAACTTTAGTACCTATAGAGAATAATTATGTTGTAGAACAAAGAACAACTAGCCAGTCTGAGAAGGCATACTTTTACAAACCTTTAAAATATACATTAATGAAACAATGAAATATTAACAAGTTTTTATATATGCCCAATTCACCAAAAACACTTTTAAAGAAAGACTTATTAGAACAGTTACAAACAACCATTACATTAAAAAATGGGGAGGTTACTCTAGAAGTAAATAATCAAAAGTACACAAACATTAAATTTAACATAACAGCCATTAAAATTAAAGAAGAAATTAGTGAAGCGATATTAAGTCAAGTATTTCCTGGGGTATGGGCTTCTAATGTACCAAAGAGAGCAAAAAATACCCCACCATAATAATCAAAAGAGATACATAATAATCATAATAAAAAGATATACAACTAGTAAAAATTAAATAGTATCACCAAAAAAGAAAGCTAAAAAAGAATCTACTCAATAATAAAAAATTTTCTACAGTTAAAATTATTGAAAGAATACCAATCTAATTTCAATCTCCCATTTTAGCCGTTCAGAAACCTGATAACTCATATCAAATAGTACAAGATTTAAAGGCTATCAATATGACAACAAAAAATTTATATCCTATAATAGCAAATCCATGTACTTTACTAACTTGTTTAACACCTAAGTTAACCTAGTTTAACTTTTTAGATCTAAAGGATACCTTCTTTTACCTCCCTATCCACAAAACCAGCCAAAAAAATTTTACATTCAAATAAAAAAGCCCTAAAAGCGGGCACAAAACCCAGCTCACATAAACCATGTTGCCTCAAAACTTCAAAAATTCCCCCACTCTATTTAGAGAACAACTTACAAAAAGTGTAGAGTCCTAGGAAGCTCCACAAAAAGAAAGAAAGCTTTTACAGCACATAAATAATCTTCTAGTAACCACTCAGACGAGGGAAGCGTGTGTAGCTTAGAGGATAAACCTTTTAAATTTCCTAAAGCTCCAAAGATACAAAGTATCAAAGAAAAAAAAAGCACAAGTAAAACAAAAACAAAAGTTTAGGATCTTTCTGGTGTTTCCAATTTTCAGAGCTGATAAGGTAGTTATACTCTCCTACACAACCTGGCTGAAGGCTCATTTGGTGGCTGCATAATCAAACAAGTTCCTCTGTGTATTTCCCTTTTTGGCTTTTGGTACTTTTCTTCAGCAGCACCACAATCCACTTCTTCCTGCTGCCTATCTACCTTTTTAAGCCTTTAATAGATCAGAATCCAGTTTGTTAAAACAATTTGTGAAAGCATTTGGTGACATTCACTGCCTTCTTGAAGTCTGCCAAAAAAAAAAAAAAAAAGAAAATTCATAGTTACAGAAGCAGTCAGAGCTGCAATGTGGGTAGGTAGATTGTATTTATCTGGCTAATATACAATACCTGAGGATCTGAGTTGGCCAGGGCAGCAGAGTATGTTGATTCTGTTGTTGGGAGAATAAATGACAGAGAAAGCAATAATCTTATCTATATTTCTCTCAAAGACTCTCTGAAGTAATTTTTGTATCCCTTTTCTGTACTTTTTGGGTTTTGGTGGTTCCAGCTTTGGGAGTCCCATTTTTCTGTGCGCTGTGAATGGTAATGGGGAGCCAGGCTACAAATTAACACTCAACTATTACAGCAATTAGCATTATTAGTAACAGAATCATGGAATGGCCTGGTTTGGAAGGAACCTTAAAGAGCCATGAGAAGGGACACCTCCCACTGGACCAGGTTGCTCAGAGCAAGGGATGATCTCCTTCCTAGACTACAAGCACTGCATTTGGCTCACTCTGCTTTCTCACAGTCAGTTGAGAAGAAATGGAATTGCTGGGTGTGATTCATGGACAGCCTTAAATGTTAACCAGACAGTAATAGAACATGTTGCAAACCAGTTTGCCCCCAGTGACTGTAATGGGAGTTCAGACCACTGGCTGAGCAGTTCAAGGAATCCATAAATCATTGGGGATAACCACAGTAAATCCAGCCCCTTGTTTTGAAAATCTGTGAGAGATTAGGTACAGGTTTCAAGCAGATTTTCAGCCTTGTGAGGAATGCCAGTGAATATGCCTTTGAGCAGGCCTAGATGATCCATGAAGTACCTGGGAAACTCTAGAGCACAATATTTGAAACATCTGCAGAAGAGCCTGTGATTCAGTTGATGTGATGGTATTTCAGAATCATCTTTCAGGTTTTAAGTGTATTTTTCATTTTATTGGTCTCTGTATAGATATCAGAGTTCTTTTTGGCTTGTTCTTGATGGTTCATTGCTAACTTAAATAGATTAATGAATGCATTGCTGTATGGGTGTTTTTTAAGGATAGATCCACCAAATGATGGGCACTGAAGTGCTCAGTTACCACTTCAGCTGGGGCCACAGAAGGACCTGGGATGGAGTGGGTGGTGAGATGGAGAGGGTGACATCGTTTTCTCTGTTCCCTTCTCATGAATTGTGTTAATGTTGGATCTCACATTTTGCATGAGTCAGGAGTGCTGTAGTGGTAAACATGAGTTTCTAGTCAAGCACAAGTGCAACAAGAGAGAGGATGAAAAGAAAATGTGGAAAAAGACACTGTAGACTCAAGTGGGGATGGCAGAAGGAGGGAATGTGATGGTTCTGTTCTCTGGCCTTCCAGAGATCTCGATGGAAATGAGTCTATCAAGTTAAAAAATAAGAAGGCTGAGCTACATGCTTTATTAAAAATACACCAGATTGAGGTGGAAGAGAACACTGCTTATTAGAAAAAAAAAAAAAGAAAAAAAAAGAAAAAATAGAGTATTTATGTCAAAGATAGGAGGTGGGAGGAAAGTCCACTAATGCTTTGCAACTTAGTAGTAACAAGCACCCACAGAAGCAAAATATATCTGTGTGCCACTGTGCCTCAGGAGGAATGAATGTGTGAGTGTGGATGTGGGCTAACTTATGTATAGAACTGAGGGATTGTATCTTTGAAGAGTTGGATGGAAGGGGTTGTTCTGCTGCCTATGAATGAGCAAATTGGCTTCTGTAGGGTTACTTTTTTCTCTTGCTCTTTGGAGCACCAAGCCTTGGTAATCACCAAGTTCTTTTGTGGCTGCTGTGCGTGAGGTGGCCTTACACAGATGAAGGCATTCAAATAATTGCTGGCACTAATCTTCTAAAAAAGGATTGGGAGGGCATTAAGAAAATGTGTTTGGGGAAGTGTAGTCCATGTGCACCATCACAGCCATGAAGGTTAATCTGAAGTTCTTGTTGTGTAAGAGCTGGATGAGATTGGGCAACCAGAAGGACACCCCTGTAAGTGACAAACAAAACCTGCTGGGTTTTCTGGTGATGTAAAATGAGTTCACAGCAAGTAGATTTATATGCAGTTAGTCCCTATCTCCTAAAACATGCACAACAGATGGATGCAGGCACCAACTTCCCCAATATTTTCAGTGCTCCTACAGAAGATCAGTAGTTCTTCAACAGTCACAAAACCACAAAATGGCCATGGTTGGAAAGGGATCTTAATGACCATCCAGTTCCAACCCTCTGCCATGGATGGGGCAGCCACAGCTGCTCTGGGAAACCTGTGCCAGGGCCTCAGCACCCTCACGGGGAAGATTTTCATCCTGGTATCCAATCTAACCCTGCTCTCTGTCAGTGTGAAGCCATTGCCCCTTGTCCTGTCACTCCAGGCCTTGTCAAGAGTCTCTCTCCATCTTTCCTATGGGTTCCTTGAGGCACTGCAAGGCCACAGTGAGGTCACCCCAAAGCCTTCTCTTCTCCAGGCTCTGCAGGGGGGGGCTGAGCAGATTCCCAGGCTCTGTGGCTCATGTACTTCCCATATATTTGTATCACTGGGTTTCCACCGTTTTCCCTATTGGACTGTTCATGGTTTTCCTTCTTATGTCACCAGTGAAAATAAACTTAATGTTTATCCTCTAAGTTCACACTGCTCAAGGTGTATCAATAATGGCTGTGAAGCTGCTTGAGTAGTTTGTTTCTGTTTGTTGGGTTTTTCTTTGTGTTTTGATTTGTTTGTTTTTTTTTTCTTTTTGTTCTCTCTGCCTTAAGAAAAAGGATGGTGCTGTGTTGTAGAATAAGTAAAAGGGGCTTTTTTTACCTAGCAAGGAATGCTGCTGTCCCCCACTGATGCACAGAGGTAGGAAACAAGTGTGGAAGGACAGGTACTGATGGTTGGTTTGGAATGTTTTATCTGAGAAAGAGCCCAAGACTCTCTTTCTGTTCAGTTGTCCCCACTTCTGCATCACTCTGGAGTCTTAAGGATCTTAATGCTCACATTTTTAGTCTAGGAGTGTTTTTCACAGACATTTGCACTTGCTTTTCCCTAAAGATGTAAACAGCATGGTCTTGAAGTCCTCTGTGCTGACAGAGAGCCAGCCCAGAAAATATTGATCCCATGAGAAGTCTTTGGATCCTACTGCACAGCAAGACAGGAATATCAGCTCCTCTCATGCCTCTTCCATTGTGAGAGAAATGCATGTGGAATATTCCTTGTTGCTGTCTTTTCAACAGATGGAAAGCTCACAAACAGAAAAGCATGAATTTTAGATCTGAATAGGGGGTGGGAAAGTAATAACTCGGACAACAATCCACAATCATTGTCACTCTAAGAGTTTACTGTTATTAATTGTCAGCTTCTGTCCCTTCCCCCCCCCCCCCCCGCCAATAAAGACTCCAGAAGGTTTTTCCACTTAGTGAACAACCTGTTCTACACAACAGGGAGTAAGGAAGATGAATTCATCTCTATCTCAAATTTGGATGAGGAAAGAGTGGAACATTTGGTCTGTAGTGAGGGGACACAAGCTGCCTCTTCAAAAATTATCTTCCACAAACTGCAATTAAGTGGAACGCTGGGTTTTGTGAAGTTATCCCAAGGCTAGGAGTGTGTGTGTACATTTTTTTATTTTAAAGCTGTGAAGTTCATGCCCAAAAGCACAGAGTCTTAAAAGCAACACTTAAAAGGTTTGAAGCACTGTTTGAGACATGGTCTTTGTTCAAGCTTCTCTTGTTCTTGCTGTCTAGGCTGTATATTTTGACCCTGCTTGAGCAAAGAGGTGGGACCAGATAACTCACTGTGGTCTCTTCCAAATTTACCTATTCTGTGATATTTGTCTATGCTGGTGACATGACTTCTATTTCTTCATAATTTTTTGATGAGTGACCTTAAGAAAATGTGCTGCTAATGGTCATATCACTCATTTATCTTAGTCTTTAAACAGAAATTTCCTTCTCTACTACTTTTTCTGTCTGTCCATTCACATCTCTTGCGATGCGTATTTGGCTTGAGCACTTTTCAAGGAAGATGTGGTCCTGGGGCAAATTCAGCTGCTCCAATAATCCATTAATATTGCTGGTCCTTAAGCATGGCTTAGTCTTTCTGTGGCCTGTAGTGCTGTGTCTTCATGAACAGAGTTTTTTTTTCTTCAAAAGCATCCTGGAATATCAAATTAGCAATAATTTACTTAGGGAAAACATTGTGAGTTACAAAGAGGGATCATGTCTAATTGCACTGGCCTTCTTCCATCTGGGATTTCACCAGCCTTTTGCCTGTGATCCTTGTTGGATCAAAGCTTCCCTCCAAAGTGGAAAGGACTGGAAAATGGCAAGGGGGAGAAGGATGCCATACAATTCTCAGTATCCTGAACTAAAAGCACCCTGGTGGCATCACTCTGGTATCCTGAACCTGAAAGTCACAGGAGTCCTGTCAACTTAAAGGGCAGCATTAAATTCCAGATGTCTGGAAGGCCAGGCCAAGCACCAAGGTACTGTCCCAAAGTTTAGGATAGGCATCCTCATTTGTTAAATTTACCTATAGAGTGATGAATGTCCTTCCACTGGTCTGTTTTGCACCGTGAATATAACTGATTCTAGCAGTGCTTAGAAAACAGCTGTTGGCTTCTCTTTAGATCCTGTTCATGCTCTAAATACCATGGACAAGTGCTACCCATTAACAGGAAAAATGTAATGTGGTTTCTCTGAGCCTTTAGAAGTATGTCAGTGCTCCACCTCCACACCCTTCCTCCCAATTTTTGAGTCCCTCAGCATTTGGACGCTGAAATTTTGTGAGTCCTGCTATAATTAATGTATCCTTCTTCCTTAAAGGCTATGGACTCCTACATTTCCAGTCCAAAACAGTGGAGTCCTTCTTAAGAAAATCCAAAAACATTGCTATAAGTAGAGGTAGAAATGCACAGGAGTCCAGTTCTAGTCCAGCCAATAAAGTTGCTGTAAACAAAATTTACCCAGTAACTCTCAGGATATCCTTATCCTTTCTAAGCTTTAGAGATCTTCTGAATTAGCTGTTTAAAAACCAACCAAATCAACCACTGTGGTCCCTTCTAACCTGACCTGTCCTGTGATTCTGTGAACTAGTTTTATTTCCAATTCAGCACGAAGCTCAGGATTTTGGGAGGAGGGTGGGTGAGTTGAGTTGGGCTCACCTGTCTGCCCTCCGTGGCACCTGCAAGCCCTGAGCCTGTTGACGTTACTTCAGTGCAGAATGCTGAGACAAAATCAGAGGATGAGCAAACCCTGGCCTGCAGCCTTTGCATGTAATCCACCTGTCCAACAGCACTGACATCACCTCCTGGAGAAGGAACTGAGAGGAACTCCAGCGTAGAAACCTCAGAGTTCAGTATAGCTGTGTTGGATTGGGTCTCCTGCCCCTTGATGGGAGCTGTGATCAACTTCTTTCACATATTTAGTACATTTTACATACACAGCAGAAATTATGTTTGGAGAGAATCAGTTTTTGAAATTTGACTTTGGCTTTTTCAGTGTTCAGTTCCATTTTAGTTCCTACACCAATCCTGCCCTCTTTCCCACATTCTTTGGCAAGATGAAGGAGCTCAGTGCCTGGCAGTGAGTGTTTATTGGCTCCAGAGAAGGTGGGCTGAGGGAATGCCGGGGAGTGACTGGGAGATGCCGGGAAGTACAATGGGAATGCTCAAGGAATGTGCAAGCACTGCAGAGCTACATGCATGGTGGTGGTGGTGGTGCCTCATGAAGGCTAACCTAGAACAGAGGTTAGACAGATTTAAAGAATAAAAGGAGGTATTTATTAGAAGGCCTCAAGAGATCCACCTTGGGCAGCACAAGAGCCCAGCCTGGGCTACACCCCAGATGAACCCAAAATGGTCACAAAAATGGACGACTGGTCACAAGATCTCACACTTGTATAAGTGTGCTTTTATAAGCATATTGGAGCTAATAGTATAATTACAACTCTAGCCCACGAAGTCCCATCCTTCTTGTTTTTCTCTCTTCAGTCCACCATTGTTTAAGCTCTTGGGCTGGAGATCTGGATTGGCTGTCCTTGGGTCCCCAGCTGGAGAAGGATTTGTTTTGTCTGCCTATTCTGTGAAGAGAGCTTACTATCCTCTTATATGAAGCCCAGAGCCCAAAAGCAGCACAGAATCTGAAAAATATAAAAGCTAAAATGTGAGACATCATTGGGGCAGGGATTTCTGAGAGATCCCACATAAAATGCTGCAGTTACACAGAATGGGAATGTTAGAAGTGGAAGTGAAGTGAGTTGTCCTGCAGACTGCAGACAGTGGAGATGGGTCCCACAAGGACTTGTGGGACAGAAAACCTTGTTTTTAAAATGAACTGAGCATGGTTTGTTCTAAAAACGATCAAGATTCATGCTACAGAATCCAGCAGAAGGAGGAATTTCAAAGCAAATTAATTAAGCTGGGAAGAAGAAAAGTAGGATGAGAAGGTGTAACAAACATATAGATGCATGACAAATGTCTGCATCATCTGTCTTTTTGCTTTAAATTCTGTCATTCTGTGTTTTCTCCTGAATACCAGCATTAGGAAAAAGAGAGTTATGGTGTAAGTTCTTGGGGTGGGTGAGTAATACTGTATTGCAAAGCTCCACAGGGAAATTTTGCATTTATTTTTTGCATTACCATATTACCAAAATGCCTTTGGGAATCAAAACATTTTTTTAGGCCCTATGTGGCAGAAGTTTCTCCACTATAAGCAATTACTCTATAAAGAAAAAGTGCAGTGGTAGGGAAGATAAGAACTGGAAGCAATACTAAGAAAATCTGTTATGCATATTAATATTGCATAGAAATTTTCGTGGGAGATGAAATTGGATTTTAGAGTATTTATTTCTGAAATAAAAAAATGCTGTGCTGAATCTGTGGAGATAGCTGTAGATAATTTAGCTTTCTGAGCTCTCTTTTTTTTTTTTCTTTAATGCAAGAAATATGCTACTAGCGCAGTTCCTGGGCTCTGTAGACAAGGGAATGCTGATGGCATCCTAGAGAAACTTCCTCACGTCACTGGAGGAGACTGGAATTGTGGAATATGCTCGTAAACAGATTTTTTAAAAAGCCAAACAGGCTGGGGAAAGGTTAGTGACTTACCATAGAGCCACTGGCTCTAGGTCAGATATAGGTCAGATTCCAATAGGATACCTGGGTCATTGGTAAAGATTCCTGAAGGGAATGGATGGCAGGTTTTATAATCTTAATTTCAGCACAGCCTTTATCTCTGAGGAAAAGCTGCCTTCATAATAAATGAGATTTGTATTTAAACAGCCAAAATTACATACTGTTCCATCATGAAGTTCAACCTTCTCTCTCTCCAGGATTCAGGGGATGCTGGATTTCTGAAGGACAGAGCAAGAGAGGCTCCTGAAGGGAATGTGTAGCTCCAGAAGTTGTGGTGGCCTGGCTTATGCCATGCACTACAGTACTTGCAGGGAGCACTGGGTGTGCAGCTCCTAGAGTGTGCTTTTTCACTTAAAAGCAGCTTTTTTTCCCCCTCCAAAAAAGTCCATTTTAACCATGTCTGAAATGAATCTGAGAGATCCTGGTCACAGCAAAGCATAGGCATTGTTCCACCATAACTGATCTTGCCTGCTGCTGGATTTGGGTTAAAAGTCAAGCAACCCAGAAATTATATTTATCCATTTTGTTGATGATATGGCTGTGAATTTTTCCCTGAGAAGAGAGGGAATTGTCTTTCCTGCTTATTTAGTTGAATACCCACAATTCTTTAACTCCTTTCTTTAGAAATGGGGCAGGACAGTTCCTGTAAATTTAAGCATGTCATGTAAAAATCATGAGGAAGTACAGGCAAGGCTTTGTCACCAGCACTGAGTGGAATTTGATCACTGTTTATTGTATTGACATATTGGAAGTGGTTTTGTTGTCTAATGTGGTTGCTGATTGATGCTGGCATTAGTGTATGATTGCCTCTGAAGGATTCCTGTCTCCACAGGATCTCAGAACACAAAATTTTGGCAACACATTTTAGAGAAATGAAAGGATTGGCTTCATGAAAAAGTACAAAATAAGGCTGGGGTAGAGTTAGATGGTGATGAGAAAATCTTATGGACTCCAGTCTTCAGAAGCTCCCGCACCTTTTTCTCTTGACAGAAATCCACAATATAAATCGGAATTGGGGAATCTATTCAAGGCTCTCTGTTTAAACTCTTTCTGGGCATTGATTCCTTATCTGCTTCCCTTGTGAAATCAAGGCTTTTACTTTATTAGGGGTTATGCCTCGATAAAGCCATATCTTTGGAGGGATATTTTTTTCTCTTTCTTAACTGAAAGCAGTTCAAATCAGGAATATCTCAACAGAGACCCAGGAATAGAGAGTCTGCTGCTAATCCATTCCTGCTGTAATGTGTTCATAGGCAAAACTTGTTGCCTTTTCCACTGCTGCTCAGGAGAGGTGATTTGCCTTGTAATAAGGACTCTGAAAAAATTTAGAATGTGATATTATCTTTATTATAATTTTCTGTTTAATTTGTTTTTGTTTTTTTTAATGCACCTTAGTGTGTCTGTACTTATATCCATAGGATATATACAGACCATCTTACAGAAAACAACACCTGCTGCCTAGGGTTGACCCAAAAGATCATCTATTTTGTCCTTAAATATGGTCTTTGCAACTTGAAACGTTTTGTATTTAAGCACCTAAATTTGTTGAGAGCTGCTTCAGCAATTGCCACATGAGAGCATTTGAAAAAGAAAATTTGAGGGGAAATTTGACTTGCAAGAAAGTAGATTTGAGGTTAGAAAACAAAGAGACATTTCACCCTACTTAACCTTTCCAAAATGCTTTCTATTTGGTTTGTGTCAGTTCCTGTCCCCAGTAGCTGGCACCTTGTCCTTAGAGTATTCCCACACATGGAACAGACTGTGAAATTGTACAGAAAGACAGCAAAAGGCTTTAAAATACTTTAAAAGACCATTTTAAGTGGCTTTAATAAAAATATAGGATGCACTGTAGTGACTGGGTGCAGACTTGTTCAGACAAAATATACTGATCAGTGAGGGGTTACATTTGACTGACCCTTCTTTACACCCTTTCATGTCCTATTTTTTCCTTCCCTCTTGTTTTGCCCTGACCTACTAAACATTCCTTAAGTTCAGTCTCTCAGGCCCAACTCAATATCCTCAGCTGTCCTGTTCTTCTTGTTTCCTCCTTCTTAGCAGTTACAAATTCCTCTCCAAAGCTGTGCCTGATGATCCTTGGTGGTCCTATCAATGAGTGCTTTTGTTCTTTCCCAGTGCCTCTCTCTCTCCTGTGCACCTGGCTTGGGCCTCTGCATGTTCTTGTTTACAAATTTCTCCTTCATTTAATATTCTTTTGGAAGTGAAAGGGTTCTTGAGTTGATGAAGCAAAGGCCCTCAGTCTAATTGTAGTGGGAACAAACTTTCAAAAGAGAGCTCAACAGCACCAGGAACTCACCTGTTTTATACAGTTATAATCTTTTTATTTTGCCTGGATAGAGAGAATCAAGTCCTTATTTCCTTCCCTATTTACATATTATTGTTTTCAGCAGAAAATGGCTGGAGATGGCCCTGTTGAGAGCAGTGGTGCAAAGATATTTTCTCATCAGCCCAAACAGAGCCTTAGACTGGCTCTGAATGGGAAAGCACTCCTGAGATTGTTGTCTTTCTCTTCCACACAGATAATAAGCCTGAGCTAGAACCACCAGTGCAGATCAGAGATTAACATCTGCCCTTTGCCCCCATGTGCCTGTTAGGGGGAAAAGGCAGCATGTTCTCCCTGTGGAAAGAGAGGCAGAAGTGTACTGCCAAGCTGAAACAGAAGAAGAGCTGTAATGAGCCTAAAAGAAGTTGGGAGAGTATTAAGTTACACAAGTGACCAGAATCTGTAACTGATATTGAGCAGAACAGCATCTGTGTCCTCTCCCTGCTTCAGGGCCAACAAATCTCTTCACTCTCATAGCAACAGCCACACTGAATAGACCTGCAGGAGCTTTCATCACCTCTACCAATATATGACCCTTGTCCTGCTGCTCTTATCAGCAAGGACTCTATTTTCCATCACCTCTCTTCAGGCAGGTTGGACTGCCCTTCATTCTTTTGATGAACTAATTACACCCTTGGATGACAGGCCAGAGAGAGGGGAAGAAATATGCGGAGGTAAATATCATCTTGTGAGCAGGATAAATACATACAAGAGTTGGGAAACTGAATTTGACTTCTGAAAATGTGTCTATATGACAGGAAGGGGGAGGATTTGACATCCAGCATTCAAAGCCACATTGCAAAAGAGGGTCAGAAGGGGTTGGTCTTCTTTCCCTTCCAGGGAAGGCTTCTGGAGGCTGGGAAAGAAAACAAGATATGCTCTGCCTCTGGCTCATCTTGTTGGTTTGGAAGGCTGTGACTTCCTGTACTTCTCCTGCATCAGAACTTCTCTGTTTTGCAGGAGCTGGGCTGGGAGTGTAATTTGTTCTAAATAGTCTCTCCATTTTTCCTGCAGCCTACCTTCAGGCCCTGAAAGGCCACAATCAGGCTCTTTAGTCTTGCCCATTTCCTTTAAGGGTTGGGTCAGAGCTCTTTACCTTGGATTAAAAACATCTGGAAGAATCAGGGCTTATCACAGTCAAATCCACTGTTCCTGTATAATCTCTGTGTCTAATAATCATTCCTGTTCTTATCCCAGTCTGTGGGAATAGGACTTTACTGCTGCTGCCCTTGGTCTCTAGCTAGGCAACTCTTGTACAGAGTAAAGAAAATATGCATTTCTGAAAGTCCAGTGGCTCTGTTGCCCTTTGAGTCTTTAAAGGCATCAATTCCATCAGTAGGATTGGTCTTCAAAAGTGTTTCAAGCATCCAAGAGCATAAAATCCAGTGCAAAACAAAACAGTTTAAATTTGAGGCTGTCAAGGTGCTATATGAAGACTCCAAAGTCTCTCAGATTGCTTAAAGATTGCTTGGAGCTAATTGGTTGAGAGTTAGGTGCCTTTGAGAATCTGAAAGTACCTTGACCTTATTTTAGACCCTATATTCTGAACTGACACTTGCATGTAAAGCCATTTTGGTCTTCTAAATGGAATTCAAACAGAAAATAACAAAGCAGGCTGCCAAGGATACCTTCAAAGTAAAATAAGGGATACCTTCAAAGACAGCTTATTTCTTGTTCATTTTCCTATAACTGATAAAAAATGATAATGTTTTACCAGTTCAACTACTTTATTTTTTTTTTCTTGGTGTATTACTGTCCAATCAGAAGTTTTTTGATGAAGCAACAGTTCACCTGAGAAAAATCTGTTTTATTTTCAGGAAGAGCGGGACAAAGAATTGCTCTGCTTTTGAAATCTTCTCCTTTTGTTAGTAAAGGGTGCATTTGTACACTAAATCTTTCTTAAATTATTAGATGCTTATATAATAGGGGTTTTTATATGGATGTGTCTATGTCTTGCAGCACATTTGGGGGTAGTAATTTAAAAAAGAGGGTTTTTCCAAGGGAGAGAATTAAATCTGCATTGTCTGACTTATATTAGCATAGTACTCTATATCTGGCACCACCTTTTTAGTGATAAGACTTCATACCTTTGTCTCACTGTGTGGAGCAGCTTGTCATATGATTTTGTCTTGCTTTAGAGAATCAGAGCTTGCGGGTGCTTCATTTGTACTCTGAGAGCTCTGGAAATCTTTTCCCCCCTTCTAGCTCAAGGTTGCTCCAAGTGCATTGCTGATTTTATTCTGTTCTGCTCAAAGAAATCAAAGGGAAAACTTTACAAAGATTTCTTGATGACTCTCATCCAGAGTTTATGCCCTGTTGTGCTCTGAGTGGGTAGATTCAAGATTTTCCTTTATAAATTGAACTGAATCACACCTGGCTGAGGTTATTCCACAAAGCTGAACCAGAGTGTTGCTTGTGTGGAATATTGATTCCAACAAGTGAAATGTTCTTATGGAGCTCTAGAAGGTGATCATCCCCAAACCTGAGGGGCTCAAACTTAATTTGAAATTGCTGAATAGGATTTGTGTGATACCATCCCTTCCTGGGGACTAGGAGGAGACAAAGCAGCTGTACTTGCACAATAGTTCTGCAAGGAGGTTAATCTTTCTGGTTGATACATTCCAAGACTACAGAAAGACTGGATAGGATTGACTTCCAGAGTACCAGTAAACAAGGCTGTCTCTTCTGATTACCACCCTTATTTTCAGCATTTTTCCTTATCAAAATTAGGTACCATCAGATAGAGTCTCAGGGGTGGAGAAGGGAAACAGATTTGTGAGGCATCATCATCATCTACTGTGTTTTGTCATGCCAGGAGAGAAGTAGGAAGAAGGAGTGATAAGAAATTTATGTCTTATATTTTATTAGTCATCCAAGTCTTCAATTATTAGTGCTATACTAATGAAGTCTCTTTGGATTGTCTGACAGATCTTATGATAAACTCCTTAACAAGACAATAAAACTGGGAGGATGTCAATTGGGTAATTAGCTGATAATCAATATCCAGCAGCTGTGACGAGATGGCAGGCAGATATCAGGCCCTGCTCCAGGCTCAGGGTATTTTGTCGGTTCAAGTTTCGGGGAAGATGTTGCCAAAACAATAATAATTGCGCTGTGTGACAAGAGTTGGGATAAAGGAATAGCAGCCTAATAGTGACATTAATTTAAACTGAATATGTAGAAATCCTTTCTCCTACACAAATCATTATGAAGTGGTTGATCCTGGCAATTTGAGTTTTTTCTTGACATGGGCATTAGACAGGGAAGATCTGAAATGCCCTGAGTAGAACCTTAAACTCCTAAATCTCCAAAGAGCCAGGGATATCAGCCCATTTTACATTAAACATTTAATTATAATTTCATGGATGCAAACCTGATTGGATTGTTCCATTACAGTCTCAGAGGCAACTGGAACAGGATTTACTTCATTTATGTGTAGACATCAACAGCAAAGACAGACATAATTCTGGGCAAGATAACTCCCATGATATCCACAAAGAAGGAGCAGGAGTAGGGTGTAGGGAGCTGTCCCCATTCTGATGGAGATGTGGTGCATCCTGGAAGTCTCTGGTTCTGTTCATTACTTTTGGAGGTTAGGATGGCCACATCAAATGCCTGAGGTTCAGATAGATGAACCTCATTGTGATTAAGCACATCACAAATACCAATGAGAATAAGAACTTGCTTGGAGGGACTCTGTTTGTGTGGCAGATCTAATGGCACAATGATGTTTTGTGTAATAATACAAAGCTTTGTAAAATTCAGCTTATTCCAAGTATAACTTGGAGATAGAAAAGGGAGAGCACAATTTGTCCACAGAATGGACGTTAAAGATCATCTCATTCCAGCCCCCTGCCAAGGACAGGGACACCTTCCACTCTCCCAGGTTGCTCAGAGCCCCATCAACCTGGCCATGGACACTTCCACAGATGGGGCAGCCACAGCTTCTCTGGGAAACCTGTGCCAGGGCCTCAGCACCCTCCCGGGGAAGAATTTCTTCCTCATATCCAGTCTAAACCTGTTCTCTGTCAGTGTGAAGCCATTCCCTCATGTCACTCCAGGCCTGTAAAAAGTCCCTCTCCATCCTTCTTGCAGGCCATCTGTTACCTTTCACTGCCAATCCATGAAGATCCCAACACGATTTCTCTATATGATTTTCCATTGTGTTCCATTCACCTGGGTTGGTGAGAAACATACAGTATTGTGGACAGGGTATTTCCTGTGAAAATTAAGACTGAGCCCTATTCTTGATTTAACCACCTAAAAATGCATGGGGTTTTCATTTTTTGGTGGGTTTTTTTTGGCAAAATTCCTGAATGTCACAGAATTCCCTCCCATCCTAGTTCAGGGAAGTTCGGAGGTTTCTGGACTTGTGTGAGGTACAAAGCAAGCTGGAGGAGACAGGGTGGGCAGGCTGTGCTGGAAGCATTTCCCTATCATGTAGCAGAGGGGGACATTAAAAATGCCTCCTGCAAGTTTCTGCCCTTGCTAAAACCTCTCCTGATGACTGTGCTGTGCTGCAAAGCACCTCAGCAACTCCTTCCCTACAGCTTTTGTCAAGCCTGGCTTGCACTGGCCAACTCAAACAAGAAAAAGATGATCACTGCCTTCAGAACCTCCCAGAGGCTGAGAGACCATAGTTTGAGAATCAGCTCAAAAATAGGAAGTAAAGGTTAGGGAAAATAAAGAAAAAACCACAAAAATGGCAACCCATCAGAAGCAGTTGCCACAGTTTCTTGCATATTAAAGCAGGTTAGTGCTCCACAGTTGTACTGCTGGAAAAGTTTGACAGGTTTACACTGAAAGACATCACTTAGAAGTGTTAACTTCTTTCAGCTTAGCCTTATGGAGCCTTTTCACTGCAGATTATAATGCTGGCTACAGCCTTCATCATTCATTCTTAAAATGTGAGGTTAATGTGTAGCTACATTGGATATTAAGGGAAACAGATGGAGCAAGGAACACAGTGAATCATGGGGAATCTGTTCAAGAATTTTTCTCACTAAGAGGTTTTTTCCTTACTGAGCCTGCCTTAAGCATCAGAGCAAGCTCAAATCATCATCTAAATGCCAGTTCCTCTGCTCCCTGGTTGCGATTCAAAGTTTCCAGATAAAAGTTGGATTTGTCTTTTTGTGTTGGGAGGCACCAAGGAGAAGCAGCAAATTCTTTCTCATTGACTTTAAGCTGGATCTTTGTTCCTAGTCTCTCCTGAAAATCCCAGCCTTGACTTCCCTGATGACCTGCAGTATTGTGCATTGTAAACCTCACATGCAGGCCTGTTTATGTCAGCCATAAGAAGGCACTCCCAATTCCTAACAGAAGCCATACATCATATCTAAATTTACTGTAATTCCAGACTACCCATCAGCCTTCTGGCCAACTGCCTCAGGGCAGGGGATGGCTCTGTGGTTATATAGAAAGGGTTGTTGGAAGCACCAAGGGAGGTAAAACTGGCACAATTCCCACAGTCAGAAAGCCCAGACAGGACTTCCAATGCTCTTCAATCAGATAGGATGGAGGAAGAATGTCTCTGATGATCTCAGCTGGGACCTGATAACCTTCCAGAGCTGGATAAATAATAAATGGCTCCAGTGATGGTTGTCTCTGAAATGTGCTAATAATTTTTGTAGAATGGGCTGGATGGCATGGGTGTATATCTGTGCCCTCTAGGTGATCTAAAGTTTGTCACTGGTGTGTAAGAGAACAGAAAATGAAGGCCTTTTGTGAATCCAGTGGTTATTCCCTGGAGGACATGATCAAGGGAAGCATCACCACCTCTTGATGTTCTCAAAACTGGATGGCTTTCAGAAAGTAGAAATTTTAGCTCAATATCTCTCATTGTGTTTAATGAAGAAGCGAGTGGATGAAATTGGAATCTGTGGAACACAAAGAGATGGCACCAAGAGATCAAATGGCTCCTTTGTGCTTACATCTTTCAGAAAATCTTTTGCCTGTATTTTCTTTAAAGAGTTTGGAGCAAAACATTCTAGTCAGCTTCTGAACTGGTGAAAAAAATAAAAGTGATATTTTTTTTTCTTTCTATCATTACCCATTCTGAGAAAAACATTTTGGCTTGATTTGCTGTCATCTGATTTTCAAGTCTTTTTTTTTTTTTCCCATGGCTCATATTGCAGTAATCTGTACCCTTGGAACAAGATGATCAGAGCTTAGTATCTGCCCTTACTGAACTAATCCTCTTGGCCATGGTGTGTGGCAAAGTGGCAGCTCTGAAAGACTTTGGTATCTTCTGCCCTCACCCACTGGGTGGGATGTGGTTAGGAGCTGTGCTGTTTTGCATGGAGTGAGAGCAGAATATTCCCTGCTGTTCTCTCTGCAGGAGGGAAGGACTTCGCACCACCCCTTCAGCTGGAACGTCCTGCTCCTCTTGGCTTACCTCCACACAGGCAGGGGATGGGGAAGAGGGAATACGTCAGTCTTCCCATCCATCTTCAATTCCACCTACATTGTCTTTGGAATGCAAGGTACACTCAAACGATTTTAGGCCAGGAGATAAAAATCTAAGGCCTTTTTTCTTCCTCTGTAGCAGGGAAAGGAAACCCAGCTTCTACTAAGAGGGGTCAGAAATCTGTGTTGGTGTCAAGACTCTCACTTAGCTGACACAGGTAGTTTGTTCTTCCAAAAGGATCCATCTGGCCTGACTCTTGGTGTCTCCTGAGGCAGGAAAAGGCAGAGTTAACACACTGGCAAAGTCAGAGCTGGAATCCTGTTCCTGTTCTGCATAAGACCATAGATTTGCAGTGTCAAGGGTCAGGAACAGACTGGGGGAGGTGCAGGAAACCTCCTTCCTATTCTTTGCGAGGGGTTGGAATACTGTCCATTTGCTGTGCTGAGGTGGTGGCACAGTGGAAAACCTGCAGCTCCTGGGCTGGGCAGACAATCCCCTGTGTGATCCTGCATCAGGCTGTGTGTCTGTCTCTGCTTCTCTGGGGTCTTGGCTCTTGCAGTCATAGAATCATAGAATCCACTGAGTTGGAAGGATCATCCAGCCCAACTCCTGGCTCTGTACAAACACCCCAACAATCCCACCCTGTGCATCCCTGAGAGCATTGTTCAAATGCTCCTGGAGCTCTGGCAGCCTTGGGGCTGTGACCATTCCTGGGGACCCTGTTCAGTGCCCCAGCACCTTCCGGGGGAAGAACCTTTCCCTGATATCCACCCTAACCCTTCCCTGACACAGCTCTAGCCATTCCCTGTGTCCTGTCCCTGGTCACACAGAGCAGAGACCAGAGCCTGCCCCTCCTCCTTGTGAGGAAGCTGCAGAATTGCTGTAAGCTCTGGCCTCAGTCTCCTCTTCTCCAGCTGAACATACCAAGTGACATCAGCCCTCCTTTTGTGTCTTCACCTCCAGGCCCCCACCATCCTCCATAGCCTGACTGGATCCCTCAAAAGAAGTTGGTACTTACACAGGCCCGTTGCTTTATGTGGCACTGTTTGAGATATGAAGTGTGCCAAGTAAACAGCAAAAAAGAAAAAAAAAATGCCTTGTCCTCTCCCTGTTCTTGATCCTTGTAGAATAGGTGGTGGTTTTATCCAGTGTGACAAAGAATGGGGCTTTTCTTCCCTTTTCTCTGTGGTGGGTTTTGGTGATGGTGTTTTTGGACCACCTGACATATCTCTGCCACATTTGAGACCTCCCCTTAGGATTCATGTCACTCCCCAGTAAGACCCTCTGGGAGCTGGCAGGAAGCAGTGCAATACCAAACCTGTTGGTGACCTGGACAGATGGCCAAAGCCCTTTCTAGGCCCAAGGTGGCAGGAACCCTGCTCCTGATTTACACATCTGGAATTTCTGTGGCTTGAATGGAGGCTTTCCTCGCCTGTGAAGTGATGGGAGAGACAGGGTGAGCATTTGTCCCCTTCTCTGGCAGGTGGGTGTTGTGTGGCATGTGGCTTTGGTCCCCTGTGTCACCATAGTAACAGCAAGGCATTGTTTCCTGACAACTGTCAGGGTTGCAAAGAGAAAAGTCCGCAGCTTTGGTAGATGTGACATCTCTGACATCCTCCACTCACATTACATTGGGATGGGTTTGATGGAGAGAAGACAACCTGGCAGCCAAGTCTCATCTCCTTTGACCTGGCTGAATGCTGGATTTCAGAAATAATTACAGTGTCCATAAGACAATGGGAGATGGGGAACATGGATCCTCTTGTTTGCCATGCTTACCCCGTTTAATAACTACAAGTGACACTTCCTGCCCTCTGCTAGGAGATGAAATGATTTCTGGGAATAAAAACTATTCTCAAGGTAATGAGTGCTATCACTGGTCTTTGATGCTCTGGTCCCCCAGTCCATTTCAGAGGTGGCTTCACTGAGAAGGAAACTTTCCTCAAGCTGTCTGCTCTGACAGTGATTCATTCTTAAAAGAGTTTGCTTTCCAAACCCACCTGTCCATGGGGTGAAAGCTGTGGTTCAAGTGAGGCATGTGTGAATGTGGATGGGGGAAGGAGCAGCACGTTCCCTGAGGTGTTGCTCCAGCTTAGCTCAGTGGAATTCAGTGCAGTTGTACCAAGGCAAAACTAAGTGTGACACAGTGATGAACTGATAAATCCTATTTGCTCGCCTCTGCCCACTCAGAGGCAGAGCTGGGGACATCACTCGCTGCTGCTGCGTGCCAGAGCATGTGCAGAGGGAGCTGTTGTGCTCTCTGAAGTGCTCAGGAGACAGATGGTGGAGCCCACCCATTCTCTACAGAGAGGAGGATTTCTGCAGTGCCGTGGTGCTGGCAGACGATGCAATAGCAATGTTCTTAAATTTCACAGAGCTGATGGGTCTCAAAAGTGATATTTGATATTTTACCAGCGTTCTCTTCTGGAATCTTTTTTTTATGTTCCACAGCTGCCTGCACAGCTTTTGGCACAGCGCTGATGGTGAATAGGTATGCTCTGGCTGGACCAGCTCTTCCATTTAGGGTGAGAGTTGGACTTCAGGGGAGAAATAATCTTGGCTTTGCTGCTTTTAGGAGAGGAGAACCAGTGAAGTGATGTTCTTATCCCTTGTAAAATTCCAGCAAACCCTCTGTCTTAGCACAGTATGGGAGAGCTTCTGTTGGTTGGGAGTTGGGGCAGATCAGATTAATGGAGATGTCTTCTCTTCCCTAAATGGAAAAAAATTTATTTAGCTGTACAAGTGGGACTTGTGACAAGAGAATGAAGCCCAGTGTGATTTTGTAGAGGCCATCAGAAGTCCTGGGGACATTCAGAAATGCTCAGTTTCCCACCAATTTTTTTTTCCCACCAAAAAATTTCCTGCAGCTGATAGAACATTTGCATTGACCTTGGTGACAGTGCCAGCCTGGCAAATGAAAAGGACATGCATCACTAAGAGGAGAATTAAATTTACAAGGAATGCCTTGTATTTAATTTTCTGTTACTGCCATTTTTATCTGTCCCAGCTAATGCTTGTGTCCCTAGAAAGCCTGCCCTAGTGTTCCACTTTCTGCAGCAGGAATGGTGTCTGTGCTCACAGCAGGGGGGGCTTTCTCCAGCTCTTTTGTCAAACACTCTCATGGACCCCCTGAGCTCCTCCTTCCTTTGCCAGCTGTGGGGAGTGTGCAGCTTATGGATGTGGAGACTTCTGTCTCCTTCTCAGAGCAAGGAATCAGCCCAGACCCGACCGGTGCCTCTAGGAGCAGCTCAAGTGGAAGCTGTTCCCAGTTTAGCAGATTCCAACACAGGTTCCTCTGTGGTGGAATAAGGGGGAAAAGTAATCTCTTCTCTTGCAGCTGTCACTTCAGAGATTTTCAACCCTCTGTCTTATATACGCATGAGAGTATCATAGGCACAAGAGGCGTGGGTTACAGGTGTGTGAAATGGCTTCACACAGCCATTGTGTGAAATGTGATATTAAAGATATGTGATATTAAAGAACATATCATCTTCTTGATATTAAAAAAAATATACAATCTTGGCATAATTACCAGTGCAATAGTGACACTGTGGGTGCATCCAGATGTAATTATTGTTTTCTTCTTCTCCTCCCTTCCTTTTTGGTTGTATAAAACATCACTGCAGTTCGTTTTTCAGGGTTTTGTGCTCATTATTTTACAGTGAGTGGCTCTGCTCAGAAGTTTCTACCTGAAATATTCTAGAAGGTGAAGCTGTTTCTTAAAAAAAAAGAACAAGATGACCAAGAACAGTAATCTGTAAAGAACTGGTCCGATAGTCTGAGCAACCTAGAGCTGTTTGGAGTGGCAGAGGCTTAGCGTTCCTGAGTTGTGGGGGAAATAAATGATTGGATACCAGACCTGAGTCCTTGGCTTTTGGAGCTGGGCCAAGACAACTTCCTATAATTAAACCACAGTCGTCATGGGCATGACGACAGCTGGGCACGACCAGGTGATCCAGCAACCTCTCCTGTCCTCCACCAGAGATGAGGATGGAGACGGGGCAGAGCGAGAGGGGAATTTAGAATGAATGTTGTGACAGGTTGTGCCCCGTTCCGGGAGAGCCTGGGTTCCTCTGCCCTCTCCTCTCTGGCGGACTTTGCAAGGTCACCGCGAGACTGCCCGTGCTCCCGGAGCCTGTTCCTGCCGGCAGGAATGCGCAGTGCCCGCGGAGCTGGGCTCCGGCTCGGCACAGCACTCTGCAGCCAAGGCTCGATGACTTTGCAGATGCTGGTGCTGCGCAGGGAGTGACCTGAGCTGAGCCGAGCCACGATGCAGTCCCAGCCCTGGAGAGCTCTGCCTGCAGGAACAAGCCAATGGAGCTCAAAGCGGAGTTCCTCAAAAAGGATTTGCTTTACAAAAGGCTCGGGATTGATGCAGCTGGCTGAGGTGAGGATGCGTTTGTGTTGCAAAGGCAATGGGAATGTTCTTTTGTTCCCTGTGGAGACAGAGGAGCTTGGGAACCATGAGGAAAATGTTACTAAGAGCTCTGTGTGTAGGAGACATTTTGTAGCAGCAGATCCATCTCTGTATCCCCAAAAGACCTAAGTCAAGGAAATTCGAGCACAGCAAAGTCCTTTTTTGGCAGTATCCAGCAGCATTTCCTCTCCGGAGAAGTCCAGGTCTCTAGTTCTGTGCAGAGAAAATGTCAGGGCTTCATCTGTCTGTCTCCCTCCCTCCTACCAGTTGAGAAGACAGCAAGTACCTTTGTAATGAAGGATTAACTGTGCAATCAGATCTGTGTGCCATCCCCACATCCAAGCGCAGTCACACCCTGAGCATAGGAAAACATACTCATAGAATAAATCCAGGTCAGGTTTCAGGCTGCTGGCTTAGCTGTGGCCCTGACTTCTTGAAGTTAGAGTTTTGACTTGCTTAGCAACAGTAAAGCTGCGCTGCGGGTCCAAAAACCAGGACTGGAAAGTGCTGCTCCTGACCTCTCATCTGAAAGACACAGCTCCTGAGCCAGCTGCCACCCTTTGTTTCTCAGTTTTGATCCACAAAGAATCATCATGGAATCCTAGAATGGCCTGGGTTGGAAGGGATCTTGAAGATTATATCATTCCAGCCCCTGCCACGGACAGGGACACCTTCCATTATCCCAGGTTGCTCAGAGCCCCGTCCAACCAGGCCTTGGATGCTTCCACAGATGGGACAGCCACAGCTTCTCCAGGCAACATGTTCCAGGGTCTTACCACCCTCACAGGGAACAATTTCTTCCCAATATCCAATCTAAACCTACACTCTTACAATTTGAAGCCACATGCAGCCTCCAGCAAAAGCCCTCTGGCATTTCACCCCTTTAGCAAGGCTGGGAATGTGGTAGTTGCTGTGGGGTGAAAAAAGAACTAGGGAGACAGGGCAGTAGAAGCTTGTTTTGAATCCGTGTCCTTGGATACCAGCCCTAGGCCAAACCTAAGGAAGGGGACATGGTGACTGGGCAATGTGGGAACAGGAATGGAAAAGGGCTCTGGGCCTTTTCTTTTTACAACATGTCTCCCTAGCAGTAATCCTGTAAGGACTTGGAGTTCCCTCATCCCAAAAAGCAGCATTTCCAAGCCAATGCTAAATATGCCCTTGCTTTGCTTACCACAGGCACAAAGAAAAGAACCTGAGAAAAACAGTAGCTCCTGCTGCCAGCTCTGGAAAGCAGCAGACTTCTCAGATGTCAGGCAGATCTGAAACATCAAAGGGGCTTCTCCTGAACTAGCTGACCTTTTATTACCCATATCCTTCCACTAATACCCAGCAGATTATCTTTGCCTTGTTTTTGCTGCTGTGTCCCATGACCTGTGGAAACCCTCATGCTTTGAACATGCTCCATGATGACAGAGAGGTAGCATTTGCAGTGACTGCTCTGCTTCAGGTGGCTCCTCTGTGAATTTTCTTTTGGATTTGTGTGACTGGAACTGCCTCCAAGTGTGTTTCACCACCCACACACCTCCATCTGATCCTGAGCTATAGGTGAGCAACAGCTCAGCAGACACTGAGAGGGGGTTCTGCCCAGGGGAACCGTAAATTGCTGTGAGTACAAGGTGGCTGTGCTTACACATGGTAAGCTGCACGCCCAGACCACCAAGGAGAATAATTTCCAGTGATTTTCTTTCTCCTTTCAGCAGTCTTGCTGAAATCCAGGGGAGTGCTGGTGGAAATGGGTACAAAAATAGTGGTTTTGGGGAAGATGTTGCTGGTAGCTTCTGGATGTAACCATGATCATGAGAGGAGGCAGTGAAGGAAGGCCAGCACAGATGCGAGAGACCCTGTGCTTGCAAGCACTGCTCTGCTGTGTCTCAGATGTCAATCACTGATCTCAGCACAGGGTTCCTATGGAGATGGACAATGCTGCCACACACAGACTGCCTCTGGCTCTGCTCTCTGGGCTGTTAGCAGCTTTCTCCTTCCTGGGTCTGCTGCTCTGGTCCTGGGCTTTCTCCAAGCACTGCCTCCCACTGGCTTTGTGCTGCTCTCAGTGGTTCCTCTCTTGTGTTAGAATCTGCTGCAATAACTTGTACTGCATGAGCAATTCTTGAAATGTGCATTGAGTTTATCCTTAAGGCAAAGGACAGGCACTAGCAGAGAACCACCAGATTAACACCAGTCCCTGCAGGGAACTAGGGGCAGAAACTGCAATGTGTTGCTCAGGCCATTAGGAAACCCTGGTTTCTAGGGGAAGGGGGCAGTGAAAAATGTGGCTGGGTGGGCATGATGGACCAAACAGTGAGGGTCAGCTTCAGTTTTCCAGAGTCAGGACCCTGAAGGACTGTTGCATCCACTAGCTATCATGTCATGGTGTGGAAACCATTGGCTTGAGGTTGTGCCTGCAAAATTACATGTCTGATTCCCTCCCACTGTCCTTTTGCAAGCCCTCAACATCCACACAACTTGCAGCCTTCCAGCATCTGAAGGGAAAGATGAAAAGACTATTGACAAGGGCCTGGAATGACAGGACAAGGGGGAATGGCTTCACACTGACAGAGAGGAGGTTTAGATTGAATATTAAGAGTGAGCTTTCCCAGCTAGAAGTTAGTTTTTAATGCTGGACTAAATTATTGAATAATGAGGTAGAACACCTTTACAGCATCTTTGTTCCAGGAAGGATAGTCATGTTCTCTACAGACAGCAAATCCATGATGATTTTTATTGTTAGCAGAAACACAGATAACAATGGGTTATAGTTACCTCACTTTTGCCATCTTGTAGAAAATCCGGGAACTGCTGGATGAGACATAGAACTACCAGGCAAAGCTGTACTTGTAGGCATGAACTGCATGAAAATTAGCCTGTTAACTTGGCCTAGTCCCTTAAATATTATTGAAACAAAACTGGAACAATCCAGTTGGGTCCTGCAGTGAGATGTGTGATTTATGAAACCAGCTCAACATCATCTTAATGCCATACTATTAAATACACATTACTAAATTTGATATGTCCAGGAGCACACTGCCTGAAGGCCAGCATTCCCAGCTAATTCAGTGGCTTCTACTCTTTTTCAAACATATTTCATCATCATAGAAAAAGAGAAGAAGCACTGTTTTGGAAGGTTTCTCTGCTGGCTACAGATAAAGGTAAAATTGAACAGTCATAGCTAATATAATGTCATCTCACAGAATCTCAGAATATCCTGGATTAGAAGGGACCCACAAGGACCATCAAGTCCAACTCCTGGCCCTGCACAGAACCAGAGCCAGGGACAAGCATGGAAATGTTTAGACTTTCCCTTCTGGAGAAAGGTAGGCAAGGAAATGGTGTATGACTTCCTGTCCTTCATCTACCTAAGTTTCTGTGAGGTGACTTTTCCAGTGTTAATTAAGTTGAGTCAGAGTCTGAGCTGTGACAGGAATAATTCTTGAATGCAAAAAAATAAAAAAAGCAATAAACATATGAAACACAGTTCTGAAAGCTTAAATTGCTCTCCCTGATGCAGAGAAATATCTGTCTGCTAAGGTAAATGCCACCAAACAACACTGGATTCCTGTCAAAGTGGCAGCTGATGGCCATTCTGGGAGTGTGGCTACAATGGTTCAGAGCTGCCAGTTTTGGCCAATTTGTTTCTGTAGCATTCAAGCAGCAGTTCAAGTTGGCCTCTCTCAGCAGAGCTCATTCCAGGGACTGAGGGGTGGAAAATCCTTTGTCCTTATCTCTGCTGCCATGAGCAGGGACACCTCCCACTTGAATTTCTCCTAGGGTCTTTTCATGGGAATTATATAAGGACAGGAGCTTATAATTTTGGCTTGCAATTTTCATGCTTCTAATGAACAACAGCCAGCAAGGGGAATGAGCAAGTGGTTTATTGGTATGGGAACTTGGAAAACCCATGGTGTGCACAGCACTCTGCATCCAAGCCAAGTGACATCTGGTGATGCATCAGATGACACCGGGAGTACAGGGAAATTTGTGAGGATCACCACAGCATCCTAGAAAGTGCCCTTGGACCTGCAAGCTGCTCCATTACAAAGCCAACTACAGTTTCTAGGAATGATATAATCATGTGAAGGGAGACCAGGCTTAAATTACCAGCAGCCATCATTTGGAGGATGCAGCTGAGGTGTAAGCAGATAGCATTAGCAGGGTGAGCCAGAGTTCACCTGGGCTCTGTGCATGGCATTAACTGGGTTTGATGCAGAGCAGTTAGAGGGATGGGAAGCCAGAAATTCCTTGCAGAAGTGGGATGGCCAGGAGGTTCTGTGTCTGAAGCATGGCAGGAAGTGGTCAGTCTCTAGGGACAAATTGTCAGAGTTGCTGGGTTGGAACCTGGAGAGATGCACAGCAAGGAGGATCCCTGCTTGCTACAGTAGAACTGGTGTGTGATTCTGCTCTGGCAGAGAAACCACAGCAGGGTCCCAAAGTGCTCCATTTGGAGGAAGGAGTGCCTTGGTAGGGGTAGGATTAGTAGGATGCTGCAGGGAAGATCTGGAGATCATGGAAATAATGTCAGCATCCGCAGATCTCCATCCCCTCCCTGCTCATCCTTGACAAACACACTTCATCTATATTCTCTCCTCATTCCCTACTCCTAATGGTACAAGGAGAGTCAAACAGCTCTTATTTTATATACCTGCCCTATGACTCCTGAAGGGGAGGCAGTTTGTCTCTCACTAGAACTCTGGAAACATGGGGAAAATTAATTTAAATACAATGTTTTGAGGTCATGTTCTCTGATGGTGCAAATCAACACTGCCTCAATTAATTCAATTAGCAGTGCTGACCCTGGAGTCATAAATATTGGTGAGTCTCTCGCTCTGAGCTCTGTGGCAACATGTGGAAGATTTTTAAAAGAGCAATTTTCAAACCCCCCCTACCCCCATGCCCCAGTTTTTCATAGAATTCAAAAAAATGCTAAAAAAGGTTGTCAGTTTTTGGGTCGAAGTTCTGGAACAAAATATCAGCTGTACTTACTGCCAGACTGCATCTTAGAGCAACCCTCACAGGATGCACTCAACTGTCTTATTCAAAGGACTTTATTCACATTAAAAATCCCCTTGAGTTTGATTAACAAATGACAAATAAGCTGCTCCAAGTCCTTACAGGAATTCTGAAGGATAGATCAGTGTGGGGGCATGCAAGGACTTTCATTTCTTCTTAGAGGAAATCCTGCCACCTCCTATGCATGGAGAATTGCAACAGAAGGATTCATATCCACAAAAGAAGTGTTTCCTGTGCATTTGAGATGGCAACAACAGACAGGATTCCCTCTCAGCATACACACATCCTCTATAAATGCATGGGAGTCCCAGAAGGCCTCAGTGTCCACTGTTTTGAGAGGTTTATTATTTTGGGGAAGGGACAGACTTAATTTTAATTTGTAAGTGCAGCAGGTCTCCTCCCAGACACTGACAGTCAAAATCCATGAGGACTGGATGTCATTTACCATCATTTCTCACAAGAAATTGAGGGCCAGCACAATCAGGGTCAGATACTGAAGTAATAACGGCTTTCACAGTAACAACCTGTCTTTCATTTCTAGATCCTCATGCTTAGCTCACTCAAGCAGCTTCAGATAAATCCTAATTATTATAGAAAAAAATTCTAAGTCAACTTAGTCAAGTGGCAGAAATCCCAGACTGGTAAAAGGGTTGAAAGGAAAGAAAGCAGTCATTTCTATGCCATCTTTCCCTAAAATATGCACATAGGAAAAAAGAAAGGAAAGATGATATATAACTGGTCTTCATTCAGCCTTTACTTGAGAGTTTCCTTACCTAAATTTAATAGTTGATGCAACAACAAATATCACCATGAACGATGGCACAATGGCAGTCATAGCTTAAATATCCAAGTCTGTTTTTCAGAGAAAGGTTTCTGGGGGCATTTATCCTTTCTTTTCCCATTCTCTGTCTCTGCAGTAGCAGAAAATGCAGCAAATTCCCTGCCCGGTGTGATTTTTAGACTGGATGTTGGGAAGCATTTCTTTACCAAGAGAGCGGTGAGACCCTGGACCAAGCTTCCTGAAGGAGTGGTCAATGTCCCAGGTCCATCATGGTTTGAGAGGCATTTGGACAATGTCCTTAACCTTTGGTCAGCTCTGACGTGCTCCAGCTGTTGGACTGGACTGGATTATTGTGGGTCCCTTCCAACTGAAATATTTTCTTCTATTTTGTTCTATTCCATTCTATTCTTGCAGTCATTGTCTTCTCTGTGAATAGGGAAAAAAAAAGGGAATGAGGGTCCCAAGGATATGGCTGTTCCCTGAGGCTGTGGGCAGGAGATTTCAAGTGAGGTTGATGCCAGAGCAGTCCCCACATGATGTTAAGGAACTGCAGATCAGCAGTGAAAGGCATTGACAGCACTGCAGAGGTTGTAGTCCCAGGACCTGCCTGACTTGAACCTGACTCAAACCAAATGCAGAAGCTGCTCATGAGCTCCAAATCTGGTGTTTAGTTTTGAAAGCCAGAAGGAACTTTCCTTTCTCCCTGCCTTCCCCTTCTCCTGCATGCAAGACTTTTGCCTCAGTGACTTTGCTGTGTGGGCTGGGAGCAAGATGCTGGGAGTGGGATGTCAGTCTCTGCTTCCCACCCTGCTCCAGGATGGGAACAGGAAGGGTGCCACTGTGGTGGGAGTGCCATCACTTCCCTGTGGAGGCTTCTACTTCCAGAAAAGACAGAAGCTGTGTTTGCATGCAGGGTATCTCTGTTTTATGTGTTCAGTAACTGTATTCCATCTGAGTGTGCATGCTAAACAGAATGCTGGTAGTAGCAGAAATTCCATCAGCTTGAGGAGAGTTGTCCCTTACTTATGTCCATAAGCTAAGAAACTGAAATGGTGGGGGGGTGGGGGGAGGGGAGAAGTTTGGATTTTTTTCCAGTGTCCATATGTTTTATTGCATGGCCTCCAGCAGATCAAGGGATGAGATTCTGCCCCTCTCTGCTCAGTCCCCCTGCAGAGCTGCCTACACCCCTGGGATCCCAGCACAGGAAGGACAGGGAGCTGCTGGAGCCAGGCCAGAGCAGGGACACCAAGGGGATCAGAGGGCTGGAGCAGCTCTGCTGGGAGGAAAAGGTGAGGGAATTGGGATTGTTCAGCCTGGAGAAGAGAAGCCTTTTGGGTGACCTCATTGTGGCCTTCCAGTGCCTGAAGAGAGCCCACAGGAAAGCGGGAGAGAGACTCTGGACAAGGGCCTGGAGTGACGGGACAAGGGGGAATGGTTCACACTGACAGAGAGGAATGTTAGATTGGATATTGGGAAGGGATTGTTCCCTGTGAGTGTGGTGAGGTCCTAGCACAAGGTGCCCAGAGAAGCTGTGGCTACTCCATCCCTGCAAGTGTTCCAGGCCTGGTTGGATGAGGCTCAGAGCAATCTGGGATAGCAGAAGATGTCCCTACCAATGGCAGGGGATTGGAACTGAATGATCTTTAAGGCCCTTTCCAACCCACACCTCAGCCCTGGGTGTCCCTGTGTGCAGGGAGGGCTCCGAGCAGGGCCCAGGCTCTGCTCCAGGGGCCCAGCAATGGCACCAGAGGAACGGGCAGGGACTGAGCCCAGGAGGTTCCACCTGGGCAGGAGGCAGAACTTCTTCACTGGGCAGTGACTGAGCCCTGAACAGATTGTCCAGATAGGGTGTGGAGTCTCCTTACTGGGGATATTCCAGACCCCTCTGGACACAATCCTGTGCCCTGTGCTGTGGGATGGCCCTGCTGGAGCAGGGAGGTGGGACCAGCTGCCCCACTGTGGTTGCTTCTAACCTGAGCCATCCTAGGATTTTGTGATTCTGTGAGTGCAGGTGTTCTCATCATCTGTGTTAAAATCCTAATTTAGAAGCCACATATAAACTCAGTGTTAAATTCTTGGTGTGTTGTACAGAGACTGAGGAATGAGGGGAAGTCTCCAGAGCACAAAACTTTAGATTGCAGTCTCCAGTGAGACAGGAGGAACACCTTCCTTCTCCAAGAAGGTGTAACAGGATCAGAGAATGTGATACTGTATACATTTCTGTGGTGGTCTGAGCTTGTCTAAAGGATATTGGTGTGAATGTCCATATTGCATGTGAAGGTAAGGTCTTTCCAGAAGGGCTAAAGCAAGCTGCTCATTGGAGAGTTGGTGCTGAAAATTAAATTTGGGTGGTGGATCTCATCCCCAGCTGTGGTTTCTGGATTGTTATCACCTCCCTTTTTTCAGGTGGTTCCCCCTTTTTTTTGAGGGAGGAGAACAATTTGCAATGGAGGCACGCTGAGGTGCTCCACCTCCATTACCAGAAGGCTCATTTTTGCTTTTTATTAAGTACAGGAGCTGAGTACTCCTTCAAGTGCAATAGTATGGCCCCAGTGTCCTGTGAAACATATGGGCCCAGGAGAAAGGCCTGACCTGAGCCTCAGCTGGTGTCCACTGACGTCAGACCAGCCACACGTGCTCAGGGCAGCTGAGGGAGCCTGTCTCTGCGTGCAAAGCTAAGCTGTTTGCCTCAAGGGCAGACTCAGCCAGGCTGAAGGACTTGTTTTAGGATGAGATGGGTGCTTCTGTACTTCCCATGTAGTTTTTTTAAATGTTTGCATCAGCCTACTGATGTAGCTTTGAGAAAGAGAGGAGGGAAGCCTTCCCTAATGACTCCAGGCGTGTGTGTATCCTTTAACAGCCCCAGGAAGGGAATGCTGGCTTCCCATAGTGAGAGTTTCCTGGAGGGAGAAGCTGATCAGCTTCCCAGGGTCACCGAGTCCTCTGGCACTTCTGCTTTGTTAGGACGAGTGTGCCACAGACACTGAGGCTCGGATGGTCTCTGTTACAGCCCCAATTCTACAGCTGGGGAGAAGCAGCATAAATTACTGCCTTCCCCTGTTTGAAGGCTCATCCCAGAGGATTTGTTTATCAGCTCTTCCACATGCCACATTTCAGCATGAAAATTCAGGGTATTACAATGCCAGCGAGAATGACGTTTAATTTTAGCAGACACCTCCTTGCTGTGTGTGGGAAGATGGGCTTTGCTGGGCGCTGAAGCGCACAATAAGGCTGTTATCGAACATTCCCATGCTGGTGGGAATTAGAAGCAGCACAGTTTTAAAAATCAGCAAAGCTGTGCTCACTTTAAACCAGTCTGCTTTCCAAGTCTTCACCAGGGGAATTTTGCATTTGCTGTCCCAAGAGGCAAATGGAGGACTGAGGGTCATATTTTCTCTGGAGCCACATCAGTTAATATCTGCTGAGCCCCTGACTGGGAATGCTTATTCCACCAAGTGTGTCAGGTTTGCTGCCCTGTTTTGCAGTAACTCGTGCAGTGCCTGAAGCAATGCATTAAACCAGGGCTGGATACACCAGTGACCAAGCAAAAACAGGCTCAGTTTCTCAGGAAAGAAGGACTTTTTGGATCACCTCTACAGAGAGGGAGAGGAAGGGGAAGGCAGGGAAGAACAGCGCATGAAGGAGCTGTGTGAGAGCGGGTGCAGAGGAGGATGAGTCACCTCCAGGCTTCAGCTTGGGTGGCAAGAGAAGCACTTCCACCTCCAAAACACCTCCTCCCCTTGCTTTTTCACTGCCTTGCTGAGCTCAGGTTCTGCAGTGACTCCCGGATCTGGGCTCAGAGAAGGACGATGGCAGTGTCTCAGCGTGGGAAGGTCGGGGCAGGAAAGCACACCACCTCCTGTGGGGATGTCACAGCCCTGTGCCATCAGTAGCTGGCAAAGGACTGGCCACGGGGCTCTGGGTAAGTCAGACTCCCTCATGTTTGATGTAGTCACTTAGCACTCAGCACTGGGGGAGGCAGCACCAGCAAATCAAAGCATCTCCAGGTCTTTACACTCACTTTGCTTGCTTGATGTCCCACACAGAGAATTACCTCACAGAGCCCTCAGCCAAGAGCTTCACAGCTGCATATTGCAAGTACTGCCATCGATACCCAGCACTGGGGCAGCAAAAGGGATATTTCCCCCAATTTGGACAATGACACTCAGACATAAAGTCTCAGCTAATTGTCTGGGCTCTTCTGGGTGCTTTATTTTGTCAGTACAAAACCAAAGCACGGCTAACTGGTAATTCATGGCAAAGCTGACAGGCACAGTGACTCAACTCCCACTGGTTTGTCTCCAGAGTCTATGGGGTTGCTGAAGACATCCAACTTTCAGGTGGGTAAATTTAGGTGAGATGAATCTTATCCCAGAAAGCAATTTCTGCTGCCATGTCTTGCCTTCCTCTGCAAACATCTCCAGTGAGAGGTGTGTGGTGACTTGTGAAGAAATGTTCTCTTCAGGATGAAGCAGCAGCTCTGAAATGAACATTATGAAATGTCAGTGGCTCTAATTATTAGACCTGGACTGGGAGATGTCAGGTATAGAAAACCACAGTCTGAATGCTCAGCTTGTTTTTACCCACAGAAATTCACTTAGAGACAGATCTCAGGGGTTACTCTGAAATCCACAAAAAAGTTGTTTCTATACAAGCAGAAAATTTGCCTATCAGAGCAAAGCAGAGTGATCAGGTGGCCAAATCAATATGAAAACTAACCAAACCAAAACAACACTCCCCACCCCCAACCCCCTGCCAACACACTACAAACAGCACTATTGTTTTGGAAATACCCACCTCTTATGATTACTTTAGAATAAAAAAGTATTACTCTGGTAGCATTAATCCTTCATGCATAGGTGAAGTACTTTTTCCAGACCACTAACACCAGTGAAGATGTCAGATATGCTATAGTATCAAAACAATTGCACAAACAAACTAGATGTGAATATTTATTCCTAAATTTCTATTTATTCCTAACTTGAAACCAGCTAGCTGGTTGTCTGTTCAGTAAATCCCAATCTAAGGCAATATTACACAAGTGATCAGTCCATGGGTTTTAAAGAGAGCTGAAGAAAATTGATAATATTCATAAATATTAAATAATTTGCTTATTAAGGGTTTTCTCTTATTAAACTGCTGAAAAGTTGCTTATTTGAACTTGTTCTGCCATTGGCAGAAAGTTGTCTTCAGAAGCTGATATTAAATATGTAGAAACTTCTTTACAATCACAGTGCAGGTTTGTACTTGTGGTACTCTTATGCCACTGACATAGTGTAGAGTTATCCAAATGTGCAGCACATTACAGGCCTCTAGTGGTAGAAAGGAAAAAAAAACAACTAGCTTAGGATCCATCCTAACTGTAACAGTTCCTGATGGTACTCAATTCCAGTCTTAATAAATTACGCAATGCTTTCTGTTTATAGATTTGGCCTTTTAATTTGCTCACCTGAGGGAAACGGAAATTGAGCAGAGATCAGAGATGTCAGTGACAATTCTGTTAATCTGAAAGAAAAAAACCAAAACAAAACAATGAGAAAGTAGATTTAAAAAAAAAAAAGGAAAAGAACATGGTGCATAGCCCTAGTCTTGCTCAATTAATTAATTAATTGCAGTAGCCAAAAGAGGTAGAATGCTGCGAGTCCGGCAGGTTACAATCATGCCACACCACACCTGCCTGGGCTCCAGCCTTACCCTTTTTTCTGCCAGGTCTGTGTGGGCACAGGACTCTGCCAGTCTATCTCAAAGCCTGTTTACTATCACCTCCCTGTCAGATTCAGGTGAGAGTTTTCCAGGAGCATCCTCCTTTCAGCCCTTGCAAAAGGAGCATATCCTCCTGCCAGGGTTGATCTCAAAGCATTTAACGTTTGATTGACTCAGCACAAATTTATTTATTTTGCACAAAGCACAAGGCAGTGACTAAGCAATCCCCACAGGGTTTTTTGGTGATTTGGTTTTGGTTTTCTGGGGTATTTTTTTGTTTTGGTTTGGTTTTTTTAATTACAAATTTATCTCTAAGATCACTTATAATATTCTCAAACTCTTCATTTCTGAGATAAATATGATGCAAACTTACACTACTCAAAACTCTCAGCATTTTACTACGTTTTTAAGGGAGTTAACACTGTGGAGAGGAGTACTATATGTAAAAAAACAAAAAGGTGAGAAGTGACAGAAGTAATTGATGTTTTTTTCCCCCTTAGGTGCTCTTTATTGGAAAATGGGGTTTGGTCACTGGTTGCTGCATTTTGATGGAGGAACAGGCAAATTTAAATGGCTTCAGAAGAGATCAAATGAAAGGCTGTATATCTAGGGACTAAAGAGCTGTGGAGGAAAAGCTTAAGGTCATAAAAATCTCTGTATGAGCAAAGACCATGGAAGAAATGATGGCAGAAGAGGGTGAAATTCTGTTGAGGATGGTATTCAAATCAGAACATCATATTTGGCAGTGAATGCATTCCTTTAAGATGCATCATCCTGGGCTTAAGCCTCTTTAGGCTCTTGGATCTATGGAAGGGACCTGGTCTAGTGGAAAGTGTCCCTGCCAATGGCAGGGGTGTTGGAACTGGGTGATCTTTAAGCTGTCTTCCAACCCAGGCTACTCTATGATTTACACTTGCCAGTCCTGTCCAGGGGATATGTGAGTTGGACCGTTTTGGTACAAATAGTGCCAACATTTCTCAAACATTCCCTCTCATGACCCACAGTGAAAAAAATCTTTAATTTAGCACAAAAGTCCAGTTGCAGGGCATCTTGAGTGACATCTCACAGCAGTTCTGCAGCTTCCTCAGGAGAGGAAGAGGAGGGGCAGGCCCTGATCTCTGTTCTGTGTGACCAGGGACAGGACAGAGGGAATGGCTGGAACTCTGTCAGGGGAGGCATAGGGTAGGTATCAGGGAAATTTTCTTCCCCCAGAGAGTGGTGGGGCACTGAATAGGCTCCCCAGGAATGGTCACAGCCCCAAGGCTGCCAAAGCTCCAGGAGCATTTGGACAATGCTCTCAGGCACAGGGTGGGATTCTTAGGGTGTTTGTACAGGGCCAAGAACTGGACCAAATGATCCTAGAATCCAAGAGAGTCTATGATCCTATTGCTAAATCAGCTTTTAGAACAGATTTCTTGCAGCTATTAAATGTTCTCAAGCATAGAAGAAGAGACTGTGATGCCTGAGACATGGCTAAAGACTCATGGCTTCATGGCAAAAAAAAAAAAACCAAAATCAGGTAATAAAATAACTGGCATAAGTCCCTAGTCCACAGCTGAGTCCTGGCATCTATGGCTGATTTCCAGGTAGCACAGAGAGAATGAATTCTTGCCTGGGATCTACACGATATTCTGATAATCCATTTAATTGAGGTATAAGGGCCCCAACAGAGGGGATTTCCTCATAGTGCTGAAGGGTGGGTTATTCTACTAATTTAGGGCCACAGCTGGACTGTCCTCTCTATGAGAAAATGCTGCCATTCACGGGGCGGAAACCTTGCTGCACCCCTCCCACAGCGCTGAAGGAGTGTCACCAGCTCCCCAGGATACCACTGCAAGCTCTCAAATGTGACATAAGGCACTCCTCTCATCACCTCTTACTGCTGGCAGCTGGTTTTTGGCTAAGACATTCCCCCACTGGGGAAGGGGCTAGGCAGGGGAGGCCATGAAATCCTGAAGTGAATACTTTTGTAAGCAGATGGGAGGGATCTGTTGGTGACTTGTGTGGAGGGCAATTCTGGCACTGCCTTTGGAGATGCTTTTCCAAGGGGCAGCAGGAAACCTCCAAATCTCTCTTTAAATCTTTCTTACCTACTTAGCACAGAGATGGAACTATCATCCTGGAGCTCAGCAAATTATCCTAATTTCAGTGCACAATCTCTGTAGTCTTAAGGAAACCCATGAGCCATGTAGACATTCTTTTGCAAAAGGAGGCCCCTTTTTCTTCTGTCTGCTTTCTTTATATCATTAGTTTGGGCCTTGCTTGCTACAGTCATTATACCATATTCTAATTGTCTAAATCTCCTCCTGACAGAAAGTCATTAAAAGGCTTCCTTCATCTGCTCTAAGACAGATGAAGACAAATTGTACACCTTCCATTTTTTTAACAGAGTGTATGACCTACATCCTCAGAACCAGGCTTTCTTTCCAAGGTAAGTGCCTGCTCTGTACTCCATCATATCTCCTGTGGCAGAGATCAGCGTTTTCCTTTCAGAGGGGTGGTTTGTTGCCTTCAAGCTAGGAGAATCCTCTACCATTGTGTTTTTCCCACACTGGTATGTAGAAGATTGTGTCGCAAAGCACTGTATGGCAAGAAGGACTAACCCACCATCCAAAGCAGCATGCACAATCAATCCCAAATGGATCAGTTACAAACTTCTCACAGTGGTCAAGATAAAAAGGAAGGATGAAGTCTATTGAAGTACCTTGAGCTAGCCCACATCATCCCTCAGGATTTGGCCTGTAGCCTGGAATCATGACAAGACCAGTGCCTGTAGGCCAGGTTTACTTTCCCTAGGACTTCATGCAGTTGCAGGGGAATAGAAATCAGGAAGAAAGGAAATTCCTGTGTGCTACTGTAGCTCATTTGTTGCCACCTTTACCAGGACTATACTTGCCAGCCGCAGCGATGATATTTACAGTTCTTGTCATGAACAGATTGCCTTTCTGTAAGGATTCCTAAGAATAAAACAGTAATTAAACCTCATAATGCCTTGGGGAGTTGCAAAGGAGTCATGTCACTTTTATAATGCAGCTCTGCAGCTGTTTGACTGTGTATGGCCCTTCTAATATTGACTGATTCACCACAGGCCCAAGGAATCTGAACTGGAGGAGTCCCAACCACATTCTTTTTCTGCAATAAATTGAGGGAGAATGGCAGTTTTTTCTCCAGTCAATCACCCACGCTGTTCTCAGAGAATCCCAAAATGGTTTGGGTTGGAAGGAGCCTTAAAAATCATGCAGTTCCAACCCCCTGCCTTGGGCAGGGACACTTTCCACTACACCAGGTTGCTCAGAGCCCAATCCAACCTGGCCTTGAACAGAGTGATCATGACTTTGAGAGCAGTACATAAAATCCAGCCAAATTCTAGCCCAGTAGAAATGTTTCCATTTTTTCCTGTGTGGGGGAGTTTGTTGCCTCAGTAAGGATTTTATGTCACATGTCTTTTGTCATGAGTTACTTTAACTTAAGGTGAAATTTTCTATTTTACACATAGATAGAGATTCAGGATGGATCATAACAAAACTGAATCTTTTTTTGCTATTGAAAATATAAGGCAATTTCAGGAAGGTGTCTGCTGTTCTCCACACAGTAATTTCTTTAGAGGACAGAGGTCAGAACACTCTGTGCTGCATATTGGCTCCAAAATCCACCATTGGAAGTTGGAAAGTCAAACTGCTCATTTTCTGTCTCCTAGAAATATCTGCTCTATTTGGCTTCCAGATCACCGGGAGCATCTGTACCAGATCATTAGAGGAGGAAAGAGGATTTTGCATCCTCAATTTTTATTGCTGCCATAAATACTTTGGTAGTCATTGCACAGGGAATCAGACTCTGCAGAGCCTGCAATCTGCATGTTAGACACGATCCAGTGCATTGCAGGCATGGGCATGAGAGAGGGAGGAGCAGGCAAAATGGGAATAAAAGGTGAAGTGGAAAGAGTTGGGGATACATCACGGTCTGGTTGACCACCCGCAATTTGTAGGCATAATTAGGGGGAAAGGTTTGATGATGAAAAGGAACCATACCAATTTCTGTGGGGATGTTTCTCCAGGTGTAGGGCAGGAACAGAAGGGGATGAAAGCATCGTACCATCCCAGAGGGATCCAGATAAGTTTAATTTGGTGGACGCATCTTTGCAGAGGGAGGATGATATGGGTATCTGCCAGGCAAACAAAAAAAAAAGGAAAAGTTGTCCTAAACTTCCAGAATCCCCATGAGGCTAACAGATGTTGATGTGGTAATTCAGAGCATCTGATTTAAAAAGAGAATACATTATTTTCTTTCAGCAGCAGCATTACAATTACAAGAACATCCTCTTTCCTACAGCGTGAATCCCAGACATTTGCAGGTGGCCTGGACAACATTTGTGCACCATTTAATGTCTCTCTTCAGCTTCTGAAGCAGCATCTGTTATGACTGGCTTATTTGATCAGCTGAGTGCACATAGTGGAGGAATATCAGAAACTAGAGGGGTGGGGGGGGGGAAGGAAAAATAATCCTTATAATCCTTTCTCCAATGGCAGTGGATATTTATTGGCAAGTTTTATTAAGTGCTCTCCCTTCAATAGGAACAGCTGGTCAGAATTAATTTCTCAGCTCAGTGCTGTTGGTGGGTTTGTGTGGGAGTGAAATGGAAGAGGGAAGTTCTCAGAAGCACTGAAACATTCAAGTATTACCAAGAGACAGGTACATGGAGATTCTGTATTCCCTTGATTAAATGGGAAAAAAAAGAGACAGCAGTCATCAGCCCTGTGCTCTCATTACGTGGGTACTGCACTAATTATAGCAGGAATTCAATCTGTGCTCTACCCATGGCTCCAGCATATTGGAGATGCCATGAGGTCTGGGTTTGGAGATCCACAGGCTGCATCTATTGGACAATCAAGTTTGTTCAGTGTTCTTTGTAGAGCTCTAGGACTAGAACAATATTCCTGGTATCCCTTGGATGTCTAAATGAAGGCTCATTACCTTCTCCTTCTTGTGGCTTCTCACTTCTTTTATGCCAACATCTTGGCATAAAAACCTTGTTGCTACCATGATGCCTAAAGTTTGGTTTTTGGTTTGTTTGGTTTTTTGTTTTTATTTTTGGAAGAAGTTGTTATTAGCCAATTGATCAATACATAATCTTAAGCTCATTTCTGGGAGGTTTTTGGATGATGCATTAAATTTTGGGATCAGCATTAAGTTCCTTCTCCTTGCCAGTCACAGTATAATTTTGAAATAACACTGATTCAAGACATGCTGAAAAGACAGCAGATTTTGAGATGAAAGCCAAAGGTTTCTGAGTTCTCTAGGCCTAGGAGTTACTTGGGAATGCATTTTTGGAGACAGGGCTGTTTCAGGCTCCCACAACCAATACTGATGCTTGGCCATAAAAGCACATCACAAGAGAAGGTTCCTATCTCAAAGAACTGATCAAGTAAGTAGGCAAGGCTGACAAAAGGTGGGCCTAGAAGCAAAGAGGACGCAATTCAGATGCCTGTACATAGGTAGGTGCCCAGTGCCACTGGAGATGCCTTAAGATAGGTCTGACGGTAATTTACACAAGAGTTGATGCAGTCTCCCAGTCCTATGCACAGAGACAGTCTGCTCAGTAGATCTCCAAAAATCCCTTCCTGTAATCTCTTCTAAACCTTTCAAGCTCTGTGCAGTTGGTTGCATGGTGCATAAGCGAGGCAATCAAGAAACAGAATCCCTGTGCCAGAAGCATCTTCAGCTGCTTCACTGGGCCTCTTAAAGGCTTCTTTTTGCTGTGAGTTTGGATTTTTTCATGCACAAGAGCTTTGTGGATTAGACCCAGATGTACTGGAAAGTTTGGTGAGGTCTTCAGAGTGTTTTAGTGTTGGCTGATTGTCACCTGAAACCACTGTATTTCCCCAGAAGCATATATAAACTGGTAATTGCATATTAGCAAAACTAACTCAGCCATTCAATTATTATTCTGTGAGAAATTCTATAGCTGTGAAAACATCTATTATTGTTTTCCCCATTGCTGAGAGAGTACTCATAAAGCCAGCTGTCATTTATTTCTGCTGCAAGCAATTGAGAGCTGAGGTGGTTGTTAAAAAGCATGAATTAGAGGAGATGACATGAACCTCCCTTGGCTATATATTCACAAAGGTACAATTTCAGGAGTTCAGAGCTTGCTCTGGAGCACATTTGCCAAGGAGCAAGGTAGTGCTTCATCTGCTAGAAGTGTTGACGATATGATCCTTGAACTTCTCCTGACTAGTAAATGTGTCATCCCATAAGCAGTTTGTTTAGCAAGAGTCCAGATATAGATATGAGCTGAGGAAGAGATCTGTGGGTTTGTCACCTTCCTTCCTGTTCTGTGGCATCCTCAGCTCTGATATTTACCTCTAATTGAAGCCAGATCCATACATAAGTTACCAGTATTTTTTATTATCTGCATATAATAAACTACATCTGAATATCTGCATGCTTCAAACACTTGAGCAGCTTGATCCACTTGAATTGCATAGGAAGCAAATTTGATGCCATTCAGGAGTTCCAAGGGCCAGGTATGTGCAAGTTTTTTGCCCCATCCCTGGAAATGTCCAAGGCCAGGCTGGATGAGGCTCTGAGGAAGCTGGGCTAGTGTGTGAGGAAGTGAGGAAGCTGGAAGGTGTCCCTGCCCATGGTAGGGGGGTGCTCCTGGATGATCTTTAAGGTCTCTTCCAACCCAAACCATTTTGTGGTTCTGTAATCTGCCAGGTCTCTGCTGCGGGGTTCAGAGCAGCACCGTGACATAGCCTGTGTATCCAGATGAGAGTGGCCCCCTGCTCCTTGCCTTTCTCAAGCATTAGAACAGGTCTCCTTTGGTAATGTGTCCTTTTAGTACAGTTCTGGTTGGAAGCAACAGCATTCACAGGACCAAAGAGCAAAAGCTGTATACTCTAGAAGCCCTCAGGATTGTTTTCCTGCTGATATTTGCTATTGATAATGATATTGTGGCAATCACCTCTAACCTATGCTGGAGATAGCCAGATTTTTCACTGGTTAATATATTTTTTCATCTCGATGGAGTTGTCTGAGCTGTCACACATTCTACATAACTGAGTTCCTTATTACTGTGCCTGTCATTCATGTCCCTGCAATCCCCTTTTTTCTTGCCAAATCACTGAATGAAAAACCCAATTCAATTCACTTTGGCACTAAGAGCTCCCCTAATACTATTTCAGTGAAGGAACAATGTTGGGGGTTATTTTTCTACTGAGTTCTTGCTGAAAGTAAAAGTTCTGAGGCTTTTGTGTGCAGTCCCTGCAGAGCTGCCCTCACAGTTGCGCTAAAATTCATCAAAGGACACCCATTCTCGGAGTGTAAAAGTACCACATTGCTGAGGACATCTCTCCATCTGCCAGCTGTGCTAGTGAACATCTGCAACAGCATCACTGGGAATATTTCAGGAAGAGTGAAGGTTTTAAAAAAATAAAATATGCTTCATGATATTAAAAAAAAAATCCAGTTTATGTGAACAATGCAATAGTTTGCCCTAAATGAAATTTGTGAAAATTCACTGCAGGTGATTATTTTTTCACCAGGGTAAAAACATTTGATGGAAAAGTTTTGTGTCTGTAATTCCGAGTCTTATACATCAGTATAAATAACTCAACAAACATTACTAAACTACCTGATGGATATAATAAAATATAGTCCCATCTACATGTGACAGATAGAAAGGACTGATCTGATTTATCACTTCCATTGATTCATGCAGATAAATCATTGAACCCTTTTTAGGACTGGGGCATCTAAAATACAGAAATGAAACCTGCTGGTTCATGAGCAATTAGAAAACTTCAAGGAAAGGTCTTAATAGAAAGCTCTGCAAGAAAGAAAAGCAACAACAACAAGTGTGTAAAGTTCACTATGATTGTAAAGTTCACTATGATTGTAAAGTTCCCTATAATTGTAAAGTCCACAATAATTGTCTCCCTGACCCTGGATCAGCAAAAATCCAGTATGCTACTGAAGGTCAGTCAAACCCTCTTCTAGACTGGATTCCTCTTCTAACACCCCGACCACCCAAATTCAAAATCTTCATCCTAAATCACCTTTCCCAAAAATATTTGTGTAAATACTTCCATGGTTTCCATAAATCACAGAAATGCAGTAGCTGTCCAACAGCATCAGCACGTGATATTTTTCAGTGAAAAACTCCCAACACATGATCTGCCTAATTCCTAAAGCTGCTTTGAAAAGCTAATCTTTGGTGCTTTGCCCTTCAAAAAGGTTTGTTATAGATCTGGTGACATACACAACACAATGGTATGAGAAATGGTACTACCCTCTAGTTTATTTGGAGTTTGCTAATGATCTGTGCCCACTGGGAAAAGAAGAGGATGTATCCACACCCCAGGTGGCCCCAGGTGACCAAGCTGAACCCCATCACTTGGATTTGGGCAGTTTCTTGGAGGGTGGGGGTCCAGGGTCCTGGTTCTGCATTGGTCCCCCCACGTGGGACTGAATCACTGCAGCTCTCTGCATTTTCCCTTGATGCAGTTGCTGAAGATCACTTGGTGTCTCTGTCACACCACCCCTCCAAATATTCTCCTGTCATTAAAAACAGTGACTCCCCCAGGGACACAGGCTGGATATGAGGGGATGACTCCGGCTGAGTTTTCCCTGCCTTGAGTGAGTGAGACTGGGTGAGAGTGAGCAAGTGAGTGAGTGAGTGAGTGTAAGTGTTATTGTTCTCTGTCCGCTAATTTGGTGGTCTGGACTTATTTTGAGCACTCAAAAGGCTTGCTGTCAGCCCCTTATGCTGGTCTGAAGGAGTGCTTCAAACAGACTGCTTTCCAGCTGTGATCTCTTGTCTTTTACTGTCTGCAAAGCCGTCATGGTGTGTCCTGAAGAAACCCGCAGAAGAAATGCTGGCCCGGGCCCCACTTGGCTGGGCCGGGCTCCTGAGCATGGCACTAAAGGTCAGTGTTCACTCCTGTGGAATCCCAGGAATCTTCTTCATTTGTTTCCCTCTTCTTTCCAGTCCCCTAATCAGATAAACCTTATGGGGAGAGGCAAGAGGGGGGGAGGAGTATGTGATGTAACCTCTAATTCTGGCTAACTTGTGCGATAACCCCATGGTGCCTGTGGCTCGCGGTAGGGTTTTGGTGGCCACCTTTAGGAGACTGAAGAAGATGGCCTGAAGATCCACCATGGCTGCGGGAGACCTTGTAGGGGATGTACTCACCTCCTTTGTGGAGAGGAAGGCTGCAGCTCCTTGTTTTGCTGGCGCTACCTGCGCTGTGAGCGGCTGGGGACAGCCCTGGAGAAAGGGATGCTCGGAGCCACTTGCGCTGCTGCGGTGAGTCTGCTCCTCCTTCCTGCCTTTTCCCGATGGGTTTGGGGGGAAGGAAGGGAAGTGGAGTGAGCTGGAGTGCATGTGGATTTTCTGGGGACTTGTAACCGTGTAGAATCCCTGAGGGATTGACTCTGAGCCTTCTGGTAATCGCCGACTAATCTGGGTGCTGGCAGAGTCCACCCAGATAACAAGGGCATATGGCTCTGGGTCAGGACAGGTGTGACACCTCCCAGGGGTCTCCGTCTTTGTGTCAGGGGAACACCCCAAGAAGGAGGTTGACTGTAAGGATTAACTGCAGGAGAGAAATTTGGGGGTGTCTGTCACTGACACAATGTTGGGCGTGGGTGTCACAGTCTATGAGGAGGGGTCAAAGGAGAAAATGCCAGCAGGAGATGAACCTGGAGGAAGCTGCCCCTGTGTGTTTGCTAATGGAGAGAACTGAATCAGGTAGCTCAAGCTGTTGAAACTAACTGCAGAAAAGCGTTTTCTAGGAGAACTTCCAAGTGCCTTTGACAACATCTCCCTACTAAAGGCAAGAAGGGAAGAGGAGGATCATCATAATATGTATGAGTATTCTACTTTATATACTATATTACAGAATCTATACAAGATAAAACAAAATTAATGTAAAAACTGGGGCCTCAGAAAAACCAAATAACCAGCTCTGTTAACACCTCTGGAGCTGCAGCAGTGCTGAATGAAGCTGCCTTCCAGCACTGGGAATATCTAATACTACCTGTGGAAAGATGCAGTTATGACACTTGGTGTGTGTCCTCACGTGAATGTTGTGCCCACACTGCTTTAGGAAAAAATGCCATGTGACTGACTTCCCAGTGGTACTGGCAGTTCCCTCCTGGATATGGCAGATCACGTGCAGCTGCTCAGAGCATTTTTTAGAGGTGAAAACTCCATGCAATATCAAAATCTGGAAATTAAATAATAAGTTATTAAAATTTATAAATAAATAAAATCTGGAAGTTAAGTAGCTGATCACTATGCGGGGAGGAGGGGGGCTTCTCTTTCTTCCTTTTTTAAAGGGGACTTTAATCCTGGTCCAAAAGTTAATTTTTTAGAAAGTAAACTATTATCCTTTCATTAGCTGTAGTTCTGAGTCTTTGTCTAAAGAGCCTCCTCATTCCTGACTCAGTCAAGTTAATTTCTTTCCAGAACTTGGGATGGCTTCAACTTGGCAGAAAACTCAGGAATTCTACAACTGGATTCTTGAAAGTGGAGGTAGGTAGAGATGCTGTCTAAAATGGGAATTTCTGCATAAACAGCATGATCATGAAAACCAAACCTAGAAGGAATGCAATCCTTACACTAGCCCACATTTTCCTAACTAAGAAGATTTCCACTCTTCCTTCTTCATGATCACAAACTTCCCTTAAGTCTTGAAATATATCTCATTGACCCTCCAGTTGGATCACAGTAAGGAATGAAGGGATGAGGAATTTCCCATTGGGCAAGGAGCAATAAATGCCTGAGATTGTCTGTTGAGTCTGGAGTACTAAAGGAAGTGATTTTTTTAAATGCATATTCATGTGTCATGGGAAAGCTTAGTTGACCAAAGAGTTAATACTTTGGGGGGTTTAAACTCTTTGTGATGCCAGGAAAACCTGTTATCAAATGAAATATTGGCAGTAACCACTCCTCAGTGCTTGAGATTTGACAGCTTCCAGTGAGGAGATATCAGATTTTCATTAGTTAAAGGCTCAATTTGGTCCCAAAGGGCTGTGATGTATCTCTAGATGTAAAGAAAAACCACAAAATGCCATGAAAGTAGAACAGCAGGCTTGCAGGAGGAAGACATGAGGTATAATGCTCAGACTTTACATAATGCTCAGTAAATGTTTCAGGACTTAAATTTCACAAGAAAGTGTAAATTGTGATTCAGGACTTCTGATGAACTGCTAAATCTAGAAATGGAATATCAACCAGCTCCTAACACAGCCCATAACAGCCATCATAAAGAACTGGAAGGTTTAGAAGGGAGAGGGATTAACAGAATTGTCCAGACTGGTACGGCATTTATTAAAAAAATGAAGGGGGTTGACAGAGCAGTGATCACACAGCAAAGGAAAGCATGGATGATACCTGGGATGTTTTTGCTGATATAATATATCCTGGGTAACAGCAGGATTAGGAGGAGATGGCGTGACAGAAAATCTCTTCAGTTTCCCTTTGCTGTAGGACTGAAGAGCTGTTTCAGCAGGGATAAGTGTTTTGGTATTTCCCAGTGAATTCATGCTTCTTAAGAGAGCCCACTATATGAGCAGATATAAAAATGAAGGAGTGGAGAATTTTAGATATCCTGAAGATTGTAAGGAAGTAACACCAAGGATTGAAACAATTTTATTATAAAATTGTAAATTTACACTCCTGAGGAGCGACTGTTGCTTTGGCTGCTCCTGCGCCTCCCTACACAGTGTCTGGGATCACTCCTTTCACCCAGAGAAGGGTCCAGCTCATCCCAGGAAAGATCTGCCTTCCAGTACAGCAGTCCATACCAAAAAATGGGGCTAAAACCTTTGTGCTAAATCCTTTTAGCAGAGGCAGAACAGACGGACTGAGGTGCAGCTTTGCAAAGACACAAAGACACCAATTTTCTTTCTGCAGCGAGTGCACCAAAGGGAAGTATTTGAAATACAATTAAATATATCCGCCCCATGCTGTGTGGAGGTGCCAGCTGTGGCTGTGTGTTTTGCTTCTCAGATCCAAGGACAGACCCGTGGTCACTGGTTTACTCCCCACTTCCAGTCACCCTGGTCTTCACCTCCTACCTCTTCATGGTGACACTGGGACTGTCCTGCATGCGGCAGCGGCAGCGGCTGGAGCTGAGGGCTCCGCTACTCACCTACAACCTGGCCATGGTGGCATTATCCAGCCACATATTTTATGAGGTGAGGAGGCCGAATTGGCTCCTAGGTAAGCACCTGAGAAGGGTTTGAATTCCAGAGCATCCACATTCCAGGGTTTGAACAGCTTTTGCTGATGGACTCTGCTGAAGGGAGTGGGAGCTGGCTTGGACATGTCCATGTTTTGCCACAAGAGGAGCAGTATTGCCCTGCTGTGCTTGATTTCCTCCCATTTCTCAACCCCCCCACCATTCATGAAATTAACATGGAATTTCATTCATCCTGAATGAATGAATTGCAGGTTGAGAATTCCCCATTAGGCATAGATTGTGTGGAGAATGTGGAATGGTCTCATTTCGTCTCGAGTCTGGCTGTTGATGGATCCATCTCTGAGGATGAGAACCACTGGACTAGTGGAAGGTGTCCCTGCCAAAGGCAGGAGTTTGGGACTAGGTGATCTTTAAAATCTATGATTTTCCAAAGTTGGCAGTTCTCTCCAGGAGGGCCAAGCACTCTCTGTCTTCCTGCTGCTGAGAATGTTAAGAACTTATTTTTCTGCTTGTTCTTAATGCATAAGCATTTCTACAAGCCTTTTCCCCCAAGTTTATGTAGGCCATTGAAAACTCTTTGACGAAACGTGGCCAAATAGGTTTCAAAAATATTCTGATGCCAACAAATATGCCCTTTTAATTTGTATCACAGGTGTTACATTAACACTAATTGCTTTTGTTTTTTTTTTTTTAACGAATGCTGCTCCATCTGAGGACAGGTGTGCAAATTGCTTTTCTGCACTTGATTGTTCAGTTCTACTGGTTACTTGGTCAAGTTTTTGGCTTTCCAATGAACAAGCAAATGCAACCTACCAGAACAGAATGGAAAGATCTTTGCAAAGGAGATCAGAGTCTCTCAGAGAGACTCAGAAGCCTAGAATTCAGTATTCATGCTGATGTAGTTTTGAGCCCTCCAGTGATTACACAAAGAGTTACAAATCTTCCCTGGCCCAAGTTGCATTTTTTGAGATTTCAACCAGGATGTGAAGTACTTCGTTTTAGGTTTTTACTATTTGTCCATGGATTTTCTGTCAGTAACTACAAGACCGAAACCTCACTACCTTAGCATTAATATGTCCATCTTTTTTGGAACAGATGGCATTGAACAGAAAACTGATCTCTATTTGCTTTTTGTTGGTTTCAGTTTCTGGTCACTTCAGTCTTGGCCAACTACAGCTACCTGTGCCAGCCAGTGGATTACACCTGGAGTGAGCTGGGAATGAGGGTACAGCTCTGGAGAAAGCTTGCCTTATGCCCTGCCCTCCCATGGCTAGGCAGATTCTTTTGCTCAGAAATAGCAATTTGCATGGCTAAGAAGGCTTTGACTCTGGTTTGTTGTTGCCTGTAAATCTATTCCACTAAATTGTCTCCTTCAACAGTTGTTGCGCTTTGCTTTAGTTCTCTAAAATTAATCATCTCAGTCAACCCAGCCATCTAAATTTGCACTTTGACCACTGCAGAGAGGGTGATCTTACCAGCTGAAATATCAATATTGCAAATCAATTATTGGAATAGATGTGATTCTTTGCATGGATTATAAGGATTCTGGGTGATCTCCTTCCAACAAGAAAACTGATTTTTATATCCTCTGCCTCGTATGACAGAAATCTCACTTAACCTTTATTTTAGCAGGGGGGTTTAGCTAAAACTATTTCTTGGTCATCACAGGGGTTTGGATCCCACCAGCATCAGCTTTCCAAAAATGCTGCATGAGTTTTTTCTCTTTGAACTTGGAGTTACGATGCAAGCATCGTATTATCTTTTCAGTTTTTCAGAGTCTTGCCATCTGGAAAAAAAAAAAATTTAAAAAAAGGGGGTCCTTAATTTTCCCCCCTTGCTGCAGACCCCGGGTGGGCAGGGATACAGCGTGGTTTGGGTAAAGCTTTAACCGCCGTGCCTTGTGCTGCCCAGCAGATGGCAAGAGTGTGTTGGTGGTTCTTCTCCAAAGTCATCGAGCTGCTGGATAGGGTAAGGAGGGCTAAGCTCCTCAGCGGGACCAGGGCCTGGACACAGATACTTCTTTGTCAGAAAGGGGCAGCGTGCCAGAACTGATGTGCTGGGTTTACCATGTATTGATTCACTGTCAGTCTCCATCCCTTGCTGCACACACTCTCTCCCCAGCACCCTTCCTGAGGCTGGGCACAGTGCTAGGGGAGAGTCTTTACTCCTGGCTGCTGCCAGGTGGGTCCCCAAAATTTTAGGTGCTGGTGCCACACAGGTTCTGCTATTGCCTGGCTGGCTGATTAACAGTAGGGCTGAAAAGGAGCTGGACAAGTCCTGGCATCTCTGCTGCCATGGATTTTCCCAGAGCTCTGCACTGAAGGTTTGTGTCCTGGGGGAATTTAAAGTCCACCTCTTTACAGCTTGTCGTCAGGTGTCCTTTTGCACTGTAAATGAACTAAGTGACTGGACAAGGCCTCTGCTTGGCCAGCAGAAGACAGATGTGTCCTAGCCTGAAATTTTTCAGCTCTCCAGGGTGTAAGTTGATAACCCACTGAAATGTGAATAAACATGTGGATCCTTCCTAGGCTTATTGCCAGGGCTTTGGCCGATCCCCTCTCTGTTTGCATCAGCAACAAAAGCAGCTTTTTGCCAGTCCTGAGTGCCTGAATAGCAGATTCACTTTTTGTTGTGTGTGTATGAATGTGCATGGTGAAATGCAGTGACCTGACATGTATTCATCTGGCAAAACCCTTCTGTTTACTAATGCAAATTCCAGGAGGGTTTGGCCAGTCAACACAGTGGATTTTCTGTGGGTTATTGTCTGGTAGCAGTAAATATACAAGCTATGTCCTGAAAAGGAGCAGATCCAAGCAGCTGTGAATTGTATGGAAGCTCAGTCAGAGTCTCAGATGTGTCCTCTTTGGACTTTGGGCCCTGAATCCAGACATAAAAATATCTGGGGCTTTGTGGAAGAAATTCTGTCTTCCAGCTCCCCCTACAAGTTCTCTTGTGTTTCACCAGTTTTTGTCAACAGCAGAGGAAATGGGTTTGGGAGATTCAGACTCATCATTAGCTATTTTTATAACTTTTTACTGTGAAATTTTTGTCTAGACACATTGACTCAAGGTTTTCCTTTGCCTGGCTTCTTTCAGGTTTTCTTAATTCTGCGCAAGAAACGAGAGCAGGTGACTTTTCTGCATGTGTACCATCATGGCTCTATGCTCTTCAACTGGTGGTCAGGGGTCAAATACGTGTCTGGAGGACAAGGTATGCTTGTAAGAAATGCTGCTGCAAGAAAACCTAGTGTTTCTCACAGTTTTTTTGAGCCATGGAGGTAGCATTAACAGTGCAGATGGGCTGACTGGCAGGTAGGAAGCTCACTTCCAAAGGTGAGAAAAACATGTGCATTTCAGATGATCCCATCTGCTCAGCTTTTGGGGCTGTTTAGGCTGCCCTGTTCACTGCCTCACCCAGAATAAGAGTGTGGGAGTGGGTCCAAACAGAAAAAAATAACATCCCACAGAAGGTCACTGTATATCTCCTCCCAGAGCAGGGCTCCCTCTCTCCCCACTCAGAGGCCCTGGGGCAGCAGGCCAGGCTCTGGCTCTGTTTCCTGCTGTGGCTGTGCCCATTTCTGGGCTGTATCCAGAATGTTGCCCCTTTTTGCTCAACTGGAAGAGAAGCATCTGGGTACTAAGCATCTGGGTACTCTAGGTAGGCCCCATACAAGATGCTGGGGCATTCTTTGTTTGGGAAGTCATTTTGGCTACACAGCCTTGACACCAGAATGGTGTGAAATGCTTAGGTCAGATGATCAAAGTCTCTCCTCTGCCTTTGAAGCCCTTCTCTGTCTCTGAACATTTGATATGGGATGGGTATATCATGGATGCCCCAGTCTTGGCATTGTTCAAGGCCAGATGAGATGGGGCTTTGGGGCAACTCTAGTGGGAGATGTGCCCTGGGGGTTGGAGCTGATGGCCTTGAAGGTCCCTTCCGACCCAACCCATCCAATGATTCTGGATGCTGAAGGAAGAGAGAAGCTGATGTGCTTCCACAGTGTCCTGCTTTTCCAGGTGGAATGTTCATGCACAGAGGTGGGTGTGGTGTGTTTCGGAAGAAACATCATAGTGGCTAGGAGCCCTTCATGGGGTTAGCCTGGAATGGGTCTTGTGCCTTGTTCACCCTCACTTTCTCACTCCTCAGCCTTTTTTGTTGGGATGCTGAACTCCTTTGTCCACATCTTCATGTATGGCTACTACGCCCTGGCCAGCCTGGGACCGCGGATGTGCCAGCACCTGTGGTGGAAGCGTTACCTGACAATCCTGCAGCAGGTAATTAGCTCCAGGTGTTCACCCCTGCCCTCCCATGGCTCAGATGTGATGGCCTCTGCTGTCTGTCACCTCACTGGCTCCATCTGCTTGCTGCCCATGGAGGGCAGCACATCCCCAGGTGCTCTCATGTGCCACTCAGAGGTGAAGCCATGGGTGACCTGCTCCAAATGCTTTCACAAGACTATGAGAGGCCTTCAGTGACCATCTCAAACTAACTATCCACAGCTTTGTAATGGGAAGGGAAGAGAAAAATTAACAATTGGATTCCTCTTTTTAATGTTGTATATGGAGCAGTGAAAACAGAGCTTGATGTGGAGAGGTAGGGACAGTGAATGATTCAGGGAAACTGGATTCTCAATAAGGCAGCAGACTGGGGAGCCTTGATTCAGTTCCTTCAGAAAGGAAGGGGGTCTCTAGCTACAGGAAAACAAGCAAGTTAAAGAAAAATATGTGAATTTTACTCTTTCTCTAGAAAATCCCTTTGGATTTTCTTTCTCTTATCTCTGATGAAGTTACAAATCTGGAAAACCCCGTGATACAGCATAAATGCAATGGTCCAGAAAAGGACAATGGTTGTAGGAGAGATTTTTCCACTCAAAGAGAGGTTTTGCAAACCAAAAGTATGCAGTTACATGGGAAGAGGAACAGGATTTGTGTAAAACAGTGGTGCAGTGAAGACTGCTCCAGAATTCTTACTTAGCCTGCATGGCAAAGCAGAACAAGAAAGCATTGCATGAAATAAAGGCATTTCTCATGCAAATTATAGCAAAGGAAAAAATATTTAATAGCTCTTTGGTAGGTAGAACTCATTGCTTCAGGGTATTGAGACAAGTAACTCAGTAAAATACAAAAAAAATATTAATGTTGAATGTTTAAATGAATAAAGGTAGTATCTGTATTTCCTCTCTGCAAGTTAAAATACAAATCAAAATAATTATAGGTATAACAACCTGATTACCGCTGGGGAACAGGAATCTACCACCTCCACTTTCCATATTCCAGCATCTCAGTTACTGCACTATGGCAGAGAAATGGGCCAAGGGCAGGAGAGACTGGATTGGTTAAACCTTCGGGTTCAATAGACATCTTTCCTGGTGGGAAAACACTGCTAAACTTGAAAGGAAGGTTCCCAGGGATGTCAAGAGAGGCAAGCAGATGATCCTGTGGGTTGAGGACACTGCGAGGATGTTGTGATAGCTGTGATGGTCTCAATGGCCAGCTGAGGTGTATCTCATGTAGGTTCCCTAATCTGGTTGCTTCTTTTTTCCACCTCTTCCAGTGCCAGTTTGTGGCCATTGCTGCTCATTCTTCCTACAACCTCTTCACAGAGTGCCCATTCCCTGATGGCTTCAACACCGCAGTCTTCCTCTACATCCTCAGCCTCCTGGCTCTCTTCCTATGCTTCTACTATCAGACCTACGTCAGGGGAAAGTGGAAAAAGCTGACTTGAAGGAAATCAAAGAGGACAGAGAGCACAGCCTGATGAACATGAGCATTCTCTGCTGCTTGTGACATGGTTCCAGGAAGGAAATGTATCTGGGCAGTGTGTGTGAGGCTCACGTCTAGCCTTCAAATATCCCAGGTTAGGGAGAAGAAAGGAATGATGTAAACTCGGGGATTAAGGAACTGAGGAGCACACTTAATTAAGCTGAGACCAAGCTGAGCCAAGTAGTCACAAGCATAGCAGGCTTTGGGACATTTGCAAGATAAGGTCTTTTTCCCTTCCATCTTTAACTTGGTGTCCAAGGTCTAGCAGCCAGCTACAACTCCCTGCCTCATTTCTTAGGCTGTAGAGAGTTTCTTTGCATCCACAGAACTATCTCAGCTTGTTGTTGTACGTCAGGCAGGGTCATGTGCCTCCAGCCTGGAAATCAATGTCCAGGTAGCAGCAGCAGCCAGGAATCCACAGGGACTGCAGGATGTACAGTGCATCCCACCCTGTCCTGCAAAGGAAGCTCTTACTAGGCCTGGGGTGGTCCTGATGGTTTAACTTCTTATCAGTATAAGCAGCAAGGAAATTGGACGTTAGGGTGTCTGGCTGGACAGGTGTCTTCACTGTCCTGAAGCTAAAGAAGGCATTATTAGCACTTTCATCCTAATAAGAAACCAGTGCAGTAAGAGTCACCATGTCCCATTTTCTGGAATGCTTATTTCCCTTTGGTTGCTCTCATACCAATAGAGGATTTTAATGCATGAAGATACTTGGTATTGCTCCTTGTAGATGCCATAATTGAACTAGAAAGAATAGATTGATGTTCCCTTTTCATAACTTTTTTCTCCAATTTGTTATTATTTTTAATACTGTTATTTTTAAATTTTGCTTCTTGCCAAACTCAGAGTTTAACAACACCCTAAGCAAACACCTCCACTACCTAATTGTATAAGAATTAATACAAAATGTATAAAATCAATTCATTGGGTAAGGCAAAGCTGCATAGTTCCATTGATTTTAAGATATTACTAATTGGCTTCTTTTTTTGCTCCTAAATCAACTACAACTAGAGTTTGGCACTTATATTCATCTGCAGACTGTTAAATACTGTTAAAGTTCTGATGTGATAGTACTTTGAAGATCCTAATTAAACTACAAAGTGGTAATTATTGATTGAATCCTGCTCATCTGATTAAAACTGGTACTACAGAGTAGTGGTATTTTGTGAAACACAAAGGTGTTGAAGGAGAGGATTGGAATTAGTGACATGATGCATTGCCATTGCCGAGCCAAATCCACCTCAAATATTAAAAAGTCCAACTCCACTGGGAATGTCCAGAGGACTAGATCTGGCCTGAACCTAGCAAATGGATGTACCCCAAAAGACCTGTGTGCCCTTCCCCAATCTGGAGTCAAGTGGCTACAAAAAATAAATTCAACTTGTTCTTCGCTGCTCTGTGCTGGTACCCCAATCCTTTCCTTCAGCCCCTCCACACACATGCAGGAGATAAAACAATATTCTGCCATTCCTCACCCTCCTCCCCTTCACACACAGCCACTAAGGACTTGTTCACACTGTCACAAGGTCACATCATCAGTGTCCTTCCTTTGATTTGAGCAGTCTCTCTTCTGGTTGTGACTGGTGAGTATGAGAATCACTGCATCCATGCTGGGGAAGAGGAATTTACCACCTTGGTTTTCTTCCTGTCAACTATTTTTCCATGCTAATAAATTAATAAATAGTGACACTTTCAAATACTGGAGTTCTTCTTCTGTCAGAATTTTAACTAGCAAATGGGATCTACTGTGTATCTAACATATTCATGTGGAGGGTTTCCCCTGGGGGCTCTCCAGAGCTGAAGACTCAGTGCAAGTGAAGCTGCTTCATTACTCTTGTCCACCTAATGATTCATTTATGGCCCTCTCCTGCTTAAACCATCAGTACCTTTGCCCCCCTAGGTTTGTGGTAGAGCATTTCCTGCAGCTGGCTAAATTATCTGTGCTCACAAAGCAATCTAATGCTCTTTTTCCTATACATGAGTAGGTTTCAACCTCAGTTTCCCCTCACTTTCATGTTTTCAGAATGTAGTAACTAAGTTCACTCATAATTTTATACCAGACTAAGCATCATGTATTTTGATTTTTCTTGATTCATGACTGCTTAAAAAATGGAAATGAGCACGAAATCTGAATGAGGTTATTCCTTGCTTTTCCACTATTAAAATACATGAATTTGTAAACATGCCATTTATCTTTTTTTAATGCAGCCTATGCAGCTTAATTTGTGTCTATGTATGACAAAGCAATGGTTTCTGGAGTGTCACTGGCCACATAGGTGGTAACAAAACATGAAAGTACAAATCTGTCACCTGACAGCTTGAAGTGACTGATCACCTAAATCAGACACCGCTGTCACCACTTGTTCTAGACATGAAACCTTTGATTTATTCTTGTCCCTCTTCCTCACAGCCTGAGTGAGTGGCATGATCTTGAATGAGTAAGAGCTTTTTGTTGGTGTGACGTTGATGGCACAGGATGAAAATGAAGTATTTTCAGTCGAATGATAAGGAGGGATTGAGTTTGCCCAGAAACACCATGCTTTCCATACAGAAACAGACACTGGCATGCAGCACAGTTGTTACAGAAGCATTGATGCAAGCAAAATTAACTGCAGTGGTATAGCTGAGAGGCTCTGCAAGTTACTCCTTCAGATTGCCCTTGTTTGTCTTCGTTCTCCTGTTTTAAAATTGGGTTGTCCTAGTTGGAACTGTCCACCTGGGCAATCCTGTTGTAACAAAAAACCTGAAAGCACAGCTATGTGCTCCTGGAATTTAACAGAGAGTAAAGGCACCAAATGGGATTTCCCCTCTAAAATCAAGTCCCTGGAATTAAATATTACACCACAGAAAAGCAATGGAAGTCAAAAGGGGCGGGAAATTATAAATTGCAAGTTTGGATGGCTCATGCTGTCTGATAGAGTCCAAAGCTTTGAGGATGGGTTGAAAATACCCTGTCACAGATGGATTTGTAAAAAACCTCTGGGTCAAATGTTGGTTCTACCAATATGAGTGACAAAGGCTGGAGTTCCTCTGCGATGAGGCTGGCACAGCTGTGTGGAAAGCAGCACGCTCAGCTCCACAGCCATGTTTGCTGGGGGCAGGATGTTATTCAATCCTACAAACAGATGACTTTTGAGGGAACGGTGGTGTGTAAGTCTCCCTCTTACAAACTGTGGGTCATTAGATGTTCGTTGAGCAGTTTACATGAACAAGATGTAAAGCATAGTGCAAGTAGGCTGCTGAAATGAATGTTTGATATCTGGTAGTGCTCAGCATCTTTCCTGCTGTTCCAGTCAATGTAAATTATGGATGTTCTGATCAAATTACTTTTGAATTAAGCATACCACTTACTCAGTGCTTACATTCTCTCTGAAGATAAATGAGAGGGATTCTCATTTTAATCAAAACAAAATACAGAAAAGAAAATCAATTACTATTTAATCTTTTTTTCCATCCCTGTGTGAAGGAAAGTTTCCAGAGGAACTTGGGCTTAAAATTGCAAAGCAATATAAAATGCAGGTACATGGTTGGGTTTTAGGTGTTGGATTTTTTTTTATACTATTAGAAAACATGGCTGTGTTGTTTGGGTTTTTTTTAAAGGCAAAAGGATTACTCTAAGCAATTAAACAAGCAACAGCAGAGTACAGTAGATTGCTTCACCCAAAAAATAAAAATCTGTTGATACAGATGTAAACCACCTGGAAGCCAAACATTTAGAAAGATCAGCCAGCCCTATATATAGAACAGTGTGAATGTGCTGAATTCATTAATAAATAGCTTCATGGATTAGGGCTTGATAGATGGAGATCTCCATCCAGATGTTTATTGTGATTTGTCAATGGCCTGGTACTTAATCCTCCTGGACAGGAAACACAAGTCTTTTCTCTAGGGTCTCCCCTGGTGACTGTGGCAGTGCCTCCCTCTGGCCTGAATCCTCTCAGCACTGGATGAGGCTGCTGAGGAATTAACCAAGTGGCAGAGGCAGGGATCTGCCTTTAACCCTTTCGGTTTCCTCTCAGCTTCAGATGATTTCCTAACCATCTGCCACAACCTCACCGTTTTTTTAGTCAACATATGGAAAAGGAAAAAAAGGAGTCACACATGTCACCATGGGGTCCCTGTACCCACAAAATGTGCCGAGGGAGGCACATGGAGTCCCATCAGCACTGAGGAGGAGGAGGCCTGTAGGCAGCCTTAAGAGCTTGGTGTGCCCCTCTTCACTGCTCAGCATCGTGTTTTCATTTTTGTTATGCTGCCACTCCCTGTCAGTGACAGAGATGGCCCAAGAGGTAGTATTTGTAAGAAGACTGATGTCCCCAAGCTGTCCTTGGTCAGGGTACCAAAGAGCGTAGTGTGTGTATGAATGAGTTTGAGTGTGGGTAGGTGAATGCAGCCCCTGCAGACAGTCCCCACAGCTCATTTCTCAGCATGTGGGACCTCTCTCCATGGGATGGGTCCTTCATCTTGCTGTGGGACACTGAAGGACAGCTCCCAGCAGCCACACCTGCTATGGAATGACACAGTGTGAGCTGCAGTGAATGCTAGGTTTTGTTGTGGATGTGCAGGATTGTAAAGGACTGATTTCCTGTGTTCAACTTCTGGCTAAATCACAAGTACAAATGTGGACAAATAAATTCTTTTCAGGGACTGCCTGGCTAAAACATTAGTAGCATATCTCAGCACTATTCTTCCCTAGTCTGCATGTCATCCTTTCTCTCCAGTACCTTGGCTTACTGCTGCCCTTCAAGCTCATGTCTTTACACTGACCTGAAAAAATGAGGGCTATTAAATAAAAATTGTCCTTTAAAATTCCCTGCTTGGAGTAAAAGTTCCTTCCCCTTTAACATCATCCTCCCACTTTCTCTTGTCCCTTTTCTCTGCTCTTCTTTTATACCCACACATATAGACACTGTAATAGATTCTCAAACCTTTTAAAGCTGCAAAGAAAATAGCTACAAGTTACTCAAATGCTGTACAAGTAGCTGCATTTTTCTGATCTATCAATAATGTACATTTTCTTCATAGGGTTTTCTGCAAAGCTTTAATCCAAGTGAATTTGGGCAAGTCTTTATTTTTCTTTGCACTTTAGCAAATTCCCATCTGCCTTCAAATTCAGGATGTGAACGCTGCAACTTGATACTTAGAAAAGCTAGAAACTTGAACTAGAACTCAAATTTGGTATGGTCCTTTCCAGGCTATTGATAAAGGAATGGCAGAATGGATATAAACATCTGAGAGGCAGCAAGTTACTGCTCTTCTGTACACTTTATTCTAATCCGAGTGGTGCCCACCATCACAGAAATCTGAGGATGTTTTCTCCTGAAATAAAAAATGGTTATTCCTGAGGCAATGTTTGGAGGGAGAATGCCTTGCTGACAGAGCTGGAAAACCAGAATAGTTTTCGAGTGTGCAAGCCCTACTCTGGTTGTAATCCCTGATATGCACTGGTAGCAGATCAGCCACTGCTTACTGGGGTGTACAGCTGAGTCTGTATGTATCATGGGTTTTGCTAGTCCCAGAGGGTGTTATCCTGTATTTCGCAGGTTTAATATGCTATCCCATTAAATAACTGTAAATCAAAGGGCCGTTATTTTGAAATAAGAATTTATCTTCTACATAATTTTGCTTCTAGAAATTACTGGTGTGAGTAAAGCTGTCATTTATTCACTGGCACACTGGCAAAACAGGTTGGCAATTCTGGGCTCAGTTCTCAGAGATAAAATGCAAGCCACCACTTACAGAAACCATTTAATACAATTATGGTTTTCTATTTTGGCACTGCTTTTAATATCTTTGGGCAGATTTCATACACAGATGTAATGTTTTAAATTAGGGGAAAGCCACTAGTCACAGTGAATCTAGGTGAAGTGTTTGATGGAGCTATGAGTGGTAACATAAGGATTTAAGAAGAAATGTCACTGTGATGCCAACTGGAAGGCAAAATGGTCACAATCAATTTTGTTAGAAAACCAGGAACTCCACAAGAGTGGTGTATATATACCTATAGGTTCTAATCCTACAGTATTTATATACATATTTAGTGTATTTCCCTGCGGACCTTAAGTAGAATAGATGAGTTCATGCCTTGAATATAGCAAGTAGGATCTTAGCAGCGACTGTATTACTGAACTGTAATTGTGTCATTGTGTAAAGCTGCTCACTTCTCTTTAATAAAATGTGCATCTACTGAAATGTTTTAGCCTTGAATGTGGGTATAAGAATGCATCAATGGGAAAACTGTTTGCAAATGTTAACATGAAAACAGCACGGCAGAAATGTAGTTTGTTGGCTTGGGAAGCACCTTTTGGAACCGCACTAATTCAGCGAGAAACTCGAGGGAGCAGAAACGGGGAGAGCAAACGCAAAGCAATCCCTTCCTTTGTTCTTATTCCGCTGGGGAATGGGGAGGGGGGACGCACGCCAAGAGGAGCCCGGAATCCCCGAGGCGTTCAGTTTTGATTTTCATTAGAGGTGAGAGGGGGTTTGCAGCCAGAAGCGCTCGCGGCAAGCAAATCCACGCGCGGGGGCCGCTCCGTAATCCCCCGGCGCGGCGGAGAGCGCTGTGCCCCGCGCCCCCGGCCCGGAGGGCAGCTCCAGCCCCCTGCCCGGGCGCAAGTACTGCCGGCGCCCGGCCTCCCGCACCTCCGGAGCGGTGCCCCCGCCGCGCATCCCCCGCGCGGGCACCTGTGGGTATCCCCACGGCCGGGCCCCGCTGCCCCCAGCGCGCAGCCCCTCGGCGAGGCGGGGCGCGGGGGGATGCGGCATCCCAGCCTCCCCGGGGGATGCTGCCGCTGCCTGCGCGGGAGCGCAGAGCAGGAGGGATCCTCTTTGACGTCAAGCGACCATAATATAATGATCGCTCGTTCATATCCGGGTCCCCGGGAGGTTCCCCCGGGCCGCGCTCGGCCGCGCTCGGCGGCGCAGTGAGGGGAGGCGGGTCGGTCAGGGCAGGGCAGGGCAAGGCAGGGCAGCGCGGCCGCCCGCAGGTGGCCGGCGACGGCAGCGGCACCGGGGCGGCGAGCGCAGCATGCCCGCCGCCACAGACGCGCCTGCCTCCCGCCGCCGCCGCAGCTGCTGCTGCCGCCCATGGAGATCGCGCTGGTGACTTTGGAGAACGGCGGCACCACGGCCATCGCGGGCGGCGACGATGCCGCGGCCGCCGGCGGCCGGGCGCGCTGGCGGGGCAACTTGCTGCACCTCGCCGGCTCGCCGCAGCTGAGCGACGGCAAGGAGAACGCCCCGCCGCCGCCGCCGCCCGCGGGGGACGAGGAGCGGGAGCGGCCCCCGCCGGGTCCCCGCGCAGGAGGCAGCGGCGGCGCGGGCGGCCCCGACGAGCGGCCGGCGGAGCTCCGCGCAGCCCTCACGCCGCGGCCGAGGCCGCCGCCCCGCGCCCCGCGCCCCGCCGCGGACTTGGGGCCGTCCGAGGAAGGGGGACACCGTCGGGGCATGGCCATGGCTGCGGCAGGCGACGAGGAGGAGGAGGAGGCGGCGGCGGCCAACCCGGGCGCCATGCACCATCAGCGGGTGCTGATCAACATCTCGGGGCTGCGCTTCGAGACGCAGCTGGGCACCCTCAACCAGTTCCCCGACACGCTGCTGGGGGACCCCGACAAGCGCATTCGCTACTTCGACCCGCTCCGCAACGAGTACTTCTTCGACCGCAACCGGCCCAGCTTCGACGGCATCCTCTACTTCTACCAGTCCGGGGGCAAGCTCCGCCGGCCCGTCAATGTCTCCATCGACGTCTTCGCCGACGAGATCCGCTTCTACCAGCTTGGTGAGGAGGCCATGGAGCGCTTCCGGGAGGACGAGGGCTTTATCAAAGAGGAGGAGAAGCCCCTGCCCCGCAATGAGTTCCAGCGCCAGGTCTGGCTCATCTTTGAGTACCCCGAGAGCTCCAGCTCAGCCCGGGCCATCGCCATCGTCTCTGTGCTGGTCATCCTCATCTCCATCATCACCTTCTGCCTGGAGACCCTGCCCGAGTTCAGGGACGAGAGGGAGATGCCCGTACCTCTGCCCCCACAAGGTGGAAGTTTGAATGGCACGCCCGGGGTCTCCCCACCCATGCAGCCACCCAGTAGCCTGGCTGACCCCTTCTTCATCATCGAGACCACCTGTGTGATCTGGTTCACCTTTGAGCTCCTCGTGCGCTTCTTCGCCTGCCCCAGCAAGCCCGAGTTCTCCCGCAACATCATGAACATCATCGACATCGTGGCCATCATCCCCTACTTCATCACCCTGGGCACCGAGCTGGCCCATGAGCAGCAGCAGCCCGGGTCTGGCAGTAGCAATGGGGGTGGGGGCCAGCAGCAAGCCATGTCCCTGGCCATCCTCAGAGTCATCCGCCTGGTCAGAGTCTTCAGGATCTTCAAGCTCTCCAGGCACTCCAAGGGGCTGCAGATCTTGGGACAGACTTTGAAAGCCAGCATGAGGGAGCTGGGCCTCCTCATCTTCTTCCTCTTCATTGGGGTGATCCTCTTCTCCAGTGCTGTCTACTTTGCTGAGGCTGATGACCCTGAGTCTCATTTCTCCAGCATCCCTGATGCTTTCTGGTGGGCTGTGGTAACCATGACTACTGTGGGCTATGGGGACATGAGACCTGTCACTGTGGGGGGCAAGATTGTAGGCTCCTTGTGTGCCATCGCTGGTGTGCTCACCATTGCCCTTCCTGTCCCTGTCATTGTGTCCAACTTCAACTACTTCTACCACCGAGAGACTGACCACGAAGAGCAGGCTATTCTCAAAGATGAACACAGTAGTGCTCAGGGCAGCACTGTGGGGGGAGAAGTGAAGAGAAGACCCAGTAAAAACTCTCTGAACAAATCTGTTGTGCACTTGGAAAACAGTGAGGAGTTCAACAATGGCACCAGCTCCTTAGAGAAAGCAAATATCAAAGCAAAAAGTAATGTAGATCTCAGAAAATCCCTCTATGCTCTCTGTCTGGACACCAGTAGGGAAACAGACCTGTGAGGAGAGGAGACAGTTAGAGTTCAGAGGGGCAGAAGGATTTTCTGGTGTGAGAAACTTGCTACTATAATTACTCTTTGAGTACCAATTAGTTTTTTAAGTCAGGCTGTATTTTATAAATTGATCACTGTCCTGAGCAGTCCTCCAGGAATACATGTTTTTGTGTTCTTTTTCCATGACACAAAGGGTCACCTATTTTTAAAATAGACTAAGAATAAGCTACACTCCATGATGCAGGAGCTGGTAAATTATGACAGTGAAAGATCTAATTTGTAGAAACTTATTTTAGCAAATGGTCATTGGTTTCAAATGGGTAATTTGTAACCAATTCAGTTGCTCCGAGTTTAGTGCAAAGAACTGGGGGGATGTGTGTGTGGAGAATGAATGGATTTGGGATGGGAGGGAGGAGGTTGAGGGGTTTTGTATTACAGTTTCAAATTGAAATTATTCAAATATATTTTGTATCTGTATGACTGTATTTATGGTTGAAAGGAGATTTCTTATTCCTGTGAAATATGATATCATTAAAGCACTAGGAACATTAGCGAATCAGCACTTTCTGAGTTTTACCCTAGTGATCAGCACAGATCTGGTTATCTTGTATGTGAAGTGAATTTGGTGCTTTGAACCCTAGAGCAGAAAACTTCTGTTGTCATTGATGTGTTAGTTTTTTGTGAGCCTTAAATTATTAAATATTGTAGATACACTTCTTTATAAATAATTTTATTAGTTACCTTCCTGTTTCAGAATTTCTAAGTCATTCAGTCATGTGCTTACTGCCCCACTCAAAGTATGTGCAGCTTTTCTTTTTCTTTTTTTTTTTTTTGTGGTTTTACAGTTTTGTATCTTTGTTATATTGTTGAGACCTAAAGGGAAAAAAATACACTATTCTGCTGTTACTGGTTTAAATCTAGTGCACAACAAATCTAAAGTGATCTGAACAGATTTTCAAGTGCACAACAGATCAAAAACATGAGGGAGTGGATAGGCACAATGAGAAAGTAGAATATTGAGTGTAATATCTGCAGAACTGTTTTCATTGTACACTCCAGATTCCTGGAGCGTGTGTATCAGTCACCTTTATGTATGCACACACCATTTGTGTTCAAAGTTCTCTGGTTTTAGTTCTCTCAGACTGGGAGTGGATGGCACTTCAGGAGTTGAACGTGGCGTGCTGTGCTGCTTCAACAACCATTGTGTGGCTTTTCTCTTGGACATGGATGAAAAGCACCATCTTTTCATCAAAACACACCCTTGGTTTCTTGTATTTCCAAACAAAACCTTCTCAGTGCTGTGGATTTTACAGTTGAGGTGTTGTTGAGAGATGAGTGACATCTTGCCTTCATCGGGATCACAGCTAACTCTGAAGACCGACAAAAAGTTGCTCCTTTAGCTCAAAGAGCTTTCTTACAATTTCTCTTGCAAAGGACATCTCTGTTTCCCCCTCCAACTTCTGTTGTATTTGCTGAAGGACGGTCCGTGCCTTTCCCACATCCTGTGGCACAGCAAGAGTAGCAGAGAAGAGAAGGCTTGATTGTCAACATCACTCAAGGTTTGTTTCTAACAAATTTTATACTATAAATAAGTGCTCAGTTGGGATTATAATTTATTCAAGTACCTCATCTATGTCCTGAGATAAATTGGGATCAGCTTTGCAGAGTAGCACTCTGACATTCTCTCCCCCAGACACAAATGCTGCTTTCATGTCCCTGACCATGCTCTTTAATGATAATGCCCAAATGCATTATGTTTTTTTCTCTTCTAGTCAGTAAAATAACTGTCAAGCAAGCCATATGTTTCATTAACAGAGTGCTCAGCCCAAAACCCTGGGCTGAGGGGAAGGAATTTGAATCTCATAATAGAGAACAGCATCTTTCACTTAATTTTAGAATTTTAGGTGTTGGTTTCTTGGTTGGTTTGCTTGTTTAGTTAGATGTGGAATGAGGCTGTAATGTGCCGAGGAGCTGTCTAAAACAAGACTGACAGGAAAAGCATCCAGTGCAGCTGCACTCCAGACTCGGGGAGATCTCCAGTTTGCCTTGGTGGGAGCTGTTGCACCAGTGGGAAGTGAAGAGTCAGCTCTTTGGTGAAGCTGAATCTTAGATGAAACAAAGTGGTGTAACTCTGCTCCACGTGCTGAGACCTAGGTCACTGATGGACTTAGAGTAAGGCTTTTTGCTCAGACAAGTGCTTTGCTTTGCTCTCGGTGATCACATCCATCTGACTGGCCTGAATAACCACCAAACAACTGCAGTGAGTCTTCCAGGATAAAGTTTTGAGGTGGTCTTTCTGAAACTACTACTCTCACCTGCCTGACCACCAGAGTTTGGCCTTCCAACTGTGTGTTGTGTTGGATTTGGCTGTTGGCTCCTCGGAGCAGGGGCACTGTGTCCACACAGCCACTTGTTTGGAATCCTGTGTAAGGATTTTAGGGATCTGGATTACATCTCCAAAGTGCAGCAAGCTGATAAAGGTGAAAGTAGATCAGGGCTATGGGGCATGGGTCAAGCTGATCTTGGTGACATAAAGGGAAGGCCTGGTTTTCTCCCTCCCTTTTTACTTTTCTTCTTCCCACCATGTGTCTTTTTGTTGTTTTCACTGAACTGGTTCTCTCCTTATAGAAGTACAAGTTCAAGTGCTGCCTTCTCTTCCTGTAGCTGCCTGAGCTCACTCATCTGATAGGAAATTAAATTCAGCCTTCTGTTTGAATATGCTGTGTTTTTCCATAACAAAACAACAGAATTTTCCAATAGAAAGAAAACAAATCATTCTCAAAGCATAGTTAAAAATATTTGCTTGGCTTGGGTTTCTAACATGTTAAGCACAGTTCAGGCAAATTTGGTATTGATACCTTTACAAATAAATACATGATTTCTGTTGGCTTATAGGACAGTAAAGGATTTGCTTTCTAATGATAGGTACTGCTGCCAAGCACTGAGTAATGTGACCAGGAACATGGTCTGAACCCAGTTCAACAGAGCATTTAGCACAGACACATGCTTAAACCAACAAAATTTTCAGCAGGTGTTTTAGATGCACTGATTTTTATGATTTTGAGGTTTGAGATCCTGAGTTGGACTTGGATGTTCCTTGTGGGTCCCTTCCAGCTCCAGGCATTCTTTGATTCTCTGATGGTTATTTAAACATAAGTTATAAACAGGACTGAAACCTTGAAGCCATGGGTTCCCCTTGGATTTTGGGGTAAATATGTGGGTACCCGTTACAGTCACTTAATATGCCGATGCAGATTTGTGCTGCAGGAGAGTTTGAGTGAAAGAGAGAAATGAATCCCTCCAGGAAGGCTCCTGGAAATGTGAGACAGGAAGAGAATTTTCTCTTCCAGGCCCATCACATGAAGGAAATACAACCTAACCACTACTGATTGTATGTTAACAGACCTGCAATGAACAGCAGGCTGAATCAGACCTCTTTGCCATATCAAAGGCATCAAGATATCAATGAATAGCAAGTCATGGCAGACATAAAACCTTAAAGAAACCCAGCCAAACAACAAACACTTTTTTGTAAACTCTTTTGGCTAGGGCTGCAACAGAAAAGCTCCCTCTCCCCACACATGCTGTAGTTATTAATGGCTTGTCCTCTCATGTGGGACACTGTGCACTAAAATGCATTCTTGGGAGTGCTGAAGTGAATGTTCATTTGGGTCACCAGTAATGTAAGTTTAATTTGCTTAGCCTGACCCCAAGGAGAGTCCACATTTCCCTTTCACTTTTCCATCATCCTAAGAAACGATAAATCAGTACCAAGCAGTTATATAACACCATTCATCTCCCGGCACACTATGAACAATTGCACCACGCTCTGTGTACAGGCAGGGTAAAGAAAAGGCTGGGGAGGGGAAGACCAAGGCTTTCAAAGGGGGACAGGGCTCAGAGAGGCACAAATAGGATGGGTTTCACTGGACTGAGAGGCCTAAAATGTGGATCTCAGGGAAGAGAGATTCCCCCTGTGGTCTCTTGCATGACTCTGGGTGGCTCTGAGGGCAAGGACTGGATGCCAGCAGCTGTGCACCAAGATCCATCTGGTGGGGTCACTGAACACAGAGGGGACTTTATGCTGCTCTGAGCAACACAAACAAATCCCTCTTTTGTGTGCTCTTTTCATTTGGGCTCTGTAAGGAGAACATGGCACTCCTGCTGGCTGTTCGCTGGCCTCTCCAGCTGCAGACACTGCTGCTCTGGTGGAGGTGGTGCTGAGACATTCTCCAGGCACTCCCCTTCACCTCCCGTTAGGAAGGAAAGCACATGTCAGAGCACTCTCAGAGGGAGACACTTGCATGCACAAAAAGTCTGGCTCTTCTTAAATCTATCCCAGAATCACTGAGGTTGGAAAAAACCTCAAACGTCAGTAAGTCCGACCTGTGTCAGCTCACCACTTTGTCAACTGAACCACAGCGCTGAGTGCCATGTCCAGTTGCTTCTTGAATACCTTTCAGTATGGTGACTCCACCACCTCCCTGAGCAGCTCATTCCAATGCCTGACAACCTTTTCTGTGAAGAAATTCTTCTTCCTGGTTAGTGTTAGAGAAGCTGGTGCTGAGGTCAAATGAGGAGAGCATTTAGTGGCATGTGACAGTGCCACTGAGCTGTGGTGAGGGACGAGCTGCCTCGATGACATCTGATCCAGCCATTTAGCAAGATGCCATGAACAGGACTGGAATTTGGCAGGGCCTCAGGGTGGTTGCTGCCATATTGAGGGAATGACAGAAGGAGGGCTTTAAGCACATCATCAAGACTTTGGCCTTGCCACTTGGTCAACGGTGGGATCGGAATGTTGTGTGGCAGGCAGGGTGTGGGGGAAGGCTCAGGAATAATGAGGCCGATTCCCCTGCAGGACTGAGGGGCAGCAGAGAAACAGGGAGATGAAGCTGTAACAGCATCTGCCTGCCTTTGGTTCAGCTTTAGCCATGTCACTGAATGACTACCAGCCTCACTCCACAGCTACAAATGTCCAAAAAATGAAACAGAAAAGGTCTTTATAATAATCCAACCTATGACCAATTAAAATCATTGTTCCAAAGTCATTCTGCCATGACTTTTGCTATATACAACACCACTAAATATTTTTTTAGATTGTGCCATCTAGTCTTTTCACAGGTTCAGTAATGTTTGGTTTTTGGTTGCTTTGTTTGTAGTTTGCTTGTTTTGGTTGTTTTTTGGTTTTTTGGTTTTTGGGGTTTTTTTACTTTCTTTCTGTATGCATTAACTGATCCCTAGTTCTTCTGATCAGCTTGTTAAAGTTCTGTTTCTCTGGCCTAAATTTGGGACCTGAGGGTTCTGGCGCCCTGGACCTCAGTCATGCCACCGACATCAGTTTGTCAGCTCATTACACGGAATTTCTCCAGTAACTCTGTGGGCCCATTGACCAGAACATACCTAATATTTGTATGATTAAATATTGTGAAAAATGTGGTTATAGTAGCCATTGAGAAAATGTGAAATAAAAACTTTTATGCTAATTGGAATGGGAAAAAAATAAAGCAAATAAGGAATTAATTGGAATTAGAAATTTTGAAGAGAAATATCAACTTATTTAAAGAAAAAGAAGGCTTCAAACAGACAGAAAGTAGGTTTAGATTGGATATTAGGCAGAATTTTTTCCCTATGAGGTGGTGAGGCCCTGGCACAGGTTGCCCAGAGAAGCTGTGGATGCCCCAGAAATTACCTGATCTAATAGTAAAATGACTATCTTTCCTAGAAGGCAACAAAGTGTTTTCATTAGAGCTTGGGCTTCCTAGCGCACAGTCTTTATGGTTACTGCAGAATTAATAATTTTCCAGATAGAATTTAAAATTTACCAAAAGTCATCTGCAAGTTGTCTTCTGTATAAATAATTCAAGATCATTAGGGGGATATTTCCAAATAAATCGGTTTTAACACTTGATTGACAGGAAGAAGAGAAAAAGATATATCTTATTTCTGTGCTTCAGTTGTGGTGTGCCATGGAGATTGTAATTTGCAATATTCTGGAAAACAGCTGTGTTTGTCTTAAAATTGACATTGGAAAGAATGTTGCTGGAGAATCACCTTGGATGAAAACAGGTAATAATTTCCCTCTCAAGACAGTATTTGACTGACCTTCTCCAGTCTTCTGATAAAGCCAGTTTGGACATAAATGTTAAAATATAAGGTCTCTTCTCTGAAATCTCATGTCCAACCCTGGCCAGGAATGGTGGTTTTCTCACTCCTGTGGGTGAGGAATGCAATAGAACCTTGCAGCTGTTCTCATGACAGTACAGCTGCATAATAAATACTCACGTCAGGGTGGATGTTTCCATGAAGATGCTGGAGGAAAAGATGGGATTTAAGTGGACTACATTGGTCTGAAGGTGTAGTATGTACAAGGATCAGGTAAAATTTCTTCCTTTGCATGATTTCACTCCAGTGATGGTGTCCTAGCACACAGTAATCCCCCTACAAAATATCACAAAGTCCATACCAGGGCTTGCTTTACTCTCTTCAGGTGGTAGAGATTGGTTACATTATACCATACTTAATTCTCTCAAGCAAGTTCAACACATTTAAAAATTCTTCCTCTTGCTCCTCCCTGCTTAAGTATAGGTAGAAATGCCTGTGAAAGGTGAAAAATTATTTGAATTATTTAAGCAAGATAAACTTATAATTCTTTTTTCTGTCTTATTTAAAATGATTTGAAAATCTAATGGGATGTGATTGAATGCGATTCATTTAACAGGAATTTGAAGAGCAAACTGTATGAGTTTCTCAGTTCAGAAAACACAGTCATTTTCAAGGCAGTGCTGCACAAGGGGGCTGTTAAAAGGAAGGCTATTGTGAAAACGCATGGTGTTTTATTATGCAAGGGAGTGGTGCAAAGAAGCAGGGAGTCTGGAGGGTGACAAAGCTTGTTCTGGGAAGGAATGCCTTCTAGCTTAAGCCTAGCCTCTGTGCTCTGAAGGAGAGAGCGTTCCTTGAGCCATAGAGGAAGCAAAGGGAAGAGCAGGAATCCGCAGCTGAGATATACAAACATTTGACTGAGAAGGATGGTGCCTCCCACTGTTGTCTCTGGGGGAGAGATTTCAGCCACTGGGCAAAATACCTGCACAGTATCTCTCAGGATCATGTTTTAAAAGTCTGGCCAGTTCATTGAAAGGATACAGGTACCTGCCTTCAGGAGAATGTGCTGAAGTGTGGATCTAAGTCAGGCACTGGCGTCCTCCTGCCGGCCTGGCAGAGTAAGTTCCAGTAACCAACAAAATTTGGGTCAGATTTCCACTTGTCTCCCTGAGTATCTCCATCTCAGTGATACATACTTACAATGGAGCAGAGTCTGAGAAGTGCAGAATTCTGGAGCACGAGAGAGAAGTCTCTCTGGAAAGCTTGGAAACGCTGGGAATTTCAAAATAGCATATGCACTGCTTCTTGCTAGTGGAAAACAGAGTAGCTCTGTTCTTAAAAAGGAAGCTGGATATTCCACTGAGGGGGAGATAACAAATTCTCATAGACATCCTGACTGCATCTATATTAGAAAACGAAATGTGCCCAGGACCATTCCCTGGCAGTGAGGCCAGCTGGCAGGAGACATGCTGAGCTCCTGCTGCCAGAGGCTCGCTCTGAAACAAGGTGTTCGGCACTCAGCCTGCTGGGCTCCCTTCCTGGCCTCTGCTCATGCCCACATTGTGCCTATGAAGTCTAAGTCTGTACCCAAGCACTACCCAAGAGAGTGTTGGGTACAGACTTACCAGCATGACCAGGAGCCTTGAAGTGTAGTTGATTGTGATTAATTGCTTGGGAATATTCCCTCAAACTCTGAAGGTGGCAGGTGTAAATACAGCCTTGCTTTGATGCCTCTTGCCCTCAGGTAATTTTGGGGTATCTTAAAAACTTTACACTTTGCCCCCTATTGGCACATTCTTAAACAATAATCAGTCTCTATTCACTGAGAACAAATCCCTGCCAAAATCTGTTCTCATTTAATTCTGCTTCCACCTGCACTCATCTATATGCAACTTTAACTAAAAATCACCACACTCTTCCAGATGCACACAGAGTAGCACAAGTGGATCTGACAGTGGGAATGGGATACCGTTGCTTTGGTTTTTGGCTGATTTTCCTGTTTGCCTGGCCCTAGTGTAGGCTATAGCTTGTGTTTCAGTCACTGCATCTTCTAACTCTGCTTAGCATTCCAGTTGAGGCCCTGGTGGACATGCATATCCCCTGGTCTTGCTGTCCAGCAGGATGCACCACAAAGTGACTGGAAATTAAAACAAAAACAAAAACAAAACCAACAACAACAACAAAAAAAGGGGGCGGGGACACTGCATTCTAGTGCTGAAGAAACCAAGGACCACCCAGCACAGGCATAAAGTGGGCCAGGACTAGAATTCTTCGGTGGCTTCAAGGTGAGCCTGCATGCCAGTGGTCCCCAGAGAATGAAACATGAGTTAAATTCAGTCAGAGGTAGAAGAAAAAGCAAAGTTCCTACTTCCTTCTGCTAAAGTAGAAGTAAACTTTCATTTAAAATCTTTCCTGTATTCATGGGTCTTGACAGCTCTAACTACAATAGTTTAAGATTTCAATTCTGTCAACCACCCTAAGAAGATGGTGAGAAGTAAATCACTCTGAAGGGACCACTAAGGACAAGTAAACCTATTGATGGGATTTTTCCTTCAGCAGATGTGTGGGCACATGGTTTAGTGTGGGTGTGATTTAGAAAAGACCAACAGAATGTGGAGGTTGGAATGCTGAGGTGCACCACCTGGGAAAAAGTGATGGAACTTTTTGTGCCAGGGAATCACTCCTGTTTCAGCAAGTAAGGCTGAAAACTCTGATTATTGTATTTATGTGTTAATATTTAGAGACAGGACACATAGTGAAAATGCATATGTAGAAAACATGAAGATTTGCAAGAAAGCAAAAGTGTAATTCGGATGCCAAACACATTCTGGAGGTGAGCGGATGCAATCATCATCAGAGCCAGTAAAGAGAAGAGGGCTTTCTAATTATTTCCCAGAAGGACGGCAGTTGTAAAGCCATTTTTACAGCATTCATGGAAACTTATATTTAAAATATTTCAGAAGCACACCCTGAACTCTGTTCACTTTGTAGCTGCAGATTAGTCCTACTGAAGGCAACTGGATTCCATTCCAGGAATCCTGCTCAGATAGACTTGAGCTCTGCAGCCACATCCTTTGTTTTCCTTGACTCCTGACAGCCCCAATTAAACAGAGATCTCTCTTAGCAGTGAGGGAATGCTGACGGCATTCCAGTGTGCTGTGGGCACGGTGTGGGAACAGTATCAGTTCTTGCCTGGCCTCAGCGTGGCCAAATGGCAGCATGACATCCTGGCTACACTCATCCCTCAGGCAAGGCAGGTGATGCTGGGGAGGGGTGTGAAGGGTCCAAATTTGGAAGAGAAAATAATCAGAGACTGATGACTGGAACAAAATGCTCAAGCCAAAATGCTTTCTCCCTAGGGAAGCTCTCCCACAGCCAGATGCAGTGTTGTTTAGCAGTCTGGATTTCATTCCAGGACTGCACGTGGCTCTTAAAGTCCTGCCTGAGACATTTTTTGTCTGCTGTTGAGTAGCAAACCCAAATAAACAGGAAGTCAGGCCTGAACAGGAATATCACATATCATTGATTTCTCATCCCTGTAAAATCCATCCCCATTCCCTTGCCTGATTTTCTAATTGAATCATCATGGCAAAATCACACTGTAAAATTTCCTCCTCTTGTTTGCAGAGAGCCCAGAGGAGGAGCCAGTATAACATATTTGGAATTTGTTTTCCTTTTTAGAAGGGGCTTGCATTTTGGGTAATTTTTTTCCTGGACTAATGTACATCTGATGTCAGACTCCCCAGATGAGAATGGTTAGAGTGGAGTTGACATTTTTAGAAAGATGTGCGAATGGAAAAATATCCTGGGAGTGCTGCCAGTGTCTGATTTTGTAAAGTCTTAGTCTCTGTTGGAGAGGAACCATGAGCCAGGTACCTGTACTGAAAAGAAGCCTTGCTCGTAAAGTGTCTTGCTCAGGTGTGTGCCAGACATGCCTTCTCAATTTAAAAAGAGAGGGCAGAAATTAATTTCAGCAGGCTGTGACTCAGCCAGGCAGTATTCAATTCCCCTTTCTGATCAGATGACAAACAGCCAGTTAACATCTTTCCCAGAGGGAGGTACAATGACTGGAGAAGTTCCTGGCAAAAAATGGGTTTTCCAAGGTTGAGCTGTGAAGTGGTGCAGACAAATCTGCCTGACCTGTGGCTGTTCCTTCTAGTTTGGTACTGACATGACTGGGACAAGACAGCTTAGAGCTGAGCTGGTTTGCTGTGAGCCAAACCTGCAGCTTTCTAATTCCCAGTGAGCTGGTGGAATTTGGAGGATGAGTGCAGCTGATTCACAGTGCTGCAAATGTCAGCAATTTTTGTAGGCTTTGTGGGGGGCTGGTGTTTGCTGCTTCATCAGAGCAAATGCCTTGTTGGCAGGTGGCAGGCTCACACTGAGCTAGCAGGGGGTGGAACAGGGGCTAGGGCAGTGCAGGGCGGGCAATGAGGGCGCAGCATCAGCTCGCTGCAGACAGACGGCTCCATCTCCAGCCAGGGCTGCAGGCAGCCCCTCGCTGAGCTGCTGGCTCTGGATCTTGGTGGGAGCCTGGAGCTGCTGCTCTCCGCTGAGGCCAGTGCTCAGGGAGCAGCTCCATGCTGAGCCTGCCCTGCTGCCTGGCAGGATCAGAATGTGCTGAGCCGGTCCTGTCTGGGTGCTCCAGAGAGCCAGCACAGCTCTCCTCCATGTTGGTGGGCACATCAGCCATCCCAAGGACAGTGGCAGGGTGCTTTTGTGCACACCATCCTTCTCCCATCCTGTCCTGGTTTAGGGCAAATTTGGGAGGAAACATCCAAAGGGGTTCCTCTAGAAAGCAAATTCAAGCAGCCCCATGTCCAACCAGTTCAGGAAAATATTTCCTTAGAGAAAAGTGGAAGAACCCTGTTTATTTAACAGGCAAAGCATTCACCAGCACAAAAAACTGAACAATATTAAACAATAAAATGTCTTGCCAATCTGAAGAGATGACAAACTCAGACAGTCCCCTCGGTGGGCTGTAGCTCAGCTCACTCAGTCTCTTACCAGTTCTTCCACTGCTGGAAATGCCATGGCCCAGCCTGACCCCATGGGCCACACATGTGAGCTGCCAGTGCTCTTCTGGGTTTTCAGTCCAGAGCAGGTTCAAACAGTTCCAAGAAAAAGAAAACCCACAGTCCGGGGAAATTCTCTGCCTCAGCTAGCTAAACACTAACTAAAAGCAAAGGAGAGCTCTTTCCTGCTGTCTGTCTGTGCTGCAGACAACACAGTCCAGGAGAAAGATGCAGGGGAGCAAGTGCAGTTCCTGAAAACAAGCTGTGCACTTCTTGTCTCCCCGCCTTTGCTCTCAGAACGAGTCTAAAAGGTGCAAAACTCATTTCTGGGCTAAACAGACAAATGGGGATATGAGCATCATAAAGTCACCCCAGGATGCATCCCTGTGTCTCTTCTGCAGGCTCAGCAGGCTCTGCCTCATCATCATCTCCCTGCTGATTTCCATACTCCAGGCTGAGTGGATGGGGCTGTGCCTGGTGCTCCTTACTGAACAGTCGTCTTCAACATATTTATCAACCATCTGGATGCAGGAGCTGAAGGCACCTTCAGCAGGGTTGCTGGTGATGCCAATATGTGCCATGGAGTACATGTTCTGGCCCCAGCAGGGCTCCCAGGCTTGGCTCATGTTCGGGACAGTTCCCCACACAGGGACACCGTGGCTTAGTGGTGGCCTTAGCAGGAAATTGAGGTACAGCTATTTTCACACACAGTTGGCTTTGTGGAACACTGCAGAAATAAGTTTATATCAGCTCTGCAGACAGCAGTGGACTGAGCTGGGTTTAGTGTGGAGAAGGGTTTGGTGGGTTTTTAGTCACTCTTTTGTTCATCAGTAGCTTTTGGACTTGTTAGCCATTTGCAACCAGCTTTGACAAAAGGACACTGGCCTTGAAGAAGATAAGGTTTCTTCTTACAGCTTTTGAAAAGGTAGCTGGCTGCTTGGGGAAAGAAAGACTGGAATTAAAACTGCTTCTCTTAGGAAAAAGCTGTGGCATGATCTGTCCTAAACTGTTGCTCTATCAACACAGGAGAGACTGTGGTATGTTTACTGACTTCTCTGAAGTGCTACAAATGCCAGTTGATGGGATTTACAGAGCAACAGCAAGAAGCAGAGTTGTGCTTAGAAGTGCCTTGTATCTTGAGGCAGAGTTCCTTCCTTCCTTCCTTCCTTCCTTCCTTCCTTCCTTCCTTCCTTCCTTCCTTCCTTCCTTCCTTCCTTCCTTCCTTCCTTCCTTCCTTCCTTCCTTCCTTCCTTCCTTCCTTCCTTCCTTCCTTCCTTCCTTCCTTCCTTCCTTCCTTCCTTCCTTCCTTCCTTCCTTCCTTCCTTCCTTACGTGCGTCCTTCCTTCCTTCCTTCCTTCCTTCCTTCCTTCCTTCCTTCCTCCCATTCTTCCTTCCTCCCATTCTTCCTTCCTTCCTTCCTTCCTTCCTCCCTTCCTTCCTTCCTTCCTTCCTTCCTTCCTTCCTTCCTTCCTTCCTTCCTTCCTTCCTTCCTTCCTTCCTTCCTTCCTTCCTTCCTTCCCTTCCACTTCCTTCCTTCCTTCCTCCTCCTTCCTTCCTTCCTTCCTTCCTTCCTTCCTTCCTTCCTTCCGCCACTTCCTTCCGCCACTTCCTTCCTTCCCTTCCTTCCTTCCTTCCTTCCTTCCTCCTTCCTTCCTTCCTTCCTTCCTTCCTTCCTTCCTTCCTTCCTTCCCTTCCTTCCTTCCTTCCTTCCTTCCTTCCTTCCTTCCTTCCTTCCTTCCTTCCTTCCTTCCTTCCTTCCTTCCTTCCTTCCTTCCTTCCTTCACTTCCTTCCTTCCTTCCTTCCTTCCTTCCTTCTTCCACTTCCTTCCTTCCGCCCTTCCTTCCTTCCTTCCGCCACTTCCTTCCTTCCTTCCGCCACTTCCTTCCTTCCGCCACTTCCTTCCTTCCTTCCTTCCTTCCTTCCTTCCTTCCTTCCTTCCTTCCTTCCTTCCTTCCTTCCTTCCTTCCTTCCTTCCTTCCTTCCTTCCCTTCCTTCTTCCTTCCTTCCTTCCTTCCTTCCTTCCTTCCTTCCTTCCTTCCTTCCTTCCTTCCTTCCTTCCTTCCTTCCTTCCTTCCTTCCTTCCGCCACTTCCTTCCTTCCTTCCGTCCTTCCGCCACTTCCTTCCGCCACTTCCTTCCGCCACTTCCTTCCTTCCTTCCTTCCACTTCCTTCCTTCCTTCCTTCCTTCCTTCCCTTCCTTCCTTCCTTCCTTCCTTCCTTCCTTCCTTCCTTCCTTCCTTCCTTCCTTCCTTCCTTCCTTCCTTCCTTCCTTCCTTCCTTCCTTCCTTCCTTCCTTCCTTCCTTCCTTCCTTCCTTCCTTCCTTCCTTCCTTCCTTCCTTCCCTTCCTTCCTTCCTTCCTTCCTTCCTTCCTTCCTTCCGCCCTTCCTTCCTTCCTTCCTTCCTTCCTTCCTTCCTTCCTTCCTTCCTTCCTTCCTTCCTTCCTTCCTTCCTTCTTCCTTCCTTCCTTCCGCCACTTCCTTCCTTCCTTCCTTCCTTCCTTCCTTCCTTCCTTCCGCCACTTCCTTCCTTCCTTCCTTCCTTCCGCCACTTCCTTCCGCCACTTCCTTCCGCCCTTCCTTCCTTCCTTCCTTCCTTCCTTCCTTCGCCACTTCCTTCCCTTCCTTCCTTCCTTCCTTCCTTCCTTCCTTCCTTCCTTCCTTCCTTCCTTCCTTCCTTCCTTCCTTCCTTCCTTCCTTCCTTCCTTCCTTCCTTCCTTCCTTCCGCCACTTCCTTCCTTCCTTCCTTCCTTCCTTCCTTCCTTCCTTCCTTCCTTCCTTCCTTCCTTCCGCCACTTCCTTCCTTCCTTCCTTCCTTCCGCCACTTCCTTCCTTCCTTCCTTCCTTCCTTCCTTCCTTCCTTCCTTCCTTCCCACTTCCTTCCGCCACTTCCTTCCTTCCTTCCTTCCTTCCTTCCTTCCTTCCTTCCTTCCTTCCTTCCTTCCTTCCTTCCTTCCTTCCTTCCTTCCTTCCTTCCTTCCTTCCTTCCTTCCTTCCTTCCTTCCTTCCTTCCTTCCCTTCCTTCCTTCCTTCCTTCCTTCCTTCCTTCCTTCCTTCCTTCCTTCCTTCCTTCCCTTCCTTCCTTCCTTCCTTCCTTCCTTCCTTCCTTCACTTCCTTCCTTCCTTCCTTCCTTCCTTCCTTCCTTCCTTCCTTCCTTCCTTCCTTCCGCACCTTCCTTCCTTCCTTCCTTCCGCACCTTCCTTCCTTCCTTCCTTCCTTCCTTCCTTCCTTCCTTCCTTCCTTCCTTCTTCCTTCCTTCCTTCCTTCCTTCCTTCCTTCCTTCCTTCCTTCCTTCCTTCCTTCCTTCCTTCCTTCCTTCCTTCCTTCCTTCCTTCCTTCCTTCCTTCCTTCCTTCCTTCCTTCCTTCCTTCCTTCCTTCCTTCCTTCCTTCCTTCCTTCCTTCCTTCCTTCCTTCCGCCACTTCCTTCCTTCCTTCGACCACTTCCTTCCTTCCTTCCTTCCTTCCTTCCTTCCTTCCTTCCTTCCTTCCTTCCTTCCTTCCTTCCTTCCTTCCTTCCTTCCTTCCTTCCTTCCTTCCTTCCTTCCTTCCTTCCTTCCTTCCTTCCTTCCTTCCTTCCTTCCTTCCTTCCTTCCTTCCCTTCCTTCCTTCTTCCGCTTCCTTCCTTCCTTCCGCCCTTCCTTCCTTCCTTCCTTCCTTCCTTCCTTCCTTCCTTCCTTCCTTCCTTCCTTCCTTCCTTCCTTCCTTCCGCCACTTCCTTCCTTCCTTCCTTCCTTCCGCCACTTCCTTCCGCCACTTCCTTCCGCCACTTCCTTCCTTCCGCCACTTCCTTCTTCCTTCCGCCACTTCCTTCCTTCCTTCCTTCCTTCCTTCCTTCCTTCCTTCCTTCCTTCCTTCCTTCCTTCCGCCACTTCCTTTCCTTCCTTCCTTCCTTCCTTCCTTCCTTCCTTCCTTCTTCCTGCATGATGTCCTTCCTTCCTTCCTTCCTTCCTTCCTTCCTTCCTTCCTTCCTTCCTTCCTTCCTTCCTTCCTTCCTTCCTTCCTTCCTTCCTTCCTTCCTTCCTTCCTTCCTTCCTTCCTTCCTTCCTTCTTCCTTCCTTCCTTCCTTCCTTCCTTCCTTCCCTTCCTTCCTTCCGCCACTTCCTTCCTTCCTTCCTTCCTTCCTTCCTTCCTTCCTTCCTTCCTTCCTTCCTTCCTTCCTTCCTTCCTTCCTTCCTTCCTTCCTTCCTTCCTTCCTTCCTTCCTTCCTTCCTTCCTTCCTTCCTTCCTTCCCTTCCTTCCTTCCTTCCTTCCTTCCTTCCTTCCTTCCTTCCTTCCTTCCTTCCTTCCTTCCTTCCTTCTTCCTTCCTTCCTTCCTTCTTCCTTCCTTCCTTCCTTCCTTCCTTCCTTCCTTCCCTTCCTTCCTTCTGCCCTTCCTTCCTTCGCCACTTCCCTTCCTTCCTTCCTTCCTTCCTTCCTTCCTTCCTTCCTTCCTTCCTTCCTTCGCCACTTCCTTCCTTCCTTCCTTCCTTCCTTCCTTCCTTCCTCCTTCCTTCCTTCCCTTCCCTTCCTTCCGCCCTTCTTCCTTCCTTCCTTCCTTCCTTCCTTCCTTCCTTCCTTCCTTCCTTCCTTCCTTCCTTCCTTCCTTCCTTCCTTCCTTCCTTCCTTCCTTCCTTCCTTCCTTCCTTCCTTCCTTCCTTCCTTCCTTCCTTCCTTCCTTCCTTCCTTCCTTCCTTCCTTCCTTCCTTCCTTCCTTCCTTCCTTCCTTCCTTCCTTCCGCCACTTCCTTCCGCCACTTCCTTCCTTCCTTCCGCCACTTCCGCCACTTCTGCCACTTCCTTCCTTCCGCCACTTACTTCCACCACTTCCGCCACTTCCGCCACTTCCTTCCGCCACTTCTTTCTGCCACTTCCTTCCGCCACTTCTGCCACTTCCTTCCCTTCCTCCTTTAAATGTTGAGGAAAGAAAACCTTGTGCTTAAAACTTGTATCCTTTTCTGCTGCACTGCAGTGGTAAGCTTGGAGGGGCAGGAGGAAGAGAGGGGAGTCTTTACCAGGGAAGAGTTTATAAGAGTGGATCTTTGTTTAGATTTTTAGGCTGTGCCCATCATGGAGTTTCTGGATTCGACCCTTCCAGTGATGCCATATAAAATGTGGCTCGCAGCTCTCATGTATTTGCTCTCTGTGTGCAGTGAAGCAGCAGGAAAAACACCAATTGCTTTAAGTATCAGCTTGGGGCTCTGAGCTGATGCCTTTTTTGCCTTGGGCCTTGTTTCTTCAAGGCCCAAGGCAAAAAAGTCTAGGACCAGTCTAGGACCAGTCCTGTTCAGTTATTTATCAGTGACCTGGATGCAGCATTTGAACACACCATGAGAAATTTGCTGGTGGCACCAAACTGGGAGGTGCTATTGACTTTCTACAGGACCAAGAGGCCTTGAGAGGTTGGAAATGTGGTCTGTGAGCCATGGGGTGAAATTTAACAATAACAAATGCTGAATTCTGTGCCTGGAACCGGGGAATGCTGGGCAATATACACTGGGAGAGGAGTGCTCAGACAGTTGGGTGTTTCCAACTGAAAATAGTCTTATTTTTTTGTTCTATTTTCTAAAGCTATGAATCACCCTAGAGAGAGGGGCAGTCATCCTTGATTGGTTCACACACAGGCAAATCTTGGTGAGGATCAGAAGGCATTTGATATGCTGCCATTGTTTAAAAAGGCTGCAGAATTTTGTCAGTGATGGATTTCTGGTGAAATCTGTTCAAAACCAGTGATGAAATGCTCACTAGACCAGAAAAAATCAGCACTTCTGACTTTATGCCATGCAAAGCACATGGTATCTGTACCAAATCAGTGGGGAAGAGGAAGAGTATCCTGCTTGAAATCCAATTTTTACATTATTCTTACAATGCTGTGCAGTCTGAGTCGTGACTGTTGAACACTCAGCCTGTGTTGAGCACTCAGCCTCTCTCAAATAGCAACCTGATTTTGAAAGGTAGGAACTGCTGCAGAAGAGAGGCAGAGGCCCAGACATCCTCACCTTGAAGTCTGTCATGGCTTACACGTGTAGAAAAATCTTCAGTGAAAGCCATGTATGTGCTTTATTTTCCCTTTATGTTCTTTTACCATGGTGAAATAAGTGTAGTCTCCTGCTGCAAAACAAATAGGATGTAATCTGCCATTTTTATCTTGACCATTTTGAAATAGTCTGTTCAAATAGCTAAAGAATGCCATGCAGGCAGTCTGTGAAATCATTTTGCATGAAGGGATTTCAAAAAGCTTCCCCAAAAGCTACCTACAAGTTATTAACTCACATTTGGGGAGTTAATCTGCCCAGTGGCTTTTCAAAATAGTGTTATAAGAACACAGGCTAAAAGCAAGAAATGTCTAACAAAAGCATATCTTCCAGAAAAAAAAAAAAAAAAGAAAAAACCCAAAATTGAAAAAAAAGAACATAGAAAAAAGAAAAGGCAAGATCCACCATACCTTTTGTTACAACTATGTGATAAATCAAATTTGGGAAAAGAAGTGTATCTGGGGCTTTGCCACAACACATGTATGTTCTGAAAATCATCTTGTAGTCCTGTTGCAGAATTTTGACCTATTTTGCTCCTGCTACATTTGCTTGTGGAAAACGCAGTGAATGTAAAAGGGACAATACTGTGGCTCTTCAGATTTTACAGGCAAAAATTTACAGCAATTTTTCTTCTCTAGAGAATGACCGGAGATTGGAGAGGTTTTTTTTTTCTAAATCTGTAAGGCTTCACCTACATGGGAACACTTGGGAAGCGTGATCTGAATGGGAATCAGAAAATATAGTTCTTAATTACAATGACTCAAAATGTTGCACACACCTTTGTGGATAATCACATGTGGAATAAGGGTAGGCCTGACTTATGTGTAACTTAGTCCACTTTGGAATACCAAAACAAATTTAATCTCTATTATTTTAAAGAAGAATGGCTGTGCAGGGACTAACCAGGGCAAACATGTTTTTTTCCTTGGTAGACAGTCCCCATTTTTATAAGTAATCTCAGAAGTCAGGGAGGACACTGAAGTCATTGCAAACAGACATGCCATCTCCATAATTTGTTGTCCACACAAGGGAACATTTCAACAAGGTGCTGAACAACATTTTTTTGATGTGCTGCATTCCTTTTGTCACCTGTGAGTATTGAGGGCCATCGGTATCACCCATGGTGAAGTACAGGTGGCATTGAGAGTGACCTGTGCTCCTCAACACCACTTGTTTTGTAGCTGTTACCAAATTTCATAGGCATTGAATGAAGAGTAACTTAATCCTAGAAGGGATGAAAAAACCTTTACCATTCTTAGCTGCAGAGCACTAACCCCTACTATCAGTCCAGGATGGGGATGATAAATATCCATACAAAAAGGCTGAGAAAACTGGGGTTGTTCAGCCTGGAGAGGAGAAGGCTTTGGGGTGACCTCATTGTGGCCTTCCAGTACCTGAAGGGAGCCCACAGGAAAGATGGAGAAAGACTCTTGACAAGGGCCTGGAGTGACAGGAAAAGGGGACATGGCTTCACACTGACAGAAAGCAGGCTTGGATTGGATATCGGGAAGAAATTGCTCCTTGTGAAGATGGTGAGGCCCTGGCACAGGTTTCCCAGAGAAGAAATTGTGGCTGCCCCATCCTTGGAAGTGTTCAAGGCCAGGCTGGGTGGGTTTGGAGCAACCTGGGCTAGTGGAAGGAGTCCCTGCCCATGGCAAGGGGTTGGAACTGGATGATCTTTATCACCCCAAACCATTCTGTGATTCTGTGACTGGAATTTGGGCCAGAGAGATGCCCACTCCACCTTTACTTGATTCAAATTGTGTTTCGACTCTGAAGACCTAATCTGCTGTAGAATTGAATGGATGTTTTGCAACTGGCTTAAGCAGACAGAGAGAGGATGAAATAGCGCTGGTGCTGATTTTGGTAAACTTTCCACTGCTGCTTGCATGGAGCAGGGGTTTGTCCAAGCCATGTTTTGAACTGGTGGCAAAAATCACTTTTGAAAAGGATCAGGATGAGGCAGTTATTCCCTACTGTCAGCTTGGAAATTAAATTATGAATCAGTCTGTTTCTGTGGTCTCTTATATAAGGCTGGGAATCACTGTCAGTCCATAATGCTTAAACTGGGAAAAATGGAGCTGGAGAAGGTGGAAACAATTCTAGGCAAATGGGACTTTTGGACTTTCCTTAAGGAAACTTACCTGGGGGTTTGCAAGTGCTGAACTGATATGTAAAGACCTTTTGTAGATTCACAGCATTCCAGAGTAGTGCTTACTATTTGAAAAGATAGCTGGAATAGCAATCTATTCCATGTTTTTATTTTTCGTAATTTATAATCTGGATATTTCCTTCAGTGTCCTGGCCCTTTGGAATCCAGTTCAGTTTTTGGCTTCTCTGATTACCTGTGTCACTAAGTTCCGTAGCCCTATTACATCTTTTGTTAGAAAGTAATTCCTTTTCGTGCTTTTAAATTTTCTGCTGTGGATCATTCACACATCTCCTGTAAGGCTTCTTAGCCAGCTTTAAGCTCCAGCACCTAAAGCTGGATCCTAAAATGGGCTGATCCACAGATTACTGTAAAGATGATATTTTCATTTTCACTCTCTTTTTCTCATGCATCCTGTCACCATTTCACTGTGTAGTGAACTCACGCCTTCACTTTGCAGATAGTGAAACTCTTCACTGGTGGTCTCTCATGGGTGGAATTTAGAGCACTGACTCTAAATTCTAAGTGGTGGCAGCCAGGTCTCTTGAATATTCACTGTTGGTTTAATTTTAGCCTGATTCAGATTTAAATTTGGGCTGGCTTCTTTTTAACCATCATCACTATAATGAGCCAGAATGTGTTTTTTCAGAACTCAGACAAAAATTTAGATCTATGTGATATATGTGAGGATTTTTTCTTACATGTTATGCAGCTGCAAATTTAACTGGCCATTTTGCTGCATGTTCGCCCAGCTTTTTCCTCTTTCTCTGAAGAATCTCAACATTTCTTTTATCCTAACTACTGTAAATGAATTGATCATTTGTAGACTACTCTCTCATTTCTATCTTTCCAAAGAAAATTAAAATATTCAGTGGAACACAAGCACCAGGGAGCCTTGCCTGGTCTTCTACCATGATTACACCAGGTGTGTCACTGAGAGGAGACATTCAGCCTTTCTTGAAGCAGTTGCAGGCTTCACAGGAACAAATCCCTTCCAGTACCTGAAGGGACAAAGATGGAGAGAATTTTTTTACAAATGTAGTGTCAGAACAAGGGCAAATGTCTTCACACTGACAGCAGGTTTAGATTGGCTGTTAGGAAGAAATTGTTGCCTGTGAGGATGGTGAGGCCCTGGCATAGCTGCCCAGAGAAACTGCGGCTGCTCCCATGCACTTTCCTGAAAGATCTTTTGTCCCTTTTCAGTTTGTGAATGGCCTGGTTCTTCCTACAGCCACTAGAGTCATTAACAGGGCTGTCTCACCATGCTGCCCTGTTAGTTCTGCCAGCCTTCATGAGTCACGGCAACACCTCCCACAAGCTCTAGCACCACCTGTGGAAGTCACACATTGTCAGACTCAACACTGCCTTGTGCCAGCCTAAATTTGCCTTTGTCATAGGCAAACCTGACCCAATGCTGCATTTCATGAGGGGAGTTGCTGTTGTTTCAATAAAGCCTGTGTTTTTCTGATGGGAAGGCGCTCCTGATCTACATTACCAGTTCACAGAGCAAAAGTATGTGCTCACACAGCCTGTGTGGGAGCAGGAACAGAGGAAAGGCAATGCCACACAAAGGTTGCTCTGATACTGCTGAGCATACCAAGGCTGGTCTAATTAAGCTGGAGGTGAAAGAGTTAATCTAGGCCTTGCCATGGCAGCCAAAGGGTGCACTTTAGGTATTTGCCAATATCTTACTCAAAAACAGTAAGTCCCAGTCCTGACACAGTGGAAGACGCTTAGTTGGTGGTCTCTCATTTTCTCTTTTTGATGGGGGTCAGAACTGAGCTCAGGGCTCAGTTTAGACATTTCGGATAGCACGGTTCAAGTGTAGGATACTGATCTCTGACAAGAACTTAAAACTGAATCCAGCCACCACAGAATCAAGTAGTTCCTTAGGAAAGTTTGTTAGACTTGTCAGTATTGACACTGGATTTCAGATGTATATTTGCTTAATTACTCTTTTGATAAAACCCCTTATTAAGCAAGTCTGCTCTCCATCTGGTGCTTATCTGACTTAAAATACAGCAAGACTGGCAACTCATTAATTTGTGGACAGGATAAGTATAAAATTTGCATAGATCAGTTAATAGTACAAAGTACAAAATTTGTAGTTTCTTGAAAAAGCAAACTGTGAACCTTTCCTCTTAGGACAGAAACTCTTTGTGAGGTGGAGAAATATCTCACACGTTTCCACGTTTCTTATGACAAAATATCAAGTAGTGATATTTGGGTTTTTCAGATTCCTTTCCCATTTATTCTTGTTCCAAATACAGAACTATACTTGTCTTGAAACTGGTGACATGTTGAGTTCAAGGCAAAATTCCTGCTCTCTAATGATGTGGTTTTATTTTTAAGGCTTTAATCTTACATCAATAATTTTAAGTGCTTTTTCAGTGATGCTCTGAGTGAGGAACTACCATTCTTCTTTGTTGTTTTCAGTGCCAGAAGACATTTTTATCCAATGGTAGGCAATTATTTGCCATGAAGATTGAGTTCCAGGAATGCAGTGTATAGTTGTGAGGCAATTTGGATCATTGATCTCTGGAAATTATAGTGATTATATGCATTTTAGTAGTTAGTTTAGTCTCTGGATCGCAACTCCTTCTTCTGAATCATTAGAAGGAAATCACACTTGTTTGGTTTTTTTTTTCCCTGGAATATTAAAAATCTTGTTTAAAATGAACCACCCTGCTCTAGCTTGTAGGAACTGCAAGTTACCATCTGTGAGAGGTGGCAAAGAGTTCATCTCCCATATGATTGAGGAAACCTTTGCCAGAGAACTCTGGATTGAATCAGAAATGTTTCCACAAAAAATGTATCTTCCAAGCACCTAACATCCTCCAGAAAAAAAACAGTTAATGTATAAAGTCCCTTGCTTTGCTCTATTCCATTTGACAAAAGTGTCCCTGCATATTATTTTCCTTGTGTTTGGAGAAGACTGGGAGGAAGTGCAGAGACCAGCTCCATGTGAATGAAAAGCTGCTCTTTGCAAGTAATTTCCTGACTGTTCTGAGTGATGGCTTTCACAGAATCCTTAGGGCTGGAAGAGACCTTTGGAGCTCATCCAGTCCAACTCCCCTGCCCAGGCAGGGTCACCCAGAGCAGGTGACACAGGAACACATCCAGGCAGGTTGGGAATGTCTCCAGAGGGGGAGCTCCAGGCCCTCCCTGGGCAGCTGTTCCAGTGCTCTGCCACCCTCAGTGGAAAGAAATTCTTCCTTGTGTTGAGATGGAACTTGTGTTCAGTTTATGGCCATCGCTCCCTGTCCTGTCATTGAGCACCACTGAAGAGAGCCTGGCACCGTCCTCTTGACATCCTCTTTGAAATATTTTTATGTCCTTTCCTGACCTTCTGTGCACCTCAGGTGATAAGACAGAGCTGAGAAGTAAGATATGGAAAGGGTTCCTCTGGATTCATAGAGTCTGCTTAGAACAGCTGCAGACAAAGACAGGTTCAGGACAGGAGACTGCAGCTCAGGACAAACCTTACTCTAAAGGACTGCTGACAGGTGTTTGACAGCAAAAACTTTAGTACCAAGGAGCCTCTCTGTTAAACAGAAAGCTCACAGCAGGACACTGATGCATTAACAAGATTTTTCTCTGGCTGCTCCAATTCCCTTTAGCTTTTTTTTTTTTTTTTGGGTAATCATCTTTCAAACTGCAGCAGCATTTGTTGTCCTGAGGTGCTGATTCCAGTGTTCCAGTGGAAGAGATTTTAGTGGAAGCTTCTCCTGCAGTGTGCACAGGCTTCATTTCAGGTCAGTAATCACATCCTCCTCAGCTTCTCCTGGGGCTCTCACATTGATCATCCTCCAGCTGGAAGAATTGTCTGAGAGGAAGGGCATGACTCTTGTGTTGAGGTCACATTTCTAGACTGAGGGTGGACTGAGGGAAGCTTCTGCCCTTTGGATTCGGGGGAGACCTGCCATTTGGATGTAGTGTGGGTGTTCAAGCTGTCAGCCTTCCTGCTCCATCATGCTCAGCTGTCCCCCTCCGGGCAGCCAGTTATGCTGGGGAGGGACAAGAGGAAAGGGCAGAGCAGGTGATGGGTGCCTTGAGCTGGTGTTTGGGTTCTGAGCAACAAAGTCTCTGCTGGATGAGGCTGTGTCACCAACAAAAGGCTCATTGACTGTTCTGAGTCATCATCAACAGTCCACGTGAAGGACTTGAGTTGATGTGAGGGGGTAGGAAGTTTGCCCCAGGACAAATCTGGAGAACAAAACATCCACAGAAATAAAACATGCTTTATGTTTTCCAGTGTTACCTGGAGAGTCAGATGGGAGCAAAAAGAAAAAGCAGGAGGCCAGGGGATTTAAAAGCTTGTGAGAAAGGGCTCTTTGACATCCTTTGCTACCTTTTGCTGGGAAAGCTGGAATAACACTATGTATCACAAGTGATCCTTCTGCTAAACTGACTCTAGAACTAAGCTGACACCTACCTACCTTCTCAGCAAAAAAGGGCATTATTTTGGCTAGATACACTCAAAGGTACTGGAGAGCCCATTGCTTCAGTACCTGTGTGAGGGGAATCTTGCTACCGAGTAGAATTCCCACAGCTGAGTTAGGATTTTATTTCTCCTTTCCCCAGATAAATGCCTTTTTTTGGTAAATATTCTGTGGACAAGGCTTCTTTGGCACCTTTCAATAAAGTTCATTTTTTGAAAGTGGCAGGGCAAAAGAGGAGGAAACATCTAGAGTGAGATTTATCTGTTACTTTCTAGTATGAATAATTTTTTGAAGAGTGATTTGGTGTCCAATTGCTGCTTGAAGTACTCCCTCTAGCCTAGAGAATATTTTATTGTTCACATAAAGAGTGAACCTTCTGTGCTCTTGGCTTCTGATTGGTTTGGAAATGCCCTCAGGAAGATGGAGATGGAAGTTCCGATAGAGGGAAAGGAGGGAATTTGAATTCTTGAGCAGGGGCTGTTACCACTCCATGAGGAGGTAAGAGAAAATAATTATGCTTCCTCTGATCAGCCTCATTTCTGGGAGGAGGTAGAATTTAGGTTCCTAACTGGCAAACTCTGTGTTACTTTGGGATTTAAAGAGAAGCCAGAGTCCAAGCACTTGGGGAACTGAATCCCCTGGGAAGTGTGATTCAGGATTCTACAGCAGGAGACTGTACTGGGGTTTTGATATTCTGCATTTGGGATCACCATAGCTATATGTGCAACTAGTAAGGATTTCAACATCCAGTTCCTCCTGTGACCTGACCTTCCCATCCCACTTCAGGGAATTGTGGTTTGGCCTCAGGAAGCATCAACCCTGCTAGTGTGGCATCGAGGACCTGAGGTGATAACCAAGAAACATGTAAGGAGCAGCTCTTTTACTCATCTTGAATTACATTCACCTGTCTCTCAAGAGCCCCTTCCCCCCTCACAGGCTGAATCCTGTACTTTTACTAAAGGCTGGTGAAGTGCCAGCTATCCATGAGATTGTCTGGAACTGGGACTTGCATCCAGACATGTCACTAAGGTTGTAAAAACAAGGAAGAACTGCAACCCTTACAAGTGCTGAAGACAGTTTGCAACAGCCAGAGGAGGTGTGTGATAAACCAGTAAATTCTGCTTCCTCTCTGTGTTTTCCAGAGTGACCTGGAGCTCAAGCAGGAGTGAGGTTCTCCAGACAGCTCTCTGCAGCTTCCCTAAGACACCAGTGAGCCACGAGACTGAGGCAGAAATTCCAGTGTGGGGAGGGTGTGAGTCATGAGATAGTGAGTGAAGGAAACAGCAGGATAAAAATAACAGAGCCCAGTGTGATGCAGAATATTAATCTCCTGCCCTGTGTTATCCTCACTTGTATTACAGGCAGCACTCTGCTGTAGTGTAGATGCCCTGCTGCTCAAAACAGATCCCTCCGTGCTACTCAGAAAGATTATGGCTCAGGATGCCAGATTGCAGGGACTCCTAATACTCATGCCCTCAAGTTGGCTGAAAATTCTTAATCACGGCATTCCTGCTGTAGAAAATACGTAATCAAAGAGCGTCAAAACACTAAATTCATAGTTTTCATGTTCACATGGAAATGTAAATTTCAATTCATTAAATGTCAATTTCAGCTAGTTTGACATCAGCTGAAAAAAATTATTTATTCAAAATTTAAATGACTGAAGTCCATTTCATTTTCCAACCTTTTTTTTTCCTCTCCTTCTTCCTTCAAAAGGAAAAAAGAAAGGAGAAGAGTATGAAAATACCATGGAAAACCCTCATAATACTCAAGTTTGATTCTAGCTAACATAAATCAGTAGGGGGAAAAAAGGAGGAAAAGTGGAATTGGTAAAATAAAATTTAAAAAAATAAAGCACCAAGTATTTTATTTTGAGATGTGAATCTCTCTTTTTCTACTCAAATCTGCCATCAGATTTGATAAGCCTGGTTCCAAGATCATTCACAACCAAATCAGGATCCTTTCTAGGAAGCACTTCCAGCTCAGCCACTGTGAGGTTTCTAACCCAGTCCCCTTGACATTTCCTCTAATCACTGAACAGTGATCTTCAGAGAACTCTTGGGAGCCTAGGAAACCTCTTACTCTGATATTTTTCAATCCAGCCAGGAATCTGTGCACCATAAAGTCAGGAGGAGCTTTTCCTTTAACTTCAAAGAGTGCCAACTCTGGCACTGAGGCTTCCCTGCAGATTAACATGTGGGGAGCTCTTCTGACAGAAACTGCCTTTGGTATTTCAGAGTGGGGAGAACTGTTTATTTCATTTCACACAGATTCACTTCAAAACCTTTCCAAAGGATTTAATTTTGCTGCTTTTTTTTTTGTTGTTGTTTTGTTTTTGTTGTTTCTTTTTTTTTTCATGTACATCACCTTTGGGCTTAAGTTCACTTTCAAGACTGTAAAACTTTACCAAAACTGGGGAACAGCCTTCTGAGACAGGCAGGGAGGTGGCTGTGTGGTCCCCATGCTGCAAGACCCACAGGGTGAATGACCAGTATTTGTAGGACTCTCTCTCCTCTTTGTCCTTTCAGGGCTGCTTTATGAAGTGAAGCATTTGCACACACACTGAAAGAAAGCACTGTTCAATTATGATGGATTTAAGAGGGGTGTGTGTATGTGTAAAATCATGTAGTTCAGGTGTGCAGTTATGGCCACAGTACTCCTTGTTCCCTTTCAGACCCCATTGAAACCAACTTTTTTCATCCCACTGAGCTGAAAAATCCCTTTGTTTCTGCTTCTTTCTTTTCTATTTTGTCTTACAGAAGCTGCCTGGGAAGCTACTTGGGAATAACTTTTCTGGTATTAAATATTCTTCTTAAGCAATCTCCTATTATTTTTTACTTTTATATTTCCATCTATTTAACTTATTCCCGCATACCAAGTCTTTTTTATTTTCCAATGCATAAAGAAAGAAAAACTTATTTTGGAAGTTCTACAAAAATGGAAGTCATTGTAATTATGATTTGATGTACTTGGAACACACTTTATTTACTATTTGTTTTTATTAGGACATTGTTCAAATGTAACTTTAAGCCCAATAAGGTTCCAGGACTAATCTCCTGGGAGAGGATATTTATGGTCCATATTTTCAGAGAGGGAGATTGGAAGTAGAAAAAGGCTTAAGTATTTAGGCCTTGCTTCAGCTCTGAAGGCGGGAGAAATCTGCAAATAGTGACTTGACCAGTTAAAGGAGAGGGTGGCATGTGCAGATGCCCAGCTTCAAGGGGCAATTGCATTCCATGTGTGCTCATTCCAAGCAGAAACATGGGCCTCAGATTGTGTGCATTACTGCAGGGGAACTGACCTATTTTTCTGGAGAGGAAAAATCTACCATAAAAATCTAATTTGCAAGGATTGTGGGAGTGGAAACAGGGCTGGTTTTTTTTTTTTTTTTTTTTTTTTTTTTTTGTCTCTAGGATATTTGGCTATGCAAACAAATTTATGAGGGAGAAAGTTCCAGCAGGAAAACTGTTGATGGTGCTCAGTGTCACTCAATTAATTGTAACACTCTTGAAAGGGACATGAAATAATGGTGAATCTTTCAGAGAATCAGAGAATCATAGAATGGCCTGGGTGGGAAAGCACCTTAAAGATCCTCTAGTTCCAACCCCCCTCACCATGGGAAAGGACACCTTCCACTTTGTTCTAAGCCATAATTTTGTGTTCAGTGTAGAGCCTAATGGTTTTTCCTCCTTAATTAATGCAGCTTTTTGCATTACACTGTCCTGATTGCCTTCTTCCTGCAGACACTGACCATTAGGAAGACACTGCTGCAGAGTCGGAAACCAAACCAGCCTATTCCTTGTTCTCAAGTCATCTTGGGTTAGAAGCTGCTGAAAAACTTCCTTCTGGATAAATAACTGTGATGTCCCCATCACCCCAGAATTGGATTCCTTCACTGGGATTGCTGAAACACTGGTCTGCTCCAAGGTTTCTCTCATAGAAGAATAGTTCAGCTTCACAACAGGAGTGAGAAAAGTTTAAGTGCTTTAGGGCTCACTCCCAGGCACAAGACTTTATTATTTGAGCTTTTGTTTGGAAATAAATTGAGTTCTTGTCATAGATTGGGCATCTTATCCCCTGCTTCTTACATATCAAACTTCTCATAATTCTGGAAGAAAATTCAAGTGTTTGTTGTCTTTCTTTTATTGGCGCTTGTCTTTATTTTGTATTCTTGAGAAGTGCTGCATCTCTGGAGTTTGTATTTCTACTTTTACCATAAAAATGCTGTACATACAAGTCTAGAATGCATCTGAAGATTAGTCTAATTTTTCATGTGACTTTGACTTGAACATTTTTCTGTTTATGTTTATATTGCTATTTCAAATATGTTCATTACCTGTATTCTTTATGCCTGTTCCCCGTCTCTCTTAACTCAATAAAATAATGTCCCCATTCTTCAGAACCATGTCCTGTGTGCGTGAGAGTGGTAACAGTTTCTGAAAAATAATGACTGATAATTTTAAATGTGCTAATCTATATTTATATCTATTTCTATGTCTTTATGTGTCTGTCTCAGTCTGAAATTCTTCTGATGTGGGATTTGAGACGGTGAAAAAATTACCAGTAAGTGGTAAGCTCAGCTCAGGAATAGTTCTTCTTAAGTCTTTTTGGACTTGAAAGGTAGATTTTCCTGCTCCATAAAGGTTTTTGTTCTTTATTTCAATTTTCATCCATGGCTAAATTTACAACTGATACTACTTGAATCAGTGGAGTGTCACCCATTTCACCAGGAATTTGTGTGAGGACAGTACTTCCCTGTGCAGCTCTTTGAACTGGATGCTGTAGGACCTGGCCCTGCCTTGTGAGAGTCCTTTAGGCAGGTTCTCAGCTGGCATGAACCAGCCTCATTTCCTTGACATTAGTGGAGCTCTTCTGGTTTTGCTCACTGAACACCTCAGAGTTTACCTGCATTTAAATTCAACCTGTTTCTGTGAATCACAAACTTTTTAAAGGAATTTGGTTGGGTTTTTTTGTAACCCTCTCTACTCAGGAAAAGAGTACCAGGACCTGGGAGATCTATGGACTGATGGAAGCCTTAGGCCTTTACTAGAGAACTTCATCCTTGTCATGTGGATCTTCCCATTCCTTGCAACTCCCCTGATTTTCTTTTGCTGGATAGATCCAGTGAGGTGCTCAGCTCTGTGCTAAGACATAGTCTTGACTGATGTGAACAGATGCACAAATGGATGCAGGACTGAGGCTTTGAGGAGATTTCTGAGTCTGGAAACAGGCTTTGATCTTAGAGTCAACTTATCAAAATTCTGAGTGCTCTGAGCATTCATGGACATTAAAGTCCCTCAGAGCAAGGGCATGAAACCATTCAGTGCCTCTCCTGCTTTGGGGAGATTCAGCTTTTTTTGGCTTTTTCTTTGGAAAAGACAATCAGTACCAGTAGAAACTTGAGGCCATTGTACAATGCAGGCTTTTTATTGCTGTAATATTCCTTTGGGTCTCAAAGGTTTAGTGAAGTCAGTGGGAAATTTTCTGTCATTTTCAGTGTGTTGGGAACATGTCCTTGCTGCAAGTAAGACTCTATGAAATACAACTGTTTACAAAGCAAAGAGAGAAGGACATTTCTGATCCTTGTCTGTTTAATGCTGTATGCCAAGCCTCTGTTCAGGATTTTAAATCATACAAATTGCAAAATGTCCCATTTAAATAGAACAAAGGCTGAACCAACTCAAGCTGTGGGCTATTTAACACAGGGAACAGGCAATAGGACCTCCAGGGAGAAGCCTGAGGATTGTGAGTGGTGACAGTGGTTATGGGGACAAGTAGCTTGTCTGACCTACCTACACCTCCATCACTGAACTGAGTGGAGCTCTATTTTCTCATGTCCACCAGAATGACAGCTCCTGATTCCTCTTATGTCCTGGAGGCATAGTATACACATCTAGACATCTCCAATCAGAAACAAGATTTGTTCCTGTAAACAAACAGCTGGGGCCGGCTTCTAATTAAGGTTTCTATTAATAAGGTATCTTCTTTAGGTGAGCTACTGCTGCTGTTTTGCCAAAAGCATGTTCATTAATTTCTTTTCAGCTTCTCCTTGTCATTATTAGAGCATAGGAAGCAAGTCAATAGTTTAATAAGCTTGAGTTTCAGATTAGGCTAATCAAATCATTTTTATTCTATTTATCAGCATTTAATTTGCAATAAAAGATTAAATTTAGATGAAAATATCTTCAACCTGAAAAGGGGATTTTGCTTAGAAGTTGACTGTCCTTAACCAGCACCCGGCTCTGTGCTTGAACTTTGTGCCTGTAGTTACAGGAAAAAAGATCCAAGGTAAACACAACAGAAGCCATCTAATGATAAGAAGAGTGATGGACTGAAATCCAGCGAGGTGAAGGTGATGCAAAGACCTGTCTAGGACCGGATTCTTAATCCCAGGATCCAGTCCCATCCCCTTGTGAGCATGTTTGCAGCAAAAGAACCTTGCAGAGCATGTGCCTGCCATCAGCCTGATTCAGCTGCCAACACTCTGCTGAATGCTGAGTTCATTCATTATTATTGCTGGCTTTTCAGGAGGCAAGATGAGCAAAATCAACATCAATCTCCAACAGATGGGACTAGGGGAGGGCAGCTGCAGGCATTCGGTGCACTACATACGGCAGGCGAGCGCACGTGGAATGCTCTGCCCCCGGAGCTCCGGTGTTTCTGTTCCACGGGCAGCAGGAAAATACAATTATCCGAATTAACTGCCCGCAAATCCCTGCACTTTGTGCTGCCCACTCGGGAATTCAGGCAGGACCCAGGAACACTGAGCACAGAGGTGCCGTTCCTCACGTGGCAGCGGTGGAAAAGCACATTCCTGCCTACGTGAGATGAGCAGGGGCATTCCTGCTAGCCTCCTGCCTTTTCTTTTTTGTTCTTAGTAGCTCATTCTGTTTTGTTTTTACTTTTCAGGCTGGCAAATGAGATTACAGAAAATAAAATGCAGAGGAAACGTGTAAACAAGATTACTAGGGCAAAACAGTGCTTCTCAGCACATTAACTGCACAGGGAGATGTGAGGCTGGGGCAGGGCTGGAAGCAGTTTTTGCCTGGGTACAGCAGATGCAGGCAGAAAATATAAATTATATGCTCTGAGAGAGCTGTTCTCACCCTGTTCAGAGTGCTGACAAACTGACGGTGGGAAAGAAGCACAAAGAGTTCAACTTGTTAGGGGTATTTTTATTATTCTTTCACCCCAAAACATTGTTTTGAAATCATGTTGGGTTTTGACAACTTCCAAAGGATCTCAGCTGTCATTTTGCTGTCTCTCATGCACAGACCCACACACACTTGGTTCTGTGGATAGGACACAAGAGCTGTTATAAGATGAGAAATCTGATAATAACCAAAAATGTTTTGTTGGTGATAGAGAGGGGATACCTTTGGTTGGATTCTTTGCTCTTGGTTTAAAATGCTCGGTTGTTGATACAAGCCCTGTCTGCCCAGTCTGTTTCAAGAGCTGCGAACTCTTACCTTCGAGAGCTCTGCAGAAGGAAGGGGCCACAGGAGAAATAAAACTAGCTTGTGTTTAAAAAAAAAAACAACATAACCAAATCATGACAAATCCTCCACCTTTCTGCTTGCTGGCAGAACTCTGCTCTCTCCCATGCAGTCCCAGCTGGAGAGCCTTTACTTGCAGCACAGCCACTCTGGTTGTGACAGTCCTTTTCCACTCACTGCTGCCTTTTCTTTCCCTCCTAGGGAGCAGCAGCTGCCACCACAGCCCCTCTTTTCTGCCTCCAAGGGGCTCCCCACTTATGTAATTTGCAGAAGGCAAAGGAAGAAAATATTGAATAGATTCTGGACAGGCAGATTTTCCTAGTGGCAGAGATTAGCAGGTCCGGTGCTGCAGTGAGCATCCTGCTTCCACATTAGGTGTAGTCAAATCTTTCACCCAGGCCCTGAACCTGCCTCACACACAAAGCCAGGGCAGAGGAGCTCTGTGCTCATGTGCTTCTGGGTTTAAAAGTGCCTTTCAGGCCAGAGTTGAACCTGGTTTTTGGAGTGAGGCTAAGTTAATGTGTTGGGGGGAATGTGGCTGGGTGAGAGCTTTTTTGCAAATGACTGGCCAAAATCGGTGTCTTTAGCAGTGCCAGGATCAGTGCTGCTGCTGAGGGGTCATCTAGGGAGAGTGTTCCCTTATCCCCTCTCTGCCAACCAGAGGAAGGAAGGAATAAGTATCTTGAGCAACCTGGTCTGGTGGAAGGTGTCCCTGCTCAGGCCAGGAGGTTGGAATGAGGTGGTCTTTAAGGTCCATTCCAATCCAAACCATTCTGTGACCTTATTAAACCATGCTGAATCCTGGCTGAGTCAAGGGCCAGTCTTTTCTGTCATTAAAGAGCAAAGCTCAAAGCAGCTTTTGGGAAGAAGATGGGGTAGAAGGCACAAATTGATTTTCCTCTGCTCACTCTGGGGTCTGCCTCATTCCTGCCCATCCGATGAGATGCATACCAGTGTGGAAGCTGGGCACAGATATGTGCTTCAGTAGCTAATGAGGTGTGACTGCTTCCCTTCTTGCTCAGGAAGCACAGCAGAGTGCTCCTTTCTCTGCCACAGGCCATCCTCCAGGACATCTGAACAGGGATTCTAACGCTCAGGGAAGGAGAAGTGTCAGAGGGTGAGGAATGAGTGAAGCAGCCTTTGGGGACTGAAGGAGCAGCAGGAGCCTTAGTGCAGTTTGTGTGTTGGCTAAGGACTGTTTTATAAATGGAGCACAGCTATCATCCCTCAGCTGCTTGGAGGTTACAAACCTCTCTGGAGGATAAACATTTGGATTGGCTTAAACAGGACAACTCTCTGCAACAGTGTGGAGCCATGATACCCGTGTAAGCACCTCAGCAGAGAGTCACAAACAAGACTGAGGGGGAAAAGAAATCCCATCTGTCAGTGAAGAATTCGCACAAAACCTCCTGATTGCTGGAATTCCATACCCTGGTATTCCATGAGTTTCACAGAATCATGGGATGGCTTTGGTTGGAAGCCTTAAAGCCCATCCAGTTCCAACCCCCTGCCGTGGGGGACACTTTCCACTAGGTTGCTCAGAGCCCTATCTATCTGGCCTTGGACTTTTCCTGGGACGGGGCAGCCACAGAAACATCTCTGGGCAAGTTTCTTTCAACTCTTTCTCTCATTGACCCTGCACAGCTCAGGCTGACAGGCGAATAGGGTGTAAGAGCAAACCCTTTCCTGTCTGGTTACAGAAATTGCTACTTTTCCTCAGGTACACTTTGCTCTTATGCTAGGAGAATGATGCACTAGAGATCAAAATTCTCCTTTCAGAGCCTTCCCAATGCCATTCTCCATCCTCTATCATGCATCCCTGAGCCCCACTGGCACTGCCTGGCTATGCAGATGGAGAGGTGGAGAATTCCCAGGCTCAACAACACACCCAGGGTAATTTCTGGGTTGCTTTAACTTTCCTTGATTTTTCCATTCTTTTGTGCTTCATTTGTGTGACAAAAAGCCAGGCTGCACCCAGCACATATTTGTTAGACATAGATGGAAGAGTACAGATCTTTAAATGTGAGGGACATGGTTTCCTCAGTAGCTTTTCTTGCCCTGTTTTGCCAAACTGGCACTCCCTGCTTAGCCACATTGGGAAATTGGCGCAAATAAAGCCCATACTGAAAAGCTTCTAAGTACAACTAACTGTGAAGAGAACGAGTCCAGGAGTCCATAGCTGTCCCAACTTTTCTTCACTTAAATTGGTGTTTTGCTAGGCAAGGTTTGAGGTTGTGGAAGAAAAAACTCTAATATAAAGTAATTTCTTTTTTTCTTTTCCTATTTTTTTAATAAGGTGTGTTTAAAGCACTTTGATACACCAGAATGCAGTGCAGCAGGGAAGCTTTTATCACTTACTTTTGATCATCTAATAGGTTTTCTGTGAGGAATATGAGCAAGAGCTGGTGGGAAAAAGAAAGGGACAGGCAACAGTTAATGGCAGTTTTTAAAACTGACCATCCAGACTAGTGCAGCTGAGTAAATGTGACAGCTAAAACTCTGACGTCCCTGGCTCTGTCCATATGAATTGCTGGTAAAACTTCCCTTCACTGAGATGAGCACTTCAGAACTCCATGGTAAGCTTTGCCATTCTCTGTGTTTGCACTGATATGAATCTGAAAATCTGAATAAAAATTACTTCTCACAACTTACTTTATTCACAATATAAGAAGGTTCTAAGAATAAAATCTAGCTATCTCCTGACTCACCCTCAAAAAAAAAACCAAAAAAAACTCAGGGCTAGAAGGCTCTTTACAAGTGGTTGTGTGGTGAAAGAATGTTCATCTTTTTTATGGTACCCATAGTTTGAGGATAGGCATGAGGGGAAATCATTCTCTGGAGAGATATAGTCCAAGGAAAAGCAGAAACACTATAAGAGAATGGATGGGACATGGGAAAATAATGAATTCTTTTGCCATGGCTCCAGGCCAAGATGATGGAATTGCTGATAAGCAGGTGAATCATGTGAAAATGAGGTAAGATTATTCTCCTATTCTCCCCTTGGACACAGGGAGTCCATTTAGAGGAAGGTGCTTTGATTAAATGGAAGTTGTTTCCAGGCTACACAACCTCCCTTTCTCTGTGTACAAGTGAGCCCCAAAGATCCATCTCAGTCAATAAATGTACCAAATTCCTAAAGGAATAGGCTGCTAACAGCCTTATAAGGAAGGTATGAAAGGCTTGGGGAAAGAAGGTTGTACAGGAGGGAAGACATTAATAGGGAATGAATTGGGAAAAATACCAAACCCTGAAGCTCCAAAAATTCAGTGAAATGAATCTCCCAGAGAGAGTACTCAAGTCCAGCAAGTGAGAACAGCCCTTGGTGACCAGCTTGAACCTCCCAAGATAGGAGGATGGGGTGAAGTGAAAATCACCCCCCATTTCAGCTCCTTCACCGTTATCCTATCTGCTTTGTGCTGGAAATGTGTCTCTGTTAGTCACAGAACAACTGCACATAAGAGAAGGGGAAAGAAGGAAAATCTGCACCGACCAGGATTCTGTGACCAATGGATTCCATGGCCACTGATGCCAGTGAATTTTAATAGGCTGATGCCAGCACAGTGTTACCTTTCTTTCAAGGGGTGGAGTAATTTCATCAGGCTTTTCCTTTCAGTAAACTAAAGTGATGGTGATATCTCTAAATGGGATTCTGATGGTAATATCGCCAGTGAAAAAGCTGCAGGATGTACAGGAAATTTCCATCCCTCTTTTGTCTCAGGTAGCCATGGCACGAGAGCAGTTTTAGTGACATTTCTGAAAGAAATGTCAATAAATCAGCTTCACTCAAGGGCCACATTAGCAGTGTAACCACTTTTTAAAAGAGTCTAGAAATAATATGAAGACCTCAGCTCTGTTCCAACATAAATTTATGATTGTGAGGCACACCAAAGTGTGTGGGACACAGAACACAAACTGTTTTCAGAAATACTTCTGGCTTTCTCTTGATGTAGCTTGATGTATAAGAGTAGTTTATAGATTGTCACTTGTTCCAACACTTCAAAATTTTTTTTCTCTTTTTTCTAGTTCTCTTTTTTCTATTTTCCCCCTTACATTTTGTCCCAAATTTAGAAGTAAAAGTACTTAATGAAAATAACTGAAAATTTCGAAAGCTAAAAGTGAAATGTTTTATAAACCAGCAATTATTGTCCTAGCTGAAATGGCACAGAGTGTCATGAATAGAATATATAGGAAATTATGGTTACCTCTGAATAACATTATTTGTAGAAAGTGTCATAGAAAACAAACAAGAAGGCAAAACAAAGCTTTATTGCTCTGGATGAGATGTTTCCAGTCACCTAAACCATGTTATCCAGCAGAACATTCTTAAAATGTTATCAACTAGCTCCATTTTTACTCAAAATCCATTAGACACTTCCCATTTTCCAGGGAGTTAAAGGCTGAGAAAACCACATTGGTGATCAAGATAGAAACTGACAATAAATAAAGTATGAATTTATCTGACTGTGGAGGATGGTCTGGTCTGATGTATGTGGTCAGCTTTCTGTGGCTCCCATCCAGGATTCCCATGTGAGCTTGTCTCTGTACTTGTACTCCCAAAGCACCTCTAGCAATCCATTGGGAGCTGTGGAAAAACAGGACCTGCACTAAACACAACCCTGTGCTGAAAGAGTGATGTGAAAATATGAAGAATACTCTGTGAGGAGGGTAGTTTTATATTTCTATTCCTCATTCTTGAAATTACAATTTTCTTTCCAGACCCATCTGTTATAGAAGGATAATGAGATGATTTGCTCTCGCAATTAAGGGATAACTATTGTGTGAATATTAAGAAAAGTTTTAGTGATGTATAGTTATGTTACTGTAGTTTAGATGACCTCTGTTCTCCCCATGGTTCCCTTTCCCCCCTGTATTGCTGCCATCAGACAGCCGGGGTTGTCTAGCACAGGTACAAAGAAGGCTGCACAGGTGTCCCTTGCATGGGGCAGTTGGGAATGGAAAAGCTTGGGGCTTAGGAGGTATGGCATGGCAACACCTGACCTCCAACCAAGTTACAAGAAAGCAGTTTCGACTGCTAAATGGCAAAGAAGAGCTGACTGACAGACTTTGGGAGGGGCCAGGGCTGGCTGATGCACTGCCCAGGGGTACAAAAGACTGAGCATCCATCTTGAAGATGAACCGGCCACGAGGCCAGCTCCCCGCACTGCAAATTTTTCGTTACGCAGTCCTTTTGTTCTATTTTTGTTAAGGTTTAATAAACCTTTTTAAATTTTCAAAATGAGCAGTTGTTTTTCACATACCTGAAATTAGAGCCCATATCTCAAAGTGTGTTTGTCAATTTAATCATACAAGGAAGAAAAGTATGGAGCAGCTGATGCCTGTGAGAGAGTTAAGAATAATGAATAGGAATTTAAAAATACCAGCCCTACTGAGGTAACAGCTCTGTTGTGCTTCAGCCTGGTGCTACAGGCCTTGTTTGTTTCTCTGTTGCCAGAAAAGCTTAACGGAGATTAAGGTTTTTATCAGTACCTGAAATTTTATTTTGATATCTCAGATTCCATATAACATAAATCAGGGAAATAATACAATTTTCTTTCAGTAGCATTGATCCAGTTTGGATCTCATGTTATTTGGAGTTGCAACAAATCAGAGGATTTATCTTAGTCACAAAATGAGGCACAGAAATGCCTTTGCTATAGATAAATTAAGATAAAATTGTATGATTGCATCTCATTCCTTTAGGTAGTTTAAGGTTAAAACAGCCTGGCACCAGGGCAGAGCTCTGATAATGAACATTTTTTATGAAGGCTCTATCATCTTCCAAACCTCCAACTTTCCCAAAAACCTAGTCTCTGACCTTTGGTAAATTTGGTAAAATATTCTGCCCTCACCCTTCCTAATTTCCTTCAAAATATGGGATTTTTTTCTCTTGGTTGTAACTACTTATCCTTTCTTCTTAAAATATAAGAAATTTTTTTTTAATCTGATTGAGTACTTTGCCAGATTATTGTATCCCATGAAGTGTCTCTGTCTCTGTGGATTGTTCTTTATTTGCTCAGAAGTTTAGGAAATTAATCTTTCTATCTCTGGCTGTGAAAGTTAGATTGAATTATCCTGGTTCCCTACTAATGTCTGGTGCTTAAGGTGGCGCAACAGTTCTTAGTTCTTTCTTTTGTTTTTTCCACACAGGATTTAAATTTAGACTGTTCTCCACCCTAACACTTATCTGATGATATGCAAATGCAAGATGAGTGTGAAAGACCACAAACTTGCACTCGATCAAAGTGCAAAAGTAAGAACTTTTTTCTTCATTTGTCACACTTAGAGAAGTTTAAGTGCTGGTCTACAGATAAGTCCACTCAGTTCACATCAGGTGAGTGGGAGAAGATTCCAGGCCAAAGAGATTGAACCACTCACCACATGATGAAAACTTGACCTGACAACCCCAAAATCTGCCCTTACATCAGTGACCTCAGTGGCTCTTTTCCCTTTCTCTCCAGTGATTCTCTTCATGCTCCATGAAATGTGCATTGCTTTGACAGCCAGCAGAGCACTGAAAGATGGAAAACAAATATTACAAATGTAAAGTTCTTGCCTCACTGAGTTGATCTCCCAAAGGAGATGTTTTGTCCTGTATGGGGTCTTCAAACTCGAAAACCACAAAGTAACTTTATGAGAATTTGTGACCAAAAAAAAAAAAAAAAAAGGAAGGTTATTATTACATCTCTAATTAGCCCTCTAATTTCTGATTTCTTTTTGTCTTGTCCGCTGTCCTTTGCTCCCACAGCACTCTTTAGCATAAATCAGGTGTTTGAAACAGCTCAAAGCAGTTGTGTTTGCAGTAGAAATTTTGCTTCTAATCACATGCAGTCCATACTGTTTGCTCCTTGTCTTGCTGAAGATAAAAGATTTTCCTAAAAGCAGCTGCCTGGCTAAGAACAGAACAGGGAAAGCTGAAATTCCAGGGATTAAATTGGATTTTCCCATGCAAGAGCATGTGCACAGTGAGATTTGCCAGCCTCTTTATTCCTCTGTAGAGTCCAGTGAAGACAGCTTCAGAAGATCACAGATAACTCACATACCAGGAGAAGTTATTTCTCAGTGATGAATCCATACTAAATTTATTCCAATTCCAGAGCAGCAGTTTATAGTGCTATAGTTTACAGCAGTTTATGTTTTAAGAAAGAACATCCTTTCCCTGCCTTCTGAGTCTTGAGTTTCACTTGGGAAACTTCTCTCAACAGCTCTGGGTTGTTTCTGGGTTGTTTTGTTTTGTTTTTTTTTTTCTTCTCTTTCAAGTAAAATCATGAGCTGCTGAAAGGTTCCAATGAGCTTCCAATTTAAGTTCTGTGGGATAGCAGGGCCCTCCCAAATGGTCTCTGCAGAAGTGGCTCTTGGCAAAGGCAACACTCCTTTTTTATTTGGTTTCCTCTGTGAGGGTGAAATCCCCACCATGAGGGCAGCCGTGGGCTGGAGAAGGAAGGTTCTGTATAAACCTGGGAGATAAATAGTTAAAATATTATTAATCTGAAAGTGGAAGGAGGGAATACAGACCCTAATAGATACATGAGATAATTGGGCAAGGGTGCAAACTTGGGAATACAATGAGAAAGGCAGACAAAAAGAAGAGGATAAGTGACATTGTCCTCTGCTCTCTGAGACTCCAGGGATGCCACTGAAAGGAAGATCTGCATGGGTACAGGATACAAAAAAAAATTATTAGGAAGAGGCATGATAGTCAGATAAAATTGTGACAGGAAATCTGGAATTACTCACTTGTAGTGTTTTTATTCCTCAGTGAAATAGGTGGAAAACACACGGGAGAGTTGTAATCACAGAGATTCTCATCATTCTCAGAGGGTCCAGCTGAGTGTAAAGCAAGGAACCTGCAATCAGGCTAAGCATACAGCTGGGCTGATATCTTTCTAATAGTTTGGTGTCTGGTTTTGGGGTATTTTTGAGGCTTTTTTGTTATAAATAGTTGCCAAATACACTTTGTAAAATGGGTACCCAGTAGCAATAGCTGGAATGTAAGATGGTTCTCCTTATTTTTCTCTGACACTTTAGCTTGCAATCAGGTCACTGTAAGCAGACTTTTTTGGCCCATGTGGAGTCATATCGTTCCCTCCTCCTCCAAGTCCCCTGATTTGGATGTATTTTGAAGACAAAATTATATTACATGTAGGCCTCAGGTGTAGCTTTTCAAATTTGCAATGTTTCAATGTGTAAAACAGTTTTGGTGGCTCTAGGATAGCTATGGATAAGAAGGGAAATATTATTTTCTGGGCTGAAGCAGTGAATTCCAGATAGTGACATCATAAATTTCAATGGACCTTGGATACACGGGTTCAATCATACACTTCAGGCATTGAACGCCTTCAACTCCCCAGCTGCAGAAATCAATCCATGAGAGGGACGGCTCCAGCTTCTGCTTGCCCATGTTTAAAAGCCTTTCCCATCTCTACAAAACATGTTGGCCATAAAAATGGATCAATCCAAGGAGGCAAAACCCCATTATTTCTTGTAGATGAAATTAAGTAGTGTGATAGTTGAGAACATCAAGTCTCAAGGAGACTAGGTCCTGAATTTGTGTTAATTATCTATTTTAACAGTGCAAATCCCATGGAAAGGAAAGAGCTCATCATCTGCAACCACATAAAATAGTGTTAATAGTATGTACCAAACACACATTTGCTTCCAATAGGATTTTTCCAGTGTGTGTCTGTTAAAAATGTGTCTCAATACCTGGAGTCACCCAGGTATTCCAGGAGGAAAACAAAACAAAATCCTGGTTGAAACTGAATACTGCTGGCCATGTACCTGAGGTTGCCTGTAAAAGCCAGAAAAGAGATAAGACTGAAATAATGTGAGATAATGATTGATGATGCAACTTCACTCCCTCATTTTAAAAGGAAATAATGACCTGTTGGATTCCTGCCTTGCTTGCATTTAAATACAAACGCTTTTAGTCTCAAGATCTTAAGGGCTACAATCTTCTGCACAGAAGAAACCATATTTCGTTTAGTGATGAAAGGAAACAGATGGTCTCTCCTTTATGCACTAATCTTCGGGTATGTTTCAGAAAATTAAGGTTTGGGGAGTGGAGTTGAGGCGGGGTGAATTCTTCTCCTGGGAGAGAATATTCAACAAAAATCACTTCAAGTAGATTCACTTAAAACTGTATCTCTTTTTATGGATAAGTAGTTCACAGGCACATTGCCTACTGCTTTTCCAGATATTAACAGCTTGTTTTAACAGTTCTCTATTGCACAACCTCTTTGTAGCCATCTTCTCTCTTCCCAATTTCATCTGGGTTGCACTGTGACAAAGCAATGTTGTCTCTGCTGGAAGTTCTACTGTGGTTCACTACCAAAGTGTTCTTCACTTTAGGGTGAGGAAGGCAGACTTTCATCTGGGATTTAATCGCATTCTTCTTCTTTTGTGCACTTGAGAGGAAAGACTTTCAGAATTAAATGTGTATCTAAATAAATTTTGGAGAAAATTTCAGAGAAAATGTGTATCTGAAGAAATCAGTCAATTATGGATTACTTTGTGTCTAATATATTAATTATCACTTAATGTTTAATCTAATAATGTACAAGTACAGTATCAGACTTCCAGTGACCCTACAGGAGACTTTCCTGAGTGAGACTTTCCTCTCTTTCCTGAGTTTTGGGTTAGTGGTGGGGTTTTGTTTGGTAATTTGGTTCTCCTTGGTTTGGTTTGGCATTTTGATACGTGACTTCTTTAAAGAACTGTCCTTAAGGTCCCCTCCACAGAACCACAGAATCATGGAATCATGAAGGTTGGAAAAGACCTCCAAGATATCAAGGCCAACTTCTGACCTTGTCAACTAAACCAGAGCACAGAGTGCCACATCCAGTCGTTTCTTGAACAGATTTTTCCAGTGTGTGTCTGTTAAAATGTGTCTCAATACCTGAGTCACCCAGGTATTCCAGGAGGAAAACAAAACAAAATCCTGGTTGAAACTGAATACTGCTGGCCATGTACCTGAGGTTGCCTGTAAAAGCCAGAAAAGAGATAAGACTGAAATAATGTGAGATAATGATTGATGATGCAACTTCACTCCCTCATTTTAAAAGGAAATAATGACCTGTTGGATTCCTGCCTTGCTTGCATTTAAATACAAACGCTTTTAGTCTCAAGATCTTAAGGGCTACAATCTTCTGCACAGAAGAAACCATATTTCGTTTAGTGATGAAAGGAAACAGATGGTCTCTCCTTTATGCACTAATCTTCGGGTATGTTTCAGAAAATTAAGGTTTGGGGAGTGGAGTTGAGGCGGGGTGAATTCTTCTCCTGGGAGAGAATATTCAACAAAAATCACTTCAAGTAGATTCACTTAAAACTGTATCTCTTTTTATGGATAAGTAGTTCACAGGCACATTGCCTACTGCTTTTCCAGATATTAACAGCTTGTTTTAACAGTTCTCTATTGCACAACCTCTTTGTAGCCATCTTCTCTCTTCCCAATTTCATCTGGGTTGCACTGTGACAAAGCAATGTTGTCTCTGCTGGAAGTTCTACTGTGGTTCACTACCAAAGTGTTCTTCACTTTAGGGTGAGGAAGGCAGACTTTCATCTGGGATTTAATCGCATTCTTCTTCTTTTGTGCACTTGAGAGGAAAGACTTTCAGAATTAAATGTGTATCTAAATAAATTTTGGAGAAAATTTCAGAGAAAATGTGTATCTGAAGAAATCAGTCAATTATGGATTACTTTGTGTCTAATATATTAATTATCACTTAATGTTTAATCTAATAATGTACAAGTACAGTATCAGACTTCCAGTGACCCTACAGGGAGACTTTCCTGAGTGAGACTTTCCTCTCTTTCCTGAGTTTTGGGTTAGTGGTGGGGTTTTGTTTGGTAATTTGGTTCTCCTTGGTTTGGTTTGGCATTTTGATACGTGACTTCTTTAAAGAACTGTCCTTAAGGTCCCCTCCACAGAACCACAGAATCATGGAATCATGAAGGTTGGAAAAGACCTCCAAGATATCAAGGCCAACTTCTGACCTTGTCAACTAAACCAGAGCACAGAGTGCCACATCCAGTCGTTTCTTGAACACCTCCAGGGATGGGGACTCCACCACCCTCTGGGCAGCCCATTCCACGCCTGGCAATTGTTTAAAATTGGAGAGCAAATTCAACTTTGGATCAAGAAATAGAAAACTGGCCAGAAATTAGGGAACCTCAGGATTGTATTTGCATTGTGAAAAGCAAGCAGTCTGTACTTGCTGAGAAAGCACCAAAGGAGGAATTCTACCTCCCAATTTGTTTTCAATTCTCCGCTCAGAATTAGTGAGCAGTGTAGGTGGAAACACTGAACCTCTGGCAGTGGATCTGAGAGGACACATGAGCCTTTCTCAGTCATGTATTGGTCCTCAGAATTCTTTAGGGTGAGGCAGCACAAAGTATCACAGATTGACACCTCATGTTATGGTGCCATGGGAGATTGAGTGACAGCTTGGAGGCCAAAAGGTAACTCAGAGATATTTCAAATATGGGACAGGTTAGTAGTGATGTTTCTGCTACTGTAAGGCTCAGCATGGTGAGTTTTTGGTCACTACCAGCAATGTCATCATCAGGTGTAAATTTATTTTGAGATTTACAGGCTGGATCCATGGGCCTAGGCCAGTGGTCTGAGATTCCACAAGGCCAAGGGCCCCATCCTGCCTTGGGTCACACCAACCCCCTGCAGCTCCAGGCTGGGGCAGAGGGGCTGGAAAGCTGGGAAAGGCCCTGGGGTGCTGGGGACAGTGGCTGGACAGGAGCCAGGTGTGCCCAGGGGGGCAGGAGGCCAATGGCACCTGGGCTGTGCCAGCCATGGTGTGGCAGCAGGGCCAGGGCAGTGACTGTCCCCTGGGCTGGCACTGCTGGGGCCACACCTCAGATCCTGGGGCACTTCTGGGAACCTCAGGACAAGAAATGGGCATTGAGGGGCTGGAGCGTGTCCAGAGAAGGGAACGGAGCTGGGGAAGGGGCTGGAGCACCAGGAGAGGCTGAGAGAGCTGGAGGGGCTCAGCCCCGAGAAAAGGAGGCTCAGGGGGGCCCTTCTGGCTCTGCACAACTCCCTGACAGGAGGGGTGTCTTCGTTTGGAAAGACAGGAGTCTGCTAAGGAAGCAGGAGCCTCCCCTGAAATGGAGAATGCAAACGCTCCCCACCCTTCCGAATTGCTATAAATTTTAAGTTAAGGGGCTCTCAGGCAAAAATATGGGAGCAGGAACAGTTCTTTAATAGGGAAAAGAAAAAAAAAAAAGGATAAAATAAACAATGCAGTACACTAGAACAACACTGACAGAGTCAGAACCCAACCTGACACCCTGTTGGTCAGGGTGTTGGTGGCAGTCCAACTGGAAATGTGGCTGCAGTCCTCCTGGAGTGTCAGGTGTGGTTCTGTTGGAGCAAGGGGGTCCTGTAGAGAAGGATGCATTCTTCCTCTGAAGATCCAGTGGAAGAAGAGACAGCTGCTGTTCTTCTGGGGAATCCTTGGAGAAAGCCGTGCTGGTGTCTCAAAAACCTCTGGATTGTATCTAGGTAGCAATGCTTGGCTCCTTCCTCTCAGCGGAGCATCTCACAATGGGATGTTACAGTTCTTACCAGTCATGCAGTGACATTCAATAGTCTGTTATCAGCAGATGTCCCCTCCCGAGGGAGGTGTGAATGTGGTTACTCAAAGAGAGAGATAAGGCAAACTACCCACTTGACAAAGATAATCTGTCATACAGAGGGTAGTTGAAAACATCTTGCATTGCAATCTTCAACAAGGGGACAGCTGGGGGGGATCAGGCTCTGCTCCCAGGGAACAAGGGACAGGATGAGAGCTGTGCCTGGAGAGGTTCAGGTTGGACATCAGCAAGAAGAGTGTGCAGGTAACTTTGCTGATAAATATGCTATATCTAATAACGTAGAATGGTTCTAACCTCTTTCATGAATAGTAATTGTCCACCACCCAAGGAGAAGCATGAAAGCCCATAAATATCTGGAACTCCCTTGAATGAAGGGGGGAAAAAACCCTCTTTCTATACTTGAAGCTTGCCAAAGCTGGAGGTAAAAATCTTAAAGGGGGAAAGTGACAAATTTCCCTCAGCAAATGTAGAAACAGAAAGGGAAGTTACAAATACTTGCAAACTGTCAGTTCTTGCTTGTCTACCCACTTAATGGAAATATGAAAGCTATACTGAGGAAAATCAGAGCAAATTTTCTACTGTATTTTGACAGCCTTTTTTTCTGAGGATGTTTCTGACTTTTCACTACACATGCAGGAATAATGAGAGTATGCAGGTCTCTATGGTCACAGGAGCCTGTTCATATTTCCTTACACATTGACTGAAAATGATCATGTGAACTTCAGGAAAGTTGTGGTTATTATTTTAGAGAAACACTTCCACATTTCCAGCCTCCTGATTTTAATACAAACAGGTGACAGGAGGAATTGGTTAGTTCAGTGGTACGGCGATGCTGCAGCACAAGCTGATCATGTTTCTTCAATATTTGATATGATGAGGCATTGCAATGCCTTCCAAGCAGGGTTCTAACATGCAAATGCATACACCATGCAAATGCACACACCTGACTCGGGAATTAGCGCTGAGATGGCAAAGCCCAGTTTCAAGGGCCTTTGCAATTAAGTTGACCAAGATTTACTTTTCTTAAATCCAGCTATTACGCTTCACTTTAGACACCTTTGTTGCTGGTTCTAATGAAAAACATTTGCAATGATATGTGATACAACCTGCTAATGTTCTGCAGAAGTGAAAGGTAAAGGCAGGTGTAAGATTTCACTTAAGTGATTTCATAAATTAACTTTATTGTGACCTGTGGTTCCTTTGCCGAATAACAGGTTAGCAAATGAATTTGAGTATGTATTATTTGTAAGATGAAAGCTAATGTTAGCCTCTGAATGGGACCTGGAAACCTGACAAGTTTTTATGGAGTAACAGTCTTATTATTTCTAGTGAATAATTCATGTCCTGAAGGTGGCTGTGGCAGAAAGACTGCATCACCATACATGAGACAAAACCAGACATTTATCCCACACTTTAAGGTGTGCATTCAGATAAGAACAAGACTGAAAGCCTAAATCTCATCGGGGTTCAGTATTTCACAGCATCTGGAAGCAGCCTGGTGTGGAGCAGGCCCTAGGGAAGACAGCAAAACTATGAGGCCAAAACGTTTAAAGGCCAGGAGGGTGTAGTTTCCTATAGGAACAGCACTCCCCTGCTCAGGGACCTTCTCATTAGCTCAGTGATAAGGGTGAGGAGATTTCCTTCATACACCTGACACAGCCTTTCAGTGTAATGTGCTCTATTGCAAATAACCTCCTGCCTCCTGGATATCATTTAGTGTAGAATTATGGAATGATTTTCTAAGTTATATCAGGGAAATAAAATGCTGTTAAAGCATAGAAATGCTGGATTCTGTTGCTTGAAAGCACACACTGAAACTAATGCCGAGACCAGTTTTATTCAGCAAGTAAAATGTCAAATTAAACACAGCTCTATTGATACACCAAGAAAAGGGTTCTTGGTATAGTGCAAACATCAATAATTATAAAGGCTAAAAGGCATGGCTGGCAGCACTTTTAAAATATTTGTTCTTGATGGGACAAGAGACTGATTTAGATTAAATTTAGGTTCCAAAGAAAAATAACATCTCAAAGGGCATATCATAAAACTTAACTGGTTTATTTGTTGCAAACCAGATCAAACAAAATACAGTAGAATAAACATTTATTGGTTTTAAAATGGCGGAACAGCGTTGCAGTCAGATGGGTGAGTTGGTTCAGTACACAGCAGGTGAAGAGTTAGGAGATCAAGGGATGTGATTCTGCCTCTCTGCCCCTCTCTGCTGAGCCCCCCCTGCAGGGCTGCATCCAGCCCTGGGCCCAGCACAGGAAGGACAGGGAGCTGCTGGAGCCAGTCCAGAGCAGGGACACCAAGGGGATCAGAGGGATGGAGCAGCTCTGCTGGGAGGAAAGGCTGAGGGAATTGGGATTGTTCAGCCTGGAGAAGAGAAGGCTTTGGGGTGACCTCATTGTGGCCTTCCAGTGCCTGAAGGGAGCCCACAGGAAAGATGAAGAGAGACTCTGGACAAGGGCCTGGAGTGACAGGACAAGGGGCAATGGCTTCACACTGACAGAGAGCAGGGTTAGATTGGATATTGGGAAGAAATTGTTCCCTGTGAGGGTGGCGAGGCCTTGGAACAGGTTTCTCAGAGAAGCTGTGGCTGCTCCATCCCTGGAATTGTCCAAGGCCAGGATGTGAAAGGTGTCCTTGCCCACAGCAGGAGTTTGGGACAAGATGATCTTTAAGGTCCTTCCAAGCCAGGCTAATATTCTCTCTTCATCTTTCTGGGTTTTAAATCTCTGTCTGTGTCTGTGAGTATGTGGTGTGTTCTAGACAGTTCCGCATGTTGAAGAGAAGAAATTTAAATGGACAGATTCTTTCTCAGTTATGGCTGATCTCTTTATGACTTATCTCCAAAAGGAAGTAGGTCCTGTGTGTGGAGGGCAGACAAAAGGTCTCCAAGCAAATATTAGCTATTAAAGTCTATTGAGTGGAAATCTGCCTTTAGTTTATGGAGTGGTCATGTGCTTAGACAGTTAAGGCAGACCCTATTGCCAGTGGGTGATCTAAACATTTTCTGGCAGATCCTGAGAGAAATCACTGTGACTGAGGTTTGTAAAAGAAGAAAAGACTCATTAGTTCATTCACCATTTTCCAACCAGTTGTGCACAAGCCCATGGTGGTGCAGAGCACAAATATGGATTGAGCTACATTGAACATTTGTAAGTGACACTGGTGACAAGTACCTGGGACAAGGCAACTTGTCCATAACAGAAATAAAGTTTATTGTGACTTCCTGCTGCTCTGGCTCTGCAGCCTGTTTGCAATGAAGAGAACACATTGCACAGGCAGGGAGCTCATCTCAGGGGCAGAGAGAATAATGTCCCTAGACATGATGGAGATAACTCAGGCTTTTGGGACCAAGTCCAACAAGACTGCAGTGGATGATCTTTCCTAACCATTATTTGATAGATCCACACTTTCAAAGTCATACCCCTCCAAGGAATAAATCATCATTATCCTTTCGGAGCCAGTGAAGACTCTTCCATGCAGAATGCTTTTCTAAATGTATTTTGTCAAACTTTTGCTAAGACAGAAATTTCTAAGAAAGACAGTTTTCAAGGGGAGTTTCTTGGAGATCTCTCATAAAACAGTCCTCTTAAAACTGATGTACCTCTATTTTGGGAGAGAAAACTGTTCTGAGAGTGCTGCAGCAATGTTTTTGGTTTTCACCGCTAATTTGTTAATAAGTACACTGGCTTCAAATGATCTCACACTCCTTGATACTTCTCAGGCAGCTCAAAAAAATACTAAGTTAAAAGAAAGTGTTCTGCACCGAGCCATTGCCTGCTCTGATGTGGTGACAAATGCTATTTTGGGAATACTACATCTCTGTCAGAGATGTCTCATTGCAATGCATGGGTGTAATAACCCATGGAATCCTCTCCCTCTCCTACTGGAATCAGATCAGTCGTGAACTTTATCCAGTTTTTCAACTGGCAATCACTTGATCTCACATATTGTGCTTGGTCTGAACATTAAAAGAACAGTCTGATCCACTGTCTGAAACTGTAATAATGGCAGAAAGGATTTTTTTTCATGATCAGATGCTCAAAAAATTATTTTCAAGTCTTAATTTTCATTCAAAATAGGAAAAAATATGTCAAAGCACAAAGATTTTATGCTGTCATTTTAAATTAGTGCTCTAAAGTTCCAAATGTCACTGTGTAAATAGTAAAAAAAAAATCCAAAGTATAATCGCTTTCCAGTGGTTACATTTGAATTTGTAATACACTTTTATAGTAATGGTGTCTTTATGTTTACCAAAAATAAGACACTGCCTGCTTACTCCAGATAAAAAGTTTTTCCTGTGTAGCCACAATGTTCTGTTATCCTTCACTTTCCATGTTGTGAAATTACTCTGCAAGTGCACAAATTTTAAGGAATTATTTACAATTGTCATTTGTTTGTGTCCTTTTTCAACCCCCTGTGAAAATCTGTTTCTTTCTACCTACCACTAGAACTGGAATTTCCCTTGAAAATTTTCAAATATCCATAGCATCATGCCAGGTCGCATCAAGTCATTCAGGCTTTCAAGACGTAACATCAGCCCACACAATGTGACATGGTTGCTGCATCATGTCACAACTCTTAAGAGATATTATAGTTTTTTCATAAATGATTGTGGAAGTTACCATGGCTACAAACCCTCTTTATTCTGTTCAGATTTGAAAGATTTCTTTAAATATTGGCTAAACCACTCTTTCCTTCCCAGCAACATGAGTGTTTCAAATGTGCTTATTGTCAAGTTTCTAGGATGAGGAAGCTCCTAGCATATTTCCATGTGGTTTTCATTGTTTTGTTGACTTTTTTTTTTAAATCATCTGTGATTTCTTTCCTTGGCATAAATGCAAAATGTGAAAAAAGGGATTTTATTGCTATTTAAATAGCACCTAAGAGGACTTAGCTGCTGTAGATAAGGACAACTCCAGTAGACTTGTGAAGGTCAAAGTGGGCAGTGTCTGGAGTAGGAGGCAGTGCCCTGTGAATGCCACTTGTCATTCTTGCTCAGTAATCCTCATATTTTTCTTAGAGTTGCCAGTGGCATTAAGTTGGAAGAGCTTGGCAGGACATCCTATGGAACAGCATGACAAAGAAGCTTCATTTTCCACCCTAACACTGGGTAGGATTTGGAAGTTTTGTCAAAGGGTTTTATTTCTGGAATTCTAGTGTCGACTGTCAGCAAGTCCCAAAGTCTGGTGGTCTTTCCAAGAAAGTTTGTAGTTCTCTTCCGAATTGCAGCCAGATTTTGGGTGTTTCAGAGTCTGTGGAGGAATACAGCCTAGGAAAATCACCTCTGCTAACAAAAAGTAACTTTCTCTTGATTTTTGCTCAAATAAAAGCAAAGACACATCTGGGTTCATCTTCCCCTTGTGTTGTTCTGGAACACCCCATGGCTGGTCTTACTAGGCTGAAAGGGAGAGAAACATATTTCTCTTTTGCCTTTTTGATTTTTATTTGTTTTTAATCATTTAGATTGCATTATTTTAATTTCCAGATTCTGTTGAAAAGTTGATCTTAGTTTTAGCTAAAATACATTACTTTAGGCCAAGTTTCTTTGCTTGCTGTCCTAGTTGTGATTTTTAATATTTCCCAAAGAAATGAAAAGGAAATTTGTTGGAATTTGACCAGATGCTCTTTATCATAATTATCTAATATCTGTATTATGAAATGTGAAATCTAGGAATTCAAAATCAAGGAAAATAATTCTATCTGTTCCCTCTGAGGATTTTGCATATATCTTTATACACATTCTATTATTGGGATATATTTATTAGATGCAATAATTACAATAATATATTGCTTATAAATATTTTAACTACATATGCTTTTGTATGTACATATTTTGAAGTGATTTCCTTTACTGCTAGGAAATCATTAGGACTAATTGCTAGAAAAGTCGCAGTTGGCAGGATGGAAGATCTTGATGGACATGTTTTAATAGAAAAACATCTATATTAGGAACCTTTTCTCTGTACTTCCTCAATTATATCATAAAAATGAAACAAATTAAAATCAGTGATTAAAACTGTTTAAAAATAAATCTTTCCTTATCAAATGTGCATGCAAAAGTTAATGGTCTTAGGGGAGTTAAGGCTGCCATGTGACCAACACCCACTCCATTAGATAGATTTGCATAGTTTTGTACACCCAGAGTCAGTGTGCAATTGATTGATTAAAAATATGGATATTGGTCTAGTACCGATATCCAACTGTGATGGACAAAGACTCTCTAACAGTTTACAGTTAGAAAGTGTACGTTTATTGCAACCCCGGGCAGCGTGCAGGATAGCTCCCAAATACACACAGTGATTTACAGGTGATTACAGAGTCCTTTTAGCTATATAAGTATTGAATACCCAAAATACAAATACATATTCATAATTTTGGTACATCCCATTCCCCACTTCATATGGTAATCAGTTCAAAAGCTATTAAGCATGCGTAGTTTGTTCCTTGAAATGGGTCAGTGGTCCCTTTCATGGGGAGGGGTCCGAAAATGAGGAAATAAATGAAGTCTTCCTCATTCTGGCCGTTCTACCTTTTCAGTGCAAATATGACAAATGAACCCATTGGTAGAACTCCCATTCCCCATCTTCAGTTGGTTTCAGAACAGAGGAGGCCTACAATTGTCTTATGTTCCTAAAAGCTATTTATCAGTTTCTATGTTCTTCATTATAAACGCAGCTAACCAAACATTATGTTGACAAGCAGTCAGTTATTACTTAACTACTAACTCTTAACTTCATCAAGGCATACCCATTTATTTTGATTAACTCCAATAAAGCTTATCTCTAACTAAAACCTCAGCTCCTCTAAAATCCCTAAATTCTTTAAAGTTTATGTCTCACAATGTCATTTTCCTTTGCCTTTTATTGGGTTGTTCCTTCCTGTGGTTATTTCCTGCAAATTCTCATGACTAATCTGTTTCTGAGGTGGCTCTTTTTGCAGCCAAACCTCATTCCCTGAATTAATGAGACTTTGTGAATCAGTGGGGGTGATGGCATCCAAAAAGAAAGTCAATGAAAGTGATGCAAGTAGCCAATTTAAAATGTCACAAAAGGGTGACCAATGGTCTGATTTTTATCCCTTGGCAGTCAGATCTGTGCCAATGCCTCTTTTTATCACCTGGGCTCTTTTAGCTTCTGTAATTTTTGCTATCCATTTCAGAGGGAAACTGAGATGGGCCAAATTTAATGAAGGCTTTACTGGAAACTGAGTCCTTTCATTTCTTATACCCACTCTATCTGAGTATGTACTGATTTAAGATTGTGTAATTTAAAAAAAAGAGAAATGTTATTATCCTCCATTAAGTATTTCTTTGGTTTGTGAGCAAAACATAATTCTGAAAAGAAAGAGCAGAGGGAATGCATGTTATCTTTAGACTGTGATTCTCCTTGTGAAGCAGCAGGACAACCTCTCCCACACAGGAGTTCAGTTATTCCTCCAGGATTCCTGTTTTCCGTAAAACAGGATCCTGACTCCTACCCTCACACTCACCTGTTAGACATTATTGTGTGCAGCGTTGTGGAAATGTGTTGATGATGTGTGCAGCTCTGTGAGTGTCCATGTGAACAGATGGATATCAAGATCAGGGACAGGGTGATAAAACCCCAGCAAAATTACCTTTGCTTGGTATTTCCAGAATTCCAGAAATCATTTTTTTTCTCCCCTGTGTCAGGGAGCAGCAAGGGCGAGGCAGCAGCACTCTCATTGAGCGCACAGTCCCACAGATCCAAACAACATCAGAGAGGACGTGGAATGATAACCAAGGTTCTTGGGTCAGGCAAGAATCCAGTGATTAGCACTGGATTTTGGGCACTGGTTGACAACCAGCTGAACATAAGTCAGCTGTGCCCAGATAGCCAAGAGGTCAATGGCACCTGGGCTGTGCCAGCCATGGTATGGCAGTCACTGCCCCCTGTGCTGGCACTGCTGGGGCCACACCTCAAATCCTGTGTCCACTTCTGGGCCCCTCGCTGCAAAATGGCGGGGATGGAGCCTGTCCAGAGAATGGAACAGAACTAGGGAAGGGTCTGGAGCACCAGGAGGGGCTGAGGGAACTGGGGGGGCTCAGCCTGGAGAAAAGGAGGCTCAGGGGGGACCTCCTGGGTCTCCACAACTCCCTGACAGGAGGGGACAGCTGGGGGGGACCAGGCTCTGCTCCCGGGGAACAAGGGACAGGACAAGAGGAAACGGCCTCAAGCTGTGCCAGGAGAGTTTCAGGTTGGACACCAGAAAGATTTTTTTCACTGAAAGGGCTGTTAGACACTGGAATGGGCTGCAGGGAGGATGTGGAGTCCCCGTCCCTGGAGGTGTTCAAGAAATGACTGGACATGGCACATGGACTGGGGGACACAGTGGTGTTTGGTGACAGGTTGGACTCATTGATCCTTGAGCTCTTTTCCAATTGTAGTGATCCTGTGACCCCCCACATGTTTGCAGCAGCGAGGCAGGGCTGAGATCAAAGCAGCAGGTGCAGGCAACGACTGGGACACGGGGGACACGAGGCAGAGCAGAGGCACAGCCACTGCACAGCCACACCCAGATGAACCCCAGCTGCAGGGTGATGCTCCTGGGCTCTGGCCCTTGTGTGCTTCTAGCACAAGTGCCATCCATCCAGGAAGCTCTGGTGCAGCACACAGGACAGCAAGTGAGGCTGGCTGATACAGGACCTACATCTGGGCCCCTGACAGTGCTGTTTGGTTTCTATGGCCTTCAGTAACATGTAGGCTTTCACTGCCCTGAGCTGCAGTCTCCCCACATGCACCATCTGCTCATTGCTCCAGGACCTCTCTGCGCCCAAGCCTGAGCACCCACCTGTGGCTTTGGCTAAGTTAGAGGTGTTCCAGCACCCAGCCCCATCATGCTGAGTGAATTTTCAGGTCTGATCTTGATTTGTTTGTACCATCAAATAAGCATGTTGCCATCACCCATCCTGCTTGCTCTGCTCAGGCCCTGGGGCACAGTGCTCTGGCCAGGTGGGTGCTGCATCTGCCCATCTTGTGGTCACCCTTGGTTTCTTGTTGTCCTTCACAGAGCAGCTCTGTTCCTGTTGCTCCCTGGTGAAGGTCTGGTGCTTTTAGACCCCTCTTCAGTCACTGCTGGAAGAGATAAGTACATGCAGGGGCAGTTCTGTTCTCAGGGAGTTTGAATTATGTTTCTGGGGTGCCTTTATTCCCCCTGTCTCTGCAGAGGACACTGGGAAGGTAGGGCCCCCAAACTAGGTTGTGTGAACAGTAGCAACAGAGAGGGTGCAGACTACATTGGCAGAAAAAATCACATGAGTGTCATGATAAATGTGCTGCTTTTGAGAGAGTGAAATGGAAATCTAAGAGGAACAGATAAGGAGAACAAACTGGTAAAATAATCTATAAAGAGAAGGTGTTGAACTGAGCTGAAAAACATGCTAAGAGAATATACAAGAGCTGGAAATTTTCAACCAGCACAGGATTGAGCAAGACATGCTCCAACCACAGACATTATAAATGAGAATGCTTTCTGTTTCTAACATTGTGTGTGAGCACAGTGTCCCTTAGTCCTCTTTCTGCAAATTTAATCTCAAGTCAAATTGCACATTTTACTCTCAGGCCAGAGGACTTAACACTCGTGTCCTCTTTGCTCTCAGAAAGCCTTCCTTGTTTGATTCTGGGTTTTGAATAAAAAATAATCCTACAAGGAACTCACATCCTGTGATACTGTGGGTGCTTCTGCATCTACTACGGCCACATCAACCCTGTGTTCTGAATCTGTAAGTGTGAGAAAGATATTCCTACCCTCTGTGCTTGTTTGGCTTTTTGCTGGGAGACAAAGTCATCCTCTGCACAGAGTCAGTGTAAGATTAAGTTTGACCACAGTAAGATTACACAAATTGTTTAATATAAAAAATAAGTAGCTCTGGCAATGTTTTTAAAAGCCTTGGCAATAGCATATGGGAGGGATTTCATTACTCTGCAGAGTGGTTCTTCTTATGAGCAAAATGCAAACAGAACCAAAACTTCCCATTTCTCAATAGGCACCTAGTGGTTAAAGGGCCTCTTTTTTTAACACTGCACTGAATCATGACTGTACATTTCTAAATGGCAGCTGTTTTGAAGGCCCTGCACTCACTAAAAGGTGCTCCAAGTATAGTATCATTGTTATGGATTGGATACTGGCAACCCTTTTCCTCTAACCCCTTAGTTAGCCAAAGATACAGAGAAGGGATAATTTCTGAGGTTCACAGTTTGAATTTTGACTAGAGACTAATAGTGGGTCATTGTGAAAAATGAGGTCTCACTTCACTATGCTCTGAAATGTGCTGTGAATCTCCTCTAAGTGTGACCAGACAGCTTTGGATTTTCCTGGAGAGAGGCTGAGTCACATCTGTAAAGATTTTTTGGTGGATGGTGCCTTCAGTTCTGAGTAAGGTGAGTGGGAGCATCTGCTGCTCCCTCAGAACATATACAGAACAGCTGGGAAGCTGCTCCTTTGCTCAGCAATGAATTGGCCACTGATGCCAGCAGGCAAAAAGACAACTGACTGATGAGAGGCTCTGAGCTTCCATCTCCTTTGAAGCACTACTCTGTGGGAAACTTGGAGAGAACTCTTGAGAAATGTTAAGGCAAGGGGATGCTCCTGTCTCTGAGCAAACTGTCCCCCAGCCAGACCGTCAGCTGATTGCAGCCACTGCTGAAAGCTTATGAGTGCCTCATAATGAACACGAGTGGCTGCAGGGCAAATGATCCCTTGGCAAACACAACTCTGAACCAAGCCAGGGAAAAGGTCAGGCTGAAGCTGCATGCCACAAAATCAGGATGCTGCAAAGGTGGCTTTTAGGAAAACCTTTTAAACCAAGATTTACAAACATTATACTTTCCACCAGGATCTGATTTCCTGGTCCTAGCTCAAAGTCTGGCCTTTCTAACACTGGCTGCCTCTTTTTCTTCTGCTGTGTGCATGTATTTTCAAGCTTCCATGCAAGATCCCAGCCTACAAACAAGTGAATAAAACTCAAATTTGCTAATACCTGCTCTTGGATTTGTGGGGCCTGACTCCACCAAAAGTAGCAGCACAACATCTGCACCTCTGATGTCGCAATGCAGAGCACTTTGTGCAAACAAAAATAGAAGAAAATAATGGCAGAACTGTGCTGCTGAGCTCTTCAAAGCCATTCAGATGATTTAACAGCAGCGACAAAAGCTGTGTCAAATGATTCCCTTGTTTATCTGACAGCATCTAGATATGTCAGACATCCGAGCTCCATCACACAAGGCTTGGTGCTCTGATAATAAATACTGCTTGCCCCAGAGCTCTCTGCATGTCCAGGGAGAGATGAGCTGCCAGGAGGGCCACATGGGAGCTGTGAACTGATTGAGATTAGTATAACGAGCAGCAGCCATGGAACACCAGCTGTCTGTCCTTCGTCTAGAAAGGAGCGAGCAGGGAGTAAGCTTTAAAGAGATACACCAAGAAAGACATGGAATGCTATTTACACATTATGGGAGCGTTCCCCATACATAGAGGGTAGAATAAAAAAATTGGGAGGAAATCCAACAGACAAGTCAGGAATTGATATCTGCAAAGGCAAAGGCAGGAATTGATATTTGCTGTGAAATCCATAACTGAAGGTTTGTTATCTGAGTTTCTCCCTTTTTGACCGTAGAAAAGTTTTCTGGGTCTCATTTTCTTCCAGTGTAACATGTATACCCAGCAAATACTCTAGATAAATCATTTCCAGTGTCTGGATTGTTTGTGGACTGTTAAGTTTCTTTGCTCTTCTTCCTAAACTGCATGCCATTTTCTTGTCTTAATTACCTGAGTGAAGGAAGTTAAATACAACAGCAGAAAGTCACTGCTGAACATTCCAGAGCAGTTTTTTTAATCCTGAATATCTGAAGTGCATGGGATTTCCATTAATAAAGACCAAAGTGTCTCTATAACCAATTTTTAACAAAATGTGTACACTTCTTATGTTTGTGGGCTGATTAAAATCCTTCCCAGCCTCCTCTTTCATTTACTCAAAAAATATATGTATGTTTTATTATCCAACTAGCAGTGCCTGCAGCAACTATCTGTGTCCTAAAATATGCATCTACAAACAGCACAAAAGTTAATCTAGGATGATATCCAGGATGAGGGAATAGAGTCTTGGGCTGTAAAAGTCAGGGGTCTGATGTGACACAGCGTGGACAAGTCCCCCAGTCCCCTGTTCCTGTAGCAATGGGACTAGTGTGATGCCAGAGTTCAGATCTGGAGATCCTTTGTTGTTTTGGTAACTAAAACTTATCTTCATGCCAAATGATGTTTCCTTTGGCCAGCAGGACAGTTTGTGTTCTGCCACTGGCAAGTTTTTTTTCTGTGAAAATAAACTCTGCTGCTAGTTCATCAAATGAATTAGCTTTTGCCTTGATTTCCAGGTTTTTTTCAGGCCTCTGGCATGACTAGCTTTAACCTTCTGATGGTGCTTGTGTGATCTTCAGCATCAGTCTTCTATGATAGTTCAGATGAGATCAATTCGCTTGTTTCCTTTGTCTCGAATAAATTGGCAGCTTGCACTTCTCCCCTTTTTAGTGGCAAAAAGACCTGTTCTCTGTGTTTTTTCCCCCCAGATTTCAGGGAGGTGAAAGGCCCATTGCAAGTTACCCACAGCAGGAGCCCACGTGGTGCCAAGAACCTCTGAGTGACACTGGCAGTGCTCTGTGTGCACCTGTGGCCAGGATTTTATAGGGTTTTATAGAGTTATGGGGAAAAGGAATAAATCCAGCTTCTGTTCTTGGGGAGCAATATGATGTGGAGTTGTGGGAGTGCAGACGGTACAGAGAGATGGTTGGAGATGGTTTTTGCTTTTCCAGCTGTGGAGAAAGTGTAATTCTGTGTTTTATGGCAAAGAATGTCATGGGAAAAGGTTCTCTTCTCCCTCACCTCCCCTGTTTGCCCTATAAGCACAGGGAGAAAAAGAAGGTAGGGAGTAAGGCAGGGGATATTTGTGCTTGTGGAAATAAAAGCTGAGGTTAACTGTGCTTTTCTTCATGAAGTACAGCAACAGCTAAACATTGGTGCATGAAAAATTATTACAATTTCTTTCTTTTTATTATTACCATCATCATAGCTTCTCTCAAAGCCATACTAAGCACAAGTATTTAAATATTAGGCTTTTTAAAAAGACTGAATCAAAATATATGGAAGCAAATTGTTTTCATTCTACCCACAGTTGTAAATTTAACAAGACAAGGTCTCCTTTTTCCCCCTTTACTGATCTTGACAAGTGTTTGGCTGAATGCAGAATCACGTTCCTGGCAAACATCACTGTGCCACTCTGGCCTCTTCCCTGTGTTTGCTGACCCCATCCATCCCAGAACAGCTGCTTCTGCAATGGACTGGGGGGACTTTTATTAGTGGTAGGGAATTTTTATGCACTTTATTGGCCTGTATACAACTTTCACATGAACACAGAAGCTTTTTAGGCCTGTAAGATGAGTTGAGGTTTAGAATCACAGAATAGCCTGGGTTGGAAAGGGACCTTAAAGATCATCTCATTCCAGTGCCTCCTCTGCCATGGGCAAGGACACCTTCCACTAGCCCAGGTTGCTCAGAGCCCCTTCCAACCCGGCCTGGAACATTGCCAGGGATGGGGCAGCCACAGCTCTCTGGGGAACCTGTGCCAGGACCTCACCACGTTCACAGGGAACAATTTCTTCCCAATATCCAATCTGAACCTGCTCTCTGTCAGTGTGAAGCCATTTCCCCTTGTCCTGTCACTCCAGACTCCTGTCAGGAGTCTCTCTCCATCTTTGTTGCGGCCTCCCTTCAGGCACTGGAAAGCCACAATGAGGTCACCCCAAAGCCTTCTCTTCTCCAAGCTGAACAATCCCAATTTTCTCAGCCTTTCGTCCCACTCCATACCTCTGATCATCTTGGTGTCCCTGCTCTGGACAGGCTCCAGCAGCTGCACATCCTTCCTGTGAGGCTATCCCAGAACTTTTCAGACCCTCAATGAGGTGTTCTTGGAACCTGGATAACTTGTATCTTAAAGTGCAGCTTTAGTGCAACTGGCAGGTTATTAAGCTGTCATTTAAGAACTGCTTAGGTGAAAACTTTCTAAAGCTGTGCAAGGGAGGGGGGTTTAATTGTCCATAGCAGAGGCTGTCATGGTCTTTGGAGAGCATGTTACTGACCCTTTATAATTCCTGTAAATGCTCTTTGGACTGTGAAAGCATTTGGGTAACAGCCAACACTTTGATTGTGAGACTCCATGGAAGGTCATGGCATTATCCAAGGAATATCTGCGTGCCTCATGGAGTCAGGTAGGAGAGGGCTGTGAGCCCCCTGTGCTCAGATGGTCCTTCCCAGCTCTGTAAGTGCAAGCACAAACTTGTGCTTCTCTCTGCTACCATTCTTCACCTAGCTCACCCAAAATCTGGGCTTGCTGGGAGGTGCCCTTCAAAATGTGCTGCACAACTTTCCTTTTCTTAAAAAGGGTCAGTGCTAGTTCTAAGCAGCTTAGCTGTGGTCCTGTTAATTAAGTAGCTGTCACTGATTTACAGGATGAATCAGCAGGGACTTCATTTGTTGCTGGCTGAGAGCATCCAAGCAGTCTGTAAAGCTGCCAGGATGTGTTTATTCCTACATATTCCTACGCTGTCCCCTCCACGTGACACAGCCCTGTGTGGGGCTGAAACAAGTCTGGATTCACAAAGCTGACATGAAATGTCAGTACTGCAAACCATTTCTGACATGCATGGGCTTATCCTAATCCAACTTAAGGTTTATGCAGACCCAGTCATTCATAAGTCCATCAGTCACCCAGCCCCTCATGTGTGCCCTGAGCCCCTAGAACAACACAGGGCCATCTGTTGCTTTAATGGAGGATTAATTTCTAGGAAAATCCAGTGCCCAGTATCAAAGCTGATATGCTTACATCCATGTTTGGCCAATTTTTTTAGTATTTTTATTCTGGGCAGGAGTTGAATCTCAACTGAGATAAATAATGTACATGCATATCTTGAGATTGAGCCAGCATGTGCAGTTTTCAGAGCAATGAAGTCAGATTTGCTCAGTCTTGTGACTTCAGGTGATGGCTTTGTCATTTTTTGTCCTGAACCTGTAGATGTGTATGGAGATCATCAGGAATTGTGTCCTTCTGAGGAAGAAAAATAATGCAAAAGAAATTTAATGAATCATAAGCCTGGCTTGGAAGGAACCTTAAAAATCACCCAGTTCTACCTCTCTGCCATGGGCAGGGACACCTTCCACTAGCCCAGGTTGCTCAGAGCCCCATCCAACCTGGCCTGGAACACTGCCAGGGATGAGCCAGCCACAGCTGCTCTGGGCAACCTGTGCCATGGCCTCACCACCCTCACAGGGAAAAATTCCTTCCTGATATCCAATCTAAACCTACTATCTGTCAGTTTGATCATGATGTCAGTGAAACTAACATGACAGGTAAATCTATTTATTTACTTAATCACTATTATTTTTAGCAGCAAATTAGAATGTCAGTACAGTTAAACATAAAATGGTTGTAGGAGGACAATGAGCAAGCCACTGTCAGTGTAAGGTAGGGGCCTGAACCTTCATTAAGTGGCATGATAAACTTTTTGGGAAGTATCTGTTTTCTTCAAGCTTTTTATTTTTCCTCAGGGAAAATGGTATGTTTAGGGGCAGGCCCACATTTCTGGAGGTTGCTGTTGTTTTTCTTCACCAGCCTTTACTGTGATAAATTCTGCACTGGTGGTTTTCTGCGTATCTAATATACAATTCTAGCGCTTACTCAAAAACTGTCTAGGTGAGGGTGGCTTTGAGTGCTGAGTCCCTGAGAGCTTGGAGCTCTGGCTGGTCCCAGGGATTCGAGCTGTACCTGAGCACTCCACCTTCAGGCAAGTTTTAGCAGGATCCAGTGTTAGCACACAAACCCAGACAATACTGGAATAGTGCTCACATAGGCCCTTTTTCCTTTATTTTTCATTCATAACACTCAAAATTAAACAGTTTCTTCAGATTTGGTGTAATGTGTCTATTTTAACTGAGGGATTGAATGGTGTAACATGATTTTTCTTGGCACGAAATCCAACAGAAACTGTTCTCTTTTTCTTCCAGAAACAATCCCCATCTTTTCTTTTGGATATCCTCATTTACAGCTTGGCTACAGCAGTAGATGGAAAAGCTTTTAACTAAGAGCTTGAGTACTGACTAGGAATAAAGTTCTGTGATTCTGTGAAAGGCTAAAAATGTCTGTCTTCCTCTTTCTCCATGTTCTTTGCCTTTTGTTCTTGCTTTTCAGTCTTTCAGAGAATCATTAAGGTCAGAAAAGACCCAAAACATCATCAAGTCAAACCATTGACCAAACATCTGCAGTTCAACCAAATTATTTCCTGCTTTTTTCCATCGTTTTATCTGCCATAACTTTCTTCCCTCTCCAGTTTCAGCCACTCTCCTGCTCCTGTCTCCTCCATCTCCCAGTTGTTGAAAAGTCTGTGATCCATCTTTCCTCACTGGAAATGAATGCAGGGAAAAATGCAGGAATGGTTCTCAAAGCAGAAAGTGCACAATCCTATTTGCAAGAATCTCCAACTTGGAGAACAAAACAATGCACAAAACTTAGGAGAAGGCCAATAGTGTTGGAAAGAAATAGAAAACATTTTGTTCTGTTTTGTTTTGTTTTTAATAGGAGATAGGAAATTGTTGAAAAAGTTTAATATGGGAAGTAATAACCCAGGTTGTTATTTAAAATTATAGTTAATGATAAGGAGTGTTGTAGAAAGGATATTGCATCCTACTTCTTGGGCCAAGTTATCTTAGGGATCAGGATAAATTCATTTTTAAAAATCCCCTAAACTGAGCTTATATTTGATTAAAGGGGCAGTTGGTCAGACTAGTCTGACCTATCTCCTTTGTTTTAACCTATCATAAGCAGATTTCTTTCTTTGCAAACCAAAAATCCTTCTGCAGCAGTCTGCATTAAGCCCAGAGCCTCTGTCAAAATACCTGAAAAGTAGGTTAAATTGATACAAATATAACTTCTTTTTTTTTTTAATGAAGTGTTTTTAAAATAGGGTAATATATGCTGCTTGAATTAAATTAAAAAACCAGAGAGAGGAATCATGAGAACCCAAGTTTCTGTGAATTGGGAATGAGAATGCTGAGAACAGATTTGCTTTGCCTCGATATCTTTAAACACTTCTTTAAAAAATATTCTTCCTGAAGCTGTCCAAAACAATCTCTTTTACTAAAAGCATATGGTTTGTTGTGCTGAGACACAAACAGGAAACTAATCAGGGGCTATTTCATTTATCCCTGTCAGACAATACTGATTGCCTGACAGTGCTTGTATGAAGGCAGGAAACCCTTAGGGAACACAATGCATATCCTATGAAATCCTAGACCTCCACATAAGAATGAAGAGACATTTTAACATCATTACATTCTTTAGATAATCAGCCCTGAACCCCTATGGCTCAACCCACCCTATTTTGGTTTTTGCACCATCCCAAGGTGTGAATGGAATTATTTGAAAAAAATCAGGTACATTAATATTTAATGTTATATAAAAAGTGAAGATTGTCTTAAGAACTTGTTATTAAGATATTATTGTATCTTATTATATACTAAGATATGTTCTGTCCCTCTGCTCCTCTCTGCTCAGTCCCCCTGCAGGGCTGCCTACAGCCCTGGGATCCCAGCACAGGAAGGACAGGGAGCTGCTGGAGCCAGTCCAGAGCAGGGACACCAAGGGGATCAGAGGGATGGAGCAGCTCTGCTGGGAGGAAAGGCTGAGAGAATTGGGATTGTTCAGCCTGGAGAAGAGAAGGCTTTGGGGTGACCTCATTGTGGCCTTCCAGTGCCTGAAGGGAGCCCACAGGAAAGATGAAGAGAGACTCTGGACAAGGGCCTGGAGTGACAGGACAAGGGGCAATGGCTTCACACTGACAGAGAGCAGGGTTAGATTGGATACTGGGAAGAAATTGTTCCCTGTGAGGGTGGCGAGGCCTTGGAACAGGTTTCTCAGAGAAGCTGTGGCTGCTCCATCCCTGGAATTGTCCAAGGCCAGGTTGGATGGGGCTCTGAGCAACCTGGGATAGTGGAAGGTGTCCTTGCCCATCCATGGCAGGGGCATGGAATGAGATGATCTTTAAGGTCCATTTCCAACCCAAACCATTCCATGATTCTAGGGTGTTAAACCCACAGTTTTTCCTCCTTTCCTCAACTCAGCACAGATGTCACCCATGGAAAAGGACGTAAATAGGATCTTTCCCTTGAACTGCTTGGAGTTTGTCCTGTGAACCAGAGATGGCTGAACTGCAAATTGACCTTGATCAGGGAGCTGATGCTGCCTCTTTGCCAAGACATGGCATCAGTCCATGGGGGACTCTGATGATTTTTTAGATGAACAACAGGAAATGGAGGCTGATTAAGACCTGCCACTGTCCTCTCTTGGTCACAGGAGTGGTCCCCATCAAAGAGATTTGATGGGGATTACAACCTGGTCTAGAGGAAGGTCTCCCTGCCTGTGTCTGGGGAATTGGAACGAGAGATGATCCCTTCCCACCCAAACCAGTCCATGATTCTGAGATGATTCTATGACTGAAAGTGACTCCCTGAGTTCAGCAATAATAAAGTCAAAGCCTTTCATTTTCCTCACAGCTTGAAACAAATGTGCTAGGTTCTGTGGTTTGCAGCCCTCTCATTGTCTTTTACACACCATGAGGAGCAAAGAGAAGGCTAAAAGAGGGGGTCAGATAATGGGAGAAAGATGGGGAGTTACTTCAGGCTGCAGCCTGAGGAGCTACAGGGCCACTCAGCTGTGTTGACCTCGGTCTGGGGCCCTCTTCTGTGCCGTGATCCACACACCACCATGTCAAGAGGATCGGGCTCATGTGCAGGGTGTGTTCCCCTTAAAGGGCTGAGAGACCGCGGGTGGTTTTGGCCCCATCTCTGCTGGTCTCTGCCGTGAGGGCGGGGGGCATCCCGATGCCGAGAGGCAGATGACGGAGCTGTGGTGCCTGGAGCCAGGCTGGGCGGCTTGGACAGGATTAGGAGCGGGTGACAGATGCACAAACTGGCCTGAAGGCTAGGAGCACGGCTGGCCAGGCATAAATACCACAGCTTATACCGCGGGCTCGGGGTCTCGCACGGCTGGATGTGCCGGGAGGAGGAGCAGGTTCAGACCATCTGGAGGAAACGGGAGGAAGGTGGCAGATGAGTTTTAAGCGGGGAAATACACATATCCCCGATTTAGGGCTTTGGTTCAAGGAGAAAGAGCCGGTGTTACAGCAGCGTGGGGAACTTCTGCGCTGGGAACGCGCAGCAGGCTCGAGGCTGGCGTGTGAGGACTTCCGCAGACACGCGAGGCGTTCCCGTGCGCACATCCCGGAGCTCAGCCCGCGTGTTCCGGGGGCCTTCGGAACCTGGCGGGTCCCGACAGCCCGGGGGGAGACGCCTCTCGTGTCCAGGGATTCCGCAGGCGGACCAGGCCGTGCCAGGGCTGTGCCAGGGCTGCGGTGATCCCAGCAGGGCTGCTCCCAGCGCGGCCCTGGGCTCGATGGCACCCCCCAGCAACAGCGAGAGCAGCGGGACCCGCCGCTACCGCGGGCAGCCGGCGCCATCTCCCGGTGTCGGGATGGAGGGAAGGAGGGAGGGAAGAGAGAGAGAGAAAGGAGGTGGAGAAGGAGGCAAGGAGGAAGGCAGGAAGAGAAGGGGGCAGAGAGAGAGGAAGGAGCAGGGAAGAGAGAAAGTGAGAGAAATAGCAGGGATAGAGAGGAGGAGGGAGGGAGGGAGGGGAGGGAGGGAGGGAGGGGGGGAGGGGAGGGGAGGGAGGGGAGGGGAGGGAGGGAGGGAGGGGAGGGGAGGGAGGGAGGGAGGGAGGGAGGGAGGGAGGGGGGAGGGGAGGGAGAGCGTCTAGTTCTGTCTCACAGCGCGTTAGCAACAGTCCCTGCTTGGCTCCACAGCTGTCCAGTTATTCATGTTCAGGACACACACATTAGTTCTCTTCTGGCCTTCTACAGGAGGTCTCTTGCCTCAGAGGGACAGGGAAAACAGGCAGCACCTTTACCTTCAGAAACTTACCCCAAAAATAATTGAACATTTTCTCCGTGTGCGAAAACACTCATATGAAGGTGCTCAGCATTGCTAGGTGTTCTTCCTCCTCTATCTGCTCTTGTGCTAACCTGGTTCTGTTTTTATTCAAGACATGAAGTAGATGAAATAAGATTCTGCAGCAGACTGAGTTTAAAAAACCATTCCATGAATGGATACAAAGGGCACTACAATACACTGTAGTAAGCCATTGGTGTATATGTAGCCATGGTCTTTTTCCTTCCGTTGGGTTTATTTGGTCTTTTTATTTTCTCTGGGTTTGTTTGGTTTTGGTGGGGTTTTTTATTTGTTTGTTTGTTTGGGGTTTGTTGTTGTTGAGGGGGGTTTTTGTTTGGTTAGTTTTGGGTTTTGGGGTTTTTTCCCCTTTTTCTTTGATAGAGATTGAAGAGTCAAAAAAAAAGCTTCTGGTTTTCCTTGCAAAACAAGTTGTATGCCTGTGTAGATTCTCAGTTTGGGCAGCTTCACAGAATCCCAGGATGGCTTAGTCTGGAAGGGACCACTGTGGGACAGCTGGTCCCACCTCCCTGCTCCAGCAGGGCCATCCCACAGCACAGGGCACAGGATTGTGTCCAGGGGGGTCTGGAATATCCCCAGTGAGGAGACTCCACACCCTCTCTGTTCAATCTGTTCAGGGCTCAGTCACTGCCCAGTGAAGAAGTTCTGCCTCCTGCCCAGGTGGAACCTCCTGGGCTCAGTCCCTGCCCGTTCCTCTGGTGCCATTGCTGGGCCCCTGGAGCAGAGCCTGGGCCCTGCTCGGAGCCCTCCCTGCACACAGGGACACCCAGAGCTGAGGGCCCCTCTCAGCTGGGGCTCCTCTCCAGGCTCTGGGACAGCCCCAGCTCCCTCAGCCTTTCCCTGCCAGAGATGCTCCAGGCCCTAAACCATCTCTGCAGCCTCCACTGGCCCCGCTCCAGGAGCTCCATGTCCCTGCTGTCCTGAGGAGGCCAGAGCTGGACACAGCACTGCAGGTGAGGCCTCACCAGGGATTTGTAATCTGGGAGCTTCTAGGAGCCCTCAAATACAGGACAATTACAGCTTTTATTTATACCAAACAGACCTGGAGTTAAGCCTTAACAGCTGCCTAGGAGATCATAGCAGAGCCCCTTTTCTTTTCATGGAATCCTTTCACTTCTCAGATCATTCCAGTTCCTGGTCATCATAACACCTCTACTGCAACATGGAGCTCCACTACTGGCTTTGATTTGCAGGCACCCTAATTCTGAGATGTTTATAAAGGCAGAATATTGGAAAGGTCAATTTTCCTTGCACACTTTACTCAGCAACATACACAAGTATTGCGCCAATGATTCATTGTGTGATTTTAGGTGTATCATCAACTGAGTTGTCATTACGGTGTCACACACGTATTTTTGGTGGTTCTCTCTGCTAAATGCTGGAGCAGGAAAGTTTTGCAGAGGTTAATGATTTAAAGGTGGCAAGTATTATTTCTCCAGTTCTAAAGGTGGAAACAGTAGTAAACTGCTATTTACTGGCATGAAGAAATAGCTGGAAAACTTGTACTCCTCCAAATCTCAACAAGACAGACTAAGAGGAACTCTAATGGAACTTACAAGAATTGGGTCTGGTTTTCTCTCATAAAATTTGCAGTATATTCTGTCAGAGAGGAGTTGTACTTCTTGACAGCGTTAGGGATTGCTGCAGTTCTGACTGGAATTTGAATGCTTGCCACAGCCTGTTGAGCAAAACAATGCTCTACACTACTTTTGTCAAGTCTGTCTTTTCATTTAATATGATTTTAATTTTAAAAATAAAGGTGAAGTCCTTGTGAGACCATACCTTTAAGTAGAACACATTATATAAAAGTAACTAGAGCTCCTGAGTCCTTTAAGCTCTTCATGTGTAACTTGACATGTTCAGTGTGGAGTGATTTTCCTTCCTCCGCACATCACACTTTCCCAAATGGGAGATGGCTCCCAGGACTCCAGGGATGGAGACCCATGAGTACAGTGAACCTGAGTGGGCAATGATTTCAAATTAAGGTGATTTTATGCCTAAAACAGTATAGAAAAATCATCTTTGTAGACTTTCTACTAGGGGGGACGTCTAAAAAGCAGCTTTCAAAGTAAAATTCTATTATAAATTATCAAATCATGAGCCAAAATTATAAAAAATTTAGCAAAGATTTATTAATTTGTCTGCGAGACGGAAGTTTGGTCTTCAAAACCACCACAACCAAAGATACAGCGTCGAGCCCAGGGATGATGCTGTGTGAACCTGGATCTGACCACCAGAGTGTCAGAGTCGTCGTCGTCGTCGTCGTCCCCCCCCCGGTTAACAAGTGCTGCTTCCTGCAGCGAGTTTATTCTGCCTGAGGCAAAGATGACCAAATTTCCTTTGTGTCTCTTCACATGCATCGCTGTTTCTTTCCATGTGCAGAGGTGGACAAAGTCCAAGTCCAGGTGTGTAGTCAGCATCAATGGGCTTCGGAGGAGCCAAGTATCAGATGTATCAGTTTGGCGCTGCTGAGTATCTTGAGAGATGCAATCGGCAGGGGGATAATTGCTCTTGGGAGGCTCCCGACAACTCAGGAAACAGACAATCATCGTCCTGGAAGCCTCTATTCTTACGTTAAGGTGTCAATCGTTATCCTAACTTGTGTTAAGATCGTTATCTTAACTGGTTTTAATCTGAATAGACAGCAGCTCCCGGCCAGGATGGTCAAAAGACATGCTTGGGATTTCACAACATTTTATACCATACATTGATAGCATGAATTATCCCTACCATATGATACAATTCTAATCAGAAAAAAAATACCAACAATGAAACACCACAGTTGTATAGGATGCAATATTGTGATAAATAGGTATAATTCCTGCTGATAAAATTGAAAGAGTAATCAATATTGGTATCGTAATTAATATTTGGGAATAAATAAAATGGTTAAAAGTTGTAATGTTAAAAGAAGAGAGGGAGAGGAGGGGCTCCACGCCCCCCACCCCACCCCAGCAGATGTTCCCAAGGTCCACAGGAAAGGCTGGAGATGCAGATGCTAAAAATGAACAAGAACCTGGATTGAGTACCAAAAAATGCTAATTATAAGGGATTTATTGCTTTGATACATAGATGCAGCGATATGTGCCCTTGGCTTACATTGTACTGGCTTGGTGCGCATGTGTAACCCAAAGGTGAATTAAAGGACAAAAAGGAAGACTACAATTCTTCATCAGTTAAGACCCCCAAAGACTTGTGCGACCACCGAACTGAGTGGTGGCGCATGCGCAGTAAAGGTGTTCATGAGGGCGGAGATAGGTAGATGACGAACCGGAACTAGGAGAATATGGTATTAACACATGGCATATAAGGGGGGAATCTTCACTTGGCAAGCTCATACATGAGGTGGCAAGGGTCCAAGAGCCCTGCACTCCGTACCCCGCGGTTATCTTTTGCTTATGCGCTATTATTAGAACCAAATTATCCCTTATTTATATATTTTCTAAACTATTCAATTAAAACTGTTGCTATCTCAAATATTGTTTGGGTTTTTTATGAGGGGATAATTGGGCAAACATAACAATATGAATAACAATGTTTGACTAGTTTTTGACAAATAAATATGTAAATTTCTACTTCTTTCTCATTCTCACTCTGTTCTGACACATTTCACCTGCACCTGTCATGAGAATTCTTAAATGTAAGCACTTTATATTTCTTCCACATTTAGCATGTCAGCTTTACACTTTAAAACATTTGCTGATGTCTGTCTTTATTTCTGAAAAATGCTGATTAAAAAAACTCAGATGTTTACAAAAAAGTTTAGCTTTGGAAAAAATTGAACTACATTGTCAGTTAAAAGTTTTAAGATGGTCTGTGCTATGATTAACAGTTCTGAGCCTTTTTAATTGTGCATTTTTCTTTTTTTTCCCTGCTTGAAACCACTTTTGTCTAACTAATTAATTATTAAAAAATATCTTTAGTTTGAAATCTTTAGATTTTTACCCTAATTCAGGAAGGAAAACAGTAAAAATCACTATACCAAATAGTGAGTATGATAGGAAACCATTTCCCAGCTGCAGCCATGGGCCCCTGAGTCTGTTGGCCCAAATTTTTGTATTATGACTGCAAGTCCTTATACTGAAAATTCTGGATCAAGTCAGGATTTTGCCATATCTAGAGGAGAAATATGATTTGGTTGCCTGTTGTCCCAGGACAGTTATATATAATAAAGCGAGCCTCCCTAGGTAGGCCCTATTATTATATATATAATGCCCAGCTAGCTCAGTAGTCAAGTCTTTAGCAGAGACCCAATAGCTGAGTTAAGCAGGGGCCAAGCCACCGGGCTCCTTCCTAGCGAGCTAGTGATATTCAGCTTAGTGATTTGTCAGCTCTTTCACGGATTTCAGCTCTGCTGCTAGGAAAGATCGCCTCGGGGCAACGGCATAGCAGACGGAGAGAGAGGGGTCAGAGAAGACGCCGTAGTTCCGCACAATGGTTTATTCGGGAAGTCTGCGAAGGGGTACAGCGCTTCTTCTTCTCCAACTTGTGGGGGTACAGAGGGCTATTTTTATAGCCTTGGCCTGGATCCAAAACCAGCCAATAGCCGCAGGTTTAAGCATATTCCTTAACTGACCAATAGCTAAAGGTTACAATAGTATTGCCTTAACTGATTAAAGGGCTGGGTTTCAACACGGTCGGGTCAGAGGGACAAGATAACACTTGCTCAGGAATGACTCAGCATTCAATTCTCCAAGGAGCTTTTCCTGTATCTTTGGGGTTCACTACAGACAGTAGCCTCTCAAAAAGGATGTCTGAGGTTTCCAGCAGGTGATTGTTATTGTTGTTCCAGACTGAGTCACCTGAAGTACTCTTTGACAGATTTACAGAGGTCTGTGGAATGATGAAATGAGACGAATTAATTTTTCCTAACAGGTCTCATGAAGGGAAAAGGAGGTGATGGCATCATAAACCATCTTATCCTCTGGAGGTGAAGAAGGAGGATCTATATCAGGAATATTTGCTGTCTTTTCATTCCATCCATGGTGATGGATATTCTGAGTGCACTGGTTGCAAATACGAGCCCTAATTTTTCACTGTCCTTTCAGATCAGGATTGTTGGAGGGGGGATGCAGCTTGTTCAGCCTGTTTATGTTACTCAGGTGTTGGTGTCATGCATACTGTTCCCTTTTCATCTGTGAAAGGATGGGAGAAATGTGAATAAAAAGCAGGGCCATATTTCCTGAGCACATTGACCGGACTTGGCAACTCATCCTTCAGATCATGTTACTAATGTAATTCAGCAAGTTTTTGAGCCTTCCCTGCTTCTCACAATCACTTTGAGTTTGATACCCTTTTTATTGGAGACGTGTTTCTTTTGTAGCGTCTCCCTTCAAAATCCTTGCCTGTTCCCCAAATTCCTTCTGTATTAATTTCCTCTTATCAGGAGTTCAGTGTGCTCTGGGGGGCTGTTTGTCTCTGCTCTTTGTTAGTCACAAAGTATCTGCTATATTGGTTTTCCATCTCCAGAGTCTCTGAGGGCTCCTGGGAAGTACATGAAATATAAAATTACCCAGCTCTGTCTTTAGATCATGGTGATAGTCCTCTAATCCCAATTCACAGTATCAAGATACTTTGTTTTATGCAAATGAATGTCACCACCCGAAAGAAACCAAAGATTTGAACTTCAGCTCAGTGAATGCAAGCTCTCATCCTTCCCATTCCCAGTCATAAATTTGTGCTAAGGAATTCTGAGGGAAAACTATTTACCTAACAAGCTGGTATCTTGCCAGAATATGTGGTTTGGGATTATTTGCCTCCAAAGCTCTCTGGGGGAACACAAATTTAAAATATTCCCTAAGGAATTGTTACCTTTAGAAAACTTATTTCCTTATTTTCCTACCCCACAGATGTTCAAAGGCCCTCTCTTTGTTCCCTGGAGGTCCTGCCCTCCGTGGGTCACCTGGCCTGGCCCAGCAGGGACAGGATCTGACCTGTGTTTCTGAGCAGAACACTTGAGATGTGGGGGGTGCTGAAGAGTTGGGTGATGGACATGGGACATGTAGGGCATGAAATTAAGCCAGAGTCCTGTTGTGCTGCTTTGCTATGTTTGTTTATGTAGGGAGCTCTGTGGAGATTTTTGTGTTTCTGTGGAGATTTTCCTGTTTCCATTCTCTTTATGGATTTGATTTTTCAATCAGTGGCTCCATGCTTCTGAGAATTTTCATGTTTCTGAGTTAAGAAGACACAACATCCCTGCTGGTCACCACATTGTGACATTTCTTTCCCTACAACCTGGGATAAAAGCATAGCTCCAGAAAGGAGCTTATTTTTATTTGTTTGGGTTTTATTTGTTTGTTCATGGTGGCGGGGGGTGGTGGTGGTGGTATTTTGTTTTATAAAGATATGTTTTGTGAAGATATTTAGCTGGATTGATCCTGACAGCAGGCACAGGCCCCGACAATTCTTTCCCATCTGTTCACTTGCATGTGCCCATTCTTCTATTTTTGAAGGAGGGATCACCTCTCTCTTCTGTGTGGATACCTCTGGTGCTAGTAAGTGGTGATAATTCTGCAGCTCTACAACAATCCAGAAAGTTCCTCTTCGAAATAAATAGTTTTTCTCCCAGGCATGAGGAGTACTTCAATGTCCTTGAGACTCTCCTTTGTTTTCCCTCTGCTTCAGCTATATATTTATTTTTATTTCTGTATCTTTTTTGCAGCTGCCAGCAGAAGCCTTTGCAGCCTTGAGTCTTGAAAGTCAGATGTTGGTGTTATGAGTCCTATTTTTGCTCTGAGTACTGGCAGGGCACCCACAGGCAGTCTGAGATGGCTCCAGTTCATAATGTCCCTTGTTGTCATGTCTGTGTGCTAGAAAGAACAGCTCTTTCTCTTGACTAACTTTCCTCTTGATTTTTCTTGTTTTCACATGACTTCTCTAATTGTGGACTACAGCTACTCAATAATAATTAACAATGCCAATAGCAGGCGATTACAGCCAATCTTCTCTTACACTCCATTCTAAGCAGTTCTGGCATAAATATAAATAATATAATTACAGTGTAATCTATTTTTGGATGAAGTTCCAAGTACCGCTAAGGACTTCCCAGTGGGATCACGAAGCAGGAAGCCAGGGCCATCCATGTTGTAAAGAAGCAACACCATCAATACTATCCTATTGAAAGGAAATGTTGCAGTATCAGTCCCTATGGAATTGCTGTTTTCTCCTTAAATGTCCAGCAGTAGTGGGACCTTGGCAGCCTCTTGGTGTTGTGAGTGCAGTACCCATAAAATTAGATAGATCGGGACATCATTAAAAAGTGAATCCTGCAAGCAGGATTTTGCTGGGATCATGTATTACTCCCTGGCCTTGGCAGTGACTTTTGCTACTGATCTCCTTTTGAGATGACCCCCAGCATTCAACACTCAGTGTATGGTTCTTTAAAGGGTCAGCCTTCTAGATATATTGGATTGCTTTTATTGGTATTAAAATTAGAATAATTTCCCACAGGAAGCTTACCGGATGTCCTCATTTTATCAGAACAGATTTTTTTTTTCTGTGTAACATCCAGCTGTCCTATCACTTTTTAGAGCAGACTCAATTATCTCCCTTGACTTGTATCTGAGATCCCTGAAAGCTGTCAAGAATTGCTCACTCATAATTGCATCTCTGATCCTTCCATCAGGAGTAAAACACAACTCAAAACTCAAGGAAATATCGGTTAGAGCTCAGAACTTCTTTAATAAGAAAAGGAGTTGATACTCTTATTGCAAGGGAATTCTTCAGTGTAGTTGCCAGTGTAAAAGATTTTTAATAGTTCATTATGAAAGTATTTTTGGGTTATCTTTTATTTAGCTTGTGCACTGTTTTCTCAGGCTGTAGGAATGCAGTCTGACAGAAAGTGTATGGGAGAATAAATACACATTTTTACATACTGAAGTGCTGGAAGGCTGGTTTGACTTCAGCCTGGCAGTACAAGAAGGAAATATTTCCTTAAGAATGATAGCCACTGTTGAAAATGAGGCTGATCCACAGACCCTGAGTGGCATGGAAAGTAAACACTTGTCTCTGCTAACACCATAAACAGCACAATTCAGTTGGAAGGATGCTTGAAGATGTTTTTTTTCCAGCCATAAGACCCTGGTGCATTGTATAATATTTTTTATATTAGGTTTTTTTTAATATTTGGTTTATCTGTTTTCACCAGAATGGAATAAATGAATTTAGGATAAACTGTGCTTTCACTTTTCATGCAAAAAGTTTTAAGCAAAACAGGGTATTTGATTCATAAAAATTCTTGGTGCACATAAAAGCTCAGGCTGAAAAGGGGAAGAATAGGGCGCATAATCATGGGCAGCTCCCAATGGGGTTGCTCCCTATCCCACAGAAATCTGCCACTCTGCTTAGCCATTTATTGCCCACCATAATTATGACAAATCTTTAAATCCTTTCAGTTGTTACTGAGATGTCCTGGGGGCTCATGTCCCAGGGTGTCTAATTTCTATTTGGCCAAATAGCCCCAGTGGGCAGAATATGGATTAGATTTAAAGCCTCGGGGGACTTCCCACATCAGCACCTTATTTACACTGGAATGGAAAAGTACATTCTTCCATATGGAAAGAGATTTCTGGATAAAGTGTGTTGTCTGTGTTGTTTACAGTACAAAACAAATTCCTGGAACAGCTAGTGAAAACAGCCCCTCAGTTGTTAGGCATGCAAGTGACCTGGTGGGTTTGACCCAGCCCAGAAATCCAAGGAGATTCCTGTCAGTGACAGCAATCTGAGCAAGGCAGCAAATTTTTTAGACGTTGTGGTTTTCAGAGCACATTACAGCTGCTGTACTCTGTGCATAAGGTTGGACTTGATGATCTTGGAGGTCTTTTCCAGGCTTGAAGATTCCATGATTCTGTGATAGTCTGACACTCAGAAATGTAGCCAGAGGATGGGTAAAGGCTCAGCTGCTCAGCCCCACAAGGGAAGGCTCTCTAAAGGGACACTGAAGCCTTTTTCCTTGGAGAAGGGAAAGAAATGTTTTCCAAAAAACCTCTCTAAACAAAGTATTTAGTGTGTGGTGGGGAAAACAAGAGTGTCCTGGGAAAAAAAAAATCTAAAAGGACCTTTGATTATCAAAGAGCAACAAAGGCAAGGGAGGAACATTGTCCCGTGGATGAGGAGTCAGTCATGGTGTATTTTAAGCAACCAGCAATAGATCCTTTCATACCTAAAGATCTGTGGATCTCCTCCAAAATCCGTGAAAGAAAATGGGATTATTTTCATTGACCTTTTCAGTTGGAAGCCATAAATAGATGTTTTTTTCTCTTTTTGTCCCTTTTGCTGGAGAAGAACAGGACATTTTGGATTTTATAGCTCTTTTCTAGCTGACAGACTGTGTCTGCTGATAGTTATGCACAGCTGGATCTCCCTACACTGCCAATCTCAGGAAAAACAGTACTGCTGGAGCTAGGATGCGCTGAGAACAGGTGAATCATGCAAATGGCAGCCTCCAACATGGCTGAGGAAAAGAAAATATTTTTGTACAGATAGAAGGGAAATTGGGGTAACTGTGGTGTCATTGTGAGGGGTGAGAGAATTGGGGTCATTAAGGCAGGAAAGAGATGAATCTCCAGACACCTGCTTTGACTTTCTTTGTAACTTGTGCTGTGAAGCCATGCTCAGCAATGAACCTGGAACTTGTGGCTGGGCAGTAAGACATCTGAGAAAGCTCCTTCCTTGATTTCAAAGCAATGTATGTTTGAATGACACAAAGTGTCAAAAATGACCAAAAGTCACTAAATCCCATGTGTGCAATCCTGCAGGGTAGATCCTGTCTCTCTATGTGTTTACAGAAGACTGCCCACTCCACAACCAGCAATCTCCTGTAGTGCTGTAATATTTTTATTCCTCCTTATGCCAAAAAACTGTACAGTGACTTTAGTGACCGTGCACTAACAGGCCTAGGCACACAGCAGCTTGAGCAGAGAAAGGACATATCCTGTGCTGGCTTCTCATAATATTGGCAATCTTCCTGCTTGAGGGTCCATCCCAGTCCTCCCACGTCCCTGCATGGTCTACATTGTCTGATCCTCCCTGTAAGAGGTGCCTGGAAAAGGTTTGAATCTATACACTGTGGTCCCTCATTTGCTTGATATTTCAATTCAATTGAATTGTGAATTTTATCCCTCTGGAAATATTTACCACAGTCCTGGTACCCTGGCCCATCTCCAAAATATAGAAGACATCTCCAGTTGTGCCTGAATCTGACCATGTGGCTGTATTTGCCTTTAAAATCATTGCTGAACTGTTCTACTGGACACCACTTCATTTTTTCAATGCCCTGCTGTCACAAACCAAACATCAGCAGCAATGACAGTTCATGAAGCAACAATTTGTAGGGTAACTACTTCAGGCTCTGAATGTAGTTAATCTCATCTTTTCCATATTCAAATCCAGTTTTATTGTCTATTTTGTTTGTGTGGTTTTTATTTTTCTTCAGAGTGATCTTTTAAGATCCTTTTGATTAGCGGGAGTTGAGAGCACTGTACCCAAGAAAACATTCTTCTTTGAGACAGGAAGCACCAGGAAGGAGTGAATGCTCAGGGTCTTGCACCAGAGCATCTTGGCTGAGTGATGAGGGTTGGACATCCAGGGAATTGAATTTGGTACATGTCATACTCTCCCAATGAGTTAGTAGGACTTGTTTGTCCAAAAGCATTTTTCAAAATCAAAGGTTATATTAGTCTAGATAAAGCCTTGGGCATTAGTGTTGAGTGGAAGATGTCTTTTTTTAGTCTCTGGTTATGGCTTCATACTCTGAAAGCTTTTTTTAACTCCAGGGAAAAGAGTAAATTAAATACTTATTTCTGGAATCCAACAGTGGTTGCTTTTGCTGGAGGTGAATTCAATGTTCCTTTCCAGTCTCTCTTTAAAGTTTCCTACAGCCTGAGAATGAAGAGAGTATTCGAAGGTTTATTTAGTTATTTCTCCTAAGAAGGACTTGCTTTCAATTTTCATTCAGCTCTTGTCTCAAGCAATTATTCAAAATTGTGGGGCTCTCCTATGTCAAGTTACTGCTTATTCAGGAGAAGCTGAATTTGTGACGTGGCATTTTTTATATTAGTGCCCAGCATTTTAGGAGAAACACGCTGTGCTGTGAAGCTTATTCTAAAAGTGTTAGCAATGCAAGAATTTGCTATTAAGAAGGAATAGGGATCCTGGCCTTGGGAAGGGTATTCTAACACTTTTAGGATGGATTATGAAGATCTAGCCTTACATATTGACTTACTTGTTCCCTTGTCTTACCAGATACCATGCCACCTGCTCAGAAAGTCTTGCGTGCAGTTGATCTGTGCCCAGCAACTTGTTTTGCCTCTCATTTAGATAATGCTTTAATCACCCTACTTCTCAAATGGGGGCTGTAAAGCACTGTGATTTGCTGTGCTCCTGATGCCAGGGCCACTTTTCTGGTTCAATTAATTTACTTCAGCTGGTTTGTGAAGGCTGCCCAGTAACAATATTCTGGTAACAGGAAAGAATGAACAACTCTCCTTGTTGTACAACACTGAGAGAACTCTCAGTTAGTAGTTAAACTTAACTCTCAGTTAAAATAGTTAAAGACCCCCGTAGGGTTCAGCACTGATTTGTAGCTCCACCTTCAGCAAGCAGCTTTTGGTTTTTTCTGTCAAGCTAGCCCTTCCCAAGGGAGTCATGGATGCAGAGCTCTTGTGACCTTGGTAGATGCTAGAGGCCACCTCTTCAGGATTAAAGGGGTGGGTGGGAATCATGGAATTCTAATGAACACTGACTTGTGAGACAACACTTGGAGGCATTTTGCAGAGCCTTTTGAACTCCGGCCAGCCCTGCTGGTCATGCTCCTGACATGCCTCCGAGCTGATTCCATGGAGATTTCCTTGCATTTGGTATAGAATGCCTGCTCTCAGATGGTGCTTCACATTCTCATGACTTCAGCCTGCCTGTTCTGAAATGCCAGTTAGCCTGCTGCTTGCTCCTGTGTGCTCCAGTGGCTCAGCAATGCCATTCCCTGCCTGGCGTGGGATTTCCTTCTGTTTCTCAGGGATATGGGGTCAGCTTAGCTGTCCTGAGTCTCTGTGTCCTGAAAGCTTCTTTCCTCATTGCTTGTCAAGCCACACCTGCCTTTTCTTCTCCTCTTCCTACCCCAGACTTTCTCTTTCGTTTTTTGTGATCTTGTGCACTTTAAGTCTTCACTAGAACTCGATGCTGAAGCAAAGGTGATCAAAGTAGGTAAGGAAAGGATATATTCATTCAATTATAGGGACTCCCTAAACCAACAGCAACAAAAAAAAGGAATATTTATCATGGTAGTTCTGCAATTTTGGCATGGCAAAGGTGGTTCTCTTCTCTCAGTCAGAGATAGATTTTTCAGAGCTTTAACACCAAATTTAATATGTCCTTTAGGATATGTGATTGCACAAAATGTGCTGGTGCTTTTCTGCTAGAAAGACTGCTCATTGCAACAGTTTTTGCTCTGACTCAAGTTCACAGCCCTCAGGAAGCTCTAAATGGAAGGAAGGCAAATTTCCACATGAAGGAAAAGGAAATAAGCATAACAAAGAACTGAGAGAACCCAGTTCTTCCTTCAAGGACAGTGCTTAAGTACTTTGATGTGGTAGCAGAATTTCTTCTTGATGAGGGAGGACATATCAGCCAAGTCCCTTAGTAACTTACCAAATGTCCTTCCTAATCAGGTTTTCCACCACACATAATTATTTACTGTCCCTATCTTTTACACACCTGTTCTGTGAGCGAGATATTCTGTTGCAGAACTTTCTATTTAATGCTGGACTGCCCCAGCTCATGAGTGAACCTTCTCTCCTTACCTCTAAAATGCCTCTGTTGTGTTTGTTGCACATGTCCTTGTCCCACTGATTTCTTTGGATGGACAAGCTAAGGCACCAAGGGGAACATGTGACTTAAGACCCTGCAAGGAGACAGTGGCAGATGAAGAAGTGAAGATTACACAAGTCTTGTCTCCAGCATTAAATCAATGAGAATATACACACAGGTCTTGTCTCCAACACTAAATCAATGAGAATATACACTGTGTCTCTTGCCACAAAAAGGTGATAGTGAGAGACATGAGCTGCTACCATTAAAAGGACAATTTAGGGTGTATATATATGTATCCTGGCATTTGGAATGTTCTCTTTCCATATGTAGGAGATGTAAGTGTGATTCTAGCTCGTGTATCCAGGCTGTGATGTGTCAAATATAAGAGGAAGTTGCAACAGTCTGATGCTGAAATGACAGTGAATGTGTGGGAAAATTGTGGGAACTCAGACCTCACTGCTGAGATTCCATTTACTCAGTGTACACACCATGCCCTTCATTATACCTATTTTTATATTAATTTTATCTCTTTTTTCTTCCAGCCTGTGATACAGGTTATTGACCTTCAGCATTTGTACAGACTGATAACAAAGGATAAGTAAAGTATATAGATACAAATAATTAATCAGTACCACCTATACCCATTGCCCAATTGTTTATTTTGCAAAACATTCTGTAACATGACAGGTATGGTTTCTTTTGCTCTGAAAGTAAAGTGTTCTAGTGTTTAGTGCTCTGAAGCTTTAAATTCTCATTTAAATGCTTGTCTCCTGAAGGCCACATTCTTTACTCCTTGAGGCAGAGACTTGGTCCTCTTTCACCAGCTGCTTCATTTTTCTCTTTTCTTTTGATCCTTTTAGCTGGAACTTTCAATCTTCAGTATATGGAAGAACAAAATTCTGCCATTAAACATAAAATCATATTCCACCTTCATTTCTGAATAGTGCTTATTTGATTCAAATAAATAACTTTACTTGAAACAAGGAACAGAAAAAATATGATACTTCAGATAAATATTGCTGGGATCAATGGAGCAAAATAAAACAAACCTGTATTTGCTACAAACTCTGAATTTTACTAGTTTAAAATTTTCACTGCAAGGGTTTTCTTTTGTGATCTCAGGCCAATCATCTCATTTCTGCTGTGATAGGGCAGATGCCTTTCTTTCTCCTGGTATCTTCTATACTTCCGATGATTTTGTACAAAAATAGCCAGAGAGAAATTAGAGAGAAAGGGAAAGGATGATGTCAGCTGTTGTGCTGTGACTGTGTTAACTTCACTGACTTAGGAAATCCTGTTTAAAGATTATTCTGGCTCATCCTGAACACACGGATAACTCCTTGCAGAAGTGTAAAAGTTCAATCTATCCCACCAGTGTTTGAAAGACAGAACATATTGGCATCTCAGTAAACCCTTGCATTAGAATTTTAAATAGAATTTAGGTAGTTTGTTATCCGAAGTCCCGGTGAAAAGTATTTAACCACTGTCAGCCCTAATTTCCCTAAGATATTCATGGAATTTAGAAAGCCTAGCCTGTGAAAGAGGTTCTGTCATGCACCTGAAGAGGTTCCTGAGTATCTTCAAGAAACTAGGACCACATCTTTCTTTGGGAAATAATTCCTGAACATGTGACCTGTGACTCTTCCCCTCATCAGGGGCACCTCTTCTGGGCACAACAGATCCTGGATGCTTTCCCACAAAACTGGGAAATGGTAATGGAAAACTGGGTAATGGAAATTACCCAAAACTGGCTAATGGGAAAGGAATTAGCCTTAAAGACACTGCAACAACAAATATGACACTCTCAGGGAAATCAGTCCCTATTTACAGTGTGCCATGTTTGTTGTAATTCACTATAAAACATTGATCTTTCTGGGCGTAAATATTATCCTACAGAATATTAACAGCATATCCAGCCTTGCTTCCTGGTGTGTCTTGTTGATTCACATTTCATTGGTTCCTTGCCTTTCTCTTCCTTGTCTTCCTCCTCTGGTGGAATGTTTGGATTTCTGCTTCCTAAATGGGCTGGATGCATTGGAGTCTGACTCTCTGCTATGCTATGTCATCCAGCCAGCTTTCCCAAACTCTACATTCCTTCTCTCCTGGTTTCCCACTGCCCTTCTGCCTCCTTCTGCCAGATGCTGCCTCATTCTGGGCCTGACTTGAGGATATTCTGTCTGATTTGCATCCCACAGCTGCTATTTGATCTCAGTTCTGCTCTTTTCTCCTTCCTCCCCCTGCTAGTTTTGATCTAGTTCCAGAGTTTCACTATCTAATTCATTTGTTCTGGTAGACCTTTAATTTCTTCATCTTTTATTAGGCCTAATGGGAATTGTTTTCTCGCTTTGGAGATTAGTGATGGCTTCTTTTCCCATTTAATATGTCCAGGCTGCCAGGTACTTGTACCAGACTGCATCTCAGCCTCCGGCAGGACATAGTTGTTATCTGGCTTTTCACAGCAGTTGTTTGGCTCAGAACCAAGAATGCAGGAGTGCACAAAGTGCCTGTGTGGTGTCTGCCCCTGACAATGGGCCACAATTACCAGCTTACTTCAGAGATTGTCACCCTCAAAACTCTGCCTTTCTCTACATATGGCCGGACACGGTTCATTTGTGAGGTTTGCCTGGGAGACAGGCAGGAGAGGTTGCACCTCCTGCAGCAAAAAAAAAAGCCAAAAAAACTCTCAGCTGCTTTTTTGCCAAGTTCCAATGTCAGGAATCCAAAGAGCCATCGTGGTTGTGACTTAAAAGATGGCAAGCCCTGAGAGCAGCTGAGGACATGCACAGGCACAGGGGCTTGGTTTCCAACCCTCTTGTGTCCCAGTTAAATGTGCGTTTTTTTTCTTAATAAGCCTCACCTAGGGCTCCTAGGTACTGTGTATCAGAGGTGTAATATACAAGGAATTGTAATGAGTAACTTCTGCTTGAAGGAAAAGGATGGTGACTATACACTTGAAAAAGTTGCATTTTGAGTTGCATCTTACCCAAAGGAGATGTAATTATTTAGGTGTCTTGGAGTTCTTCAGAAATACTGTGGTCTGCTAAGAGTAGTAGGCCAATAATAATTAGGCATAAGTATTGGTTGGACACATGAGAGGAGAAAGCAGGAGTGGGACAAGGCAAGAAGGACACGCTGATCACATGAATGATGTGGTTTTTAATTTTACCCCGTATAAATGCTATGGATTTCTCTAAAGGTTAATTATGTGTGTTTGGAGCTTTTGGAAAAATTAGACCCTTTTTTAATTTTTTTTTTCCTGGAGAAATGCAGGGAATATGGAGATTTCAAGATCCTTTACAAATCAGTCTTACATTGATGTCTTGCAGGTTGAGTGCTGCCCACACTTGGGTAGCAAGGCCACTGTATGGAGACCTCAGAGCAGCCTTCTGGTATCTGAAGGGGCCTCCAAGGAAGCTGGAGACAGACTTTTCATCAGGAACTGTAGTGACAGGACAAGGGGGAATGGCTGCACACTGACAGAGACAGGTTTAGGTTAGATATTGGAAAGAAATTGTTCCCTGTGAGGGTGGGGAGGCCCTGGCACAGGTTGCCCAGAGCAGCTGTGGCTGCCCCATCCCTGGAAGGGTTCCAGGGCAAGTTAAATGGGGATCGGAGCAACCTGGTCTGGTGGATGACTTTCTTCCCAATATCCAATCTAAACCTCCACTCCGTCAGTGTGAACCATTCCCCCTTGTCCTGTCACTCCAGGCCCTTGTCAAGAGTCTTTCTCCATCTTTCCTGTGGGCTCCCTTCAGGCACTGCAAGGCCACAATGAGGTCACCCCAAAGCCTTCTCTTCTCCAGGCTGAGCAATCCCAATTCTCTCAGCCTTTACTCACAGGACAGGTGTTTCATCCCTCCAGTAAACTTTGTGTTTTATTCTGTGATTTTGGAAAGCAACATTGCTGGTTTTAGCTGGGGTAGGGTTATTCTTATTCCTAGTGGCTGGAATGGGGCTGTGGTTTGGATTTGTGCTGAAAACAGAGGGGATAATACAGAAATGTTTTTCTTTTTGCTGGGCAGGGATTGCACAGAGCCACGGCCTTTTCTTCTTCTCCTACTGTCAGGCTGGTGAAGGAAGTTGGGGGTGCTTGGGGATTTGGTAGGAGACACAGCCAGGACAGGTGACTCCAGCTGACCAAAGGACATTTCAGACCAGCTGACATCGTGCTCAGTATATAAAAGGGAGGGAGAAGGAGGAAGGTGGAAATGTTTGGGGTGAGGGCTTTTTGTCTTCCCAAATATGTGTGATGGACACCTGCCCTCCTGGAGGTGGCTGAACATCTGCCTGCCCATGGGGAGTGGTGAAAGAATTCCTTGGTTTAGTTTATTTGTGCACACAGCTTTTGTTTTTCCTGGGTAACTGTCTTTGTCTCAACCCAATAATTTTCTCACTTCTACCTTTCTGATCCTCTTCCTGATTCCTGTGGTGAAAGGGTGAGTGAGTGGCTGCTGGGTGGGGTTAAACCAGAACAGGAAAAGGGACAAGGGACCTTGACATGCCAAGGGCAGATCTGAAATCAGGCTTTGGGCTAGGTGGAAAGAAACAACTTTTCCTCATTCAAACAGTTGCATTCTGTTACAGGTTTGTCAGAACAGTTAAACAAAACCCATAATTTTTGTGTTTGGAAATCTTTTGTTGTCCCTCATTTTTTATTTGAAGGGGAGGTGGAAGGACTTCAGTGTCCAGGCTCTGGCTGTGTAGAGGAACAGGTTGTGGGGATATATGCACACTCAGTTCAGCCAGGTATCCCTGTTTTTATATAAGGATATAGGTACATGGAGCAACCAAGATATCCATCAAGTCCTCACAAGCCCTTTATATTGTCAGTAACAGTATTTTAAACCAAAACATTTTTCATTCTTAGCAAAGAAAAAAAAATTCTTTAAATCACAGTTCCAGTGAAAACCTTTCCCCAAGTTATCACAATTTAGTTGTGTTTACTTGGTACGACCTAACCTTTCCTAGCAAAATTTAGGTGCATGGAGCAAAACAAATCATTCTCATAGAGTATTGATGAAAGGAAATCAATTAATTTTAAACAATCTGTAGCAATGAGTTCTCTGGACAGGGCCTGTGCAGTCCTAATCCTTACTCACAGGATTAAGTGTTTTGTTACAGTGAAGTGTCAATGTTGTGGCCTGACAGGGACTATCTGTGCTTGGTTTGATAACTGTGGGGTTTCCTTTCATTTTTCTCTGTGTGATTTGACATATCAGACTTCCCGCTCCTCAAACTGATCTCCCTCCCTAGAGGTCTCTTGTGTTCAGCACCCTATGGAGATTTTTCATTTTCAGGAGGTACCTGTCTCTAGCCATTAAAATAATTTAGACCCTCAGGATATCTCCAGCTTTTTTTCATGCCTTCCCAAATGCTCTTCCATTCTTTGGCTCCAGTCTTGCAGGTCCTCCTGAGTATTTCCCAGTTTCATATTCAGCTTTGGTACTTGGCTCCAGGTATGATAGTGTATTGGCTCACAGAACTGAGGAAGGTGGCACAGCTTTATCTGGTACAAAAGGGTTCTTAATTTGTAGCTTTGTTATCTGGAATTATTTAAAAGGATAATATATTCAGCCAAAGGTCTTAAACACAGTTATAGCCACATTTGCATTAAACAAAGAAACCCCCCTTACAACAATGAACTTTTTGTGTTTTGTTGTCCTATTTACTTCTCAAATGAACTTTCCCCTTCTCATAATCTTATTCAGAGGGTGAAACAAGCCTACTTAATACATTCTACGCTTCACTTGTTCTGGCAAAATGAACAGGATTTGTGCTGAAGTTCCCTGGAAGTTTTCAGAAAAGCTGCTTTGAGCTCTGCTGGTGACAAGGCTCAGCAAGGCTGATGGGTGATGGAGCTCACAGCTCTGTAGGTACTTGAGACTTTTCTTGGGAGGTGAAAAAGCTTTGAACCCAGCCTCTCTTGTTCTGCTGATCTTTTCCTAGAAGCCCAAGACAATTCAAAATGGTGAAAGACATCTCTGAAAGTAACTATTACTTTTTCAATTACCTCCTAATCTATAAAATCATTGAAAATCAAACAAATGTATCACAAAGTTCAGATATTCTAATCAATAATTTGAGCAGATAACAGTCACAATTGCAATTGCCTGAAAATCAATCAATTACGTGGGAAACTGGGGAGATCTGTCCCTTAGCAAAGACATCAAATGAATATAATTATGTCAATAATTATGTAATGAAAGCAACAGGGCATGAAGACAGATCTGTAAAACACTAATCTCTAGAGAAGACACTTTTCCATTTAATGCTAAACCTTTGACAGGAACATTTTCAGCAAAATGATTGATTGAATTAATTAAACATTCTTAACATCAAACCCAAACTTGTTTACCCAAGGGTACTTGAAGCAGATTTAGACTTCTGGGTCTCTATGCATCGAATATGATATGGTTGATGTGACCGCTCTCAATTTACTTGCTTTTTGATTCTATAGTGTTTAGGTGATTTCACTTCTTCCTGCAGAGTACAGCATGGTCTTTGCCAGATCTTTTCACTGCTAGATGCCTGGCAATTTTGAAAGCAGGAATTGCATAGCTTATAAGTTTAGGAAATGGTGACAAATGTCTTTTTCATAAGAGCTTGTCTGTGTGTGCTCAGACACATGCTTAGAACTTCAAAAATGTCAGAGAGAATGGTAACAGGGGATAGTCCAACCTGTAGGAAAACAGGAAAAAAGACACAAATGGTTCCTTAAACTCAGAGGAAAGATTCATTCCTTGAGTTGCAGTCTTTGGATGTTTTGGGGGCAGGCAGGCAGTCCTCAGACAACACCTCTTCATGACTTACCTTGATGGCATTATTTGGAGTGCCCAGGCTGGTTGAGTCACTGCTTCATCTTCTCCTCCCAAGTTCAAAAGCAGGAATCATTCTTTGCTGCTGGCACAGTGGCCTGGAAAAAGGAGCACCATCTTCTGCCTTCAGCTGAAGGCAGTTGAGCCTTCAAGGCAGTGATTGTGACTTCTGCTGCCCTGCAGCCCCTCAGTCCAAGGTGTGCCCAGTGAGCCAGGAGGTGCTGATCCCTACAGCTCTCCCCTTTCCCCTTGTTGTTCTGCTTGTCCTCCTCATGGGCCAGCTGGGAAAACCTCACTGAGCCTGGCAGCTCCGTTTTAACATCTCCTCTCACAGCCACAAGCCAAGCAGGCTCTGAAAATAAACAAGGCGTGGGATAAACAGGATGTGAATTTGCGGAAGCTGCCTCAGCCCCCAGCTGAGGCACCACTTGACACCACACAGTCATTTTCCTTCACCCATATTCTCAAATTTAAGGGGCTTGACATGTTCTGGATTGTGGCTGATTGTCCAGTCAATGATTGCCGCTCCTTATCCATGCTTCAACATCTCCATACATTTTTAATACACACTCTTGTTACTCCTAAAATAGACACAGATGTGTTTTGGGAGCTGTCACAACCCCTGTTTTACCAGGCAATGAATCAGAGAATTAATCATTTGCCGCTTTCGGCAGTACAGGGATTTAGAGTCACTCCTATCAATTTACTAACCAAGAAGCAAAGTGCTAATTTAGGTTGCTAGCCACATAAAGTTCACACAAGGTAAAGGAGAGTAAAATATACGTGAACACATCGTCTGACTCCTCTGCAAATTGTGAGTTTGATGGTATGTTAAGTAAATGCACCTCAGTTACTGATTTTTTTTTTTTGCATAAGCAGAGTACAAATTCTAAAACGTAATTTAAAACTTTATTATATTCATATTAGACTCTGACTGTAACAAACCAGTATGTTAAATGAAATGCTGCAAGAATGAATCAGTACAAGAAAGCAAAAATTTTCTGTGGATTTTTGGATGCAGGACATACAGGACTCACCTTTTGAAACATTATGGTTTTTTAGATTGGCTGAGATTTCCTTTTCTGAATTGCTAGTCAATTGAGAAGGATGTTTCCTAATATTTATCACTTCAGTCCCCACATTTTTAGCCCTATTTAGAATGTAAATTAATTCTCACTACAGCAAGTTATTTTACATTACCAGCATTACTTTTGTTAACAGCTGAATGCAAAACCCTTTTAAGTTCTTGAGCTTTTCTCATATTAAGAACAAGACCTTGATTTGCTTAATCTGGTACCAAATAATTCCTTCCATCTCTACCCATGTCATGGCTCAGTGCTGTTGGGATCATCCATCACAGGAAGAAAAGAGCATTTCCTTCACAGACATCTCCAATCACTTTTCACTCTTTAAAGATCCTCCCCTGATGCTACAAAGTACCACGGCATGGCCCCACTGTTGTGGTTGTTTTAAACTTTTTTTCTGAAATTACTAAACTGATTTTATGTGAGTAAAATCACCTTATCAGTCTGAACAGTAATTTTTACATTGATGTTTCCAGCTAAGGGCTCAGTTAAAAGGCATTTCATCTGCTGATCCAGCAGCCTGGATAGAAATGGGATTAAGGGGTAAAAGAGGAATTGCCAAAGAGGGAGATGCTCAAGGAAGGGGTTCAGCCATTCTGTTTAATGCACTATTGAAGGCTATGAAATCCCAGAAGACTGCAGGTGGATGGAATAGGCCTCTGCCATTCTGCAGCTTCATGGTGAAGGCAGGCTGTGCTCTGTATTGAATTTGAAATCCTGAATTGTCCCCTGTGGCTGGCAGGGGTGGCTGATCCATAGAGGGCACACTCTACTCCCTTCAGAGCTGATTTAGCAGCTGCTGCCCTGGGTGTGCTGCAGTGGGATTGGGCCATCCTTGCTCTGATCCATTTCCTTCCTAAGGTGAAGATGGGGTGCTGGGCTCCATGAAAGGTAGAGGCCTGGCTGGGATGTGATGCTGGCCTAGAGGGCACGGCTGCCAGCCCTGTGTGTCCTTTCCCTGGTGCCCCCATCACCACCCCCACTTGGCTTTTCACGGCTGCTACAGGCATCTCCATTACTCATCTGAAGTCTGGGAAAGAAGGCAGTAAACAAAATTTGATCAGGAGGTATGGGATGAACACCTACTTTCCCAAATGCATTCTTACAGTACACAGGAGGCGGTGGGTAAAAATAGATGGGACAGAAATGCTGGTGAAAATTGTTTCCTTTTTCAGTCCGCTCCAAGGAGATGTGAATACATCTGGTATGGTGTGGTGCTTGATCACAGAGTTTAGCACAATTTTTTCAAGCTCTGTCTCCTAACAGCGTGTTTTTTTTAATATCAAAGATTGTGATAGATGAATAATGCAACGATTGACTCTCACAATTAACAGACAAATATCATGGATATAGGTTAAGAAAAGTTTTATAGATGTTTTACCCCTTGTGTTGTTATCAAGGGACAGCTGGGGCTGGGACATTTGGGAGGGTCGCCTTGTCACTATGGCGACATCCGACCTTCAGTCAGGATTTGAGGAAGGAAACTCCACCATTGGATAGTGAAGAAGGAGTTGATGGACAGAACTTTGGGAGGGGTTAAAGGGTTAAAAGGCAAAACCTCCTTTGTGTGGGCAAGCACATGGTGGGGAAAATCCTTTGCTCCCAGAACCGAAACATTTTCTCTATTCAGTCTTCTGTCGTATTTTTGATAAGGTTTAATAAACCTTTCTAAATGTATGAAAAGTGAGTAGCCATTTCTCACAAAGATATAACCTTTTAACAGTCTGCCAGTTTTCCTGAGCATGAGAGTGCAGGTACATTTGTAACCATGGCTGAAGACATTTTACCATTGAATGACCACAAAATGTTTCTGCTAATACCATATTTTTACTCTTAACATTTTACAACAGTATGGACACAAATTGAATCCCAGGTGCTTACGGCCCATGTGCAAAGTTAGCACTATACAAATCAAGTTTTCCTACAGAGAATGCGAGGACTGCTAAGCTACAGCTCCATGGGACACTTATCTTCTGAGCTCCACAGAAAGGTGTTCAAGCCTACCTAAAGATGCTTGAGATGTGTGATTTAGTGCAAAAGATGACCACATCCGTTCTCTGGCCTGCCTTTCAAAGCTAGAAGGAGTCACACGCTATATATCATGCTTTGTCTCATTTCTCTCTTCTTCCATTTCAAGGAGTCGTTACTTAGCAGAGAGAACAATTTCTAGCTTGGCACAATTTCCAGGTTCTCTCCCTTTCAGCTGTACCCATCCTTTGTTTCTTCTTTGAGCCCCAGCAGGCCAGGCCCATGTGTGTGGACATGGGGTGTAGCACAGTGGTGCTCTGCTCTGTGTCACTTGGCACTTTTATCCAGCTCTCAGAGGTGCTGAAAGTGCTGTAAGCATATGAGGTACCCCACTGACCTCAATTGTGCTTGTTTCCTGTTTCAAGACTGCTTTTTATTGCCAAGTAGTGCAAAAAAACCCCCCACATTAGAATAAATGAGATGCAGGTCATAGATTTATGGACACAATACCACAGCTAACAAAATTAAAATACCACAGCTAAATAAATTAATCTAAAAATACCCTTTCAGTTCTCCTGGTGGAGGATTATGTGCAGATGAGGCCCAACAATATGCTCTTTATGACAAACAGGCACTTCTTTTTCTACCTGTAAATTTACAGCACTTTGGACCTGGTCTGTGTGATGCTGATTTAAACTGGACTGGTGAAACAAGCTCAGTATCTATGTGATTAAATGAATGCATCTCATGCTGTCCCAGCTTAATGGCATTTGTTTTATTTTATCTCGAGTTAATTAATTATTTACTGAGGTCACACCTTCAAAGGGCTGAAGTAAAGCTTTGTTTGTTTGTATTTGTTGGTTTGGCTTTTTGGATTTTTTTTGAGGTTTTTCTGTTAACATTTTACAATCTTTCACAGTGTTTCGTGATGCTGTTGCCCCTTCTGTGAAGGATTTCCCCACCACATGCATTGGTCAGAATCCACTTGCTCTTCTCTGGCACTCCAGAGAAATTCTGCCTCTTTGTGTGTGTAGGGGAGTGGAAGCACTGAAAGTTACCCTGAAGCATGTGAGAAATGCTCCCACATGCCATTCCCTAGACACTGCTGTGAAAGCAGGGACTTGGCCAGGACACTGTTAACAAATAACAAAGATCAGTGACATCTTGACACAGTGCAGCGGCTTCCTACTCAAACGTGAGTCCAAGATTTTGAAGTATCAGTTTTTAAACTGATTTAATTGGTATCTGCAGTTTCCTGGCTAGACAATGCCTCGCTCATAAATCCAAACAAATCTGGGAAAAGTGGGGAATGATAGTGTCTCTGATAAACTCTGCTTTTTTTCAGATGTTGTGTGTTTGAATTGCAGTAAAAGAAATGTTAGATATATAAAGGGGGAAAATAAGAGCACATCTCCCTCCTGCCCCAAACTCCAAAAAAAGAAATTTCTTCCAATGTATGTTTCAGCAAGTAAGCCCTGAAATGCTTTCTGGATGGTTTAGGTGAAATAATGTCCTCGGGAACGCTCAATCCTCTGGTGAGACATTTCACTGATGCCAGGGTTCACTTTGTGCTTTGGAATGTCTGATTGTGTTTTCCCTGTGTTCTAAAACCACTTTTAGTGCTCCTGTGAGAAATAACACTAAGAAATACTTTTCCAGTGCTCCAGGATAAAGGGGCATCAAAGTGACTGACTGTTCATAGTTGGTATTTTTTGTTTTCCATTATTTTAATTCACAGTGTAATTCTTTATATAGAGAAATCACTAAAGACTTGTAACATACTTAGTCTTAACACAGGGTGCTCATGTCCAACAAAATGCTAGAGGCATGGAAGGGACACAGATTTTTATTTAACCCAGGTGCTGATCATGCACTTAAATGCCTCATGTGACCGTGGCTGTGTTTTATAAGTGGAGCTTCTTTTGGAGGGTCAGGTGAAAGGTAGAAGCCTGGCAATGCTATTTCTGGATGCAAAGAGCTGACTGCTTTGCAAGGAGGACAGGGGTTAAATCACTCTCCTTTCATCTCTGGAGTTGGAGGGATAGACGTATCTTCCCATGAGACCCCAGGAAAATCTCTGAGAGGGGCTCAGGTATGTATAGCCCCCAGGACCACAGAAGCTCCAGTGATGACACAATTTAAAGATGCCTAAGTGTGGACACATTCAATTATACTCACTTCTGTGAGTGCAAATTAAGATATAGACATAATTAATAAATTGGAATTAACTTGTCAGGGAAAGCATATTTGAAGCTTTGTTGCAATCACAGAGATATTTAAAGTGTCTTCTCCTTCTGCTTAGTTGTGTGTGAACAAAAAAATTCCATGTTGCACCTTAAAGGAAAAACATTGTGTTTGGTCATTCTTGTTTTTTCTCAAGTAGATATTTGCCATTTATTTGTCTGTAGTCTTTTAGCTATTTCTAGAACAGTCTGTATGCTATAATTTTATATGAAAATCAGGGTTGAAGATCCATAGGGGGCCAGAGAAACTCCTCTTGGGGCTGAGAACAGTCAAGGACATCTAAATAAGCTCTCAGAGGTCACTATGCAGTCCAAGGGTGAAAAGGAAGACAATCCTTGGCCTGCCTGCCAGTCCAACACTTTCTTGCCACTCTAACCTCGCACTGAGGGGGTGGAAGTGGATGGGGCGGGCATAGGGGTGTTGCCTGGGTTCCAAATCCAGGCCAAGCAAGGGAAGAGCATGGCAGGTTTTCTCTAGGATACACAAGTTCACAAATATTAGGGCCAGTGGAGTCACAAGGCTGGCTTTGTTGATTTAATACTATTCAGCTGTTCCCTGTTACTATGTAACCCTACACCTTTCCTAGCAAAACTATTTATTATCCTATATTAATGATAGCAGTGTTTTTTCAAAGTCACCTACCACGATCTGCCCTCACATCAAGGTCTCAGACTCTCTTATGGGATTCTGGGAAGGAATTGTTTTATCTTGCCCAAAGATTTCAAGGTTTATGAGGTAGCATAAAACTCAGTCTGTGTGATGTTTCTGCTCCTAAAACTGGAGCTCCCATTTGGCTCTAAAAGCCTCGCAGTACAAAATGTTCTTTGTAATTGGCCCAGTGGTTCTCAACTGAAGTTTCTTGTTCTCATTACAGCCAGGGAGTAGCATCTCTTACTAGAAAAGAAACCACACTGAGCTTGGACAGACAAAGCTAGTCAGAAAATTTAGGTCCCTCTGTTGTGGCTATGACAGGACGTTAAATTAGGTGTGTCTGTTATCTCATTAGTTCCCAGTTCACCTTTAAAAAAAAATCAATTTCTTTTGGGATTTACTAAAAGACTCTAAAGCTTTTTTTTTTTGCCTATATGTATGTGCTGATTTTCTTCAGAGTAAGGACTCCATGGGCTAAAACACAGCAGTCAGATTATCCTTTACAGGTTCACTTCAAGTAAACTATTCCCTATTCCTGGAATTGGACAGCATTTTGATTTAAGTACATTTTTGGTTATGTAAAATATCTGTTATGATTAAAGTTATGGATTAAGAGATTTTCCTCTTTGGCCTGTTTAGCTAGGCATTCCTTATTTGAAACTAGAGTTTGACATCTCTAGCTAGGAGCATTTTGTAATTAAAGAAAATATTCTTCTGAGGTCAGGCATACATTAGTTAACTTCAAAATAAAATTTAAAAACAAACAACCAAACAAAACAAACAACAAATCCCAAACATGTTAGTCTAACAGTATATTAAGAGGATGTTTTTTATTTAGGAAAAATGCATTAAGTGCTTCAGGAAAGAAAATGTTTATTTCTGGTTTTGAACTGGATATATTATTCAGATCTGATATGCACATTTATTTACCATGATTTAGCATTCTAGTGAAGCTGTACTCTCAGGAAAACAGGTTAGAAGGATAATCTAGGTTCAGAAAAAAGCTATTAGCTAATTTATCTTGTGTAATGTGAAATCTGTTTGAGAAAATCCTTTTTGACTTCTTAAAGATTGATTTCTTTTTCATGAGCAATTTTTAAGAAGAAATTATCTCTCCTGATAGAAAGCAAGGTAGCTCCACATTATTACAACAGACAAAAAAAATCCACCACAAAAAAAAGCAAAAACAAATGCCAAAACAATTGGGGTTTTACTCATGATCCCAGTAAAACCATTGCTGAACTGAGGTGCTCTAAGATATCAAATCATCCTGAGTCTAATCTGAGCTCCACCAAAAATCACTCATGTGACCTTGTGGGTTTTCTATAATTTTCAAAACCAGCCATCTAAAATGGCAGACACCTAAATCTGTAACCTCAGTTGTGTCCCTTTGGGAAGGTTAGAAGCAGGGAGGTGCATTTGTGGCTTGGAAGGGTGTCTAATGCCCAGTATCAACAAATATATTTTCGTCTATTTTAAGGTCATCACACTTGAAACAAACCAAGCAGCTGAAACCTCACAGTTCATTGGTTGCTTCAACTGCCTGAGTATACACAACGTTGTTCTGTGCAGTTTCACATGACCTAACACTATTTTTATCCTCATTTCACTAATAGGTGACAAAGGCACTTAATACTTCTCTCATTAAAGCTCCTCTTGCTGCTGTTGCCATGGGGCTGTGTGCTCTGAACCCACCCACAGTCCTTCACCTCTCAGCCCTTTGGGCCACAAACAGGGAAAGAGGTTCCACCTCATCCTGGAGATCCTTTGTCCCTTGCCTCCCACCTCGATGGCTCTTTGTGCAAGGTCAGTCTGACAGGGTATATCCATTATCTGTAACATCCCTATAATTCAGATTTTGGAGTTTTACACCTGAGAGCACACAGCTAGCACAATGCATTTCTTTTCTGCACTCCTGGAAAAGTGGAATGTCACTTTTGTTGGGCTGGCTGCTCATGCAGATTTCTGAGGCGGATGGACTTTGAGATGTGCGAGGGAGTTTTTGTACAAATCATAGAATCACAGAATGGTTTGGGTGGGAAGGGACCTTAAAAACCACACGCTTCCAATACCCTGCTATGGGCAGGGACACCTTCCGCTAGCCCAGGTTAATCTGAGCCCAATCCAACCTGACCAGGAACATTTCCAGGGATGGGACAGCCACAGCTGCTCTGGCCAACCTGTGCCAGTGCCTCACCATCCTCACACGGAAGAATTTCTTCCCAATATCCAATCTAAACCTCCCCTCTGTCACTGTGAAGCCATTCCCCCTTGTCCTGTCACTCCAGGCCCTTGTCAAGAGTCTCTCTTCATCTTTCCTGTGGGATCCCTTCAGTCACTGCAAGGCCAGAATGAGGTCACCCCAAAGCCTGAACAAACAAAATTCTCACATGCTTTTTATGTGGATATTTATGCACACATATTCATCATGCTGTTGTACAGGAAACTGGGCATGCTCCTTAAATTCCTACTTTTCAGTCTCCAGCTGGAGGTACACAGACTGCTGTTGATTATTGTTCAAAGGACCAAAGATGAGTGTTTGCTCTCACCTCTGAAACATGGGCTGCTGCTTTGTAGTTAAATCCTCTGCCCCTGGGCCATTTGCATGCAATTACTTTGAGAAAACCCAGATGTGGATACCTGATACAAGGTCTACTTTTCATGTTTTGTTGTAAAAATTGTTGGAAGTTTGCAATATTGCCGTGAGGTGGGAGGAAATGGTGCTGAACCCAGCGTGTCCGGCCTCTAAAAGTCTTTGTAACTGGTGCTGACTCATTGGATTGCTCAATATTAGCATGTGGAAACCTAGTGGTGCACTTGCTTGTGCAGGATCCACCAATTAATATTTACATAGGAACTATCCAAGGCATTAAAAATACCCCTTGACAAGTCTGTCCTTGCTGTGAATGTAGCTCTTCTTCAGAGGAGTGACCTCAGGAGGAATTTTCAGCAACTGCTACATCAAAAGGGTATTTTCTTTCTACTTATCATTCTCAGAGGCTCAAAGCCATGGTGCATCAATAATAACTCATGTTTGTGTAATGTGATGCCACAAACCATAAAAACTTCAAGAAGTAACTTGTTCAAGTAACCAGGGAAACCAAAAGCAGTGGAAAAAATGTGCTTTTCCTCCTCATGAGAAAAAGACTCAAATGGTGATCAGTGCTGAGTACAAATCCATGTCTTTTAAGGGAAAGGTGAATTTCAACTTCCCATTGCACTCCCTGTAAAAACCAATTGCAAACTTGATAATGGGGACATTCTGTTTGTTCCACCTCTGAAAATTCAATTTTTATGTCTCCTGTGATGAGAGGGAAATGCCTGCCATTTCATGTTTGTTTCTTATTTATTCCTGGTAGCACAATAAAGGATTGGCAGGCAGGATGTGTGGGAAGCCAGATGGAATAACGGAGCAAAGTGGGTGGCCACAACTTTAATAAGATGTGTCCTCTTTACAGATTATTCCTGTCATGTTATCTCTAGCCAGACAACCACTTGCTGGTATAAGCAGCCAAAGTGACAAAAGAGCTGCTCCTGAAAAGCTCTTTTTTTCCTGCTAAATACTTTCAAGTACTTTTTTCCTGCTAGGAAAGGAAATACGGCATGTTAGCTCTGGAAGTAGAGACTGGAGTTGGGCACAAGTTTTCCAACCCCTGGTACTTCAAAGGACCTAATAAATCATGGGATAATTACCGAAGTGTCAAAGGAAAGGCAGAAGATGTTGCATGGTGATGTCCAGGGACTATTGTGTTGCCAAATAATAAGGAAATAAAGAAATCATTTTCCATACCAAACTGAGAGAGGCCAAAAATGCTAGTTAATTGCTAGATTTTTGCAAGGCTCTTGCTGTTTTCTTGATGTGTCAAAGTCTTCTATTTTCGAAAGTACTGGAGTATTCATTACATTTAAATATTATTTAATGTCATTAACCAGCTTTCAAGATTCTGAAGATTTCACATTAAAGTCTTCACACTTGAAAAATATGGAAATTGAGATCTGAACAGATTTTTTTACCAAGACTGGCACACATTATAAAGGCAATGTTAAAAAATAAAATAAAATCTAACCAGTAATTTACATAAATATTATTTAGGTTATTGAATGAAGTCACTGATTTAAAGGGTCTTGATTTAAATAAATTGGATTCCGGTATTGTTATTAAAAAAATGTTGTGCAGCAGCATGCAGTGACAGCCTATACATTGCAACTGTGCTGAGATATTGTATGAATCATGCATTTTACGTATGTCAATATATATATATTATCCATATATTAGTACATAGAGACCATGACTGAAGAGGTAACATAGCTGGAAAGGTTAATTATCCTATCTCAATTGGTTTGCCTTGTTAAAATGAACACTAAGTTCCAGGCTGACCAAAGTTATACACCTGAGTATTATGAATAGTGATATAATTAAACATTTTATCAGTACCTGATAAAGGCTCTGTCACCTAAAGCCTCTTTATTTTAACACTTTACAGTGGATGTCGTAATAAACATCTTCTCTATTTTTGTTTGCTTTAAATGGAAAGCCAAGCAACTCCTAGTCTGGGTTCATCACCGTGCAGAATGATCCTTTGTTCTCAGGGCCATAGTAAATGGGAATACCTGGGCCTCCTGCAGACAATTCCTCAACAAAAGTGGAAAAGAAAAGCATATTTTTGGGAACAGACTCACTGGTTTGCCCAGCTCACTTGATACTCTGCTGCATAGACTGAATAGAAATTTGTTGTTGTAAGAAGAGATTTTCTGCCTTTGTTTAGGGCTGACTCCAAGTGTACCTTTTGTGCTTCTCCAGTGGTTTGGTTAGGAATGAGATCTAATATTTCTTCTCCCTGACACAAACACCCAGTGCTTTCCACACAGCCTTTGAAGTACGATGGGGATTTCACTGATGCCTATCGCTACAAAACTGATTCACCATCTGGATGTGCCCACTGCATTCATTTTCTGTGCCTCATTGTATCTAGCAGCCAGAATTAGCTGGGACCTTTTAGGAAGCTTTATCCAGTTAAAACACAAGATATATTTAGATTCCTTTTGTTCAAAATGTAGTTTAAAATATAGAACAGAATTAACTGACAGGGATTTTGCAATCTCAGAATCCAAGACAAGATTTTCCTAATAAAGGAAGACAATAGCAGCTAACATATATATGTACAATAGAAAACTTTTCCAACAAGGTTCCTATTGTTAGGAGCTCCTCTTCAGACCATAGCCCTGCTTATCTTTCCAGCAGCAGCCTATTACACTGACATTTCACAAGCTGAGCCAGGTAAATGAATATGGGGCTGGGTTCCATCTTTCATTGGCCTTTAATCTAAACTCTACACTTGTATTCAGAACCCTTTAGTCCATTCTGGCTTTTATCTTGCTGGTTGCCTTTGTTAATGGGTTATTTCCATTTTCTCTTTCAATTTAATGATTTTGACTAGGAATAAAGAAGTGTTTCCAGCTTGGACTTCAAAACTGCAGGAGCAGCTGTTTGCCTTGTTGCATCTGGTGTGAACTGAGGTGCACTTAAAAAAATGAGTCAGTTTATATCCACTTTATTTGAGAAAGGTTTAAAAGCTTTTCAAGCTGCAGTTTTATACTGGTTGCTTTTAACACCAGCCAAAGAAACTTGTGCTACAATATAACTGGCTTTTGTTTCCATGCCCATGATACTGGATATTAGGTTTGAAGACTCAGCACAGCTATCTCATCAGTGCTGTGCAATGGGACACTCATATCTCTCTTATAAAATTGATTTCCTTGCTGTGTTTTGCTTCGGGAATGACCTTGGCCTGAAAATGTGGAGAGGTTTTAGAAAACAATAATATTTTCGCTGCCTGAAATTACCCATAAGTAAAATGTAGAGTGTATATCTCTCTATATATAGATTCCTCTGAATACAATACATAGAGGAAGAAAAAAAAAAGAAAAAGAATAAAGAGTTTCCTGGTGCTGTGGAATTTTCCAAAGGAGATTTTGTTCTTCGTATATTCAAAAACTATGCAAATGTCCAGGCTTTTTAGAAAATGAACTGGAAATTAAAGGGGTTTTGACCCAAGAGATCCCTGTAAAAGGGTACACAGAGCAAGGGAACACTTTAAAGTGTTCCCACATTTGCTGGCATGATACTTGGAGTTATTTTAAAGTGACACATTAGAATGAAAGAGATTTAGTTCACCCGAAGTCAAATAGTAAATACTTTACTTCATTTGGAGTCCACAAAAAATGAAAAGTAAATTCATGTCAGATATGTACAGAATTTACTGCAGAAAAGTCCATATTATAAAAGGTGTTTGATTCAATTCTATCAAACTTTTTCAAAATTCTGGGTGTTTTCCAAATGAGTCAGAGCTGTTTTGAAAAAAAACTTCTTTTAATATAGATTTTTTGAGTAAGATTTTATTTGTAATAGGCATTTTTGAAAAGATACTGTTCATGCTTTCATACAAATCAGGACTTCCTGCGCACAGAAATATAAATTTACAAAAGTCCAGGTGTTAGGGGAAAGAGCAGGAGATAGGACTGTCTTAAAACCTTTTCAGAGAGTTATGGAACACGAATCATAACCACAACCCAGAGACAAATGCTTAATCTTGCTCATGGATATCCCTTTATCCCCCTTCTCCTTCTTTTTGATTTAAGTAAGGTTGGGGTGCCTGAAAGGAGCCAACAAGGAAGATGGAGAGGGATGTTTTTACAAGGGCCTGGAGTGACAGGACGAGGGCTTCACACTGACAGAGAGGAGGTTTACATGGGACATTAGAAAAAATTCTTTCCTGTGAGGGTGGTAGGGCCCTGGCACAGGTTGCCCAGAGAAGCTGTGGCTGCCCCATTCCTGGCAGTGTTCCTGGCCAGGTTAGAAGGGGCTCTGAGCAACCTGGGATAGTGGAAGGTGTCCCTGCAGGGGGACAGGCAGGGGGTTGAAATGAAACCCATGGTAGGGGTTTGAAATGAAATTGTTTTTAAGGTTCCTTCCAACCCAAACACTTCTGTGATTCTGTGTTTTATGTAAATGGTGGATGCCAATGGACCTCAGGTATTGTTTGGGAGCCTGTGTAGGTGATGTAGGATCTATTTCTCATTATCTGATTAGGCTGTTGGGCAGTTCTTAATACTACTTAATCCAAACCAGAATGAAGAAAGTCCTTTGGGGTCAGTCTGGAGGAAACCTGATCCCTGAATGCTTGTTGTCATGCCCATCCTTTTCAATGCTTGCCCTGCTCTCTTCCTTGGAAGCCCTAAAATTTCTGCTCAGGCAAGGCTTGTACAGGCCCTTGGAAAACCCCAGAATCTCCAGGTATGGGCCACCCAGTGCTTTGGTGGTGAATTCATCAGTGTGAGCCTCAGGGCACGCTCAGGCAATGGGACGGTGCTCTAAGCCAACCCAGAAAAAAGTTGCTGCTCTGCTGCTGGCCAGTGGGAGGGGACAACTGAGAAGGCATCTGAGCAGGCTGTGCCTGAAAGCTTTCTAAGTCAGGGCTGACCAGAGGGGTGGTGACCACATGGTGTGGAATCTACCATCCCACACATGTTGCAGAGTAGAGTAATGAATGCACCCATTGACAGGGCAGTGTGGTTTGATTTAAGCAGCAGGGAGGGGCTGGAGTGCCCCAGCTGCCCTGTGGAGCAGCTCAGGGGAGCCCAGCTGCAGAAGCAAGGGGGAGGAAGTTACTCACACCCTCAAAATCAGAGGGTTAGCATCAGAAGGCTAGCATCAGAAACCGTGGACCACTCCTGTGCTTTCTGGGGGGTTGAGTGACCCTTGCAGACCAGAGCGTGGCAGCCCCCAGAAATGACATGTATGGTTGCTATGGGGCAGCTTATGGGTACCAGGGAGTGGTTGTAAATTAAACGTGGGGATTCCTAGTGAGACCTGGTGACTGATTATGACCATGAGAACCCTGCTCTTTGTCACAGCCGCTTAGAAAAAAAATACAACTAAGAAGACTCCAGGAAGACTAAAATGTTTTTGGAAAATTGTTTTAAAAGTGGGACCTTTTTCTTTAGTTAAAGGTGATGAAAATTCAAACACGACAGAGCTGCTGAGTCTCAGACTGGAGAGTCAAGAAATCTGATCAAGTCCCTGCTAAAGCCCTGTGGGGGTATGTCCAGCTCTTGCAAACCTCCCGGCTCCCTGAAGAGAGACGTGTTAACACACATTTGCAGACAGTTGGGAAAGAACCACCTCCATTCACTCAGGGCTTGGTTCACATTCAAGCTGAGACCCTCTTTGCCCAGTCCTACTGTCCTGGCAGTGAAACTCTGATGCCTATTTTTAAATTCTTTCATGTTGCCAAATTGAGAGTTTGTGTCAAGGAGGGTCAAGCCTGGATCAGTTTACACAGATAGAATTCTAGAGACTTTGTCTGTCTTTTGTGGCAAGGATAGCGTTATCCCAATCACTTCTACAGGCTTCACCACGGTGGCCTTTCCTTTGCAAATAAGGCTCTTTGCAGCATTTCTTTTCCAGGTGTTAAAGCACAAATAAAAGATACACAAGAAAGCTTATTGACACATACACGAGCTCTTTCCTACTGCATACTTGAAAATTAAAGCTTTTTTGTTTCGTGTGCTGTCACTAAGTCAAACATTTGCATGCTGTGAGATAATTAACTGTACTGATCAACGGGAAAATCCAGGTTCTGTGTTGTTTTGGATTAAAAATTTCCCTGGTGGGATTTAACAGTGGAAAGCAATTGCCTTGGTGGAAAACACAGTTAGCTAAATGCTAGGAAAGAATTTATTAACCTGGAGTGACATGGCTTTTTAGGCAATGGATATTTATTTTTCTTTCAAAGTGATTCACTAGGTGAAATGAAAAATCATAAAATCAGAGTGGTGTGGGATGGAAGGGATGTTAAAGATCATCCAGTTCCAACCCCCTGCTGCAGGCAGGGACACCTTTGTTATAAACTATCAAATCGAGAGCCAAAATTATAAGAAAATTTAGCAATGATTTATTAGATTTTCAGCAAAATGGAATTTAGATCAGAAAAAAAACCACCACAGCCAAGGCAGCATCAACCTCGGGATCGGCGCTGGGTGAACCTGGATCTGACACCAAAATGTCAGAGTCTCCCCTTCGCTTCACCCGGACTGGTTCACTCAGCGAGCTTATATACAGTTTATTCCGCCTGAGGCAGAGATGACCGAATGTTCCTTTGCGTCCCTTCACATGCAGAAATGGGGCCATACATGTGCAGGGTTAGACAAAAGTCTGGTTCCAGATATCTAGATGTTGTTAGAGCACTCCTGAGAAGTCGGCATTCACATGTAACAGGGTGACGCAGGTGATCAGTGTAGTAGATGCAATCTTTGAGGTGCGAGATCATTCCTACATTCCAGGGAAGTCGGTGATCATTGATCAGGAACATTCCATTCATACCTTAACAGACTTGATATTATCTTAACGTCGTCCAGGAACTAATTGCTAATTGAATAAAAATAAGGCTCTCCTCCCGGCTGGGGTGGTCAAAAGACATAGCTTGGATTTTACAATATTTTACACATAAATAGCATGAATTGTCTCTACCATATACTACACCTTTCACTATCCCAGGCTGCTCAGAGCCCCATCCAGCCTGGCCTCAGACACTGTGAGGGATGGGGCAGCCACAGCTGCTCTGGGCAACCTGTGCCAGGGCTTCACCACCCTCACAGGGAAGAATTTCTTCTGTAATTTCCTCTACTTCTTTGACTTTCCCTGGTGAACCACTTTAAAAATGATGGGTTAGGTTTTAAAACCTCTTCATGCTTAGAAGGGAATTAAACTGAATTCTTTACTTCCTGGAAGAAAGCCCTATGCTACATCAGAGGTGACACTGGCAAAGCTGGTGGATACATGGCTGGGATAAACAAATTCTTACTTTCAAGAACATTGTAATATATGTTGGGAAATAATTCATGCTATAAATAATGTATTTTATAAAAATTGTGAAATCCAAACGAGTCTCTGACCACAAGCAGCCCAAAGGCAGACGTCTATTCGAATTCCAAAATTGCTGGAGGCAGCAGGAGAAAAATCGGCAGTTAGCTTATGAACAGACGCACCCAGCGCGATGATGATCACCGCTATCCTGAGTAATCAGAAGATGGCTAAGAGCAATCATCACCCTGTTGATAACATCTGAAATAAATAGGGCAGGAGACTTTTTCTCCTTTTAATGCCTTTATTAAAAATGATCAGCTCAGGATAGGGGTGGCTCGACGGATCTGCAGCTTCCGTCGACTCTCCCAGGTAGCTCGCAGGATGAGGATGAGTCACAGCTTTGTCCCCTGGGGGCAGAGTTGCAAGTCCCGTCCTCGTAGGAGCTGTGGGCGTTCCAGATCTTACTCGGCTGCTCTCCGGGGATCGGGGTCCCGGCTTTGGATGACTCTTGCACTCAGGGCGAGGGGCTCCTAAGGTTCTGAGTGTCTTTGCAGGTTCAGTAGCTTGTTCCTCACACGTGGACATCACTCTAATTTCTCAATTTCATTTTGGCTCGTTGTTTTGGGGTTCTTTTCGGCACGTCTGAGGTCTCCCCTTCTCAAAGCACTCTGGTCAATTTGCAGTTTAATTTGCATGTCCCCCGCCTCAAGTTTCGGCTCTCCCTTACTGTCCCTGCCCCGGGCAGTTCTCTCACACCTTTAGTGTTAATACAAAAGACTTTTCAGTTCGGCCTCGGCCGGCTCCTACTAATACAAAAGGAATCATTAGCGAGAACGACTGGTAATTTACATAACACAGATAACACTTTAGTAGCAAAAGTGGTTAAATTAGCTATTTGTAACTTGTTTCTCCACACTAAAAATTATCAGTCTTTTTATTCATAACAACATCAGTCAAGATAGCTGGAGTCACCAGAAAGATACATCTGAATTCGCGACTTCCCCAGACGTGATAAGCACCAGCTATCAACCAGGAAACAGCAACTGTCCAGCTCTGCACAGTAAAAGAACCAGCTATGAATATGCAGAGTTACAAAAGAATCTGGGACACCTCTGCCTCGGGCATAATAAACTGTACAAAACATGCCTGCAAGAAGCGGCTCCCGTGAACAGGGAAGGGTCTGATGTGATAGAGGTGGGATCCAGATTCACCCAGCGCTGATCCCGGGCTCAACGCTGTCTCTTTGGCTGTGGTGGTTTTGAGGACCGTATTTTGGTAGTGGAAAAAGGTAAATAAATCTTTTCGCATTTTTGATAATTTGGTTTTTGATTGATCAGTTATAACAACATCAACTTTGCATCCAAACTATCAATTCTCTTGTGCATGAGGCCCATCCACCTGCCAGATGATTTTCTAGCTCTCACGGCAATTTTGTGTGCAGTTCCACTTGTAGCCAACTAGTCACACATGTGCCTGCTACCTTTCTGCCAAGAAGAAGGAGAAGGGTCTTCAGGACTTTGGCTTCTCGGGTTTCCAAACCACTTCAGACTATTAACTCTGAGGACTTCTGAAAAAAAAAAAAAACACAAAAAAAACCAACCACAAAAAACCCCAAAAATGGCAACAAAAAAACCCAGCATCAACGCAAATTCTCTCTTTGTGATGAATGTTGGGTTATTTTTGTATGCATTCTTGGCAAATATGACAACGTGCAGCCCTGGGAGACCATGCTACTGAGTAGATTTTTGAGAGCAGCAGCTCTTTCAGCAGAGTCTCTGCCAAGGTAATAATAACAATGAGCTGCTTGTTGTCAGAACCCTGAGGAGGCAGAAGGAAAAGTGTCTTGGAAGCAGATGAACTTCACTTTAAGTTCTGCTTTGAGTAGACTAAGAGGGTGCTGAAAGATTGTCAGTAGATACAGAGATAGACTGGAGAAAACAACTAATTTTGGATGCCCAGTGGAGATTTGGGTCATTGTAAGGTTAGGCAAAGTATGTGTTGGGAATACAATGAAACGTGTGGTTGTTTGCATGTGTATGAGAGTAAGACGATTTTGGGCAGCTGGCTTTCAGGTCTGACTGCAGGTAAATGTGGAGTGACACCCCAGTGGGCAGCGCTGGAGTTGTGGAAACTGAATCCTGAACAAGATTCTATCATTTTGCTCAGTACAAGGGGTAGTAAATAGCTTTTGGAACCAAGGTGCCCCTGTAAACAGCTATCACTGCTGTCAAAAGAGCCACTTCTTTCCCTGGAGACAACATTGGTTTAAGTTTTGTGTGTGCCACAGGGGAGAAACAAGGTTAGTTGCTTTCCTTTAGGAAAAGGATTTTGGGGTTTATCTGGAAGGAAAACTTTGCTGAAGTCCGAGTCAAACCACAAAACAGAGGAAAAGACTTCCAGTGGTCCATTTTTTCCCTTCTGGGTAGGTGTTGATTTGCTGATGTCTTTGGTCAATGTGCTGGTTGTTCTGGGAACTATTCTGAGATCAGTCATCAACCAGTGGTTCTGGCATTTAATGGCTTCAGGATGGGAACAGCACGGAAATAAAGAAAAAAATTTGGACAAAAATATTGGAACAACTGCAGTGGCTGGCTCCTTATTTCAATCCATCCTGAAGTACTGAACCAGTGCAGGAGCATCACTGGATTTTGGTCTCCTTCGGGTGTCATTCCTTTGGTTTCAGTGAACTCCTCTGCTTTAAGTCTATGTATCTTTGTATGGGATCAGGTCTCAGCTACCAGATACCTGCAATTTATTTTTCCAATGTCAAAATTTTATCACAGGTAACTCTTGGAATAGGAACATAAGCCTGAATCTTGAAGCTGGTGTGATTTGAAGCCTTTCATTATCTTACTTATTAAGTCCTGGATCTGCCCCAATACCTGATATTGTCACTGTGTATCCCAAATTCCAACAAGTAGTGCCTTTGTATCAGAGCCATTTGGCCCAAGTGAGTAGAATTTACTGAGAATGTGTGCACAGCATAGAAGGGGAGGATTTGTTCAACATGTGAGAGTGCATAATGGGTATGAACCTCAAATATTGAAAACAGTCCAGAAGACAGAAGGCACAGTTTGATAAATTCTTAGAGTATGGCATTTAAAAGCTCCTAATTTATAGCTTTTTGCATTTGGTAACGTAAAAGTAGAGACTACAGGGAAAATCCCATCTCACTGTAGCTATTCCAGAGGGGGCAAAATGTTACCTCTTTATGCATAAGGCTGGTCTTGTCTATGAATGTGAATGGAACTGATAAATTGCTTTATTTGCCCCTCTATGCCTTTGCAATAATTACTTACATTTGTTACCTGAGTTCTGGGTGGTTTCTAAGGAAGTTGCTGCCTTTTAATGGAGGATTTTTCCTACAAAACATAGAAACAACCAGTTTCCTCAGGAATCTGTGGATTAGGAATTGGGAGAGGTAGGTGTAAATTTGGTGAGCACTGAGTAGATGTGTGACAAAGAGTGAAGATATAGCAGGAGAAACAGAGCAGGCATGATAAGGAAAAGACTGCAGGCAAATGATGACCTTGGAAGTAGCTGGGAAAGAAGAAAGTGACCTAAAGGCAACAAGTGGAGTGGGTTTAGCTGCAGGAATTAAAGCCAACAAAATACTCCCTGCTGGAGCTGGAATGGAACCCAAGAGCCACACCAGCACACAGTTCTGTGGTTTGCTGGCAAAACACGATGGTCCACACTAGAAATGCTAAACTATTGCAGCTGTCCTCCACTCCCTGAGCTCCAGGAACTGAGACTAGGCTGGAATGACTCACACAAGTGTCAGAAAAATGCCCTTTGATGAAGTGTGCTTTTTATTGCCTTGGTAATTTTAGAGCAGATGTCATATGCGATACATGGCAGGATGCACACATGGGCTCGGCTGCCTTCTGCCAAACATGAGACTTGAGATGGACTCCTAGTGGCTGCTGTCAGTGCAACGGGTGGGTCTGAGGAGCTTTACAACAGCACCCTCTTTCATGGCACAGCCTGTAATCTGATCCAGCACTAGGTGCTGCTGTGGGTTGCTTTGTATCCCAGCTTTGGATTTGTGGGAGCTCTGGGTCCTTGTGGCTAGAAGGGGGCCCTATACAGAGCATGCTAATGTTCCTAAGAATTCTGAATAACTGGAGCCTTCAGACTCAATTGTCACATGAGCAATAGTTCTTACTTTAATATCTTCTTCTTCTTGTACCTATCAGTAAAGGACGTTTTTGGGGATAAATGCTCTTGCTCATGAAGCCTTCAGACACAGTACTAAAGTACAAGGAGTACAAGATGCTCAGTCAAGCATGTCTTTCCATTCCCTCACTGTGGCACTGAAGGACTCAGGGAGGTGATTTATGCTTGCTTCTTGTAGGAAATTCCATGGGGAAATGAAGCCTTCTGTCTTCAGAACAGGATTTTGATAAGTGTGTCCCAAAGCCACACATAGCAAGAGAAGTGAGCAAGGAAAATGGCAGTGAACAAGTACAGAGCACTTAGAGCTTGCAGAGAGAAGTACTTTAAGAAGAAAAGATAAAAAAGGTCTAGGATCACTCAGTTCCAGCATTTATCACATTACAATCTCACAGGAGATGAACTACAGTTTTCCAGGATGTACTTAATTTCTGACATTTTCTTTTTTTTTAGGTTCTTGACCTGACATCTTTTACAGTGTTTACTAAATTTCTGAGGGTGGGAATTCATGCACATACCCACTCACAAAACAGGTGTGTGCACTATAGTTACATAACATACACATTAGATACATACTTGAATTCAAAAGCATTTATAGAGACAGTTTTTAGTTACCAGCATTCTTATACCTGATATTCCTCACTTAGGGAAGTGTTAGATTTTATTTATGGTGTCTGATCTTTATAAACCTCTGGAAAAGAATGGGTTATGGTTAAAGATTGTTTCTTTAGTTCTTTAGACCAACTTGCAGTCTATGTTTATTAACAAACTGCATGGATATTTTTTCCAGCATCCTAAAAAAGTTGCCCCCAGATTTTGCTTCCCTTTTGTAGCCAAATTGCATCTGGTGCCCAGCTGATTTATATGTCAGGATACCTATAGCAGGCTGGTGGATATGTACAGAGATTTACAAATGTGTGATGCATTCAGGCTGGAGCTCTCCATCATCCTACATTCCCCATATGGGGGGAAGCAGGATAAGAAATCATTTTTTTCTTTCAACAAGCCCAGAAGAAAAGCAGAAACCTGCTGAGATATAGCCTGAGAAATGTCTGATCACAGAAGCACAGACTGGTTGAGGCTGGAAGGGACCACAGTGGGGCAGCTGGTCCCACCTCTCTGCTCCAGCAGCACCATCCCAGAGCACAGGGCACAGGATTGTGTCCAGAGGGGTCTGGAATATCCCCAGTGAGGAGACTCCACACCCTCTCTGTTCAATCTGTTCAGGGCTCAGTCACTGCCCAGTGAAGAAGTTCTGCCTCCTGCCCAGGTGGAACCTCCTGGGCTCAGTCCCTGCCCATTCCTCTGGTGCCATTGCTGGGCCCCTGGAGCAGAGCCTGGGCCCTGCTCGGAGCCCTCCCTGCACACAGGGACACCCAGGGCTGAGGGACCCTCTCAGCTGGGGCTCCTCTCCAGGCTCTGGGACAGCCCCAGCTCCCTCAGCCTTTCCCTGCCAGAGATGCTCCAGGCCCTAAATCATCTCTGCAGCCTCCACTGGCCCCGCTCCAGGAGCTCCCTGTCCCTGCTGTCCTGAGGAGGCCAGAGCTGGACACAGCACTGCAGGTGAGGCCTTAAAAGGGCTGATTGTTCACATCACACCTGTAAGAGGCCTCAAACATGCCCCTCCCAAAGTCAGAAGTCTGCATTTACTGAAAGCAAGGTGCTCTCTGCACAAGGAGAAATAAGAAGGCCTAAGTAGCAGTTCTGCCTCTCCCCCTCTCTCAACAAGCAGAAATGGGTGCGACATTGGCCCTTTTCAGTCAAAAGTAACTTCTCCTGGTTGCCATGAGCTGTTGAAGATGATGTGTCTTACAGTGACACTGTGATAAATAGGTATGATTCGTGCTGATAAAATTGAAAGAGTAATCAATATTGGTATCTTAATATTTGGGAATAAATAAAATGGTTAAAAGTTGTAATGTTAAAAGAAGAGAGGGAGAGGAGGGGCTCCACCCCCTCCCCCCCAGCAGATGTTCCCAAGGTCCACAGGAAAGGCTGGAGATGCAGATGCTAAAAATGAACAAGAACCTGGTTGGGTCCCAGGAAAATGCTAATTATAAGGGATTTATTGCTTTGATATGTAGATGCAGCGATATGTACTCTTGGCTTATATTGTACTGGCTCGGTGCGCATGTGTAACCCAAAGGTGAATTAAAGGACAAAGAGGAAGACTACAATTCTTCATCAATGAAGACCCCCAAAGACTTGTGCAACCACTGAACTGAGTGGTGGCGCATGCGCAGTAAAGGTGTTAATGAGGGCGGAGATAGGTAGATGACGAAGTAGAACTAGGAGAATATGGTATTAACACATGGTATATAAGGGGGGAATTTTCATTTGGCAAGCTCATACATGAGGTGGCAAGGGTCCAAGAGCCCTGCACTCTGTACCCTGCGGTTATCTTTTGCTTATGCGCTATTATTAGAACCAAATTATCCCTTATTTATATATTTTCTAAATTATTTAATAAAAACTGTTGCTATCTCAAATATTGTTTGGGTTTTTTATGAGGGGATAATTGGGCAAACATAACAATTTTGGTGCCGAAACCCGTGACTCTCTTAACCCCAGGGAGATGGACAGCTTCTGGGAAGGACCTCCCCATCAGACTTTTAAGTGATCCCAAGGCTAGACCACTCTCCCTTGGGAAAAGAGAGTCTTTATTACAATAACACATAAGCAAATTAGTTTTGAAAGCGCGCAGAAGAAGCTCCCATCGGTGCCGGCTTATAGGAGAGAGAGTACCCATATAAAACTGCTTTGTGCACAAAGACCCTCGTGAGAAAAGGAGGCTGTGAGTACCACGGGGTTTTGGGTCTTTGGGGCGGCTGTATGCATGTGTGAGTGTGTGTGGAGTATCTGAGACAGGGGCTGGGACAGTCCTGGACCCCCGACGCGAGAGGGACCTCCCAGTTCCGCGTTTTCGCGCCCTCTGAGAGGAGGCCGGCCGGGAAAGGAGGGAAGCGAAAGTAAAGTGAATGAGTGGGGACCCCGGGAGGGTTTAACCCAGGGGGTAGGAGGGGATCCCTGGTCCAGGCACCTGTGGGAAGGTCTCTGGGCAGGAGAGTGTAGGGAGACTGAGGAGAATGATTGAATAGGTTCAATTTCCTTGGAGGGGTTGGTAGCAGGCATTTTATTATGTGATTAGATGGTGAGAGGATGGGGCTAATAGATTGAGAAAGAGGCAGAGATAGGAGTGGAACAAATAGATTATAGAGGGAGAAATAGGAGTGGAACAAGTAGATTGAAAAGGCAGTGTGACAGAGTAGTAAGTGAGAAAGTTGAACCATGAGGTGAGTGGGGAAAACTAAGATTCTCCTGGTACCGGGGATCTCTTAGTTTGTTGTCGCCAGAAATAGGTCACGGAAAAAGTAGGTTCTTTGACCCAGGGGCTGCGGATTGTGTGAAAAATCTGCAGGAGTTTAGAGTATCTGGGAACCGTGAGGGCAGTTCTCAGGAAGGGAGCATTCCTCAGGACAGCCCACTGGGGATGATGATACTGTTTTGGGATGAATGGGAATCCCGAAGGGGAAAAAGTAAACAGAAAATGATTAAGTATTGCATGTTTGAATGGACAAAAGAAATTATCCAGAAAGATAATTTATATTGGCCCAAGTTCAGATCATTTGAGGATTGGATTTGCCAGGCTCTAAATATATATGTGAATTCAAAAAACCCTGTTAATCAGGAGGAGAGTGAGTATGCTGCCTTATGGAGTCCTGAGGGGAGAAGTAAGAGGCAGGACAGGGGACATAATATAGGAAAAGCTTTGAGTGAGCACCAGAAAAAAGATGAGTCCCTGGCAGAATGGTTAGAAAGATTAAAAAGAGACTTGCAATTATATTCAGGTATAGATACTGATACTGCAGTAGGGCAGGTTCTGTTAAAAACTCAGTTTGTGACCAGATCTTGGGGTGACATCAGGAAGAAGCTGGAAAAATTAGAAGATTGGCAGGACAGGGGACTTCAAGAGTTACTGAGAGAAGCACAAAGGGTGTATGTCCGAAGAAATGCAAAAAAGCTGAAAGCAGATGCCAGCATTTTAGTGGCAGCAGTTCAAGAAATGCAGGCAGCTTTGAATACAGAAAAATCTGCAGGGAAAAACAAACAGACGATGTCAGGATCTATTTTTAAAAACACAGGACCTGTGCATTTTTCCCTCCACAAGAAAAGATACTTAAAAAATTCTTGTCCTACTTTAAAGGGTGCAGGACCTACCTGTTTTTATTGTCATAAAAAGGGGCACCTGCAGAAAAATTGCAGAAAGAAACAGCAAGATGAGAAAACTTCTCAGGAGAATCAGAGAGGTCAGGAGTTCTGTTTCATGAAAGGGACCAAAACATGACCCGAAGAGGCTTTAATAAAGCTAAAAATAGGTCCTAATAGTGAAGAAGTTATATTTTTAGTAAATACAGGAGTTTCTCGGTCCACAGTGACAAAATTACCCCAGGGATGTGAGATAAGTTGTGAGCGAGTTCCAGTAGTCAGAATTACAGGAGAGGCTTTTCCCGTCCCTGTAATAAAAGGGGTGTAAATTGAAACAGATGACAAATTTGGAGTAAATAATTTATTGTTGATACCAGAGGCCAAGAATAATTTGTTAGGCAAAGATCTAATAATAGCCTTAAGTTTACAAATCAAACCCTGTGAAGGAAAACTTAAAATTTATTTTTTAACTGAAGAAGATAATCTGGAAATTAATGATACGGGTTGGCATTCGGGTGAAGTGGGAAAAAGCTCAGGGTAAAGGAGTCTGGTCCCCTTAGTCCCTCCTGGTCAGCACATGCCTGTGAATTTTATGCATTACTCCGTGCATTACTAATACTAAAAGGGGCGAGAAAGGACTATTTATACTGACTCTAAATATGCTTTTAGTGTAGTACATACATTCACAAAAATTTGGAAAGAAAGGGGACTTATAAACACTCAAGGGAAAGGGTTAGTACAAGGCAAATTGATAATTCAGATAGACGGGGAATTGATAATTCAGATACTTGAAGCTTTAAAAGGCTCAAAGAAAATAGATCAGTTCATGTAAAGGGACACCAGAGAGGGGGAGGGATATTAGAGTCAGAGGGAATAATTTGGCTGACGAAGAAGCAAAAAGAGCGACCTTAAAAAAGGGAGATACTAAAATCATGATCTTACAAAAAAATAGAAATTCAGCAAGAGACCCTCTCCTTCCCACTAGCAAAACTGGCAGCTATAAGGAAATTAAGAGCAACATTTAAGGAGGGAAAGTGAGTTTTTCCTGATGGCAGGATTATGATGCCAAAACCAGTGGCACGTTAGATCTTAGATAACTTGCATAGACAGACACACTGGGGAACAAGAGCCATTTGTGATCGCTTTTTGAAATTTTATGGGTGTATAGAGATATCTGAAATTGGAAAACAAATTACCCAGGGGGTGTCTCACCTGTTAAAAGGTAACTAAGAAAGCATTAAAGAGCTATCCCTCTGGAGGATACAAAACAGCCTACAGGCCATTTGAAAAGATCCAGGTTGATTTTACAGAATTGCCTAAAGTGGATTGGTGAAATTATTTGTTAGTTATAATAGATCAATTAACTCAGTGAGTTGAAGCATTTCTAGCAGCTCGGGCTACAGCTCAAACGGTGGCTAAGATATTGTGGGAACATGTAATTCCAGGAATGTGAAAATATGGTGAGATTTAAGTTGATCTTTATTAATCCTGATTTATTAAGAAGGAACTAGGCATCCTGGAGTGGCTGCCGACCGCAATTCCCTTGAGCTCAGAGGCAGAAGAACGCCGGTGGAAAAGAATAAAAGAGACTTTCTTAATTGGTGGGAATGCCCTGAAAGGATCGAAGATCTCCTCCGGGGTCACCCACCAGCAACATTATCAGAATTGATTACAGAACTGCAATCCCAGCAACTGAGAGTGATAACACCTGTTGTTGAAAAAGTCCAGAAACAAGTAAAACGTCGGGAGTGCGGTAAACATGGTTTAGGGTGTCAGCCATGAATATGTATTGTTTGCACACTTTGCTTTAACTCATGGTGGAGAGTAACTAAGAGGGAAGAGAAGGAGAGACAATTGATTTGCTTGTTTTGCTATGGTTATGTATTTAGCCAGATAACTATAGAACGCATTGCTAGTGATTTTTTTTTGGATGCCTTTGAGACTGGGAGATGGGACCCTTCCAGCAGCAATTAGATTAATAGAAAACTTAAATCAATTGGTTCTTGCTATATTGGCTATAGCACAAATAAGAGAACGAGCACTTCATAATATTATAGACCAGTGTTTCATAATTGATAGTTGTTGATTAGGAAATCTTATTGTGGTTGGCATATCCCTGAAATTTTGAAAAATATAGATTTATGGTATTCCAGCCTAACCTTTTTCCCTGTTCTTTTTGTTTTAATTATTTCTTTTTAACTAGCCAGAACTGGGAAATGGCATTTAAAAGAAGACAAGCAAACTTTGTGGGGCTATGGGTGCCAAGGAAACTAAAAGCACCGGTGAGTAGATCCCTGGATATTACTTTTGCTACCGAGAAGACTGGCATCTCGGCCCTTGGTTGCAACCCAAGGGGCCTTGAGAAAGGTAGAAAGGTAGATTTCCTAAGGATTATTTTCACTGTAATCATTCTGGTACCCTGGGCAGTTGGTCAAAGCCAGAAAGCCACACCGGACAGAGTTTTGGCAATGAAAAAGCAAACAAGGCAAAAACCAAGTCCCAGCAATTTCAACATTTGTGACTATTGCAATCACCCTGTGTGGATTAAGAACAAGATAGAGTCTGTGTTTGTGACACACCCATGTGTTAGTTCTGTCTGCTACAATTGCAGCAGCTTTATAGATGTTTGTGTTAAAGAGGGAAAAATGTATTGGGTAGGAAAAAATTTGAGATATAATGGATGAGCTCCTTATCCCCATGGTAATCAGATTTGCCCTTAGTATGAAAGATTCTTTTGTTTTGATAAGCATAAGAGGCTGGGCACTAAGAAAAAAAAAATCAAAAGAGAACATGAAAGAAGAAAAAGAAACAAAGGGGAATAAAGGAAAGAACAGGAGAAAAGAGTCAAAAGAATTGGCTGAATTGTATAAACAGCTTAAACAGCACTACAAAAATTGGGATCTGCCAGCCTCAAATAAGAATCTGTTTGTGAGATTGATGCAAGAGATTGCTACAGAATTGGGATTATCCAAAGTCAGATTTCTGGAGGTTTAAAAATGGCGAGAAGATGGGCTTGGAAAGATGAGAGCTTAGCTCCAGAACAATTTTTAAAATGGAACCACATCCAAATTTCTGAAACATTGGAGAGACCTGAAGCATGGATTCTAAGCCATCAAGTAATTGGAATTATCTGTATAACTCGAGAAGGAAGAAAATTTAATAAAGTAGTGGGGCATATACTGGGGACTAATAAAAGAAATAAACGGTGAATGGGATGAACAGATTAATTTATGCTGGTACAGAAGTCCTGGAGCTAACCCCTACCGATCCATCAACAGCCTGAGGTCTTATTGGGAACAACCAGAGAAAACTGATCAGAAATGGAAAGCCCCAGATGGGATATATTGCATTTGTAGGTAACGAGTGTACAGTGAGTTACTTCAAAATGCGGGGAGGACAAATGGCCTACAGAAAGAATTATAGCATATTATGACCCAGCAACTTGGGCTCAGGATGGGTCATGGGGATATAGAACCCCAATTTACCTGTTGAATCGATTAATAAAGCTCCAAGCAGTATTGGAGGTGGTGTCAAATCACACCTCCGGTGCTTTAAAATTTTTGGCCAGGCAATATTCACAAATGTGGGCATTTGTGTACCAAAACTGGATTGTCCTAGACTATCTATTAGCAGAAGAAAGAGGAGTTTGTGGGAGATTTAATGAATTTGTGTAGAAATTGATGATTATGGGGAAGCTATCACTGAACTTGTAGAGGAAATTAAAAGAGTGGCTCATGTGCCAGTAAAAAAGTGGAATTCAATCTTGAAAGCAGATTAGTGAGATAACCTCTTTGGAGGTGTTTGTTGGAAAAAGTTAGGGTTCATGTTGTTATGTTCAATTCTGGGAGTTCTGTTTCTGCCTTGTATGATTCTGTGTTTATTATGCTAATTTATTCAGAGATTCAAGGGATGCAGATTACAACATCTCTAGATTCAGAATCAACAGAAAGAGGAAAAGTTTGAAGCTGAAAGGAGACAACAAAAAAATCTAAATTTTGAAAAATATAAAGGATATCAGGGCACAGCCTTTTAAATACAGCACGAATCAATGATCAAAAAGAGAAATGGGGGATTTGTGATAAATAGGTATGATTCGTGCTGATAAAATTGAAAGAGTAATCAATATTGGTATCGTAATTAATATTTGGGAATAAATAAAATGGTTAAAAGTTGTAATGTTAAAAGAAGAAAGGGAGAGGAGGGGCTCCACCCCCTCCCCCCCAGCAGATGTTCCCAAGGTCCACAGGAAAGGCTGGAGATGCAGATGCTAAAAATGAACAAGAACCTGGATTGAGTACCAAAAAATGCTAATTATAAGGGATTTATTGCTTCGATACATAGATGCAGCAATATGTGCCCTTGGCTTACATTGTACTGGCTTGGTGCACATGTGTAACCCAAAGGTGAATTAAAGGACAAAGAGGAAGACTACAATTCTTCATCAATGAAGACCCCCAAAGACTTGTGCGACCACTGAACTGAGTGGTGGCACATGCGCAATAAAGGTGTTAATGAGGGCGGAGATAGGTAGATGACGAACCAGAACTAGGAGAATATGGTATTAACACATGGCATATAAGGGGGGAATTTTCATTTGGCAAGCTCATACATGAGGTGGCAAGGGTCCAAGAGGCCCGCACTCCGTACCCTGCGGTTATCTTTTGCTTATGCGCTATTATTAGAACCAAATTATCCCTTATTTATATATTTTCTAAATTATTTAATAAAAATTGCTGCTATCTCAAATATTGTTTTTTTTTTTTTTTTATGAGGGGATAATTGGGCAAACATAACAACACTGATGGTTCCCTTGGCATGTCACAGCCATAATAACTATTCCCGTGAACAATTGGCTTAAGTGCTCCCTAACTCTGTCTTCTTCCTGCAATCATGAGGAAATAATAACAGTGTGATTCTTTGGGTGTCCTGTGCAGGGCCAGGAGTTGGACTTCAATGATCCTGATGATCCACAGCAAGTCTCAGAGCCCATGACTTCAAGACTTTTTCTACCAGCTGAAGAGGGTTTAATCTGCTTCCTCTTCCCAAGCAGGTGGTATGTAGTAGATTCCAGTATCAGATTCCTGACCCAAATATTAGACTTTATTCTGATAATACCTGAAAAAAATCTTGATTCAGTTCCAAGGTTACTTGGACACCTGAGCTCTCTTAGGCATTTCTGCTCAGGTCTCCCCAAGCTTCCATTTCTAGTGATAGAGCATTTAGAGTCACTTCAAGTTTATCTGCATCTCCTGGTGTAAAATCTCCTGCACCAAGAAGTGTTTCAGTCCAGCTGTTGGAGGCAAAAAAAAAAAAAAAAAAAGTGTAGTTTTGAGCATTTATACTCTTGTGGTATACTGGTGTATTTGAGAAAACTATTGAGCGAAAATTGAGCTGGAGGCAAGAAGAAAAAGACAGCAAAAGGAAAGAAATAAACCAAAAAAAGAGGAAAAATAATACAAAAGGGAAAAAATTGTAGCTGGTAGTGAATAAAGTGTTAAAAAAACTTTCTTCCTTGTTTTTATCTCCTGGCAAGGTTATATAACTTCATGGTATTCCAGGAAAAGTCCATCTTCTGTGATGACAAGTCTTCTGTTTACTCAAATTAGTGTCACAGCTATGTGAGATCTTTTCACCATGGAAGAAATTAGGCTGGCAGTTGATGACAGGCACCAGGCACATCCCTGAGAGCTGGACAAGGCACTTTGAACTGGACTTGATGCCAGGGACCTTAATGGAAGGAGCAGTAAATGAGGATAATGAATGTGTTTGGGAGAGGGAAGGAGAACAGGTAAATTGGGATATTAATCTATTGAAATTTTATGATAGGGATGCACATGCATGTGACATCATGTAGGAAATTATTTAGGCAAATTAACTTGGGAATTCACTGTCAAGATCACTTTAAAATTAGTACATCAGTTCATGGATAAGACTGGAATAACATGCACTATAGGGAATATGCCATGTGGGTAATCTTTCGTACATTCTTTCCCCAGTAGAGAGCAGCAACTCACCAAAGGATTCTTTAGCATGTCTCAGAGAAATCGTAAAAATGAGTCTTGCTTTGTTTCATATTTGAATTCATTCATCACAGGTTCAGTTCAACTTAAAGCACTGCAAGTCTTGGTTATGGTATTAAAAGGAGTTTTAAAAGAAAAGATAGAGAAGTCTGGAATCTCCTAGCACATCCATCTTGCTGGAAAATGGACGAGCAGACAAAGCACATCATAGTCTTGGTTTGCTAGTTTTTGCTTCCTTTCTACAAGCAGAATTTACAGTATCCACGCGTTAGACTTAAACTCCCTTTGGCTACTGATTAGACTGAAATTCTCTTTGGCTACTGATATCTCAAAATCATCTTATTCCATCTCACACCTACTGGAATGATGCTTTTAGAAGGGTCTGGGTAATCTCTGCAACATTCCCAGATTTCAGAGGTGGTCTCTTATAAACACCAAGTTAGGAAGAAGAAACAAAGTTACATAAATGTCCAGACAGAATGAATCAAAGCCTGACTTCATTTTCTCATGGACATTTAGCAAAACTTTACCTTCAAAGAAAGGACTAATTCTTTTAAAAGGGCCATTGAAAATATTGGACCAGTGTACATGTATTTTTTCTGCGTTTCCTCCCTCATGAAGTACAAAGACACAAACTGGCGGTGACTTGGTGTGATGATAGAGGATTCTTTCCTATTCTTACCCTATTTCAGTCTAAAACCTCAAGAATGCCATATCAAATTTTATCTTCCTTTCTGGGGACCTTCAGAGGTACATTTTAGGTGATCTCATGTTTTTACTAAAGGGATGAATTCTGCTAAAAGCTGAGTAAGGTTTCCTTCTCTCAGATTCATTTCCAGTATAAATTAAATGATGAATAGCAAACACAGAAAGCTCAATGTCTCAAGTCTCTTTTTCCATGCTGTGCCCATCTTCCCATCTGCAGAACAGTCCACATGTTCTGCAGTCATGATAATCTAAGAAGCAGAAAACATCTCCTTGTCCTTTTCATGGATCCTCATGCCTCCACATCCTAGGCCAACTCAGGGAGTGCAACCACTGCCAGCCTGTTTCTCTCAGTTTTATGCAGGCAGGAAGGTGACAGGAAGGGATGTGACATGAGCAAGGTGTCAGTGTATCCACACACACTTGTTAACACATAAAAGTTCCCCACATAATGGAGGAAGGGAACTTATTTTAGCAAAGGCATGAGTTTCACAGATTCATCAAGGCTGGAAAAGGCCTCCAAGGTCATCAAGTCCAAACACCACCCTACAACTACAAGTCAACTACACCAGAGCACTGAGTGCCACATCCAGTCATTTCTTGAAAAACTGCCAGAGGTGGTGATTTAACCCTGGGAGCTACCTCCCAGGGCAGCTCATTCCAATGTTTTACAACTCCTTCAGTGAAGAAATTTTTCTTTAACCTCCTCTGATGCAGCTTGAGGACATTTCCACTTGCCCTGTCCCTTGTTCCCTGGGAGCAGAGCCCAACCCCTGCCTGGCTGTCCCCTCCTGTCAGGGAGTTGTGGAGAGCCAGAAGGTCTCCCCTGGGCCTCCTTTTCTCCAGGCTGAGCCCCTCCAGTTCCTTCAGCTGCTCCTCATGAGTCACTCTCCAAACACTAAAGAAGAAGAGATGGGAGACATAGAATGCAGCAGTTAAAAAAGGATCTGTTTTGTGTTTAAGGCCCTGTTTTATCTCTGAATCAGACAGGAAGATGGTGTTGAAAAGTTTGCAGAGTAACAGAGAATCTGCCTTTTCCCACAGCAGCATCAGATGGATGAAAGATGACCATGAGCTATCAAACAAGTACTGGGAAGAAACTTTTTCCAGAGGCCATAAGATCAAGGCTGAGAAAAGTGACATGGGTGGTGCTGCCCTGCTTCTTGTGAGGGAGGGGTGTGGATGGACATGGCCCTTCCAGCTCCCAGGTGGGGTGGCAGCTGTAGTGACACTTGCAGAGGAAGGAGGAGAATCATCCCATTCCCTGCTGGTAGCTGAGCTGAGCACACAAGCTGTGTGTGTGACACAGGCAATGGCAGCTCATCCTCAGATGCCCCATGCAGCCTCGCAGGGATGTTCAGCAGGGCAGCTTTGAAGTGGGAGCTGTAACAAAAAAGGGAGGCCCTGCAATGAGTTTGTACCATCTGTTTATGTAAATGTGCTCTCCCTCCACCACTTCTTGGGCCGTACCCTGAGTGTCTTCAACCCTGACTACATCTCCCCTTAAGATTTCTGCTCTGTTGATTTCTGCTCTGCCATCCTTTTTGTAGTGCTGGATCCTTAACGTCTCTGCATGCCAGAACATTTCCCTCTAATCTGGGTCTCTAACAAACTGCTGTCATCACAGATGTATCACAAGCAGCTCTTGCCCCAGGACACTGCATGTTTCTGAAGAGCTACTTTCCTAACATTCCAGTGAAATTCAGGAATCATCTCTTCTAGTCTCACAATACCTCCTCTTTATCCATTTTTCTTTTAAAGTGGTCAAACTGTGTATTGCTATCTCTGTGTGTTATTATGTCTCTATTTCATTCAATTTTCCCCAGAAAGATAAAATATTTATCTCATTTTCTTAAGTAAAAATTGTTATTCAGATGGAGAAAAACCACAATATTTTTGTGTCTATGGCACAAATATGATTTTATAATAGTGTCAAACCTTGTAAGAATTCCAAACCAGTTTTCACAATTCAGTCTGAGTGCGGCTTTTATAAATCCAGATCTTGATTTGCTGTTTCTACCTTTATTTTAGTGAGAGATAAAGGTATGAAATTTGCCATATGATTGATGCGCTCTCACAGCTGTCAGAGCCCGTACTCTTCAGGAGCACCCTGAGATTCTATCAGTAATACTGAGGGATAGTAAAAGTTTGTCTTTGTTCTGAAAAGTGATCCTTGAGGATTCAGTCCTTTCTCTTAGCTCAGCACTGCTGTATCATGTGTGCAACCAGAGAGATATGCTTTCTTTGGGAACAAAAGTAAGCCTTTATTCCTTTCAACACAGCCAAAAGAGAGTGGGATCTCCTTCCCACACCGACAAATGTGAGTTCTGCAGCACGTTAAGCAACTGTTCCAGAAAACTGCTCTTCTGCAAAGCCTCTGTGGGTACCAACGTTTCACTGATGTCCCTGAAGACTAATGTTAAAGGCAGCAATTTGCACAAGAGACTGTCCTTACAAAAATTCATGATCTGGTTCTACGTCAATGAGCTGGAATCACTTTCAGTTGGTTTTTTGTGGAGCAAGATTCTCATAAATACACATGTGCATCAAGATACTTGAAAAATCAAATCTTAAAAGCTCTCATTTAGAATGCAGGTTTGGAGTGTTACTCAGCTGTCAAAATATCAGCATGTAACATATTCTGAGCTGTTCTGTGATATCTTTTTCATCTGGATCTACAGCTTCAGAAGGTTTTCCATTACCCTGTGTCATTTCTGTCCAGCTCAGGTGAATATCTTTGGAATCTTCAAGTATCTCAAGTTGCACCAGATTCTCGTGTACACACAGTTGAATTGCAGCTTTTGAAACCAAGATAAAAAAGTATTGGCAGTGTTCACACAGTTCTCAGAGATAATTACATTTGCTCATCTTTAAAACAACTGCATTAAATAAATCTGGAGAGTTTGAGTTTTACATGTCAGGTTTTGGGATGGAATTGTCTGTAAATCATCTAATGGCCAGAAGCTAATTACAGCCCTTGTCTAGACTGTTTGGGATGAAGCACACTTTATTGGAGGGTTATTTTCCTGATGAAAAAAATCTGTCTTTGAACAACTGTATGATGCTGTATGGGAAAATTACTACTTTACTGGAACATTGTTTTGTCTTTGGAAAATCCAAACAGTATCTCCCCAGAAGACTACCTTGAAGATGCTGGTCTATTTCTCTCACTTCAATTAAAGAAAAGCAAAGACCTTAATGCTGCCTGTAAAGCAGCAGAGCTCAAGTGTGAAGGTAGAAAAAAGGTGATGATCAAGAAGGCAAAGTTTCTAGGTTCACAGTGGCACATGAAAGGGTGCTTTTTGCTTTTTCTTTTTTAATTTAAGGTATTGCAGCTTTTTTCCTGCATTGAGAAAGCAGAAATGTTTGAAAGCTTTCAAGCTGGGCAGCAAGCAAGCCATCAAACTCCCCAAATAGGATATTTTAGAATTCCTGTCTCATGAACAATGCCTGGGTTTTCTGTTTTGTTTTGCTTATTGAGAATCAATATAAACTTGTTTTTCCGTCTCTTAACTTCTTCCAAGGGATCTTGATTCTATTTCTCTGGGCCAGATTTATTATTAAGATTTTGGGCAAGAATCCCCAATGGCAAATAAATATGAAAAATAAATTAACGGCTACAAAATCAATGTGATCTCTGCTAGTTCTGCACTCAGCTGGAATTAGGGATGACCTTTCTAAGATGTGGATCTCAAGGCTCTGGATGTGTCTAATGGCCTGTGTTTCCCCACCTTTGGAAAGCAGCTTTGGTTACCCATACCCCTTTCTTTGTGCATTGTCAGCACTGCATGGCCATAAAACATGATGGAGCCCTGCACCTGGGGACTTATTTTTATTCCAGAAAACCCATTTTGAAAATGCCAAATGAGGTCCATGACCTTGTTATAGATCTGTTACACTAGGAAGAAGGATGGGGAGGGATTGTTGGACTCGATCTCAGAGGTCTTTTCCATCCTAAATGGTTCTGTGAATAAAAGGTCTTGAGGAGCTCTGCATTAGGGCTGCAGACCCTGCAGACAGCAGGGATATTCCTCCTAAGCACCATTCCTCACAAACCTCCAGACTGTAAATTCAAATGCAACCCAGCAGACCACCCCTGAAAAGCCATCAGCAGCCTGTCTCAGCTGAGAGTCACAGTACATGGCAGAGAGCCAAGCCATGCTTCCATTGATCATTTGAGAGACTGGCAGAGTGTCCATGCCTCTTGCTCTCTCTCCCGCCAAGTGTGAGCGCTCAGGATCACAACGGATCTGTGCCTGGAGGTTTATGTGCCTATGTTTCATAATCACATATCACAGCTGGGATCACATATTCCCAGCTGAAGTGTTGCACTTGCTGGCCTCAAGTGAGGAGTAGAGGGCCATGTTACCAATGTTTTATTCTCCTACTGTAGCCATTTTGGATTTAAGCCAGCCCATATAAACAACGTGCTTGGGCCTTTCCAATTCTGCACTGCCATTTTAGCATTCTGGACATCAGCCAGCACCCATAAAGTGTGTGGCATTGATTTAATTTCAGCTGTCTCCCCAGACTTTTGATAAATGTATCCAAGGTGGACATGTCTGTCTAAAATAGGAATTTAATTCTGTATTTGGAGTGAACGGTATTTGGATAAATTCTTTCACTGACCCAATTATCAGCATTGCTTTCAACTTCTGTCTAACATAATGCCAGACAAAAGGTGCTTTAAAGAAGAGGATGGCAATGAAATGATATCATTCCAATGGGGCTGTAAGCTTGATGTTTTATGTTTTATGCCCATGTGGATAGTCAGGCTGTGATGGAAATGACTTAATGAGATTCACCTCATTCCCATAAGGCACTTGAGCATTACAGTATTACACATGAATTCTTCTTGTGCAGTCAGAGACTTTCACAAGTTCAAAGTGCCAGCTCTCATTGATTAGAAGCAGAAACAGTCACAGAAATATCCCAATGTAGTGGTTTAAGTAATGGTGTGATTCTAAATTTTCTTCTGAAACCTCTTTCTTTCATGGACAATGTGGGAGGAATAAATCAGAAAATACCACACAGCTAAGGATCTCATTGCTTATGCTATTCAAATGCATAATATTATGACAAATTGTGACATTTCAACAAGCTCCTAAAATCACATCATCCCTTATCTACCTTTTGTAGCTACTCGTAAGATTATTGTGCTTATCACATTAAAACCACATCTCAAACAGTATTATTTCAGGGTCTGTTTCTATCTAATATACATGGAGAGATAAAAATGTAAGCTTTGCAATGTAATTAAAAGCTCTCAAGCTGATAAAGGATTGAAAGAGTACTAGGAAATCAGAGATTGTCATTTTGACTGATGTAGGGGGAGCAGAAAGTAGAGCACAGTGGAAATTACTCAAAGGTGAAATGAGATGTGTTTTTATCCAGGCAGAAAGTCTAGATATTAACTCATGGATTCAAATGCTCTCTACATTTTATTTAGTATTCCAGCCTTATCAAAAATTGTTGGGGTATCCTGTGCAGGGCCAGGAGTTTGACTTGATGACCCATGTGGGTCCTTTCCAACTTAGAATATTCTGTGATTCTCCAATATCTCCTTTGGGTCTAGTCAATGCAAATTTTTCTTTAAAGATGGTGACAATGTGACAGGAGTGAGACCTATAAATAAATAACCCATTGTGCTGTGACAGACCCAAATCCTGATGACAAACCGGACACCTGTTCACAGTTTTGCTAAGAGGAACTGCCTATTTTCTTCCATCTAGATTACCAATAAAAGTCGAACAGAATTCATAGGAATAAATGCCTTCAGGAATTGCATCCCTGACACTATTAACTGTCAACATGATGTGTGACCAAACATGATAAAAATACAATCCTGGAATGCAAGAGACAATCTTAATGAAAATGAGGATTAATTTTGTGACCTGAAGTAAAATCAAATACTTTATTTTAATGTAATCTTGTAATTGTCACATTTCTGTAAAAAGACAATTAGCACAATGACCTATAGGAAAGATTGGAGATAATGGATAATTAGAGCTGGCATGCCAACTTACTGTAAATTATTTATTCAGAAAGTTTCTGAGATAAGCCAATACACCATATATTCTTCATTTTATCAACAAATATTCTGTATTTGCTTGGATATTTACCAGAAATACGGCTTAGAAATGCTGTAGAGTTTTAAAAGCAACCACAGATATTTATGGTTTTTAACATTATAATTGTTTCTTTCAATTGCATCTCTAACCCTATAAAACCTAGGTTTATAAACTTCCTCAAGTTTTATGAAGTCAGCTCTTTGGAGTTAAGTAAGGGCCAAAAAGAAAAAAAAACTAAACCAGTAATTAGAGACCTGAACATGTTTTAGCTTTAAGAACAAACTCCTTAGGTATGCCTAGGAGTGGAAGTAGATTCCACATGTCATTTTCCCTTCTTATTTATCAAATCATTGAACCAAAGAATGGTTTATGACCTTAAAGATCAACTTGTTCCAACCCCCTGCCATGGCAGGGACACCTTCCACTAGACCAGGCTGTCCCAAGCCTCATTCAACTTGGCCTTGAACACCTTACAGGGATGGAATGTTCTTAAAATTGTATTTATTCTGAGCTCTGTCAGGCAGATTTTTTTTTTTTGGTGAGTGACCATTGCTGTATTTTGGGGGAATTTTCACTGAAAGGCAGAAGGAGAAAACATTTTAGCAGTCTTTTATTTTCTTTAATTTTTTTTTCCATATGGCAGCTGCAGAAAATTCCTCAGAGGTCTGGCAGGCTCCAGACAGCCTGAGGGAGGTGGATTAGTGAGCATAGGACAGGTGAGTTCATCACAGATGCATGAGAAATTGCAGAACTATGTGATAAACACTTCTTTATCACAGGTTTAACTTGGGAAGCACTCACTCCTTTCCCTGTCTCACAAGGGAGCACAGCTCCATCAAAAGCATGCTAGAGGGTTTGCTAAGCGGGGAGTGAGAGGAGGAAACATCTGGTCAGAAAACATCTGGTAATCAATATCTGAGACTGCCTAATGTTGAAACTGCTCTAGGGGAGGGCATGGTCTTCCCAGCCAAAGTGTGCTTGACTGAAGTGTCACTGTGATCCTTCCTTCCTTCCTTCCTTCCTTCCTTCCTTCCTTCCTTCCTTCCTTCCTTCCTTCCTTCCTTCCTTCCTTCCTTCCTTCCTTCCTTCCTTCCTTCCTTCCTTCCTTCCTTCCTTCCTTCCTTCCTTCCTTCCTTCCTTCCTTCCTTCCTTCCTTCCTTCCTTCCTTCCTTCCTTCCTTCCTTCCTTCCTTCCTTCCTTCCTTCCTTCCTTCCTTCCCGCCTTCCTTCCTTCCGCCCTTCTTCCGCCCTTCCTTCCGCCACTCCTTCCGCCCTTCCTTCCTTCCGCCCTTCCTTCCTTCCTTCCTTCCTTCCTTCCTTCCTTCCTTCCTTCCTTCCTTCCTTCCTTCCTTCCTTCCTTCCTTCCTTCCTTCCTTCCTTCCTTCCTTCCTTCCTTCCTTCCTTCCTTCCTTCCTTCCCCCCTTCCTTCCTTCCTTCCTTCCTTCCTTCCCTTCCTTCCTTCCTTCCTTCCTTCCTTCCTTCCTTCCTTCGCCCTTCCTTCCTTCCTTCCCTTCCCTTCCTTCCTTCCTTCCTTCCTTCCCCCTTCCTTCCTTCCCTTCCTTCCTTCCTTCCTTCCTTCCTTCCTTCCTTCCTTCCCTTCCTTCCTTCCTTCCTTCCTTCCTTCTTCCTTCCTTCCTTCCTTCCTTCCTTCCTTCCTTCCTTCCTTCCTTCCTTCCTTCCTTCCTTCCCTTCCTTCCTTCACCCCTTCCTTCCTTCCTTCCTTCCTTCCTTCCTTCCTTCCGCCCCTTCCTTCCGCCTTCCTTCCTTCCTTCCTTCCTTCCTTCCTTCCTTCCTTCCCCCTTCATTCCTTCCTTCCGCCTTCCTTCCTTCGCCCTTCCTTCCTTCCTTCCTTCCTTCCCCCCCCTTCCTTCCTTCCTTCCTTCCTCCCCTTCCTTCCTTCCTTCCTTCCTTCCTTCCTTCCTTCCTTCCTTCCTTCCTTCCTTCCTTCCTTCCTTCCTTCCTTCCTTCCTTCCCTTCCTTCCTTCCTTCCTTCCTTCCTTCCTTCCTTCCTTCCTTCCTTCCTTCCCCCTTCCTTCCTTCCTTCCTTCCACTTCCTTCCTTCCTTCCTTCCTTTCCTTCTCCGCTTCTTCCTTCCTTCCTTCCTTCCTTCCTTCCTTCCTTCCTTCCTTCCTTCCTTCCTTCCTTCCTTCCTTCCTTCCTTCCTTCCTTCCTTCCTTCCTTCCTTCCTTCCTTCCTTCCTTCCTTCCTTCCTTCCTTCCTTCCTTCCTTCCTTCCTTCCTTCCTTCCTTCCTTCCTTCCTTCCTTCCTTCCTTCCTTCCTTCCTTCCTTCCTTCCTTCCTTCCTTCCTTCCTTCCTTCCTTCCTTCCTTCCTTCCTTCCTTCCTTCCTTCCTTCCTTCCTTCCTTCCTTCCTTCCGCACCTTCCTTCCTTCCTTCCTTCCGCACCTTCCTTCCTTCCTTCCTTCCTTCCTTCCTTCCTTCCTTCCTTCCTTCCTTCCTTCCTTCCTTCCTTCCTTCCTTCCTTCCTTCCTTCCTTCCTTCCTCTTCCTTCCTTCCTTCCTTCCTTCCTTCCTTCCTTCCTTCCTTCCTTCCTTCCTTCCTTCCTTCCTTCCTTCCTTCCTTCTTCCTTCCTTCCTTCCTTCCTTCCTTCCTTCCTTCCTTCCTTCCTTCTGCCTTCCTTCCTTCCTTCCTTCCTTCCTTCCCTTCCTTCTTCCTTCCTTCCTTCCTTCCTTCCTTCCTTCCTTCCTTCCTTCCTTCCTTCCTTCCTTCCTTCCTTCCTTCCTTCCTTCCTTCCTTCCTTCCTTCCTTCCTTCCTTCCTTCCTTCCTTCCTTCCTTCCTTCCTTCCTTCCTTCCTTCCTTCCTTCCTTCCTTCCTTCCTTCCTTCCTTCCTTCCGCCCCTTCCTTCCTTCCTTCCTTCCTTCCTTCCTTCCTTCCTTCCTTCCTACCTAAACTTCCTTCCTTCCTTCCTTCCGCCCCTTCCTTCCTTCCTTCCTTCCTTCCTTCCTTCCTTCCTTCCTTCCTTCCTTCCTTCCTTCCTTCCTTCCTTCCTTCCTTCCTTCCTTCCTTCCTTCCTTCCTTCCTTCCTTCCTTCCTTCCTTCCTTCCTTCCTTCCTTCCTTCCTTCCTTCCTTCCTTCCTTCCTTCCTTCCTTCCCTTCCTTCCTTCCTTCCTTCCTTCCTTCCTTCCTTCCTTCCTTCCTTCCTTCCTTCCTTCCTTCCTTCCTTCCTTCCTTCCTTCCTTCCTTCCTTCCTTCCTTCCTTCCTTCCTTCCTTCCTTCCTTCCTTCCTTCCTTCCTTCCTTCCTTCCTTCCTTCCTTCCTTCCTTCCTTCCTTCCTTCCTTCCTTCCTTCCTTCCTTCCTTCCTTCCTTCCTTCCTTCCTTCCTTCCTTCCTTCCTTCCTTCCTTCCTTCCTTCCTTCCTTCCTTCCTTCTCCTTCCTTCCGCCATTCCTTCCTTCTTCCTTCCTTCCCTTCCTTCCTTCCTTCCGCCTTCTTCCTTCCTTCCGCCACTTCCTTCCTTCCTTCCGCCACTTCCTTCTGCCACTTCCTTCCTTCCTTCCTTCTGCCGCTTCCTACCGCCACTTCCTTCCTTCTTTTTTAGAGATGTATTAATTTTCATCTACATCCCTGGGCCCAGATTCCCATTTGGTAAAATCAAAATTTAGGACACTCACCAGGTATATGGGAGACTAAATTTCCAAGCCCTTCTGGGAGAGTCTCCCGTACCCTTGTTCATGTCATAATTTCCACTTACTCTGGCATTGCTGAAGCTGCCCTTTTGACAGGAGGTAAATGTTCTTCAGGAGCAGGAGATAAGATGTAAACATGACCTCATATGTTAGTGATAAGGACACCCAGCAGAGGGCAGCTCTGGATTTGTGCTCCTCTTTCACTGAAAATGTAATCATTTTTAACAAGTGGAAGCCAGGGGTAGGTAGGAGTTTGTCTTTGGCAGGAGACAGATGATGACATCTCCTGGAGAAGAGAGAAGAACAAAAGCCGTCTTTAGTTCTTAGCATGAGTAAGGGAGACATAATGCTCTGGATACCAGAATTTCAAGGCTTATCTCTTTGTTTTCTGCTCCATGGAGAGCCTCTTTTCAGCACAGGTGTTTTATTTCAACCACAGGATATATCTCATGGAGTCAAAACTATTTTATTCTCCAGTTGGCTGATTACAGTTTGGCTCTGTCATATTTATTCTCTCCCCCATACACACTGTATGGGGTTTGCATGGCCAGGTTTTGGTAGCGGGGAGGCCCCAAGGGTGGCTTCTGTGAGAAGTTGCTGGAAGCTCCCTCCATGCCCAAGATAATCAGTTCAAAGATGGATGGAACAGTTCCAAGATGAATGCGCTGTTGGCCAAGGCTGAGCAGATCAGGAATGGCAGGAGCATCTCTGCCATGACATTTTTTAAGAAGTAAGTAAAGATGTTGTGCAGAGGTAATTGTGGCCAGAGAAGAGAGGAGTGAGAAGATGTGAGATGAACACCCCTGCAGACACCCAGGGCAGCGAGGAGGGAGCAGAGGCACCAGAGCTGAGGTTCCTCTGCAGTCCATGGTCCAGCCCACAGGGGTGCAGAGATCCACCTGCAGCCCCCAGAGCAGCCCTTGCTGGAGCAGGGGAATGCCCAAAGGATGCTGTGACCCTGAGGGAAGCCCACACTGGAGCAGACTCCTGTGGAAAGAGGATCCCAGGCTGGAGCAGGTTTGCTGGCAGCACTTGTGACCCTGTGGGAGAAACCCAGCCTGGAGCAGTCTGTTCCTGAAGGACTGACCCCCATGGAAGGGACCCATGCTGGAGCAGTTAGTGAAAAACTGCAGACCATAGGAAGGACTCATGCTGGAGAAGTTCATGTTTCTCAAGACAGGGACCCCACTGTGAAGCAGGGGAAGGACGCCCCTCCTTGAGGAAGAAGCAGCAACAGAAACGATGTGGTGAACTGACCATAACTCCCACGCCCCATCTCCCTACTCCACTGAGGGGCAGGATGTAGAGCCCAGGAAGGAGGGAGAGGCAGGGGGAAGTTGTTTTAGTTGTTTTCAGGATTTCCTTTATTTCTCATTATCCCACTCTGATTTGACTGGTACATAATTGAACTGATTTCCCCAAGCTGAGTCTATTTTGCCCAGGACAGTAAGTGATGCCTGATCTCTCCCAGTCTTTATCTCAACCCATGAGCCTTTTGTTCTATTTTCTCTCCACTGTCCAGTTGAGCAGGGGAGTGTCAGTGCAGTTTTGGTAGGCACCTGGTGTCCAGCCAAGGTCAGATGATCACTCACACACACAGAAAATACCCATCCAACTGCTCCTCATTCCTCCTGTGATCCGATCATCTGCTCTCAGACAGGTACTCAAGCTGCAATTTAGGGCAGACTGTCTGAGGAAAACACACTCTGGTCTTACTGTATCCTCTGTTTGGGAATACCTATCACCCCCACATCCCTACATGGTTGTCACATTAAAATGTATTGAGATTTTTTTATTATCAGCACATAAAAAATCCCAACAAACCAGAGGTTTCTGTGGTGTGGCTGCTGGGCACAGATTATTTTCTCTGACGTTTGTCTTCTGAGCCTGTGCTGCAACCTTGTCTTTTTGCTGAGGAGAAATTTCTGCTTCAGGGAACCTGGAGCTTCTACAAAAGAAGCTTGAAATAATCAAGATAAATCAGTGGCTGTCCGTAGGACAGCACTCATAGGAACTGTTCATCAGGCACTAAAGCGGTTTTGGCATATGGTACATTGAGCCATTTAATGTCTGATCTTTGATTTGGGTGTAAAGAATTTCTTTTTACTCTCCATTCCACACCTTAGTGTCAGGACCAGCAGCAGTGTGGCTGAGAGCTCAACAGACATTGCCTGACCCTAATCCCTGAGAATACAGGGATTTGTTCTAATAAAGGGGGATTATGGGAAATAGTACTAAAACCTTATGTTCCTGTTCATACTATCTCACAGCTGATCTGTAGAGCAGAGGTGACAAAAGCAGAGGGGAAGACAGTGGTTGACAAAGATGATTGAACTGCTGAGACTAACACACCACTTCCATAAAGTCATAGATTCATTAATGATTTGGGTTGCAAAAACTTCAAAGAAGTTCCACCGTCCTGCCATGGGCAGGGACACCCTCCACTAGCTCAGCTTGCTCAGAGCCCCATCCTGCCTAGCCTGGAACACTGCCACGGATGGGGCAGCCACAGCTGCTCTGGCCAACCTGTGCCAGGGCTTCACCACCCTCACAGGGAAGAATTTCTTCCCAATATCCAATCTAAACCTGCTCTCTGCCAGTGTGAAGCCATTTCCCCTTGTCCTGTCACTCCAGGCCTTTGTCAAGGGTCTCTCTCCATCCTTCCTATAGGCTCCTTTGAGGTCCTGGAATGAGGTCACCCTAAATCTTTGTTTTCTCCAGGCTAAACAACCCCCAGTTCTTTCTGCCTTTCCTCTTGCAACACTCAGAACTGTTTTGTACATATCTGCGTTGTTTCTGTCTTTATTTAAAGAAGGCCTGAGAGTGATATGCATCAATGTAAGTGACAGAAATTCTCTATGAGCCATTGAAAACAGCCTTTTTTTCCCACGTTCACAATGAGTAACAATGTAGGCTAAAATGGGAAGAATTTCCATGCTTGTGTGTTATGTTATGCCAAGTGTCTTGACAGATTATTTTCTGTTTGTCTGTGTTCTCATTGGATCCCAAATTCTGGGAATTTGGGTCTGGGAACTGATACCTCTTTGTTTACGGGGAGAATAGGAGCTGTCTCCTGGAAACAGAGCAGGCTGGGCTCACTAAGTCAGGATTTAGTCCTTAAACATCAGGAACATCCAAGTCTTTGCTTTTAGAAGTTGTTCTGCTCCTTGCCATGTTTCTTCATTCATGTTTCAAGGTGAGATAAAGAAAAATGTTGTTAAACCTTTATGCTGATTTAAAGCAGGATGGAGTCTACTGACTATGTGAATGATAGTCCTAAAAGACCACTTTTTGGGACTTTTTGTCTGCCACACAAGTGTCAGATTGTGAACTACATGTGCCAAAGACAAGGCTCCTGGGGTGACAATCTCCTTTTGAACTCATTACTGATGTGTGCTCTGATTAAGGAGATTACTTCAGTTTAGCTTAGAGGCTTAGTCTGGAGAGTCTATGTTTGGAAATATGTGTACAAAAACGAGGATATGTTTGGAAACATGAAACTATTGGAGCAAGTCCAGAGGAGTTCACAAAGGTGACAAGAGGACTGACTGGTAAAATTTGGGCTATTCAGCCTGGAGAAGGGAAGGATGCATGGAGGCCTCACAGCACCTCCTGATATGTGGAGGGCCTACAGGGAAGCTTGAGAGGGACATTTGCCCAGAGAAGCTGTGGCTGGCCCATCCCTGGAAGTGTCCAAGGCCAGGCTGGATGGAGCTCTGAGAAACCTGGGACAGAAGAAGGTGTCCCTGCCCATGGCAGGGGGCTGGAACTGAAAGATCTTTAAGGTCCATTCCAACCCAGGACATTCTGTGGTTCTGTGATTCTAAGATTCTGAGTTTCAGAAGTGTGTGAGACATTAGGCACAAGAAATACCCATGTAAGGCCTTAATCTGAGTTCTCACCCCTGTCCCAGATCCCAGATGGGAGCTGGAAACCACAACTAGGCTACCAGCAACCTGGATCCCCCTCATCATGCAGGAGGACTCGCTGTCCTCAGAGTAGAATGCTGCTGGCAGGAGCAGGTGTGGAAATGTCAGCCTGCAGTGTTTTACACAACAAAGACATTTGGTTGCATGCTGCTTATTTGTTTAAGAAACTGAACACAATCCATTTGCAGAGACATACTTTTGTGCTGACTTCATGGGAGCCACTGAGTGAAAAGTTGGCAGGTGGGAGATGTGATTTAGCCTCCTTGTTGATGTCCCTTCAACTCAGGTGGTGATTTTGTTGCCAAAGGAAAGATTTACCATGTTTTTTTTAATCTCTGGAGAAACCTTTCCCAGATCTCAGATCCAACACTTAATTCTTCATTAACTTGCCACTCTTGTTACCAATTCCCTCAGCCAGGAGAGAATAACTGATTGCTATCAGTCCTGTCAATCCCCCTCACCATGCTGAGATTCCTCATCACAGGAGGATGGCTTTGGAGGCAGACCAATATCAATTTCATTATGGAGGGAGTAGGTCTTGGGAATGGGTGTTGAACACACCTTAACCAAGAGGGGAAATGTAAAAGCACAACTCTTGGCTTTATTCCTCTTTAAGTCTCAAATCTGGAGCTGCTCCAAAATGAGACTTTTAACTTTTAAGCTAATGTTCTAAATAAGTCTGAATAATTGCTCAGTTTTTTTTATCTGGAAAAACCCACTAAGATTTTTTTGGACCCAGTGGGGATATTCTGATTTTTTCTGCTTGATTCTGCTGAAAATTCAAGAGCAGGGAGTTGAGGTACTTCTTGTTTCTTTCCAGCTGATTAAAACACTAGGCATTTGAAAGCAGTTTAAAATCAGGATTTCTACCTAAAAGCACAATGGGAAGAAGAAACTGTTCTCCTACCTTTTGGAGAGGAAGTATTTTTCAACTATTCCGATTTAAACTGTAGATCCGACAAAACCAAATCATGGAGGTTATATTAAGGCTCACTAGACTGGAGCTGTATTGCCTGGGAAATGTGTCATAAACACATAAACACATCCTTCATGCAAAGATATTGTTTCAGCTCTTTATTGATCACCTAACATTATGTATTTTATGATTTTATTTCTTTTCTGCTTAAAAATGTAGTTGGATTTGTCAGTACAATACATGAAGCTTTTGCTGCTTGGTTTGATATTTGAATGTTGAATCCTCAGTTTGTAGATTTTTTTTCTAGAATTTACAGTCTAGCAATGACAGCAAAGTGGATGTCTCCATATCTAGGGACTGGGGCAAAATTTGGGTATTACTGGAAAAGTTTAAATATACATGTTTAGAAAATAAAGTATAAAATGAACAAGCTTTCAAAATAATTTTATATATATTCTTAGATTTGGCTTGAAAAGACTGATAAATAAGTCAAGCTTGAATTTTACCATTTCAGCTGCCTTTGAATAATGCCAGAAAAGTTAAATTAGAAAGCTTAGTAAGAGAAAATTTGATCTTACTATACAATGCTGGATCAAAAGTAATTTTCACAAACTTCCTGGAGAAAAATAAAACATGAATTCTAAATTTTGACAAACTGCTGTGGAAAAGCTTTTTTGTGATACACCAACAACAGGAAAAGAAAATTTCAAAACAAGATAATAATAGTGCTTTTAAGAAGCAAATTAAAGTCTTATAAATATGTTGGTGGTTTGGGATGTTTTTGTTCGTATTTTAAAAACTCAGCAGTTGCATTTTAAATTGATTTTCTAATCTTAAGACAAGTTTGTTAAGCTCTTAAAGTTGGGAGTCATCCTCTTGCTAATTTCATGCTCTCTGCCAAGCACTGTTTCCAGTGATGAAAGAAAAGTTCTAAGTCCCTGGACTCCAGCGGGAGGGATAGAAAATTATGTGACTAAGCCTGACCTCTCGTCTAGCTCAGATTCACCTCCTTGCCTTACATGTTATTAAGGAAAATATTTTTAAATGCTTGGTGTTCTGAGCACCTTCTATTAAATTACGACAGCTCTACCCACCAGCACACTAAAAGTAGTTTTAATCACCCAGTCATAAATACAGTTTCCTTCTTGTTGCTGGCTTTTTGTTTTTTTGGGAGTTTTTTTAATGTAATGACAGAATTTCCTCAGCATGCAAACTGTGAAGCTGGGTACCAAACCCAGAAAGGTTTGTCTGGGCAGAAATCATTGCAATCTTCAAATCTCCCGAGGAGCTCTTTTTTTCCAGCACTCCCCAGCCTTTCTAATCCTCTCAGAACTATCAAGGACTCTAGAATTGCTGTTGTTTGGACACCAAGGGCAAATCTGTCTGTATTTACATGTGTGGAAAGTGCTGAGAGGAGGAACAGAAAAGGCAGCAAATTAAATGTGCCTGTGTCACAGCATATCCCAGGGAAGACTTTGTTTCCTCAACAGAGAAAATTGAGGTGGAATCCCACAGCAGCTGGTCCTGAGCTGCTGCTGGCTGATTCTTCCTCTCTTTTGCTTTGCTGAAGCCTGGTTTGGTACAAGCATTATGGGGAAGGGTTTAGGAGCAGCCAATGTAGGGAGGAAAATCACCAAATTTGAGGATTCCTCCCTGATTTAAGTTGTTCTGAGCAGTATTAATGGTGTTGAGACTTTTCCGCTGTCCAGAATGACTTACTAAGCCAGGACATCCAGAACAGCTAAACTGATGCCAAATAGTAAGAAAAAAATCTAAAACCTGTGCACATTAAAACACTTATCTCTGCTGCTGTTAATTAAATAGATTCTTACTATTTGGCATCTTTGAAAACTGTAATTTGGGTTTCTGTACACTAGAACTGAATTATCTTTTTTATTTTAATGAAGAGTGTCAAGATTCAAATTAACAATGCCAAGGCTAGAACATATCTGTATTGAGCTGTAGTAAATGCAGGGTATAAAGAAAACAGTTTGCAGTGGTTTCACATACAACTGATTGTAGTATGTAAACATTGATGCCAGCCAGACCACTGCTGGATTCCTGCTAAACCCCCAATCCCTGCAGCAGGGTAATCAGCTAATCTTGTAATCCTGCTCCCTTGGGGAAGGGATTGAGATCATACAGCAATTCTTAATGCAGGCTGTGCCCTCGGAGCCAAGGCTGAGTGACTCCCACAGGGAAACAGCTCTGGCCCATGGATGTATTGCCCCTGGCATCTCTTTTAAAACTGGGGTGTTGTAGGTGCTAAGGGGGCCATGTAGAGGAGACAAAGTAAAACCAAGTCAAACGAGTCTCATTTAGTATGGGAAATCAGCAGGGTCTTCATGCGGTCTTTCCAATGATACATCTAGAAACTACAGAGGGATTTGTTTTCTTTTCCTGGTTTGTTAAGTCTTGTTAAAGCTAAAGAAAGCCTGATCAGATAAAAGGACCACAAGGGTGGTCAAGCACTGGCACAGTTTCCCAGAGTAATTGTAAAGGCTCTGTCCTTGGAGCTGTTCAAAATTTAACTGGACACAGCCCTGAGCAAGGGCTCAAATTCAGTATTTACTCACGGTCTACTCAGGGGCCACAAGTCTTTCCAACCTAAATTATTTTGTGATTCTATACCAGTTTCTGAAGGACTTTGTGCATTGAGCTATGTGCAGGTGTAATAAATGGGGAAAAGGCTTAGAAAATTCCCTTCTCCTGTTTGCACCTGTTAATGTCCAGGGAAAGAGTTGAAAGGCAGAAATTTATATGTGATGGGCACTGTTAACAACCTGGAAGTATTTTTGGGGGGATTAAAGCCACAGCAGGAGCAATGTGTGTGTTACATCCAGGAACAAGGGGAAACATCTCTTCCCACAAACCACTGGAGCTCTCCTTCAGTGTGGTGTGTTTGGAAGCCACCACAATTGCAAGGATGTGTGATCCCTCCTCTATACTGTGGCATGTATATAAAAGCCTCATGTATATAAAAGCTTTAACTGATCCTTAATTTGCTGTTTCCTACAGACTTTGAAAAGCCCATGAAATACAGTGGTTACTGGCAACCTACAAGCTCTTGACTCAGTGAAAGTGAATCATTCTATTTATGTTACAAGGGAGTGGAGTCTGGCAGAGGCCCTGTTTGGAATGATTTAATGAAGTAACTTCTTTAGAAGAGATTAGTTTTTCTTGGGTTTTTGTCTTTTTCTTCAGGGGATTTTTTAAGATGGAGGAGCTTTTGCTTTCCCTTAGCCCTTCCAGCCTCCTCCCCTCTCCCTCTCCCTCTCCCTCTCCCTCTCCCTCTCCCTCTCCCTCTCCCTCTCCCTCTCCCTCTCCCCTCCCTCCCTCTCCCTCTCCCTCTCCCTCTCCCTCTCCTCTCCTCTCCTCTCCTCTCCTCTCCTCTCCTCTCCTCTCCTCTCCTCTCCTCTCCTCTCCTCTCCTCTCCTCTCCTCTCCTCTCCTCTCCTCTCCTCTCCTCTCCTCTCCTCCCCTACTCTCCTGTTAAAATCTTGATCTGTTGTGTGACAAAATATTTGTTGTATTTTCAAATAGTTATGCATATGCATATGAATATTCAATCTTTTTCTGAATTTGATTAATTTTTTGGCTTCTCTGCCTCTTAGTTTCTCTGTGCACTTTAGCCTTACATTATTTTTTTAGAGCTTTTAACACTTTGAAGCTTCCTGCATCTAAATGTCATTAGATACCCATCATTATTTTGTTATGAACTACCATGAACAACATAATCACTTCACACAATTCCTTATTTTTCAAATGCTTGAAACATTTTATATTTGCCTTTCATCTCAGTTAAGCATTTCCAGGCGTTTCAATTTCTCTTTGGACTTTTCTAACATGGGGCAGTTGTCTTACACAAGATAAGGCAAAAAACCTCTTTCCCTGAGATCTCTGCCAGGTATTTTACTGCCTGCAGGAAAGGAAGATCCCTCAACAGCAGTGGGCAGAGCAGACCCTACTACATCTCAGAGTGAAACACAATCCAGCTGTAAATGCAGGGAACTGGGCCTTAGACAGATTGTAGTTATTTTAATGGGAGTTTTTTCCCACCGGTTTCATATTAACTCCACTGATAGTCCCTAAATATGCTTCTGTCTATCCAGTACTGTATGGCTACTTCTCAGCACTGTTAAAATGTGGAAAAATGGAGCAGGGAAGAAGCAGCTCTGGAAATGAGAAAGGGGGAGAAGAATGCAGAACACAAGGGATGGAACAAGAAGAACTAGGGAAAAAATTTCCAAATGGAAATGTTGTGTAAGTTAATGAAAGATGGATTCCCATGTTGCAAACAAATGTTGAGGGAAACTATTTTCTCTTTCTAATACTTTATAAAGCCTCCTTTTATCCAGAATCAGATTGATGTCCTTGTTGGATTTAGCTTTATTTTGCCTTGTTTTTAACACAGTCCACCTGTCTTGAAGGTTGTTGTGTAGAACTGATTTCAATAAAAGACAGGAAATTAAGTTAATGATCCTGATCTCTTTCCCTCTCTTTCCCTAAAGTGACAGAATCCTCTGTGGGAGGCCAGAGCTTTTCCAGCTCCAGACAGATTTTGGGAAAGCCTTGTCAGGACCCAATGAACTCAGTTTGATGGTCTTCTTTCCCTGGATCCTAGTGCCTAGGTTATAACCCAGTAGAAATCAGAAATCAGCAGACTATTAAGCAAGGCTATCCTTTGTTTCAGCTTGGAGCCTGCTGTCCCTTTTATCTGTTCCTGGAAAATCTTTATCTCTCTGCTGAGGTGGCGCTGGTGAAAATAAAATTATTGGTGGCTAAGAAAGAGGGATATACTCAGAGTAGTGTGGCTCACATGTTCACTCACTTTCTGACAACCTTCTTTTGAAGTGGCAGTTTAATGGGCCCATTCAGCCTGACAGAGAATATTTGATCTGATAAAAATTGTCTCTGCAGCAGCTCCTGAAATGAAGAAAAAAAAAAAGAGGGGAGGAGGAAAAAGACCCACCTTAAATAAAAAAAAATCTGAGTACAGAGTAAAAGCACTACATAGAATTCAACAAGCAAATATATGAATCTTGTATTTGCCAGAGCATCATCAATGTTTGAAAAGACCTCCAAGATCATCAAGTCCAAGTTTTGACCAATCCCCACCTTGTCAGCTAAACCAGAGCTCTGAGGGTCATGTCCAATCATTTCTTCATGGATGGGCACTCCACCACCTCCCTGGACAGCCGATTCCTGCCTTTCAGTGAAGAACTCAATGTCTTTTAGTAGTGACAGGCCCAGAACTGGACACAGGATTTGAGATGTGGTCTCACCACTGCCCACTACAGAGGGACAATGGGGACAATCACTGCCCTCCTCCTGCTGGCCACACCATGGCTGAGCCAGATTTTTATATTAATTTCTTTGTCAAAGCACCTTGATGAAGAAACTACAGATTTTAACAAATGGTTCAGAGGGAAAAAAAATATCTAGGAAGAGAAAACAGGTTCTTTGAATACAGAGGGAGGGGTAGAATTGGTGCTGACACAAAAGTGTCTTAAAAATCTGTCAATGATTTCTGGAATGTCATAGAGAATATAGTGAAATACTCAGAGAAAATTAACGAACATATTTTTCCCTAAGAGAAGAAAAGAAATTGTTGGGAAAAGAGCATGAGTCCTCACCTTCATCAGTCCATAAGCTGTGGTACCAAGAAATTGAAATTATTTCACTCCCATTTTCGAATAGAACTTTTCATTAAGAGGCTTAGCTCATAGGATTTAGGCAGTCAGCATAGTGGCCCTCTCCATGGGCTGCAGGCAATCTCTGCCTGGGTGACTGGAGCCCTGCCTCTCCCTTTTCATGCTCTCACCTTGTGTGTCCTGGATGTTTCTCACATTTTCCTCACTCCTTTCTGCCTATGAGACATTTTTGCACTTCTTTAAAGACATTTTTCTTGGCATATGGTTTATTCTAACAATATTCCAAGAAGTACCAGAAGGTGATAGCGAGGACACTGTCGTGGTTTGAGAGGAAGTGAGTTTTTTGGGATGCTGTGGTCAAACCAACAGGTGCTCAGATTTGAATATCGGCACCTGGTGTGGCCACTGGGGACATGGATACGCCTCTGAGCACACAGGGGTTAAAAGCAGAGAACTCCCAGGGGGAAGCTCTCTTGGGTTCTGGCCGGGAAACAAGTCAGACCTCCCCCGGCCCAGCTGCCGGCTGGGCAGGGGAGGGGAAGCCATGCAGCCAGGTGAGGTAGGCCTGGCCCCGAGGATGGAAGGGTGGAGAAGCACCAAGAGGGAGACAGAGAGAGAGAGAGAGAGAGCCTGTGCCACCTTGAAATATGATATCATGTTCTGGCAGCCCCGCCGGCGGAGAAGGAGGGAGTCCAGCGGGGGCATGGTGAGAAGTCCTGGGAGTTCTGGGCAGGCTGAGCCTCAGATTTTAACCCTTTTCTTGAATAATGGAAACCTTACAAATAGTGATCCTCCTGGATCTGAATGGGCAAGTGTGATGAAAGCTCGTGCAAGTCAAAGATGTCGTAAGAGTTGAGAAGAATCCTAGGTGGAAGGGGATGATGGAGTGGTCTTTGGGTGGACTTTTCTTGTATAGCCATGGACAGAATTATTTTTTTCCTGTGACACAGAGACCACATTTAGGGGGAGGCAATGGCTTGGAGCGAAGAGAGTGCAGTGATGTTATGGGAGTGCATGAACAGAGACAATGGATGAGGAGGGTGGTGGTTGGTGCCCTTGACCTTCAGTGGAGGAGAAGATCTCTGTTCTTGAGACCCCCTCGGCCCCAGGGGGTGAAATCTGGGGGGAAGACAGGTGTCCCAAAAGTGAGGGACTGTGGTCTTTTTGGAACTGGGCAAAGGACGCTTAAAAGGAAAACCCTAGAAGCAGCTCTGGTCCATGCACAGTGGTGAGAGCACTGGGCATGGAAGGAAGATGTCATGATGGCAAATGATCTCCGGGCAAGGCCACGTGTGACAGGAAACACAAGAGGTATGAACTGTGTTTCCAGGGGAAGCCTATGGCACAAGGGGGACTCCTCTCTCCTTGAACTGAGAATTTATTATCTAAAGGGTGGTGATGGACTGAGAGTTGGTGATCTGAGAGGTGGATGTATTGGAAATTTGTTGGAGGGAGGAAGAAATGTTTTTGGAAGGTTTTCATTCTTTCTGTGTGTTTCTTTTTACATATAGTTGGAGGTTAATAAAGTTTTCTCTTCTTTATTTCTAAGTGGGAGCCTGCTTTGCTTATTCCTGGTCACATCTCACAGCAGACACTGGGGAGAGTGTATTTTCATGGGGGCACTGGCATTGCGCCAGCGTCAAACCATGACAGACACTGATTGTTGGGAGTTTTATTTGTCTTAGTAGTGGTTTTTATGGCCAGTGTAGCTACCTAGAGGAGCATCAGTGTTTTGTCTCATTCTGGACTAAGTCCCTTGATATCAATTGAATAACTGCTATTAACTAAAAAGGGAGAACTGCTTTAGTTTGCTATTTGAAAAAAGTGCAGGCCATGAGAAATGTCCACATTTCTTGGAAAAACAAGTATATCTCCAAAGGCCATCTTGAACTTGTAGCCTATTCAGGTTTTTTTTCCTACTAGATGCAAAAAGCCAGGGAAGTTTGGACCCTGGAAGGTTTTCAGTTGCTAACAGATTTTCTCTGAAGCAAGAAGGGTTCCAGTGCCACATCATCAGCCAAGTTCCAAAAGTAAAACCCAGGCCCTTTCTCTTGGTGTCAACCCTTTTTTCCTCTTCTCTACGAATCTTTTTTCCCTGATGAATTTTTGTTTCCTTAATGCCTCTTCTCTACTTCTTGCCCAAGTCTCTGAAGTTTTCTTTCTCTTACATTACACATACATGGCCAGACCTGCTCCTTGCTCTCAGTTTTGTTATTTTTCAGTCAGTGTTTTATAACCTTTCAATGAGGATTTTGAACAATAACAAGGATTTTGAACTCTCCTTGTAGAGGAGGGTAAACAATGTTAGCCTTAATAAGGATTTCCAAATACATTGTGAAATTAGCCATTTCACAAGCAGTAGGACTACTGAAGCATGATTCCCACTGGCTTTGTGCCATAAGGCTCAACTGGGCAGAATCTCTGATGCCTAATAAAACAAAAAGTCATCTTAGTTTTTCCCCCAAAGGGCTCCTTGAGGGATCTCTTGTCTTTCCCCAGATGCCCCATTTATTAGTGTCTGTATTATGTCCCAATGACTATTACCCCTTATCATCTTAGGAGAGATGTTAGTCCCTGTTTGTGCAGGCCAGAGCCTTTTCTGGGATTTAACCCTTGGCTCCCTGGTGGTGGTGACACAGGGGAGGCACACAAATGCATGTCCCCAGCCTGCCACATGGGGCCAAAGCTTGCAGCTGGGCCATTAGCACAGCTCTGGAAAAGAAATCTTTGAAAACTCTGCATTTCATATGTTAATTAATCTGGCTCTTGATAAGGACACAAGAAGATGGCTGAAGACACATGGACATATTGTGCTATTTTTGAATGGCAAAAGAAATTTTATTTATTTTATTTAATTGTTTTAGAGTTACTGTTTGATTCATTGGCCAGTGCTGACACATGGATGGCTGTGCAACAATTAGTGCAGAGCTGTGTGCCTGTGGTGATAGGGTTCACTGAAGCATTCTAACTCATGGCAAGAGCAGAAGAAGCAACAAAACTGAACATCAACTCTGAGTCAATCCTCTTCAGAGGAGCTCAGTAATGAACAGAGCAGAAATTAGCCAGATGTGTCTAATAAATTACAAAATGCTGGCTTAATTAGTTCAAAGTGAAATGGATGGACTAACATGTGACAACAACAAACCTGTGACTCTGTCATCTCTGTCAGAAGTGCTGAAATGCAATGACCTTGCTTTGAATGATGTGATGGGGAACCCAAAAATGGGATGGTCGTTTGGATCAGCCCTGCAGTAAATAACGGGTTATTACACCAGTTTGCCACTACCAAACCTTAGTAACAATATATGCTTCATCACCAAAGACCAGAACCCACTTTAAAGCCCTATTATCTTTTGCTATCATTTACTATTCCTTGAAGTTGGAGGAGTTTTCCTTTTTTTAAAATTCTGGTTTTAGACAAAAAAAAATAAAAATACAGCATATTGTGTGGAATTCAAGAAAGCACATGCCACAGGAATGTCATCCTGCCCTTAGGCAAATAGCTGAGCAAACCCCAAACACCAGACTTTCAAAAACAAACTTGTAAGCAGCTTTCTGCAACCTCCTCTGTATGAACAGGCATGAATTAAACATGCTTATCCCTCCCATGGCTTTGCTGAGGCAACTGTTGTTGTATAAGAACAAAACTACCTAGAGGGATATGAGCTCAAATGTCAGATAATAAGCCCTTCCTGCTCTCAGTCAATGTTTAAGTTTATATCTTTAATAATGCCAAAACCTAGGATACTTTGCTTCCTGCAGATTGTTTTTTGTTTAACCCTGAATGATACATTGCTGATGTGAATCAAGCATGGAAAATGTCTGATACTTGGCTGCATTATTTCGTACAATTAGTGGTAATTCTGGGTTAGCAGCTGAGATTATCTAAGAACAAAAGAAAAAAAAAAGAAAAAAAGAGGAAAATTACAACAAAAACGTGCCTTTGCTACAGTTATTCATGGCTTGTGTTGTGCTGAAATTGCCAGCAATAAAGGGAACTCTTGATGATATTAAGGACATGAATTTGGCATTCATTTTTCTGGGCAACTCTTTCTATTTGATTCTTGAGATGTCAATATATTATAAAGGATTGCTCCACAAGAGTTTAAGTGACATTCACCACCTACTTCACTGTCCCTTACGAGCCTCCAGAATCCTGGAATGCTTCTGCCAAGGCGCTGGAGTGACAGATATTCCTGCCACTAGAGGGTATAATGTCGCCATCATTCATACCTGGCCAGCCCTCATTCATTGTGGATGCACGAACGCCTGGCTTTTCAGGAGGTTCAAAACTGAGGCAAAGCATCCTCAGGGAAGCCCAAAGGAATTTTTGGTTCTTTGGGATAGGAGCAGCCTGCTTTGCTGGTCTCAGACGAAGAATACTTTTCAGAAAGCTGCAAGTATGAGTGCAAACTGACCAATAGAGCTAAATGGAAAATGTAATTATCAGGATCTGTGGGAGAAGTTAATTTAAAAATCCACAACCAGAGCAGTTTAGCAACAGTAGGAAATCCCAGCCTGTCATTCCAGGCTGAACATGGAAGGCTGATGTACAAACCTATTAATCATGTTCCCTTGCACTTGGGTGGTAGGATCTCTCAGCAGCCAAAAGAAAGGTTCTGAAGGCTGAGAAGAAGTCCTGGATAAAAACACAACTGAAGAGATCCCTGACTGATAATTCTGAGGAGGGAAGAGCTTGTTCTCGCTCCAGTGAGGTAACAAGCTCTATGCCCTCAATTCAGCAGCCCTCAAGCAGAGCAGAGGGTACCACAGCACGAGCCAAAGAGAAAGACAGGGCCATGACAGCCCTTCTTCTACAGCACTTGGGATCCTTCAGGGAAAAAAATAACCAAATACCTGTGTGTTCAGCTCTAGGGATTCTTCTGCCAGGTGACAAATGCATTTTTTTCTGCTTCCAGCTAGTGAGAAAAATGAGCTTCAAGGGAAAAGTTACTTGTGAGCTGTTAGAAGGCTCCATGCAATTAATCATGCTAATCTCTAGCATTTGGGAGCAAGATATATCTTTGATTGAATGTCTTGCTGTACTGAAGGTTGAGGATCTGAATATCTGAATAACAAGCCCAGTGAGGAAATTGCAGTCTAAATTAAACATGTGAAAGCTCCTTCCTAATCTTTTAGCAAAATGGTGAAGACATTATGTTCTCAGTCCAGCCCTCAGACTGATTTGTGATCTCTCACAGAGAGGTGAAACAAGAAAAAAATGCTTAAATCCATAGATGTTGCAGATGAAAAAATTATTCCTTTAAAGAACAGGAGATACAAACCCTGTGTAAAAGAGTTTCACCTTGCCTTTGAAAGGGTCAAGATGCACACAGATATGCAGCCAGACACTGCTTTTAGGTGACCAGAATGTCACTTCAGCTGCCTTCAAATCCCCTTGGACCAGGGCACTTAGGTGGCACCTGAGTGAGAAAGCAAAAACACCAGCACCAAGTTCCAGATTTGCCACAGCTTGGTCTTGCAGTGCAAAGCCATCAAGCAGACTCACGACTATTTGCTCTGCTAATCTGGATTCCACTTAATGGCTATCAGATAACCCCACCACGGTGATTGTCCCCAGCCAGTAGCAGTGCAGATGGCAGCAGGGCTGCCTTTATGGAGAGGGCGTTACCAGAGGAAAGCAGGAACACAGGAATTCTGTCTGAGAAAGGACTGTGAGTCGATCAGGGCTGCAAGGCTTCTGTAACTCTGCTCTTCCCTCCATTCTGCGAGTGCACAGCCTGGGCTGGTAGAACTAATCCCTGGTGAGAAGTGAGCCAATGGAGACTGTGTCAGTGTCTTGCTGTAAACCCTAAACTGTCAATACTCCCAGTACATCAGCTCACTGGGAGTGTGGGGAAGGGGTGAGTTAGGATCAGGTGTAATGCAGAGTCTCTGCTGCTGCTCTTGGGCAAGATAAAACCCCTGAGAGCTTCACTAGAGCTAAATTTGTCCCTCTGGTTCAAAACCATGCAGATGTGGCACATGGGGACATGGGTCAGTGCTGGCTAGGTGGGTGGGCTAGTTGGTCTTAGGGGTCTTTTCCAGCCATAATTATTCTATGTTATACTGTGACATTTCCGTCAGGAATAAGGAATTTAAGGGTCATAAATGAGAGAAGCTGGACCTGCAGGACTAGAAATGCCAGACAAGAGAAATTTTGATCTCTGGAAATAAGGCCCAGACTCAAAGCTAGAAAAGATACAATCCTTGTTTATGCATTTTAAAAGCATCTATGCCAGGCCCAGCTGCTCTTTACTAGCATAACTAAAAGCTGTCCTGTGCAGGCCCAGGAGTGTGACTTCAATGATCCTTGTGTGTCCTTTCCAACTCAGGATATTCTATGAAATTTATTTACTATTCATTATTGAAAGCATTATGTCACTTTGTTTCCCCAAAACACATGTATTCAAGTGAAATAGGAGGATTCTCTGCAGAAGCCATCCCACAGGTTTGAGGAAGGGAATGAAATGTTCAGAACCAAGATGATTACTGCACCAATAAAATATGCACAATCCATGAAAAAAAAATCACTTGCAAAAAGAGGTTTTAAGAGGATTATCCTTACAATGAAGAACATAAAGACACAGGTTTGTATATTCTGCCAAAAGTACAGGGACTTGCCATGATACTGCATTGCAATGGAAGTGTGAATTTTGTGGATTCTGTATGAGTCTGAAAAAGGCCTTGGAATTAGTGCAACTCCATGTATTCTGTTATCAGTGCTTATTTTATTGCATAATATCCAAATCCTGGTGGGTCCACTTCAATTCATGGAGTTTGAACTGGCTTTCAATGCAAGCACATGCAGAAGTCACAGGAGAGTTTCAGAGCTGTAATTAGCAGGCATGTGGAAATTCAGAGTTGAAGGATGTGCTGGTTTTGTCTGGAACGGAGTTAATTTCCCTCACAGTAGTTGGCAGGGAGCTGTGTTTTGGATTTGTGCTGGAAGCAGGGGATGTTTTAGTTCTTGCTGAGAACTGGGATGTTTTAGATCTTACTGAGCAGCAATTACACAGCACTGAGGCCTTTTCTGCTTCTCACCCCACCCCATCAGTGAGGAAGGTGCACAATTATTGTAAGGGGACACAGCCAGGACAGGTGACCCCAGCTGGCCAAAGGGACATTCCAGACCCTTTGGCATCATGCTCAGCTTATAAAGCTGGGGGAAGAAGATGGAAGTGGGGGATGTTTGAAGTGATGGCAGTTTTTTCCCCAGGTGTGTCTTAAGGAGCCCTGTTCTCCTGGGGATGCTGAACATCTGCCTGCCTATGGGAAGTGGTGAATTAATTCCTTGTTTTGCTTTGCTGGCTTGCTTGGCTTTTGCCTTCCCGATTAAACTGTCCTTATCTCAACCCACGAGGTTTCTGGCTTTCACCCTGCCAGTTCCAGTTTTTTCCTTTGCAGTGGGATAGGAGAAAGTGAGTGACTGTATGGGGTTAAACCACAACGAAAGTAATTTGCAGTTCTCAGTCTTGAGGTTGCCTCCTGAAGCTCCACTTTGCCTCATCACAGATTTTACCTCCTGTGGGTTACCACATCTTAGCTGTGCAGGCTGGATAGATTCCTATGGAAGACACAGTTATGTGATGGTTGGTTCATGGATTTAGATAAAGCAGCCCAAACAAATCTATGCCCTTTGTCCACTTGTAAATGTCCACTTAACCTGAAGAGGTTAACCGGGTGTAAAGAAGGGCCCATTTCCTTTGGCTTAAAACTAAACTCACTTAAGTGGATTGCTCCAAAAATACTAAACATAGTCTTCTCTAGAAAAAGAGATTTTTAATTTTAGAGGATTTTTGAAAAGAAGAACACTAAAACTAATCTTCATACCCGTGTGCAAACTTAATGTTTTCCAAATGTATTGCTACTTTCCAGAGATATGATACAATACTGCTTATTATGGGATTGTATTGCTTCCTGCCAATTCCATCTTAGCCTTGTAGGCCACAAGCATAACTCACGTGTGCATGCTGAAACCTAGAAATATCTAACCGAAGGCCCAGTGTAATTTTCATGATCCAAAAATGTAGAGTGCCTAATACTGCCTTTGTTTACAGATGTGTCACCTGAGGATGTGGCCAAGGGCAGTGTCACCTCGCAGCAGACCAGGTTGCTCAGAGCCCCATCCAGCTTGGCCATGGGCACTGCCAGGGATGGGGCAGCCACAGCTGCTCTGGCCAACCTCTGCCAGGACCTCAGCATCCCCGCAGGAAAGAATTTCTTCCCAACATCCCATCTAAACCTGCTCTCTGCCAGTGTGAAGCCATTGCCCCTTGTCCTGTCACTCCAGGCCCTTGTCCAGAGTCTCTCTCCAATTTTTTTGGAGGCTCCCTTCAGGCACTGCAAGGCCACAATGAGATCACCACAAACCCTTCTCTTCCCCAGGCTGAACAATCCCAATTCCCTCAGCCTTTCCTCCCAGCAGAGCTGCTCCATCCCTCTGATCCCCTTGGTGTCCCTGCTCTGAACTGGCTCCAGCAGCTCCCTGTCCTTCCTCTGCTGGGATCCCAGGGCTGGATGCAGCCCTGCAGGATGGGATGAGCAGAGAGGGGCAGGGCAGAGGGGCAGAATGCCCCTTGCCCTGCTGCCCACAGTGCCTTGAATGCAGCCCAGAAATTTCTCCCTTTCCTCCTTGGGATGACTTTTGAAAGGTTGTTTCCTTTCCATTTGCTTCCTGAAGAAGAAATAGTCGCTGTCATTTCCCACCCTCTCCCCACTGATTGTTGTATCTGTTGTACTTCACTTTTCCAGTCAGTCTCACTGTCCCTTAGGCCACTGCGTGTGCTTTCATTTGCACACGAAAATATGTCCAGGCACTCCAACTCTTGCCCTGCATATCTGTCATGGTTTGACATTGGTGCAATGCTACTGCACTTATGAAAATATATTTTTCTCAAATGAGTGCTGTGAGATGTGACTAGAAACAGAGCAGAGAAGGCTTAAGCTTAGAAATAAAGAAAAAATAACTGTATTAACCTACAACTATAATAAAAGGAACACACAGAATTCAAAATGAAAACTTTTTAAAATATTCTTCCTCCCTCACCCAATTTCTAACACAGCACAGTGAGACAAAACTTTGGATTCTCAATCAAGTTACCATCTTTCAGATAATTAATTCTCAGTTTATTAAGAGAGGAGTCCTTCTTGTACTGTAGGTTTTCTAGGAAACACAGTTGAAACTTCTTGTGTTTTTATGTCACACGGCACTGCTTGGAGAAAATTTGCTATTGTGACATTAACGTGACATGTACAGTGCTTTCACTACTGTTCATGGACTAAAACTACTTATAGGGTTCTCTTTTAAGGATGCTTTGCTAAGTATTAAAGAATAACTATCTCTTATTTGTGAAGAACTTTATTTTCACTTTTCTTGGAGTCGAGGGTCTTGAGAACAGAGATTTTCTTCTTTTTTTCTGAAGCGAGAGGGCACTACTACACTCTCCATCTTCTTCTGTTCTCTCCTCTTGCACTTGGCGTCACTGCAGCAGGTCACTCTCTTGGCTGAAGCAATTGCATCCCCCTAATTGCAGTTTCTGTGTTACAGGAAAAATTTATTTAATCTATGGCTATGTGGCGTCGTGTGTTTTAAAATGTTTATATGAGTTCAGTTGTAAAGTTAGTTATCCCTTTTATAAGTTAAAAATATGGTTTGGTCCTCGGTTCCCCTCATGTACTTCCCTCATAATGGTTTCTCCCTACGTTGTTACCCCTTGTTTTCCCGCCAATGGCTTGTGCCTCAAGGTGACTGATCCCTTGATCCTTCCCTTTACGCCCTTGTAAGTTTATTTCCTCCCTCCTCCTGGTTCTGCCCACTTCCCCAGTCTATCATTGTAACCACCCCCCCCCTTTTATTTCGAGAACCTTCTGTGTCAATCATCCCTTACTCGATGTGTGATTTGCCTCCAGAGCCTCTTCCCTCCCCTATGTAATCCGTATTGGTCCAGCTGTGTCCCACACTGCTCCCGAGTTTCGTTTATTGGTCACCTCGTGTCTCCTCCTGTCACGCCCATCCCCTTTATCAGTGCCTCCGACAGCCATCACTGGTCCCGCCTGGGAAATAAAGCACCTTGGCATCCACATGAGTGTCCACTCTCTCCTTCCTTAACCTCGGGATTTTGTAGCCACGGTCTCGCCTGCGCCACCCACGCTGCAGACGGCACCACTACCCGGGGGTTTTCGAGAAGAACCTGGGAGTGGCAGATCTTGTGCTCTCCTCTGGCCACAGACTGGGAGCGGCTAGCCGGCATTTGTCCCACTCCTGTGGCCGCAGAGCAGGCTACATGGCTGTGCAAGAAAAGTCCAGCTAAAGGCTACTCCATGATCTACTCTTACTTAGGATTCTTTTTTATCTTTTTCTGACATTTTTTACTTGTTCTGACTTTCACTACACTTGCTCATTTTCTTCTTTTTCATGTCTGTCTTTCTTCTTATTCAAATCAAGGAGGACTAGTCATCTGTAAAATTTTTATTGTCTAAGAAAAGGGTTAAACTTTCGGGCTCTGCCCACCCAGAACTCCCACCAAGACCAGGCACCTTCTTGCTGCACCCCCCTTCTTTTCTTTCTCCATATGATATATAATTTCAGCATATGATATATAATTTCAAGCTGGCAGGCTCTCTCTCTCTGGGGCTGCCCAGGACATCCCAGTGTTTCTCCACCTTTTGTCCTGCATGGGCCTTCACCCTACTTCTCTGTCCAAGGCTCCAGCCGACCTCATCCGAGGCCGCATGGCTTCCCCTCCCCCACCCAGGGGAGGGAACCAAAAGAGAGTTCCCCTGGGAGTTCTCTGCTTTTAACCCCTGTGTTCTCAGAGGCATATCCATGTCCTCAGTGGCCACATCAGGTGCCAATATTCAAATCTGAGAACATATTGGTTTGACCACAACTTCCCGAAAAACTCACTTCCTTGTCAACCCAGGACAATATCACAAAGGCAAATATGAGTATTTTCTCTCAAGATTTTGTGCAAACATAGATGCTGGCAGCTCAAAACTAAATACATATTTGGTATTCATACTTTTTCATTGGGAGAAATGGGACACATAAGATTAATCATGCCCAGAATTATTGATTGTTAATTATAAACAAGTCTGGAGTAGGCAAACCTAAATGAATTCCTTTATGAGGACAGGAAAATCCCACCTGGTGCCCCTGTGCATTAAAAAATAAAAAACCTTACAAACTGTACCGTGCTGCTTATAGGAAACAATGCTCCCCATTAAAAAAATTAAATTTCCTCAGTTTGCAACACTGTAACTTGCTACTATTGTTACATTAACCAATGTTTCTAGGTGTGAGGTCCACCTTTTCATGGAAAGGAGGAAAAAAATGTTTCAGCGACATATTCCTACAGGGAAAGCCTTTAATGCTGAATTTTTCCAGTTAATATTTATACTTCTAATGAGGTTCCTTTGAAACTTCTAGGAATTCTTTGTCAAAATAAAAAGAATTGTTCTTAATGTGTTTTCTTTGAGTATTCCTGTAAAGTATACTTTCCCAAGTGCCCAAGAAGGATTCTCTAACAGTAAAAGGAAACTAAGCTTAAAGACATAGTTTTCCTTCCAGCCTTCATATTGTTGAGTTTTTGGCTAATTCAATACTTGTCCTGTGATTCTTAAAATTCCTTCAACTTTTTCTTTACCTTCTCTGTTACCACTTCAGACCACAATCTAATACACCCAAAAATGCTCTGAAAAACTGTTAAGTAAAGAAGATAGAATTATTACAATACTTTTCCTGCTCATTGTTTTGGCAAATACACTTGGCAATAAGGAAGATTTAAGAAAATTTATAAATACATGAAAATAAACCAAGACATTCGATAGAGGGAATGTGCGTGGTGTATATTTCAAAAATTTAAAAGGGTAGGTGGCTGCCACTGTGCTGTCCCTCCATGTTCATGTTAATGAAAAGGTGCAGTAGGACAGTAAAAAGATATTTCTCATCTTAAACAGGAATAAGAGGACAAGCAAAGTATCCAGAGTGGGCTCTGCATGATGCTTTAGTTAGTAGGAGGAGCATTCAGGAAGTGGTGCTGCAAACCAAGCAAGGACTTACTGTGGTGTCCTCCCCAAAAGGGAAGGGAGCTCCTAAGATCCACAGATACTCCTGGTTGAAAGGAATGACAAAAGTCAGAGGGTCTGAGAAAGTTTATAAAGTTTATGGGTAAATCACACACACCTGCCATACAAATCTGTGTGAGTTTGTCCCTGATCTCCAAGTACATGCACATGGTGGTGGATTTGGAACAAAAGGGTGGGGTGGAAGGGAAGAGAGTGAGAGAGGGATCAAAGAGGGGGAAGTGGCAGAGGGAAGGGAAGGGAAGGGAAGGGAAGGGAAGGGAAGGGAAGGGAAGGGAAGGGAAGGGAAGGGAAGGGAAGGGAAGGGAAGTCCTGGTGCTACTGTTGCACTAGCTGAGGGGGTGCTTGGGCTCCTGTGTGCTCAGGCTTTATGGGGATATCTTTTAATAGATAAGTTTCCTCACCCTGGAGATAAATTCCTTGTTTTCTATGCAAATTACTTGACAGAGAATAACAAAATCACTGAGATTGGAAAAGACTTCAGAGATTATCAAATCCAGCCTGTGACCAATCCCCACTGGGTCAACCAGCCCAGAGCACAGAGTGACACATCCAATGGTTTCTTGAACACCACCAGGGATGAGGACTCCACCCTGGGCAGCCTGTTACAATGTTTCACAATCCTTTCTAAGAAGAAACTGCTCCTTATGTCCATCCTGAACCTCCCCTTTTGCATCCTGAGGCCATTTCCTCTTGTCCTGTCTCTACTTGCCTTGGAGAAGAGACCAGCTCCCACCTTGCTACAACCTCCTTTAGAAGTGCAAAGCCAAACCCTGTTTGGTTGTGGCATTGTCCCATGGTAAGAGCAGTTTGCAGAGTCTAATTTCTGTCCCCACAGTGTCACCTGAAAGGTTCAGTAAGTGTGGCACAGGAGCAGTACCACACTGGGTCACCAGCCCAGCCATCCCTGTATCCTTTCTCTTGCTGTGCCCTGCATTAGGCAGCTCATTTTCAGGAAGCTGTTAATTGAACCTTGATAACCAAAAGGGAATTGCTTCCTTTATGCTTCATTTGGAGAGGGGATTATATTCTAAACCATCAAGCTTTGTTTTTCTTTCCCCCACTTCTTCCTGATGTAACTGTAGGTGCTGATCTTTATATGATTCATCATGTAAGCGTCCAGTCCCTTTTTTACTTTTGACAAATGCTTAACTTCAAAGCCACTCTGTGACTGATTAATCCCACACTAAATGGCACTGCTATCCTGTGTGGCCACAGGAATGGCTATGCAGGGGGTGCATTGTCATTCCTGTCAGGTGAGTTCTCCCTCCCCCATTAGCCTCAGGTTAATATTAGCACAGTACAGAGTTCCTGCCTCTGTCAGCATGCTCAATTCACATTAAGTGACCAAAATCCTTGATGCTAAATGAGATCACAGAAATAAAGGGTATTTTGAAATCTGGTATGTTTTCTAGTTCTGCTTCCCTCCTACAGAGTTGAGCAACACACACTCTGCAACAAATGGTGTTTACTTCTTGAGGTCTCATTTTGATATGCTTAGATCTGTTTAGTTTTATAATATTCAAAATTTGCTCCAACAGAAAAAAATACAGTTTATAACAAATAATAATAATAAAAACATCATGCCCGTTGTCTTTGGGAAAGTTGAGGAAAGCCACCAGGATAACAGGCACAGAAAATGCTAAAGATGCCCAAGAAGCAAAGTTACTCTCTTTGCACTGAGCACAAAATGCTGAAAGATGTGAAGAGTGAGTGGGACATGTGATGCCAAACACAAACTGAGTCTAATTCCAGGTGAATGCTTTCCTGTTTCTTTATGGAACCCACCAGTGTTATTGCAGCCTCATTTACACTGCTGCAGTTCCATCTGGGTCAGTATTTCCTTTGGAAATCCCTATTTTCAGGGCTTTAGAAACTGCTCATAAAAAGCCTTAATGGGCAGAAATCTTGGCAGCCCTGCTCCCAGTATGGGAGAAAGCCATTGAGTTTTAAGAGGGTTTATTTCCCTCTAAGTTGTAACTCAAATGACTTCATGGGCTTTGCTTAGAGGAAAGCTTTCAGACTTTCTGTGTCCTCTTATGGCCTGGACTAAGGAAGTCGTGTTGCTGAACATGAATAACACCTGTTGCCGAGTGAGGAAACCCAAGGATGAGTCTCTTGGGTCACTTTTGCCCAGACCCCCCAGCTGTAATGTAGTCCTGGCAATTCTTATATGGAAAAGGGGAGAGCAGATAAAACTGAGGGATAATTCAGCACTCTTTCCGCCCCCCCCCCCCAAATATATTCCTGATACCAAATATAGAAGATTCATATCCTGACCCATTTCTTTCCATTCGTGGAGGCCATAAACCAGGCACATATATTTTCTTTTCCTCAGTTCAGGGTTTAATTTCACACCTTGGGCCTTCTTATTTATCCCCCCAGCCCTTTTATGCTAAATGAGATCACAGAAATAAAGGGTATTTTGAAATCTGGTATGTTTTCTAGTTCTTTGAACCCTCCTACAGAGTTGAGCAACACACACTCTGCAACAAATGGTGTTTAGTAATTGAGGTCTCATTTTGATATGCTTAGATCTGTTTAGTTTTATAATATTCAAAATTTGCTCCAACAGAAAAAAATACAGTTTATTAACAAATAATAATAATAAAAACATCATGCCTGTTGTCTTTGGGAAAGTTGAGGAAAGCCACCAGGATAACAGGTCACAGAAAATGCTAAAGATGCCCAAGAACAAAGTTGCTCTTTGCACTGAGCACAAAATGCTGAAAGATGTGAAGAGTGAGTGGGACATGTGATGCCAAACACAAACTGAGTCTAATTCCAGGTGAATGCTTCCCTGTTTCTTTTGGAACCCACCAGTGTTATTGCAGCCTCATTTACACTAATCTCTGCAGTTCCATCTGGGTCAGTATTTCCTTTGATTTCCAGACCCTTATTTTCAGGGCTTTAGAAACTGCTGTTCAAAAAGCCTTAATGGGCAGAAATCTTGGCAGCCCTTCTCTCAAAGTATTGGGAGAAAGCCATTGAGTTTTTAAGAGGGTTTATTTCCTCTAAGTTGTCCCTCAAATGACTTCATGGGCTTTGCTTTAGAGGAAAGCTTTCAGACTTTCTGTGTCCCTTATGGCCTGGACTGCCCCTGGAAGTCGTGTTAAACCCTGAACATGAATAACACCTGTCAACTCCTTTGAGGAAACCCAAGGATGAGTCTCTTGGGTCACTTTTGCCCAGACCCCCAGCTGTAATGTAGTCCTGGCAATTCTTATATGGAAAAGGGGAGAGCAGATAAAACTGAGGGATAATTCAGCACTCTTTCCGCCCAGGCCAAATATATTCCTGATACCAAATATAGAAGATTCATATCCTGACCCATTTCTTTCCATTCGTGGAGGCCATAAACCAGGCACATATATTTTCTTTTCCTCAGTTCAGGGTTTAATTTCACACCTTGGGCCTTCTTATTTATCCCCCAGCCCTTTTAGGCAGTCTGAACACATAAAGGCATGACTAAGAATGCATAAAGATTATTGACACTTGTTTTATGGGCTCTTTGAACTGTTCAAGTGATATAAAGGGAACACAAAGTAATAGGAAACAGAAGCAGCAGTGTGTTAGTAATAGAAAGAATAGGAAGAAAAGTCTCTTAGACTGGTGGGGATCTAGATGGTTTGCTTCATTTTCACTCCACCAACCCTGGCTAAGTCTATTTGCAGTGGTCAGATGCCCTCTTCCTCTTCTCTGTGGTCTGTCCACTGAGGAAATCTCTCACAGAAGCCTTGAAATGACTGCGTGGATTCCATGCCATGTCATGCCATGGCAGCACTACCCCCAGGACAATGCTGCAGTTTTGTGACTGGAATTGCAGTTGTGCGTGGTTTGAAGTGAAGCTTCACCTCATCGTGTGTGGCAGATTGTTTTTCTGTTGTAATCTTAAGGTGAGGTTATAGTGGTTTGTTCCATGTACCCCGTTTGGTTTACCCAATGGTTTTGCCCTGAAGTTGTTTACTACTATTTTCCTGCCTAATCTCATGTCAGTCCCCATGCCAATCTCCCTTGCACCTCCCTGATTTCCAGACCCTTCCCTGCCAATCCTTAAAGTACTGCCCTCTTCCCTTGTTCATCAAATGTAACCCCACCCCTTTCTCTAGAACCTTCCTTGTCTATCACCCTTCCCTCAAAGTTCCATTGGTGTGCCAAGCCTGATCCCCTCCCATGTTATCTCCTATTGGCTACCTAGAATCTGATCCCCACGCTATGTTCCTCCCCTGCTATTCTACTATTGGTTTTCCTTCTCTAGTACTATCCCCTGTGCTTAAGTTGCTGTTTCCCTGTTGAAGCTTGTCACTTGCCCCTGGACCCTCTTGGAGATTAAACCCTCTTGAGAACTTATACAAGTGGCCCCTCTCAACTCCTTTGTTCTGGCTTCCTCGACTTGAGATTCTTATCAGCAGCTGCCCAGAGCAGCTTTGCTGCCTCTGGGAGTTAGGCAGCTCTGCTCTACTGCCCCCAGACCAGCCCAAGGGGTGGACAGGGGGCAGCTGCTCTTGGCACGGGCCAGGAGGTGAGGGCTAGCCGGAGGATCATGAAGTGACTGCCCGTGTCACTTGTGCATCTCTTATACAGTGTTGGAAGTCCCAGGAAGGATTTGTGTGTGTGGTGATGAGCAAACAGCTCTCCTGGATGTTTCCATTTCTTACCAACACTGATTTGGATTTCTTGAGAAATAGCATTAAATAAAGGAGTGTGAGAACTTCAACAATCCCTTCCATGTAGTCACACATGATTGTGAAGAAAATAAAACATCCCTCAATCCCTTCTTTAATGTACAGATAACTTAATTCTGTGTACCAAGACAAAGTGGAACTCAATCTGACTCGTTCTATCAGTGAAGGACCTCTGAATGCATTTTTCAGGGAGATTTCTCTTTTATTGTGGTCACAGCTTCATGTTATTGGTTCTCTGTCACTCAGAGTAATCGTCATATTTTTTGGTACCACTTCTGCCTGGGAATTATCTCCTGCTTTAGATGCATTTGCTCCTTATTTGTGTCACTTTGTGCTTGGCTATACTCAGAATGTTTTTATTTACTTTTGACTGGTTTGTTGTATTGCATTAAATAGTTCATTTAGTTGGTATTTTGCACTGGGTTGGTATTTTGCACTGAATAGTATGTTTGTATACTCATGGGATTCCTAGCACACAGTCTTCCTTCCCCCCCAGGCCCCAGTGGTGGTCTCTACCCAGGTTACTCCCTCCCCTCGCCCCTCCCATCACTTGTGTCCCATTGGCTGTGTTACTTCTTCTTCCCTTCTTCCCCCCACCATTCCCCTGGGTTTAAAATCCCATGAGAGATTCTGACTCTCTCCCCTCTGGGATGCCACAGATGGCTCTGCAGGTGGCTCCTGTCTGGGAATAAAGTGGGACTCTGGTTGCAAGAGGAAAAAGCGCCTTGAATTTTTTACTTTTGTCCTTGTAAAGGCTGCGAGGGGCCAGAGTCCAGAGAAAGCCACTTCGGACCCAAACGGCCCCAGAGATCAATCAGCCTGTCCACTGCAGCAGTGAGAGACCTTATGTTCACCTGCCTGGTAGGGGTTCTGTTGCAATCTGGAGAGTTTCCAGCCAAGTTTGATACATCTATGCTGGACCCAGGTCCGAAATCATATCACACTCAACCACACAAAACCCGTCAGCAACAGGACGTAATGATCAAGAACCCCATAGAGGAATGGCTGCCAAAGTTGCCCAGAGCTGCTCAGGAACCCCAAGAGTTAGAGCTCTTCGGTTCCTCCCCTGCACCATACTGCATACACTTCATTTTTACCTCAACTTTCCAATACTAAACCTTTTAACAATCTACTGCAATACCAAGAGGAGTTCAATGGCAAAAGGTGGTGTAATGTTTTAAGCCATGTCACAGTAGATAACCCATACCATTCACATCCCAAAAGCCTCCCTAAAGGTTTGTTTCTAATTTGTGGGGATTGGGCATGGGCAGGAATCCCTTCTGGGCTTTTAGGAGGGCCATACACCATTGGGCAGTTGTCCTTGTTGACACCCAACCAAACCATGATTGGCAAGTGGACTTGAAAGAACAATTTGGTCAGCAAAATTCAAAAGAGAATTTAGACCCAAATTGTGATTCAGAAATTTTTCTTTAGTCAAAGCAAATCGCTGTATCCCTGTTCTGTCCATGGGTTGTAGCAGTAAAAGCTCTAGGGGAATTGAGCCACCTAGAGTGCTGGGTACTCAAACAAGCAAACTTGACATCCACGGCCATCAGCTCCATCCTAGAGGACTCCAAAATCGTGCAGCCATAGATTTCTTCCTGCTGCTGCATGGACACGAGTGCCAGGAATTTGAAGGAATTTGCTGCTTGAACTTAACGTCAAAAGCACCCAATGTCCACACGTCTCTCCAGAAAGTGAAAAGCCTGATCAGACAAGTCAAGTAGGAATCCAAGGACTGGTTCAGCGGACTGTTCAAGGACTGGTGACTCTCAGGGTGCTGGACTTTGATAATTAAGACAATTCTGTTGTCTTTTGTTGTTATTTTTCTAATCACGTTAGCGTTCAGAATTCTACGTTGTGTACTTTTAAAAGCTATCAACGATTCAACCTCCACTACCTCAGAAGTCAACTGCACAGCGTTTGTGGACCTAAAGCAAACTGACAGGCAAATCATGAATGATGGACGAATTCATAATCTGTATCAGAAACAGGCCAATGCTTTTCCTTTAGTTTTTTCTTAACAGAAAAGGGGGAGGTATTGTATTGCACTAAATAGTTCACTTAGTTGTTATTTTGCACTGGGTTGGTATTTTCCACTGAATAGTATATTTGTGTCCTCATGGGATTCTCCTCTTATATCACACAGTCTTCACCCCCGCCCCCCTCTCACCCCAGTGGTGGTCTCTCCCCAGGTTGCTCACTCCCCTTGTCCCTGCCATCACTTGTATCCCATTGGCTGTGTTCCCTCTTGTCCGCCCCCCATTCCCCTGGGTTTAAAATCTCCTGCCATGAGCGATTCTGGCTCTCTCCCCTCTGGGATGCCTCCTTGATACCCAGGCAGCTCCTATCTAGAAATAAAGTGGGACTCTGGTCACTCAAGTCTTTTACTTTTGTTCTTGTAAACACTGTGAGGGGCCAGGGTCCAGAGCTAGCCACTTTGGACCCGAACAGCCCCAGAGATCAGCCTTTACTCTGATTTGCCAGTTTTTCAAGATCTTTCAGATTCTGATCCAGTCCTCCAAAGCACTTAGAATTTCCTTTTTTTCAACATGATATTCAAATCTTTACGAAACCCATTAAGCACTTATCCTCAGTTAATACTTTGTGCTAATAATGAACTTTTCAGTTCTTAGTCCAAACAAACAAAACATTTAGCCTTGAACATAAGTGACTTCTTTTTCTTTCTCTTGGAGAAGAAAATCCCTTCCAACTCAGCATATTCTGTGGTTCTGTGTAAAAAAGTCATTATAAGTCAATGGAAATATTTTTGTTTTCATTGCTGAGAATTCTAATAAAAGCAAAGAACTGAATGAGAAATGAAAAGCTTCATTAGTTAACACTGAAAAATAACAAGGAAATGCCACTCTTTCTATTTAACCCAGTGCTTAAGCGGCTTACCCAAAACACCAGAGATGTAGATTCACTGCCTTCTCCCATGGAGAAGTGTCAAATCCCCAACTCCTAGAATGCCCTGGCCTCCAAACTCTTTGTCAGATCTGGGCAGCTTTTCAGTCTCCCTTTTAAAGCATTTTCACAATAGGCTGAAGTGATCCCTGGCAGAGGGACAAGAACCAGGGCATTCCCTTTTCCAGGTGAGTATCCCAATGAGTACAGAGAGAGCACCAAGCTCCAGCTGCTCTTTCCCATGTCTTGGACAGCTCTGTTCTTGGGCAGGGATCCTTTTATGAACAACAGCCACCAGAGGAACTTTCTTCCACCAGCCTAAGCCAGAATATCCTTAATGTGGATATGGATAATGCCTTAAATGTGGAATAGGACAAGAGTAATCAATTCTTTACATCTAAAAGGTCCCTCACATCCAAAATGGTGTTCTCATAAAAAGGGATGAAGATCCTTGCTCCACTTTAGCAACCCAAACAGAAAATTAAAAAAAAATAATTCTGAAAAGCTTTACCAAAATCACTGCATCTTTTCAGGCCAGCCCCAAACTTGTTCTTCAGTGAGCTGTACATAGCAAGTACATTCTTTGAGTGACACTCACTTGTGACAACATGAGACAAGAATCTGTCTGTACCTGAGAGGATCCAACACTGACTCTTTCCAAAACAAATAAGAGGGACCTCAAGCAGCTTCTGCTGAAAGTATCTGAAGAAAAATTTTTGTGGCTTTGGAAAGCCCAACATGATGTTATGGTGCCACAAGCCTAACAATAAATAGGTTTGGACTGTTCCCTGTTTGGATAATGTTACTTGGAGTTCCCGGATGTGGCCAAGGAGAACAGTCTGTGCTGCTCTGTTCTCAGCTGCCATGTGGAATAGCTTCCCCAGCCTAAACCACACCAAGACTGAGATAATTAGAGAACCTAATACAAAAACAGACGTGGTTAGGCTTGAAATTCATTAATAGCAAAAGCTGTACAATACTCATCAAATAGTAAAGCTTGAGGAAGCCAGTCCTGCATATTGGTGATGGATTGGGGTGGGAAAGGAAGTGCTGATCCCATCAGTCAGCTGAGCTCTGTATTCTTAACAGAATAGAAAGCTTTGTGCACACTGAAATTGTGGTGTAAGAAACCCTAGACCTCTAGCAAAAATCAGTGTCTGGTAAGGCCCCTGCTCAGTGCTATGTTTGGGTGAGGATTACAAGGTTTATTTTCAAGTCTTATGTTTGGAGCGTAACCACTGAAGAATATTTTGTTGGAGATGTTCCAATGCTTGGAGTGAGTTTCTTGTCAAATGACAACACTCTAAGAATGGACAGCAGCAGACTCAGAAGTAGAGGGGCCCTCAGCCCTGGGTGTCCCTGTGTGCAGGGAGGGCTCCGAGCAGGGCCCAGGCTCTGCTCCAGGGGCCCAGCAATGGCACCAGAGGAACGGGCAGGGACTGAGCCCAGGAGGTTCCACCTGGGCAGGAGGCAGAACTTCTGTCCTGTGCAGTGACTGAGCCCTGAACAGATTGAACAGAGAGGGTGTGGAGTCTCCTCACTGGGGATATTCCAGAGCCAGCTGGACACAATCCTGTGCCTTGAGAAGTTCATGGTACACTGCTACAACAAACAAATGGCTCACCATGTGGCCTTGATAACCAGGATTTCCCAACAGTAGCAGGGTGAGAACACCCTAAGCAAATGCCTTTTTTTCTATACATGCCTTTTTTTTCTATAGGACACCCTGCACAGAGCAAAGCTTTATCTATACTCATCACAGACTTGACTTATATTTCAGCTGCCTTTTCAAAGATTCTAGAAAAGTTTCCTATAGCTAACTTCAGTGCAAAAGATCAATCTGTATCTACTAATTAGCTATCTATAAAGACTCTAATTAACATTCATAGTTACTTGCTCTTGCTAAGCTACAGGAGCAGCCCTGAAGGACAAAATAGTGACAAAAGGGAACAAAGCATTTCCAGCTGGCACTGCTTTCTTATTCAGCTTTCTCTGTAGGATTTTATATGTATCTTTCTGTAAGATTTGGCAGTTCAGAACTACTGTTTTCATGAAACTTTATTATGAAATTGTTTATGGCAATGCTGAACTCATATACATAAATGTAACCTAAAAACCTTAGGAAATTTTCAAGCCTCCAAGAAAAGCTAACATCTTTCGGAATACCATGGACTCAAACTCAGTACTTGACCTTAAAAGCATATCTGAAGAAGAATGTTATGGAGACTATTTATATTGAATATTTCAAGCAAAAGTTTTACATTCTTACATTCTTAAATGTTCATGGGTTTGGGCTATGAAATATGAGACTTTTGCAGTTGTGATGTACTTAATAAAGCTTTGGATGCTGCAAAGATGCCAGTGTTCTTGGGGAGATACATCTTTGAAATGCTTTCTAGAGTTTTTAACAGCAATAACTGTCATTTCAGTCCCTCACTCTGCTCTGTGAAGCAGAGCTGTGGCAGTTATGTTCCTGGGAGGTGCTAAGATGCTCTGCTGCTTGCTAGGTTTTGCTCTGCACTGCTCACATCTGGTTTGAGAGGCACAAATGAGAGTTCTCACCATACTGTGGCATCTGATTCCAATAGCTGCAACTCATTCAGGAAGCACAAGTGGAGATGGATCACCATGGAGTTCCACGATGAGTTCCAGTGTGCACAAACGTGTCAGGTTATCTCCATTAGCAGAGAGCTGGAGATGATCTGAGGGAACCTAGAGAGATGTGGCATCCAGCAGCAGCCTGATTTCTTTCTCTGCTCAGCATTGTTTGTATGTGCAGTCTTAGACTGAGCACTCTGTCCCAGAAGAGAAATGACCCAGGGTCCAGATTCCACTTTTTTATTAGAACTGATGCCTTTGGAAACAACTTTGGGAATGTTCTAGGCAGAAATTTGTCCTTGTTGCACACACAGAAACAGATTCTGTGCAGAATTTGGTTCCTGTCATGAACACAGGAGCAGATTTTTCTTTCCCATTTATCTTTCACTTCCATGTCTTCCCTTCTGTATCCTCCCTCTGTTTTTTCTCTCTGCCTCAAACAATAGGTGCCTAAAAAATAAGGGTATGCTTTCTGGATGTACCATTTGAATGCATTTTAAATATATGGACCTGGATAGACCTCTATTCCTCAGCATCTTGAGTGTCTAATCATCTTGAGCACTGCTTCCAGTTAGGAGTAAATTCTAAGTTAACGAATTTAAAATTGGACCGTGCAAAAGGCTTCTTCCCTTGTCCCCATCAATCACAGCATCTTCAAAATGATTATTTGTTTCTCTCCTTAATAAAAATGGTTAAACAGGGGCATCACACGGCCATAATGAATGGGGGGAAAGTGTATTTAATTGTGTGCTGCTGAGGATAACCATGGCCACAGCTCAGCAGAAGACTATCCAGTTTTTTAAAAAACTCACAGTCTAATTAGAGTGACCAAAGTTCCTTTTTCTTAAAAATAAATTATGTACAAGCCTCAATGAGCATAAATTTTAGTAGACTGGCTTGAACAAGAAAGTCTTGAGTAGTATATATGAACAGATGTAAAGAAATTTGAAGTTTACATCTGTATTTTAACAGAGTTCAGTGGGACCACACTAGGGTCAGGGAAAAGAAATTGGAAGGACACTATCCTAAAAGCCACATGTGTGGAATTTTCACTGTAATGGGACATTTTTATGCTCAGAACAAGGGTTCTGTTCTTTGCTTATACGGCATGATAATGCCATGGTAGGAGACATTCAGATATAAAGAACAGGCAAAATAAGTGCTTTTGTCTCTCCTCTTGAGGCATTTGCTTTGTGGCTTACTTGTAGAAAAAAAAGTCCAGTACAGAGAAGTCTAAATTTAGTCTACTTTTGGGGAAACCACACCATTTCAATATTTCTTGGCAATATTTCAGTATTGCAACAAGTAGCAAATTCTTTGGAGGTGGTTTTGTAGCCACTGAATCAAAGTCAAATATCCCAGTAACTTTTTGGTAGCGAAGTAAAGATCCTTTACTTTTGCAGAGAGTCTTGTACTACTTTAGGCCCTCTAAATACTTCAGAAATCCTTTCGGCTGCTAAAAATAAAAGGGGTTGTGACATTTGTTTACAAATCTGCACCCTTAAGGAAGATATGGATTGACTTCTTGACTCAATGGGAGCAGCAGAATTCCACTAAATGGAAATGTTCTAGTCAGACTTTTAATTTAAAATGCTAACACTTTCATTTTACATCTTAATGCTGCACTAACACTGAATTAAAATGGAGTCCCAATGGTAATGTGCAACATCTGAATCAATATCACACAATTAGTGTCATGAAAATGAATTAATAAATTATATAATAGCAGTGGGGCTCACCAAAAAGAGGGGATTTTTAAGGGAATAAAACCTTTGGTGTCCATAAACTCATGCCTGATTAATGCTAAATTATGATCAAATATCTGGAAAATACTTGTGAGAGATTCACTAATGTCCACAAAATATATCCTAATTCATGCTATTGTGATAAATTCTGAAATAATTCATTATGACTCAGTACTTTAAATAGATAGTTACCCATACATTTAATCTCAACAAACTGGCATTACCACGTCCCAATGATTAGTCCCACAAAGATGCTCTGGTGTACTGTGTCCAAACTCTTTATTTAAAGACTACAAATGACTGCTTTTTCTGTTTGACATATTTAAGTTTGGAGCTTTCTGCCATGACTGAGAATCAACATCCTGCCTCATTTTGTGGCTTCATGGTCCATGCAATGCCTCTGTCCATGTGGTCTCCACAATGGACAGGTTGATGTGGATGTGACAACAGGAGGAGCACAATGATGGATGTGACTTCAGTCTGTCCAATCTCATGTTATATAAATATTAAATTCATTTGCTGGACAAGAAAACTGCTTGGATTCAGCTTCTATAAGACACTAGATATATGGATTTTTTGAGGTTGTTCCCTCCTCTCATGGAGTCTCCAACATCTGTTCCACTGTAGGTCATGGCAGGGCCTGTCCCAATGCCTTCAATACATGAGGAATCTGGTTTGTATTCTCTGAATGTAAAATAACATGTTTTCTATCAAACTATTTCCCTGCAAAATTAACCTCCCAATAAGCAAAGTGTTCTTTAATATCCGAAACATAAAAGCCATTTACAATTTATTGTAAATTATTACAGACATACTCAAGCATGGGCCAGTTTTCAAGGCGTGGGAACAATATAAATTTAAATTAAACTCTTGTAACATTGTGAAAATTGCAGATATCTCTTTCAAGTTCTCTAATCTTTTTAGTTGGATATGCTCTCTGAACTAAATTTAATGTAAATGTTCCTACTTTCACCCAAAACACATGTCCAGACACAACAAAGTTTTTAGAGCATATGCTTTGCTGGATTTATGCCTGGATTAAATCCAGAGAAGCCCAGCGTGCTCTTCTAAGCATCCATACTTGCTTATATGATTTCCTAAATCAAGGCCTTTGTTTTTGTTTCCATTGTTCAAAAACTTGCTCTTCGTTTAGCCTTCATATTTACTGATTTTAAAAGGATTTGCCAAAGTAAAAATTATAAACCAAGAGTCAGGGCAGTGTTACACCAAGTTTATTTTCTATGCAGCCAGTAGACAAACATACAACAGAAAGTCAATTTACCTGTATTTAATAGTTTGTGGTCACCATTTGTCTATACATTCCTTATGTCACTTATAAATTAAATCAGTAAAATTTAAAAATACTGGTTTACTTGGTTTTTCTAGAACTACATAGAAATTGGATGCTACATTTTGATTTTCATGAGAAAAAAACTGCAGTGGGTCAGAGCCGTCCCTATTTTGTGCCAGAGATTAATTTGGCCTTGTGATAGATTTGGACGTAATAAAATATGCTTCCACTCTGAACACATGCTACATTAAACAGCAGCTTATACCAATCAGTCCCACATTCTGAGCAGAGTCAAAATTGCTGACTTCAATGACAAAGTGATTTTTATACTGCTTTTTTCCCAAAAGTAGATGCTTGAGATTGTAACTGAAGAATGTGCTTCTGCATATGGTTGAATTCAAAATATTTAGATGGCAGTGCAAGCTTGCCTTGAATATGTGCTAAAGTGCAGCCTCTGATAAAAAGAGATTTGCCTGCACAGAATAGGGTGTGGTAGCCAACTTCTGCTCCATCAAATAATTTAGCAGGTCAGGAAGATCTTCTTTTCTGAAGGAAAATAAAAATATTGTCTTCATGCAAGGCACTACCACCACCACTGTTTGTTTGGGTGGGTTTTTGTTTGGTTTTTTGTTTTTTTAATTTTTATTTGGTTGGTGGGGATTTTTTTTGGTTTGGGATTTTTTTTTTTTTGTTATTTTATAACCTACACCCTTAATCAGCTCTTCCTTCTTCTCTTCTGATATTGCAGTGCTTTTTTCTCATTCTGTTAACATTGCTGTTAGAATTCTCTACACCTAAATTTTCCTCAAATCTTTCAGGGAATCCTAAGTAATGAATCTGTAGTCCAAGCTAGGAATCATGTTTTCCTTTCAAGCAAAGACATCAGAAGGCCCTGATTTCCCCAAAGGAAAGCCATTTCGGTGTGTTTACTTCAATGCTTGCTTGACCTTTCTTGTGCATCCACAGGTACACGTGTGTTCAAGCATTCACACAAAAATCAGGCCCTGATTTTGCTGTCTTGAATGAGCACCACTCATGCTCCTCTGAGTGCTTGGACTACATATTCTTCCTACCCCACATAATGGACCTCTCACTACAAACTCAAGGTACCTTTTGTCCCCTCAGCTCTTCACAGTTACTTCAGCACGTGGTCAAGCAAAGCAAAAAATTGAATTATCCTGTGCTGAAATCCATGTTGCACAAAGTACACTGGTCACAGCTGGCAAGTGAACGACATTTCAATCAGCCAAGACAGGTCTGCAGGAACTCCAGCCATCCCCTTAGGTTCTTCTTGTGGAATTGGAGGCACAGGCTGCAAGGAATGCTGTATTCCTGCCAGACTTTATTTTCACAGGATCAAAACCATTTAGGCTGTCAAAACATTAACAGCTCCAAGGTTTCACCTTTATCTCAGGTACTTCTCAAGCTGTTTATTAGAGACTGGAGGAGTGTCACTTGAGATTTACTTGAGTCTCACCTGTTTTCCATGGAATGTGGTATTTATGTTTCCATGGGCCAGGATGCTGAGCTTGGTGGACTTTTACCCTGGACTTCTGCTGTTCTTGCTTCCAAGTTGAACCTACAACCAAACCATCCTTATTCAAGACAATGGAATTACGAATAAACAGCACAATGATTCATGTAAACTGCTATTTTTTTCTTTGCTATTATTAAATAAGCAAATCACTCAAAATCTGCTTGGGCTGGGAAATGAAGTTCCATGGGGCTGACTGTCCTTCAGTCAATTGCAGCTGGAAGAGGAGAGGCAGGAACTGGGACAGGACTAGTCCTACTGAGAATCGGCTCTCTGAAAATTGGATGTCTGGCTCAAGCTGCTCTCACATGGGGCTCTGTCTCAAGCACCTCGAGGGAGTGATTCATCTCTCTCATCTGAAAGATTAAACTAAGTGAGGACAGCTAAATGTGGGGGAAATCAATCTTGTTCTCAGCTTCACCCTCTCTTGTCTTTCCATCCTCAAGTTTTTTCACCCCACTGATTATATTCTAAACAACTGGATAATGATATATAGCAAGCTTAATAAAGCTTATCAAATGAAAAGGAAAAAAAGGATTCTTAAAGCATCTGAGGCTCCCAAGGAATAACAAAAAGATGTTTCGCATATTTTCTTCCCGGAGTCTGAAGGACACAGAGAGTCAATGGAGACATTTTTGTTCCCATAAAAAAAGAAAAAACCCAACCAATAATATTAATTTCAAGGGGTTTGCTTTGCTTTATTTTGTCCAGGTTAAGCTCAATCTTTTTCACTTCCTGGAAAGAAAAGTTTCCATTTTCTGTTGCAAACTTATTTCTACAATTACAAAACAAAAACAGGGGTTAAGAATATGAATCACCAAGTGTTTTCAGGAGGAAAATTATCGGAAATTCCATTTTCTTCTGGTATGCAGAATTTTCTGTGTATTTTCTTTTCAGTCTAGAAAGAAAAACTATTTTGAATAGTCAAAAAACCAGGGTTCTTTCACAACTGTTCTTGCTTTCAGTTTCTTCCAGAGGACTCTGCCTTGTTGTGAGTGAGTAATAACTGTTTCCAGAGCTGTCCATGAGTAAAGTCTACTCATTTCCTCGAGCCAAAATGGACTTTTGTGTCTGGGCAATGACTTCTGGATCAGATTTAGTTATTTCAGAAAAAATGCCTCCTGATGCTGCCAGCAGCACTTGTAAGAGAGGATGCGTGTCTGTATGGGATGCTTCCTGAGCCCAGGCCTTTGTCTTCATATGTGCTATAATTAATTTCATTTACCTGTCAATAGGGATGATGTTTACGTCAACCTCATAGAGCTGTTGCAAAGTTCACTTCAGTAAAATTTGCCAAATGTCAGGTCCTTGGAAGCAAGATGGGATGGAATTATAAAGAAGTTATTTTTAGTATTCAGAAATTAATCTTTTAACCTGCCAGAACAGATGCTCTTTGCCTTTCTCTGTGCCCTCAAGGCTGCTGAACTCTGGTGAGTCATGAGCAGAAATTAACTGCAGACTTTGCCTGCAGACAAGGTAAGGATTGCATCAGACCCCGTGGAAATAAATGTATGTTCTCAAAGACCTGTTGGAGTCCTTTTGAATGTGAAGATTGTGTTGGACAACTTCATAGATGATTCTGCAGCTCTCAAACCCAAAATTGTTCTGTTGGAAAGGCTTTCTCTAGAAAGTGACAGCTGTTTAGGCCACTAAAATTTATATTTGTCTTCTGAAATCTGCTGGTTTTCCATAATTTTCCCCCTGTTTGGAATTAGTAATTGTCAAAATTGCAGTTTTCAAATGAAAAAAGTTAAACTATAGGAATACCTTTAAAAAGTATTTAGGACCAACAATGAAACAAAGCTTAAGAGTCCTAAATAAATAAAAAGCAGCCATGGCCTGGAAACTAAAAACTAAGGCCAAAAAGGAGAGAGTGCTAAGGCTTAGAATATCTGGAATGGAAAAATGCATAAAGAGTAAATAGGGGAAGATGATTTATTTAAGCTTCAGGCTTTCTTTTTCTTAATTATGTTTTAAGAATGCTTCATTTTAATTATCAATATGAATGGTTCAGTGACTCAGTTCTACAGACCTCAACAACCACAGCTCAACAACGTGCAAAATCTGTCCCTCCTTTCCCCCTGATATTTGACCACTGCTGCTGCTATGTTTCACTTGGGACTGTGTGACCAGAAATGGGAATGTTAGGGAGAAAAATGTCTGCAAACACTCACATTACCTTTGCTTCACCATGAAAAATGCCGCACCACCAGTGTGGCACTGGCCTTCCTGCAGAGAAATCCTGTGGGCTTCATTGCTTCAAGCTGTCCAAGCTTCCAGCTTTGGGAGAACCTGTCCAAGAGCTTGCCAGGATGATGGGATCTGAAATAACAGCACAGTGGCCTTGTCCATTTTCCACACTCTTTGCCTGAGCATGCACTGGCCTCAATCAGTGGCTTTGGACTGACAGAAAGTAGGCTTAGATTGGTAGTGAAAAAAAAACTCTTCCTTGCAAGGGTAGTGAGGCACTGGCACAGGTTTCTGGCAGACTGGAATGTTAAAGGATAATGACTCAAAACAATCTGCCACTGTGGAGGTGCTTAAGTGTTATTTTTATGCTTTTGTACTGCTACATTACTATAGATAATCATAACCAAAATGGCTACAAACCTGCTTCCCATTGCAAACAAGCTATTCAAAAATAAGTCTTGAAAAAATATATATTTATAAACACAGTAATTTGTGTTGTTTCATTTAACCTGTCCCAAAATATTTATTAACAAGAAGCTGGGATGCCCTTGCCTTCAGGAGCGGCTCATAACACTTGCACAGAGCAGCTGTGGCTGCCCCATCACTGGAAGTGTTCAAGGCCAGGTTGGATGGGGCTCTTGAGCAAGGGATAAGGGAAGGTGTTCCTGCCCATGGCAGGGGTTGGGAATTAAATGAACTTTAAGGTCCCTTGCAAAGGCAAAGGCAAATCATTCTATAATTCCATGATCTAGACATGGGGTGATCTGGTCCAGCCCATCACAGCTGCACAGCCCCAGAAGTAGAAGCACTGTGCAAGGTATGAGTGAACCCCAAAGCTGGGACATGGCTGTCACACTGCCAGGGTCACTTCATAGTGCCTCTGTCTGGTGTCTCTGCGCCAGACAGACCCAGCAGCCTGCTCAGAGCTGACTTCACAGAATCACAGAATTGTTTAGGCTGGAAAAGACCTCCTAGATAATTGAGTCCATCCTTTTACTGAGCACCTCTTTACCAACCAGACCAGAGCACTGAGTCATTTCTTGAAAACCTCCAGGAATGGGGACTCCACAACTCCCTGGGCAGCCTGTTCTAGTGCTTAACCACCCTTTCCACAGCAAAATTCTTCCTGTTGTCCAACCTGAACCTCTCCTGGTGCAGCTTGAGGCCATTTCCTCTTGTCCTCTCCCTTGTTCTCTGGGAGAAGACCCTGACCCCACTTGGCTGTGCCCTCCTGTCAAGGAGTTGTAGAGAGTGAAGAAGTCCCCTTGAGCCTCCTCTTCTCCAGGCTGAGCCCTTCAACTCCCTCAGGTGTTCCTCACAGAATGCGCTGTCTTGGTGTATTCAGAGTACAGAGCTTGAAGATGAACAGGGGTCCATGCAAACACCAACAGCTGCAGAGTTACCATGGAAGAGAACCAGCCAGGCATTTCAGGTACAAAGAGATAATGGAGATATGGTTCAGAGGAGTCATTTAACCTGTCCCAAAATATTTATTAACAAGAAGCTGGGATGCCCTTGCCTTCAGGAGCGGCTCATAACACTTGCACAGAGCAGCTGTGGCTGCCCCATCACTGGAAGTGTTCAAGGCCAGGTTGGATGGGGCTCTTGAGCAAGATAAGGGGAAGGTGTTCCTGCCCATGGCAGGGGTTGGGAATTAAATGAACTTTAAGGTCCCTTGCAAAGGCAAAGGCAAATCATTCTATAATTCCATGATCTAGACATGGGGTGATCTGGTCCAGCCCATCACAGCTGCACAGCCCCAGAAGTAGAAGCACTGTGCAAGGTATGAGTGAACCCCAAAGCTGGGACATGGCTGTCACACTGCCAGGGTCACTTCATAGTGCCTCTGTCTGGTGTCTCTGCGCCAGACAGACCCAGCAGCCTGCTCAGAGCTGACTTCACAGAATCACAGAATTGTTTAGGCTGGAAAAGACCTCCTAGATAATTGAGTCCATCCTTTTACTGAGCACCTCTTTACCAACCAGACCAGAGCACTGAGTCATTTCTTGAAAACCTCCAGGAATGGGGACTCCACAACTCCCTGGGCAGCCTGTTCTAGTGCTTAACCACCCTTTCCACAGCAAAATTCTTCCTGTTGTCCAACCTGAACCTCTCCTGGTGCAGCTTGAGGCCATTTCCTCTTGTCCTCTCCCTTGTTCTCTGGGAGAAGACCCTGACCCCACTTGGCTGTGCCCTCCTGTCAAGGAGTTGTAGAGAGTGAAGAAGTCCCCCTTGAGCCTCCTCTTCTCCAGGCTGAGCCCTTCAACTCCCTCAGGTGTTCCTCACAGAATGCGCTGTCTTGGTGTATTCAGAGTACAGAGCTTGAAGATGAACAGGGGTCCATGCAAACACCAACAGCTGCAGAGTTACCATGGAAGAGAACCAGCCAGGCATTTCAGGTACAAAGAGATAATGGAGATATGGTTCAGAGGAGTGAATCATCGCATTCGTGCTGCTAAAATGCTGCTAATAAAATGTGATGACAGCCTCAGCGTTAATAACATGTGCGCTATCTCTGTGATCAGCACAATGTTTATTTTACAGAATGGTGTTTATTCCTTCCATTGCCTGTCCTCGTCATTCAAGGCTGAACAAAAGATCTTTTGTGTAGTACAGAGCTGGGCTTAACCCTACAAAGGGCTAAGCATTCTTGCAGCAGTGGACTTAGTCACATGCTTAACTTTAAGCATGTCAACAGCCCCACTAAATTGGCAAGACTAATTATGTCCTCAGAGTTAAGCACGGGCTTAAGTGCACTTTTGGACCACAGCCAGAGTACTCAGCACCTTTGCAAGCCTGATCTGCCAGTGAGTAAATTTTGTTTTGGAAAAACTTATATTCAAAGAAAGCAAAATGGCAAAAAAAAATTAAAAAGCCAAACCAAAACAAAAAACCTAACCAAACAAACAAAAAAACCCCTAATCCTTGCATCTTTCTGTAAGTATTATTAAATTGGATCCAGGCCAAAACTTTACCATTCCCACCAGCACATGCAGCTGTTCTCCAAGAAAAGGGTGTAATTCCAACCCCTGGATAAAAGTGTACATTTCAGTGTATTTGCCATAAGGAGAAGTTTGCCGTTTTTCACAGTTGAAGCAACTTTTCCTGGTTGGTGGCAGTTTCCTTGTCTCCAATGAAAACTGCCTCAGTTTCCTATGGAATGCTTACAGGCAGAACAGGAAACAGTTTCATTTTATTACAACTCCAAAGTGTATTTCCCATTTCATCAAGCCCACAAAGAATGTCCTCCGAGCCTGCAAACTGAGCTGTGGCTTGGAGAAGCCCAGGGGAGAGTTTTCAGGTATTGAAGGAGCTTTAGTGAGACCTGCTCTGAAAAGTGCACCTTGAGTCTCCAGAGAAGGGTGAGGTGAGATGAAGTTCCACTGCTGCACCTTCATCTCATTCCGGACCATTGCCACCATTGACGCGAGCCTGAGTAGAAGTCACTCTCTGCCCTCAGTAATCGACAAAGTAATTCACACAGTGAAAGACACCACTGTGAAACTTTGATTCCTCACTTCTCATCTTGACATCTCCTCCAGGATGAATCCATATTGCAATTAATGCCCAGCTGTATTTTTTTTTCACCTGCATACTCGTTTTCCCCACTGGACACCCCAAATTTTCACCAGATTACTTAAATTCTTAGCTTCTCTCCTACTACTTAATGCTGCCAGTACCTGTTCCCTTCCACCTCTAGAAGTGAATGCATCTCAGCAAACAATTTCTCATGGATGAAATAAAAGAGGAGAGGAAATGGAAGGGGGGAGGGAAGCAGTAAAGAGGTAAGTCTGTGAGCTTTGAGGTTTGAGCAGTGGACCTACCAGTGCTTTTCTAGCAATGCCTTCCCAACTTGCCAGAACCTGTCAGTGTAGCCTTCCTATTATCACCTGCACTTTGAATTTCTGCTGGAATGTACTTGTCTGTTGATTTCCCATTTGCTATTTGGTGAGGCTCATAAGGAGCAGCTCCAGTACCTGTCCTAACTCCTTCATTTCTCCTCCTCCCCTCTTTTCAAACCAGTCACTAAAGTACAGCTGCTCTGGCTTGGAGGTCCTACACAGAGTTTGCAAGCAATGTTTAACAGATCTTCAATTAGCTGTAAGGTCCCCAGGTTTAGCTCTGGAAACACTCAATTTAGCAGCTGACCTTTCAGTTCAGTCACCTATCAACTGGACTCGTTTTTAAACCCCAGTCTTTACCTAAACTCTTGGCACTGAAGGAGGGTTTTGCTTTCTCCACCTACCTTTGCTAGATCACACGAGTGCATGAGGTGACATTTTCTGCTTTCTAAGAGGCCAAAAGATGATTTTGTTACAATATGTATAGTTCTGAAACAGAAATTGTAGAAATAAGTTAACCTTTTACTTAAAGAAACCTCTGTCATAGTACATAGGGCATAGGAAATGCAAATTTCTGAAGCTCCTTGCATAAAGAACAATACTAGAGGACACAAAGAACCTAGATAAGGGAGCCCCTCTGACTCCATAGCTATTAGCACTGACAGACAGACTCTGATAAGCACCAAAAGATCTAAAGCACACGCCCAAGGGAGAAAAGTTCAAATGTTCAATCATGAGGAAGACCAAAATCTTCAGCCTCAGAGACCCCCAAGAGACCCCCCGTGAGACCACCACAGCGAACCACGCATGCCCAGAAGGGCATGGACCTATTTAGCATACGAAGCAAGGACAGGCGGGGCCAGAAATTGAATATGTATGAGAAAGTTGTGCAATGTACTGCATATGGAACACCTTTGTAAATAAAAATGTGGGCCAGGCTGCAGCTCGGGGCACAAGTTTTTTTCTGAGAATTATCGCACTTGTGCCGGGCGTTTACATACATACCCACTTCATAACTACACCAGGTTGTAGAGTCTATTTATTCTGCGTATTGCTTCAGTTCTGCTTTTAATCCTTGCTGTCTTCAGGTTCAGGTGACTTCAGAATTCACCCCTACCCCTCATCTATCCAAATCATTCCATTAGGCCCATCACAGTGGTACAGGAGAAATGAGGTCACATTCCGGTAAGGATAGTAATTGCTGATTTATTTAATAAAAAACCACAATCATCTGTAAGCACAGCAAGCTGCAGAATGGAGTGGGATTGTGTGAGTGCCTCCTTCTGCATGTTGGATATTCCCATAATCCTACAATGGGCCAGGCTGGAAGGGACCACAGTGGGGCAGCTGGTCCCACCTCCCTGCTCCAGCAGGGCCATCCCACAGCACAGGGCACAGGATTGTGTCCAGAGGGGTCTGGAATATCTCCAGTGAGGAGACTCCACACCCTCTCTGGACAATCTGTTCAGTGCTCGGTCACTCCCAAGGAAGAAGTTCTGCCTCCTGCCCAGGTGGAACCTCCTGGGCTCAGTTCCTGCTTGTTCCTCTAGTGCCTCTGCTCAGCACCACTAGCCTGGCTCCATCCTCTTGGTGATGCTTTAAGCTTTAGCTTTCATATTCTCCAGATTTTGTAGTGCATTAGTGTGTAACTCTGAGCATATAAAGTGTTAGCAAGATCTCTTCACAGCTGAATTAGACAAAACAATCCTTTTCCAGACTGAGAACCAAGGATACTGTTGCAGCTTCAGGCCCAAAAAGTACAAACAACAGCTAATTGAGGAGAGCAATCTGGGAGGATGGGACTACATAACCTGAAGCTGCAATTGAACAATTAATCCCAATATGTAAATGGACCAAAGCTTATAAAAGTGTGAAAACTCATGCCCTGGAGTCCATCTTGGCTGGAGCCACAGCCAGACTCTTGTACTCCCCAAGGTGTGTCCTTGGAAGGCCTTTTAATAAATACTTACTTTATTCCTTTAACACTGTCTAGCCTCTATCCTAGGTAGCCTCTCAAGGCATCATTGGCACCCTTCCTTCTTCATTTCAAACGTCAGTGACTGCTGGGTTTTTTCCCCTAGAAAATCTTTTGCTCATTCGTTGCTTGTACACAACAAGACTAATAGGAAAATCCCAGGCACCTGCTTGTATGACTGCATTCAAGATTTTGCTGTGTTTTACTCTGTTGCTGTGTCTAAGCACAGGTCCTCTTCAGTCCCATGGAATCCTTTAAACATGGAGCACAAATTCAAGCAGTTTGGAAAAAGCAAGACTTCAGCTGTGTAAAATGTTACAGAACGTTGAGAGCAAAGTCAGGTAGCAAAGGCAAACTTGCTGTAAAACAGCAGTTTTGAGGTATTGACTTTCACAAATGCTGGCTGGCAAACATTTTATTTTTTCATTAGAAAATAAACACAAAATACTACTTGAGGCTACAAACTATTTAAGTTGCACAGACTTCCTAGTCAGAATTCCTAGTTACTCTAACAGTGCTAATGCTGTTTCCTACAAACTCTTGAGATATTGATGGTTCTTCTATCCTGTTTAGCAGTAGAAGTAATAATAACACTGTCAATTTTTAGTAATCTGCAAGAACAGCAGCAGCAATCTGCAAAATTTTAAAGGAACAGGCATCTGAAATCATGCTTTGTTGCAATGAATATTTCTTTCTAAGATTCTCCATGCTCACTTCCTCTGGGACCTCATGCTAAGCTAGGTAAAACTGTTGTAGTTCCTGAAGAGCAGACCCACATGGCATATGAATATTGTGAGATATCTGAGACATCCAGAGTTTTTTGGTTTTATTTTTGTTTTTTAAAGGGAGTAATTATGAGAAATGTCTATTTACTTCTCCCTGGAGGAATTTGAGACAGTTCTGAGGAAGTAGCACTTAATAACAGTACAACATTTTTGCAGTCACTGTGACATGAACTCCGTTTTTGCTGAGAAATTGCACAATTTGGAAAACTATCAATGCAGTGAGAGACAATTTATCTTTCTGCATTCAGAAAATAACACTTTTTGGTATGACAGAACTGCTGTATGACAGGCATCTTCTTAAAGCAAAAGGGACCTTTTAACAGTTATAATGAGGAAAATCAATCCATTATGAAAGAGCAACAGCAATGGAGTCAAATATTTTACGACTCTAAAGCAGAGAATATTCCATCAGTTCCTGCCCATTCCTCTGGTGCCATTGCTGGGCCCCTGGAGCAGAGCCTGGGCCCTGCTCGGAGCCCTCCCTGCACACAGGGACACCCAGGGCTGAGGGCCCCTCTCAGCTGGGGCTCCTCTCCAGGCTCTGGGACAGCCCCAGCTCCCTCAGCCTTTCCCTGCCAGAGATGCTCCAGGCCCTAAATCATCTCTGCAGCTCCACTGGCCCCGCTCCAGGAGCTCCCTGTCCCTGCTGTCCTGAGGAGGCCAGAGCTGGACACAGCACTGCAGATGTGTCACACAGGGCTGGGCAGAGGGGCAGGATCACCACCTGAGCTGCTGGCACTGCTCTTCCCAATACACCCCAGGATTCCCGCTGATTTCATGTGCTACTGTGAAAGGATCACTGGAGGCTGAAAATGCAGTCACAGGGGTGCCTGGTGCCTCTGGGCACACAGCAACCTGAGAGCTTCCCTTCCAGCTTTCAAATTCCCTCTCTGTGGGGAATCAGCAGCTCTAACTGATAAGGGAAAGGCCACCCCAGGCTCTGCTGCAGGATCTGGGTAAATGCTCTAGGGCAAACAACGAAATTCCCTTTGGGCTTTCCATATGTGAGGGGAAGATCTGAAGCACTAAAGTACTGAACTGAAAGAATTAGCAGCAAGAACAGTTTTGCTATATAATGCTACAGCTACACCTCCACACTACAGGGATTGCAACTCTTCCCTCTCTGTTCTGTCACCTTTCGAAACTTTCTTTGGTACATATGCAAATGATCCCAGGTACTCTGAGACAAGAACTGGAGAAACATTAGTGGGGTAAATGGATCGAGATTATCCAAATCAGATCCAAGTGCTGTTTCTTTTCTGATTTAGAAGGTGAGTCACCTTTTTCACTGCATGACCAAGCTGAGCTGTAAAAGCCCTGGCCCATGACTTGAGGCCAACTTTTTTCTCATCAAAACAAAGGCTCAGCTAACACGAAGAAAAGTAACCTTTGAACGTATTTAGCAGCTGGTGAGCAAATAGATCATAACAATCAGTTCTATGAATATAATATATTAGAAAGCTTGGTAAAGATAGCCTTTTCCTATTGATAGACTGTGAAACATCACCACTTTGTGGCTGTAAATAAGTGTGAAGATTGACCATGAGTGTGAAAGAATATGACATCTGCAGAAAGCATGTTAAGTGTCTATTTCTCCTATTTTTTCCTTCACTTTTGCTGTGAGTGGTAAATTGGATCTGGTTTATCCTTGTCTTTGGCTCTTGTATCTTTTTCCGAAGTTTTCACACAGTTTTTGTGGATGTCTGTGAGCATCTACTAAATTCCTCAGAGAAAATTAGGAGTGACTTGCAATAAACATATAATAGAATTCATAAAAATGTGTATATACACATAATTATAAATATTTACAATTATGAATTTTTCTTTCCCTTTCCCTGATGAAGACCAGGCCATTTGTAGGCACTGCAGTCAGGAAGGAGTCAGAATTGTGCAAGCCAAGGGCAACTCAGGTTCTGTAATTTATTCATGTAGCAAGGCTGTCATTAGCCACTGTCAGAATATTTCATTTCAAGAGTTGTTATTATTGTGTGTCAGGAAAACTTTGGGATGGGGAAATCATGGTGGTTTTGTCCTCAGCAGCTGAAAGGAATTTAGTCTGGTATTGGCCAAGGAACTAAAAATTAGTATCTGGGGAAATTATTTGGATAAGATTATTCATCTGTCAGACAACAGAAAAAATCCATCTCCCATTGATTTTGGGACATCTGTAAATCGAGGTTTGCTATTCTAAGTCATGTTGAACAATAACCATTCGAATTATTCACTGTGTTGATTCCCAGACTGATACATGATACTGCCAGGCTGGTGAACTGGCAGAATCTTATGCAACAATGCTACAATTCAAAAAAAGCATTCCAGAATGTGGAAGAAGACTCAAGACGAAGCCAGAATCCCAGGTGTATAAAACAAGGAAAAAAATTATATGAGATGTGAGCATCAAAGAGATTTTCTGTAACTCAAGGAAAGCAATTCAAAGAAAAAATAATTGTATTGGGTTTTTTTTTAAAGAAAAAACCCCAAAACTATAGCAGAATAAACCAAAACAACCTTTACATTCTAATTAAAACCTGGACAGTTTGGTTGTGCAGATAGAGCAATCAAGATCACAGGCACAGGCACTTCATTCAAGAAAGACATGACTGAAGACTTAAAGACAAAGTCATAGGAATGAGAAGTGAAGTGCAAGCTAGGGAAAGACCAGAAGGAAGGACTACCTTCCAAATACCTTCCAAGGCATTTTCAACACAGATGAAATGCTTGGCACTATTTTCCAAACCTCATTAACTGGGGGAATTTCCCAATGCAGTGACAGAGAGCAGATCTTTCAGCAGGCAGGGCCTTATCTTACCAATTTAAACTACATTGCTGTATATTGATTTGCTAACTCAAATCAGGATGTTCTGAGCAATTAGATCTTGTCTGAAAATGTGGGAGTTGCTGCTTGCCTCTACTAATCCTGAGATTTCAATCAATACTCACAAGATTCAACCAGTACCAGCCAGAACGTGGCGTGACTGTCCATTGGAATGGAATCTCCATCCAGGATAAGGCATCCCCACTCCCACGCAAACTCATGTCTTCCACCAGAGCCTCCTGCCTTGAATCATGCTTGGAGGATCCTGGCCTCCTCCCCTGTCTCCAAGGCAATCTGCACTGACTAGTGTCTGATTCCAGAGCTCACTTGGCTGTTAGTCAGGCCTCTCCTTTCTTTCCCCTGATCAGACTGCCTGGAACAAGTCCACATGGACAGTGAGGAGGAGGAAACTTTTGTTCCCTTGGCTTCTGCAGCATGGTGAGAATATTACAATTTACATCTCCAAGGCACCAGCAGAACATCGGTACCTTCCCTGGCCAGAGGAAGGGGAGGGAGACACTGTGACTCAGTCACTCAGCTGAGTCACTGTCCTGGCAGCAGCAAATTGGGTGGTGCCACTGTCACCACCCTCCTCCCTCAAAGCTGTGCCTGTACTCACTCCCTGCCTGCAGGAGACTCTTCTAATCAGGGACTGAGGTACCTGCCCTGGTGCACCTGATTTTAAAATTAGGATGACATTCTCCAAGCCATGGAATAAATGTGAAAGCATTCCTTTGAAAGAAAAAAGAAACTGTACCCACCAAAACCTTCTAAAATACCAAGTCACCCTTTCAGCTGAGTCTGGCAAGACTTTAGGCATTAAAATAAGCATTTCTTCATGCCAAATGTTCCCCTTTCAAATTGGAAAGAGGAATTTAATTGAAATTGTTAAAAAAACCAAGAACAATACAGAATTGGAGTTTTCCCAAACTGTCCTTCCCCTTTCTCACATCAGAAGCAGAGAGTGACAGTGATATTCCTAGACACCAAAATAAAGACCAAGCAGGTGGTCCTGTCCTACAGTATTTAATAATTGTCTCAAGCTTCCCAGGAGAGCATCTTAATCACCCTCACACCTCCTACAGTGGTGTGTGCCACAGATAAATCAGTTCTCATGGTAATTACAGGCAAGAATTCTTACAAGCACCCATAGGACATTATTTTATTTTCAGGCTGAGCAAAGTTAAAAGCCATAAGCCAAGTATGAAGGACACTTAAATTGTCTTAAAAACAGCACTGGTTTTGCAGTATTTATGAGCAGATCTGGGGAGGACTCAGATGTGGATCAGACCCATTAAGGTGTGAATTACATAATGCAAGATAAGCTGATCTGCCAGTGCTTTTGAGGCATTCAGACCCCTAGACAGAGGTCTTCACTTACTGCTTCTCTAGAGTCAAAGCAGCCCATAGGCCCAGGAGTGAATGTGGGCTTTGTATCAAGATCAGATGAATGGCAGCTGTAAAAATTATTTGATGATCAGCTGCAGCTCAAAAGAATGTGCGTGGTTCTGGTGGAGTTTGAGGTGCTCCTGCAGGAAATGGATTTGTTTCTGCCCTAGAAGTGCCCTGTCTGCTTTCTAAGATCTGAACAGAAAAAACACAAGCACTTCTAGGTCAGTAATTTTTTCTGTTTTCACTGAAAACTTTATTTAGAAATTTACTTGAACAATTTTAGTCAGCCATTACCACATTAAGGCTTTATGACAGTGAAGTTTTTATTCTCTCACAATTTGAAACAGTCCTGAACAAAGATAATCAAGAGGAAGTAAATTCAAAACAGAAATTCTGCTAAGATAACAAAGGTCATGTCTAATGTGTAAAAAAATACTGTGTTCAACTGAAGTATTTTGCTTCATCAACTTACTTTTTTCATTGCCTGTGTCGCTGCTGGCACAGGATAAGAAAGAAAGTGGAAAATGAGTTTAGGTGTCTTGTTGCATGACTATCTTCAGGGTCTTTATGCTTGGCTTTTCTATACACTACAACCACATTTAGAGCTAGGCCATCCCTGAAATGTGTATTTATGTAGCTGTTCCTTTTCTCTTTCTTTTTTTTTCTTTTGGAACAATTTAAGTTCCCACACTAAGAATGTGAAAAGAAGCATCAGCAGAATGGGTCCATGTTTGTGCCATTTGGACCCAATCACCTGAAGATGATTTTTATGCACCTGAGAGATGATGTGTAATGTTTATCCTGCTGAGGACCACAGCCCGTGGGACACTTAGGAAGTCTTGCTGGGGCAAGGGAGTTGCTCAGGGGTGCCAGAGCAGACTACAGGCACCCTGCCTGGTGTCCCTGTCACCAGCAGGGCTGGGAGGGGACGTTCACTCCATCCTGAGAGCCATGTCCCCATTGCAGGGTCCAACTGGGCTGTACCTATGGTTCTTGTCTTGCCAGAGGGGCTTTGCAGCACAGCCAACTCATTCCAGCTCTGGATTCCCACCAGGCACAGGTGGTTTAGGGATTTCTGCAGGGCACTCAGCAGGAGGGGGAGATGAACTCTAGTTGATTGTCACCAGGAACATCAATTTAGGCCAGATAAGGATCAGGCTTGGAATAACTACATGGAAAGCAGGACCCTTGTCAAGGAACTGGTGAGTCAAAATTCCAGGCAAACCAAATGAGGGGAATCTGGGCAGGCCTAGGAAGTCTGTATCAGTTCATATTTGTATCCCTCCCAGTTCAATGTTCTATTTCTGACTGCAGGCAGTGCCAGTTATTTCAAAAGAAATTCAGCTGTAGACCATTGCAGTTTATCCCCAGGGAAAGCCTGGATTTATATTTATGGCCTGTGTCTTGAACAAAAGATTTATATCAATTTGAAAAAAAAGGTTGATAAATATTTAGTCTTTTGGACAAGATACTCTCCAGCCCCTGGAGAGAAGCATTTTGACAAACCCTGGAAGGGGTGACAGGGGCCTCAGACACATTTTTAAGACTCAAGTCTCGGGGGTGTGGGAGGGGCTCATGCAAGAGCAAAGTCACTTTAGGCTTTGCAGGCTTAGACTACAAATTTCCAGGGAGATCCAAAATTCATGTCCATGCCATGTGAAAGCGAAGTGCCTCTTTCAGACAGCATTTACCCCACCTGAAACTGAGGACTGAAAACCCACCTCAGTCCCCACTGTGAGGTGCTCTGCACTTCCCAGGGAATACCCAGCAGCTTTTAGGAAGTTTAGATTACCATTCCTCTCTGCCCTGCCAAATCCCAGGTGTCCCTGTAAAGTGGGCACTTGTGGTTTGCAGGGCAGAAAGGAATGGTGATCAGCAAACCCATCCAACCCACAGCTGGATGAAAAACTCAGATGAATCTCCAAAGCTGTTTCTTCCTTCAGAAGCACTGGGAGACTCAAGATTTATGGGACTGTCAGGACAAAACAAGGCATTCAGGAGACCTCCCGATCCCATCCTCAATCTCATTAATTTCCTGCCTCACCCAGTGCCCCCGTGGCCGCACGTTAATGAAGGGCTGTAATTGGTAAGTGAAATTGATTACACAACTCTTTGAATGAGGCAAATTGTCCATCTCTGGAGAAAAGGTATAATTTTCTGCTGTGCATAAATCAAACCAGGGTCTCTTAAAAGCCCTGGGTAAGTAGAGAGCATTTCAAATTGGCTACGAAGTGCTGGACAAAGCACTGGCAGAAGGAAGGGCAGGGACAAAAATTACCTTAGCGGCTCTTTCCTATCCCCAGTTTCTGTGATTCAATGAATTTTTAATTCTGAGCCACACAATTTAATTACCACTTGCAAAGTGCTGCAGAAAATTAAGCCATTTTCTACAGTGGGCAGATCTGTCCTGTCATCTGTCAGCTGTGAGGGCGCTAATTATTCCTGCAGAAATATGGACATAAAATTGATCCATGTCTGCCTGAAGGACTGTACATTGGGGCTTCACAGCTGGAAAAAGCTGCCAGAGGTTGTCCTAAAAGCCCTAAACCCCTCTTCAGTAAAACAGTCTGAACTCTGCCATGCTGCAGGACTACTCAATATCTTGTCATTTAATCATGTTAATATTTTCATATATCTGGTTTGAATTGCTGCAGAGTAAAGGAATCAATTCCCTTACTCTCTTACTCCTTTTATAGTAGCCATTTTACTAATGCAGAACTTGGCCTTTTTTATCCGAGAGGAGAAATGTATTTCTAGGCTATTCTGGGAAACAAGGAATATTTCCCTTTCTTTGTGAGATGCCCTTGCACATTAATATCACCCTTTCAACTCTCTGTAATCCTTAAGGGAGTCCTCCAACCCTGGTGTCAGTTTTGTTCTGAATAGTCATCATATTATACAGGTGCTTCTGAAGCTGTAATGACAGCACAGAGACAAAAAGATCTCAGTGCCTGGCCATATAAATATAAATTATGAGCCTGAGTATTCATAGTATCATAGAACCATAAAATGGACTGACTGAGTTGAAAGGGGCCACAGGAATCATCTCTTTCCAGCCTCTCTGCAGACTTCCACTAGACTGGGGGGCTCATTCCTAGATCAGATATCTGTGGGACAGCGGTCATAATTTAACGTTTCTTGTGCGTAAATATGCACCCTACTCTCAGGCTAAGCCTGGCCAGTTTCATCTCCCAAATTCTGTTATTGCAGGAATTAAGGAATATTTTGGGGAGTTTGCCTGTACTGATTTTAAGGGAACAGAGTGCTCTGGGAGGAGTGGTGATGGATGTTCCTTTATTCACTTAAATGAATGCCTCTCACTTGTGCCAGCTATAAGTTAGGTTTCACAGACCAGATGATAACTTCAATTATTACCTTATTTTTTCCAAGTAGAGGTGTTATTAAGTGATTAACCTGTGCTCGGCAACAGTTTCTTGAACTGTGCTTTTTTTTGACAATTTTTCCTCTTGTTTGCATGTAATTGATTTATTTATGTAGACCTTGATGTGTTATAAACCCTAAAATTATCCTAGACATCAAGTTTCTTCTCAGGGGAGACCTTATCTCACTGTGGATGGCCTGATTTATTTGACTCACTGCAGAAAAGCACTATTTTCTGTGATATGCTGAATTATGCATTCTCTCTAAAAACCTGCTGTAACAGACAAATAAACATTTTAGCCATGGGAAGGCAGAAGCAGAAAGGTGTTGAGACTTGCTGAAAGCCACACAGTGTTACTGTCAGAGGCCAGATTAGGATTTTGCCAGTTACTTATCAGCAAACTCCCTTGATCTGGTATCTGGGATTTACAAAGAAACTTGGCAAAGTTTACCAGTTCTCCAGCCACTGGCACTGAGATAGGATCCCAGGAAAGCTCATGTAGGACAAAGGTTCTGCCACAGCTTCCCTTCCCTGTTTTTTGTGTGTGTGTATATGTGTTTGAAGACAAAAAGGATCTGGCAGAAAGGCGCAAAAACTGTGGGTAGAAGTTGTAGCAGTCATTCTGTGAGACAGTGAAGTTGTGATGTGTGGTTTACTGACAAATCCCTAAATCCCTTCGAGCAGGGAGGTGGCCCTGCAATATGGGACTGCCACCACCCAGTTGGTTTGTTCCCTTTTTTTGGAGGGGTTCAGAAAATGGATCTCCAGGATCCATCTGAAAAAGGCAAAGCTTGCCAAGTGCCAGTCACTCTTAATATTGCCATATCCAGTTTAGCAATACAGTTCCTGTCTCTGATGCCACTTCTGTGTTTGGGACATCCATGTCCTATATCCCTTCAGGAAGACTCATTGACCTAAGCTTGCTGGGTTGGTTAGATAATCCCTTCAAACAGGAGAGAACCACACAAATAGACTGGCTTTTTTTATTGTTACCGTTTTAAGGATTGTGTGCCATGTGAAATAATAAAGATTTACTAAATTATGCAATCATAGAATCATAGAATAGTCTGAGTTGGAAGGGGCCCTAAACATAATCTAGATCAAATCTAGATTATCCCTGTCATGGGCAGGGATACCTTCCACTATCCCAGGATGCTCCAGGCCCTATCCAGCCTGGCCTGGAACACTTCCAGGGATGAGGCAAATGGAAGATGAAACCCGCTTATCTTCACACACATGTACCAGACCATTCCTAGAATCCCTCTAAGAGTTTTAGAAATAAGGCACAGAAAAACAGAGCAAAACTTCAAGAGCATTTCTACTGTCCTTCATAATTCTGGTAACTATCACCTGTGGATTTTTCAAGAAAAAGACAAAGTTCCTTTTTCTGTTCACTTTCCAGCATTTTCTAACAATTCAATACTTGCAGTTGAAGGACATATGACATTTTAGGTGTCATTCCAATGTCATTTTTCTCCACAGGCTGCAATAGTTTTTTTCCCAGCTCATTCTCTGGAGAAGGGGGCAAGGATGGACACAGGACTGTGAGACCAGCTCAATAAATTATTTAATTCTCAGTAACATCTATGCAGCGGTGTCAGCCTTGATGTTATTCAGCCAGGCTAGCCGGCCAGCAACCGCTAGCAGCACGGGGGGCACTTGTCCCGATAGCCGGGCTTCGGGATAGCGCCTCAGGTAGTCACCCAGCGCTATGGCTGCAGGTGCTGCCAGGTGCAGACAAAACCGAGTGCGAGCTGCGACGAACAGGAATAAAAGAGCGCTCTCCCTTTGGGGCAAGTCCAGATTTTAATAGCATCCAGGAGAGCCAGCAATCGAGGAGGACTGGGGAGTGGCAACATAGGTTTATAAAGGGAGTGGGAGGTAGGGGTGGAACCAGTGCAAGGACGAATGGGAATCCAGGAGGGAGTGGGGTACATAAGACTGACATACAGAGAAAACCAACGGAAAACTTAAAGGAGGGGCTCTGGTCCCTAAACCAATCACTCCAAGCCCTGGAGAGAAGTTTCTGGATAAAAAGGTGGGGGCAGGGAGTGACTGGCAGGGCCCTGGGGTGGAGTTGAGGGAAGGATACATTGGGTTGCTGGGGTAACCGGGGGAGGGGTATAAATGGACACATTCACAACCATGGGGGCCAGGGTGACTGACATAACAGGGAGAGGAGGGAGAACCTGGGCAGAACCATTATAACATAGGGGGAACAGAACAATCCAACTTAAACAAGGGAGAGTAGAACAAACACAACACAACAATCTAAAACAATCTTCCCTACCCCAAGTGGAAATCATAGCTGGACACAGACATATTCCCCCAGCTGCACAATTCCCCAAAAAAAGTACTATTTAGAACTAATGGGTCAAAAACATTCCAAGAGTAATTCTGCTGAAAATGTTAGTATGAATCAATCTGAAATTAAATAGGTGATGCCTAAACTCTTTCTTGCCATGAGCAAGCAAAACCTGGGATGTGGAACAACAAGTGCAAAATAAAAGCAGCAATGGGAGTATTAGAGAAGAAGTCTAAATGATGAAAATCTAAGCCTGAGCAAAATTTTTCTTTGTGGCCCAAGAGGTCTGGTCGCACATATATTGCACATTTATATTTTATATGCATATATACTGTGCAATTATGCTCTTGCACATAAACATTTGGAGGAATTTTTGCTTCATTTCAAAGGTTTCCAAAGTGCAAACCTGGGAAATATTACACATATATCAGGCAGATTGGGAACCACCTTAATTTTCAAAATCATTGCAAATGCCTTTATGAAAGAGAGACTTTTTTTAGCTAGGTTAGGTCAAGAGCCACGAGAGGGACATAGAAATGGAAGCAAAGTCTGCATATTCCAGAGTATTCCAATTTTCAATTCCCATTATATTTTTAGCTTGGGCTTCAATCGTCAAAGCTGCTGTATACATGAGTTGTTCCCTCTGGGTGTTTAGAAGTAGAATAATTAACTGTGTAGGTTGGTTGGTAGCAGATAAGTAGATGTGTTGTCACAGAAATCAAGAAGAAACTCTCTCTATCATCCAACTGCCTTGTTCCTTCAGGTCTTTTATTTCACTGGTTCAGCCAAAGCTGATTTTCATTTAAATGTGGTAAACATAACAAGCCCTCTCATGAAATGTTAGAGGTCAACTGCACCCCTCATTTTATTTAGTATGTTTCTTTACTTCAAAGAAGAATAGCAAAACCACAAACTGAAACCCAATATCACCAAGCATTGAAAACAAAAGGGCACTTACGGGATTGGAGTGCTGGGGAAAAAAACACCATTTTACTTTGCAAAGCATTTGGAAAAGTGCATTTGATCTTTTTATTTCATTCTTTGGTGCTTGATATTTCAGCCATCCACCCTGGGCTTAATTTTTTGTGGTCCTTCCAGCAAATGGGGGGTTTGTTCCTGGTGTTACTGCTCACCTACTGTGTGACATGGGCTGAAGCACATCTATATCCTTATGGTGCCTAAAGACACATGGATGTAAAATGGCAGAAGAGGAGTATTTAATTTATATTTGTGAATTATGTTTATTCATTATATTTATGCATTATATTTATAGATTATATTTAATTTAGCTTGGTTCCAGGAGGCTTAATTATAAGAGTCTCCTACCCAGAGTACATAAATGAATGCTCTCTCATGTCTCTCTCTGCTCTCTTCAGTGTTTTATCCACTCTGCCAAAATACTGCACATTTATTTGGTTTAATTTTGTCATGCTAATATTTTTGCTAATACTTTTAAATTTAATTTCTATATTTTTTACAGTCCCCAGTTATGGAATGTCTGTAGGACTGTGCTGTTCTCTCACATCATGAGCCTCTATCAAAAACAGCTACTGCATAAATCACTAAAACAAAGAAGAGAAAAGGTGTTTTTCTATAATAACTGTTAATTAACATGATTTGCCTTGTTAGATGTTCTTCAGTTTTAATTTGTGGTGATCTATATCCATTTCTATACTTTATATATTCATAATAGGGACATTGATGAGCTTCTGCTGTTTTGGACTTTTAATAAAAGGACGTGTTCATAAAGTTTCATATTTCAAATGTTAAAATACCTTCATTAAAGAAATACAGTTTTTTATGCTTCTTATGAGAAGTATATCTTTAAAAACCAGAAACATGTTAATTACCAGTATGCTGCTCCATAATCAGCCCTAATCAGAGGCAGTGGGGACATTAAAAGGAGGAGGATAAATCTAATTTCAGTGCTTTGCTGGGTGAACAGAACCAAGAAGCTTTTTTCCTTTGCAACTGGAAATGATAAACATGAACATAGATGATGTGATAAATAGAAATAAGAAATATGAACATAGATAACATGATAAATAGCACATTGATTTGGAACCTCATTATTTGGGAAGCCTGTTATTACAGCAATAAAACCACAAAAGGTGCATCTGAAAATAGGATAAAATACATTTATGTGTGTGTGTAAAAATATTCAAGTAAACCTAGAAAGAGACAAAATAGCATCTCTCTTCCATTATTTGAATCTATGTCAACCAAGTGTCACTTTAAAAACATCTGATAGAGCAAATACTTAAGTCTAATACCTCAGTCTCCCTTTCATTTTGTGTAAAATTAAGTCTGTGTGTAATTCTGCATGAATGTTTATTTATTAAATGCACTGTTTTGATTATTGTGCCACCTGTGCATTTTCTTCTCTTTTCTTACATTTTGTTCCATTCCCACTGTTTGGAAAGGGAAGCACACAGAATGGCAAGACACTGTGTTCTGTTTTGCCCTAGAGAAGCAGGATCTGTCCCATCAAGCAGGATTACAGCACCAGAGGCATTTAAAATTGACTTTAGGAAGGTTGTGTACAGATATGCTTTTATGAACCTGATTTCAATGGGACAAGTTCATGAGCAGGATTATATTGGATTCAAAGCAGGAATTGAATATACTCATATTTCAGTCTTTCAAAACCCCCACAGAACATTTCCTACTGCACAGCTCTGATAAAAACTGCTAAATATGGCTGGAATGTTACAGATGAGTTGTTTTCTAAGGCTGCTTGCTGTAGGTTTATTGGGAGAACAGCAGTTTTTCATTTATTCCTTTGTAGATCTGCAGCAAGAAATTCCAGAGAAGGATATAGATGGAGCAACAAACAGATGAAGCAGTTGGGATTTCTTGGTCTAGCGATATTTTGCAAGAATTCTTAAAAAATCGAGGCATTTTTTCCGTATCCTTATCCAAGGATTTTAACGTTTGAATCCTGCATAAACAAAGGATTTTTTTGCAGCAGTTTCCACAGTAATTGGCCAATGCAAACACCCGAAGTGTTTTTAGGGCTGGCATAATGGGTCTGCTCTTAATTTATACAAATAAATCACAACTTAGATGTCACTTTGCAGTTTCATGTAGTAAACTTATAGACAGCTGGAGAATCATAAGAATATGGTAGCTTATTTCCTTTTTTTTCTACAAGCAGTGGCAAAGAAATTTCTTTTCACAGTTGACCAAACCCCCAAGACAACATGACAACATCAAGACTGGCCAGCATAAGTCAATACTTTGGATTGTCATCATTGCCAGTGTGGAAAATGGCTTCTGGTGAGCTGTGCATCACAGAAGTCTTCAAATTACTTCCACACATGCACAGATGCCATGTGATGAATGTCTTTCCAATGTGAAGTTATTCCCTCCTATTAATGTCCTGAAGCTGTATGAACATCTTCCCATCTTCCCCAAAACTGGTACCAGGCAGCAGCTAGAGCTGATTGGAAGATTTCCATTTTGGGAGCTTCAACATTTTTTTGTCCTGTTGGTTTACAAAAAAAAAAAAAAAAAAAAAAAAAAAAACACTGGGATAAAAATTGCACTGGAACAAAATCTCTGTGTCTTTGGAGAACTGAGAAATCCCAGCCCCAAAACTGTGGTACACATTTACATATTTGAGGGACAGACAGCACAGTTTAGACATTGAAGTACACCAAGGCTGTGTCAACTGCTCTGCGTCCCTTGGACACTTGGACACCTGGATGACTGCTGTGACCTCTGGGCTACAAAATAGTAGAATCATAGACTGTGCTGAGTTGGAAGGGACCCACAAGGATCATCCAGTCCAACTCTTGGCCCTGCACAAACACCCCAACAATCCCACCCTGTGCCTGAGAGCATTGTACCAACGCTCCTGGAGCTCTGGCAGCCTTGGGGTTGTGACCATTCCCTGGGGAACCTGTTCAGTGCCCCACCACCCTCTGAGGGAAGAACCTTTTCTGATACCCACCCTAACTCTCCTCTGACACAGCTCCAGCCATTCCCTCAGGTCCTATGCCTGGTCACACAGAGCAGAGATCAGGGCCTGCCCCGCCTCGTCCCCTCATGAGGGTGTGGAAGAGCACGAGCTCTTCCCTCAGTTGCCTCCAGCTGAACAGACCAAGTTCCCTCAGCTGCCTCTCATGTGGCTTCCCCTCCAGGCCCTCCACCATATCCAAAACCCTACTTTGGACACTCTCAAACAGCTTTAGATCTTTCTTATATTGTGGCACCCAAAACACAGTATTCAAGGTGAGGCTGCCCCAGCCCACAGCAGAGCAGGACAATCCCCTCCCTGGCCTGCCTGGCCATGCTGGGCCTGGTGCCCCAGGACAGGGCTGTCCCTCCTGGCTGCCAGGGCACTGCTGGCCCATGTCCAGCTGGCCACAGTCTGGAACCCCCAAGTTCCTTCCTGCAGCTGCTCTGCAGCCTCTCATTCCCAGTCTGTCTGTACATTCAGGGCTGTCCCATCCCAGCTGCAGAGAATCCAGCTCTTGCCTTTGTTAACTTCACACAGTTGGTGATGCCCAGCCCTGTCATTTGTCCCGGGCTCTCTGCAGAGCCTCTTCGCCCTTGAGGGAGTCAACAGCTCCTCCCAGTTTTGTATCATCTGCAAACTTACTTTGTATCCCTTCCTGTCCTGCATCCAAGTCCTTTATGAAGCTGTTGACGAGAGCAGGGCTTAAGATGGAGCCCTGCAGAACCACAACAGTGACAGGTCTGCAGTCTGATGTCACCACAGTCATTGTCACCCTCTGTGCCCAGCCTGTGAGCCAGTTACTCCCCAGCACACCATGTTTCTATCCAACTGTTGGCTGGACAAAATCAACATGTTGTCCTCATTAATAGACTCTAAATTAATTTTATACCATCAAAATCAATGACCATCAAAGCAAACACTGTTTGTTGTAGTGACACTTTCCAAACCAACTGAAAAACTTCCATTACAACAAAAAAGTAGCAGTTTCTCACACCAGGGCCATGGAATCAATGATCTCTATATTTCTTCATAAAAAATCAGACAAACTTTATTCAATGCCTCTAAAGTTAGACCAAAAAAAATTTTTAAATCTTTTGCACCTGGATGAACTTTTCAACAACAGATAAAGGATAGGAACAACCATTCCTGGCATTTTTCACTAAATAATAATTGTGTTTCTGAACTGACAGAGATGTTTTTGTAGGAAAGCAAACCTTTAGAATGTACACCTTGACAAAGGAATTTTTTTTGTTCTATTACGTACTGAAGCACACTGACCTGATACAGATATAGTTTTTATAGCTGATTACAATCTTGTCACCCATATACTCCTCCAAAATACTGAACTACTCTTTTTCATCTCAATTCAAATGAAATAATATAAGACCTTTTAAAACCTATATTAACTTTATATTTTATGCTTTGATAGACCCAATTTTATGGGGGTTTTTCAGTAGCTTGTTTTTCTTTTCCAGAATAAGTTGGTATTATATTTCCCTATATAGCACTTGTTTCTGTTTCTGCTCAGAGTTAAACTCACTCCTACTGCTAAGTTCTATTCTTAAAGTTTCATTTCAATTTCTGATTTTTAACAAGGAAGGTGAAATGTAGTTTTTGAAGCAGATTATTCTGTATCACCCTCCTGAGAGGACTTTGCAAAGCTTTCCCACCTCTGTTGGTGCTGCTGTCACATTTAAGATACCAGAATATGCCTTGTAACCTGGTTTTCCACGTAACTATTTTGTGCTTAGATGAGTCAGATTGTCAAAAAACTCATGCTAAACCCATCTGCCATTCTGCTGGTGCTCCAGAAGTGCTGCTCTCAGCTGTCTCTCCTTCTCTCACTGTGTGGGACGTGCTCTTGCTTGAAAGAGACCCAGCCAAAAGCCGATTTTGACCCTCAGACAGACAATAGGGCACCTGCAAGCCAGACTGGGAATAGCAGGTCCATGGATTTGAGAGAAGTGAATGAGAAGGGATGCACCAGAAAGGACTAGAATAATACAGTTTTTATTTTGACCTACAGTTCAGAAGCAGAGGGAAAGCAGTTAAATCCAAAGTCAGTAGATTTAAAACTGATAAAAGCAAAGAGATATTTCAGCCAAAGTCCAATTAGCTACTTTTTATCTGTATCTATTATACAGAGGAAAAAAAAAAGAAGAGAAAAAGTAAAAACTAGTAACAGAATACTGCATTATTATCACATTAGAAAATATAACCAAATATATACCCCAGAAGAATCTATCTTAAATAAAAATGTCAGACTTATGAAGCTACTTTAAAGCTTATTAAGCCAGGTATTAATAGAATAATTCAATTTTTATGATACTAACGAATAAGTATTTAAAAATATATCTTTCACATTTTATAGTTGCTATGAAGGGAAAACCTTAAATTTAATATAGTCTTTAAAGTCACTTGTTTCTGAACATAGAATTCTCAGAATAATAAACAGTCAGGATAATAAACAGTCGAGATAAGGAATGCATTGATGTGTATATAAGGAGTAAAGCTGTGTGTGAGAAACAGAGGATTAGGCCCTATTCACTTTCAATTTTTTTTTAAACATTCAAAATCATGATTTTAAGCAATGGTAAAAAAATTCACTAAAAAATAGGCTGCCATGGACTTTAAGAAGTCACTCAGTCCATTTTTCTACCCTGGGCAGGGTTACATATAAGCAAACTTCAGTCTCGTAATTCACCTGGCAAATATTTGTCTAAATCATTCTTTAAGCCTCCACAAATTCCTGGAGCATGCTAATCCAGCCTTTCACTATCTTGCCATTAAAAAGCTGAGGTTTTTTCCCCTAATTCCCACCTCTTTCTGTTGAGGCAATTCAAACACATCATGTCTTGTTCTGTTCCTGGTGGCTGTTATCATGTCTCTGCACATTCTTCCCTTCCCTAGACTAAACAAACCCAGCTCCTTTGCTCTTATCTCACTAGCTGTGTTTTCTGGACATCTGATAATTCTTGGTGTTCATCTCTGGGTTTTTGCCAGTTGGCAAGGGGCATTTCTACAGCTGTTACGTGCACTCAGCTGGACACAGGATCCCAGATGGGGCTTTATCCATATGGGAAAGAGGTATTACTTCCCATACCTTCTGTAGCACCCGTCATTTACAGGGGATTCCTTTTTTCATCATGGTGGATCTGCTAACTCACAAATTCCCTTTTGTAGATTTGCTGCTTACTCGGTTGTTCCACTCCTTATATTTGTCCCCTTGACCCTTAGAAATTGTTGGGGTTTTTTATTTTTTAGTTTGAAAGTTGAAAAGATGATATGGTCTCATGCAAAAGAGGACATGTGCTTGCAATTATGGAAAGACACAAAAAAAAAGTTGCACATGAAACTAAATTTGTTTTCACTACTTCACACTTACCATTTGCCATCTCTAATCTTTTGTTATAAGTGGTGACCATAATCTTTGGTACAAATTACTTCATTCTGGAAATGTTTGTATTTTGATGTAATTAAAAAAATCAATGAGTTCTTACTTAACACTCATAAATAAAAAGAAAAAAGTATGGGATCATTAGGCAAATGAATGAATAGAAGGACTTCAGGAAAAAAAAAGTGATGTATGGGTTTTCCAGTGTTGTCTAGAAAATTCAGGAAAATAACTGCATTTTCTTCACATTCTCAAATTTTTCAGACTAAAATTTGTGATTCTCTTCAAATAAGGAAATGAGAAAAAGTCTGTATCTACAAAGAAATTATTCACCAGTCTTCCTCTTTCCTCAGAATGTGAATCATCTCATGATCAGTACAACACCTGAAGCCTGACACCCTGGTGTTCCAGGATTTGTGGCTGAGCTCTCTGAATACCAATTTCTGGCCGAGCCTTGCTTCAAGACTACAGAACTTCCACTGCCTTGCTGCTTCAGTTTCTAATAATATATTTGAGTTTCTGCTCCAGCTTTTCCCTCAGGAAAGACTTGTTTGGGTCTTCTTCTGTCCCAGCCACCACTTTATTGAAATTTGCAGTTTAGTCCCTCTTAAAACTGAAGTCATCTGTCAGATGTAGCTGAAATTGGAAAAGGGTTTTGAAATTATGAAGAGAAAGGACAACAGCAGACATCAGACATTTTGTTAGCATCAGTCTTATCTCCACAGAAAATCAAGCCAAGGAGTCTCTGCTCTCTATGCACTATCACACATTTCCTACAAAAACCTGATTTGTTCAGGCTTTCTGGAAATAAATGGCAACAAAAAAGAAACTATAATTCTTGCTATAAAAGAAACTTCTAGAGGGTCTGGGTGTGAGAGGAAAACCAAGGAAAAGTTTTCCATTAGCCAGAGACACTTTGGATAAAACTTTTACAAACACTGACAAAAGGGGTAAAAGGAAAACCAAAATTTCATGCTTAATTGCAGCTGACATCACTGAAATCCCCTCCTAATTTACTCTGCAGAGACATTATATAATTTATTATATCAGCAAAGACATCACTATCATTTAGATATCAGTGATGATACTGCAGAAGAATGGATGGAATAGAATTTGAGCTGTTCAAAAATTGATTTTATGTCGTAGACTTTAAATAATTTGAACATGTTTGTCATTTTCCCTCTCTTCATTTAGAGCTTTAGAGAATTCTCAGGCACCAAAAGCAAGCTGTGGAACACATTGTGAAAATTTATGAGATTTCAACCTGGATATTTTCTGTGTTCATGCATCTGAAAAGTGAAGCAATAACTTGTTTGTCAATTTTCAGATCCAATGTATATTATTTTTCAAAATAAACAAAACCCAGTCCTCATCTCCATCCTTCCAAACCAAGGAACTGACAGAGTCATAATTAAATGTATTTCCACTTAAACACTTATTCCTGAGGGAAAAGGATTTTTTAAAAGAGAGAGAGGGAAAATAAACTAGCAGAAGTATCTCTGATCTGTTTTGAACTTGATCATTAAATTCATAATTTTTCCTACCTTCTTGTTTTGCCAAGGTCCCCTCTTGTCTTTCTTTCAGAAATTCCTTGCATAATTTCAACAGCAGTTCCTAGTTTATTAATTCAGGCTTAGGCGTCCAGGTCTTTTAAAACAGGGTTCTCTCAGTCATTTTTCTGGTCAGGCAAGTAGCCTTCTTCTCAAATAGTTTTTTTTTTCCTCTCCAAAGAAAATCCCCGAGTATTATATTTCCCTATCAGAGAACAAATACAAATTCTTCCTCCTTCCCCTCCTCAACAACAGCCCATTGATTTCATGCACGCTTTCCCAGAAAATCCAAGCAGCTTCACATTCTCCCTGCCCCCAAATCCATCAGGTTTCCCATTCCCACAGTCTTCTCCAGCCCCTCTGAATGGACCACACTTCTGATTCCCAAGGACTCCATAAAAAGCCCAGGAATGAGGTGTCTTCTCTGGCAGCTCTGCTGGGTCACTGCAGCAGTGTGACAGGGGCAGCATATGGACTGCCTTGGAGCCTCTGTTAACAGCATGATGTCTCAACCCAGCCCTCCCGTGAGGATCCAATTTTTGGCTGCTTGGCAGACTGTAAAGGGGGAGAATCTGACCTCCCTCACTCCTCTACTGAGACATGAAACAAAAGCCTTCTCTTGCTTCACTGATTTCAGGCTGGCTCAAGTCCTTCGCATCATGAAGGCAGCATAGGCTGCCCCATCCTCCCGTCCTGAAGGTAAATGAGTAATTTATATTCCTAATATTATTATATGGATGTCAGTTCAGGCAGGTTCATGCAAGGCAAAACAAAAGCTGTTAGGAATTTGACTGAAAAATCAAGGTGATTTCATTTGCCCTCATGGCAGAAACAAAATAAAGATCATGATTTGCAAAGTTACTTCAGGGAACAGCTCGCAGGAGCTGCCATTTAATACCCTTTCAAAGTAATTAAATGACTTCTTATTTGATCACCCAAAGATGGCATATGGAAATCCATAATAAACCTGGGATGCTATATTTTCTTAATAAATATAAATTAATTGGATTTTTTCATCCCTGTAACACTTAATACTGAGACAGAGTAAAAAATCCCCCAGAGGAGGAATCCATTTTGATTTAGGAGAAAGGTACAACTTTTAGCCTGTGCAGCCTGGCCTGGCCGCAAGGCTGAGGCTAAAGAGAAAGCTGCATCAGTGAAAGACAACGATAAGGGGGCGGGGAGACAGGCAGAGGTATACAAGCACAGTTATGGATGCAGGCAACAGCAGCTTTGATCACACTGAACAGAGTATTTGCCACTTTGAAGCTCATCCAGTCACTGACCAGAAAACTGTGCTCGTATATACTGGAAAAGGGTGTGTGTGCCTGAGAACTGCCTGTGCTGCTGTAAAAATTGATAGCAACAATGTTATTTTGTCTAGTAGAATTCATTCTAATTTCTGTATTTGTAATTTTGTTAAGATTATCAGGTGTGATTTTTCGTACTTAGCCCCAGTGACATCCCACCAGTTGATTAAACCCAATTATACAATGTATCACAGACTATCACCTGCCCCTACTAGAATTGACCTTACGTTAGTAAAACAATTAATTAAGCATCAAGACATACTGAAGATCTTGAAAGAAATCCAAGAAAGCGGAAAGAAAACCTTAATTACTATCCAACATGATACAAAAGAGATAACCAGATTTTTACAGAAAATAAAACAAAATGTGGATCATCACTGGTGGGATGTGATCTTTGGGTGGTCACAAACTGCAGATGAAATCCTTAGTAAGTTGTGTCATCCCATTGTATTTTTGTTAATATTAGTTAGAATAAGTTTAAGATTATCCATTATATTGCTAATTTGGAATTGGAGAATACTATGAGTAGCTGTGTTAAACATCATGTCTTGTTCTGTTCCTGGTGGCTGTTATCATGTCTCTGCACATTCTTCCCTTCCCTAGACTAAACAAACCCAGCTCCTTTGCTCTTATCTCACTAGCTGTGTTTTCTGGACATCTGATAATTCTTGGTGTTCATCTCTGGGTTTTTGCCAGTTGGCAAGGGGCATTTCTACAGCTGTTACGTGCACTCAGCTGGACACAGGATCCCAGATGGGGCTTTATCCATATGGGAAAGAGGTATTACTTCCCATACCTTCTGTAGCACCCGTCATTTACAGGGGATTCCTTTTTTCATCATGGTGGATCTGCTAACTCACAAATTCCCTTTTGTAGATTTGCTGCTTACTCGGTTGTTCCACTCCTTATATTTGTCCCCTTGACCCTTAGAAATTGTTGGGGTTTTTTATTTTTTAGTTTGAAAGTTGAAAAGATGATATGGTCTCATGCAAAAGAGGACATGTGCTTGCAATTATGGAAAGACACAAAAAAAAAGTTGCACATGAAACTAAATTTGTTTTCACTACTTCACACTTACCATTTGCCATCTCTAATCTTTTGTTATAAGTGGTGACCATAATCTTTGGTACAAATTACTTCATTCTGGAAATGTTTGTATTTTGATGTAATTAAAAAAATCAATGAGTTCTTACTTAACACTCATAAATAAAAAGAAAAAAGTATGGGATCATTAGGCAAATGAATGAATAGAAGGACTTCAGGAAAAAAAAAGTGATGTATGGGTTTTCCAGTGTTGTCTAGAAAATTCAGGAAAATAACTGCATTTTCTTCACATTCTCAAATTTTTCAGACTAAAATTTGTGATTCTCTTCAAATAAGGAAATGAAAAAGTCTGTATCTACAAAGAAATTATTCACCAGTCTTCCTCTTTCCTCAGAATGTGAATCATCTCATGATCAGTACAACACCTGAAGCCTGACACCCTGGTGTTCCAGGATTTGTGGCTGAGCTCTCTGAATACCAATTTCTGGCCGAGCCTTGCTTCAAGACTACAGAACTTCCACTGCCTTGCTGCTTCAGTTTCTAATAATATATTTGAGTTTCTGCTCCAGCTTTTCCCTCAGGAAAGACTTGTTTGGGTCTTCTTCTGTCCCAGCCACCACTTTATTGAAATTTGCAGTTTAGTCCCCTCTTAAAACTGAAGTCATCTGTCAGATGTAGCTGAAATTGGAAAAGGGTTTTGAAATTATGAAGAGAAAGGACAACAGCAGACATCAGACATTTTGTTAGCATCAGTCTTATCTCCACAGAAAATCAAGCCAAGGAGTCTCTGCTCTCTATGCACTATCACACATTTCCTACAAAAACCTGATTTGTTCAGGCTTTCTGGAAATAAATGGCAACAAAAAGAAACTATAATTCTTGCTATAAAAGAAACTTCTAGAGGGTCTGGGTGTGAGAGGAAAACCAAGGAAAAGTTTTCCATTAGCCAGAGACACTTTGGATAAAACTTTACAAACACTGACAAAAGGGGTAAAAGGAAAACCAAAATTTCATGCTTAATTGCAGCTGACATCACTGAAATCCCCTCCTAATTTACTCTGCAGAGACATTATATAATTTATTATATCAGCAAAGACATCACTATCATTTAGATATCAGTGATGATACTGCAGAAGAATGGATGGAATAGAATTTGAGCTGTTCAAAAATTGATTTTATGTCGTAGACTTTAAATAATTTGAACATGTTTGTCATTTTCCTCTCTTCATTTAGAGCTTTAGAGAATTCTCAGGCACCAAAAGCAAGCTGTGGAACACATTGTGAAAATTTATGAGATTTCAACCTGGATATTTTCTGTGTTCATGCATCTGAAAAGTGAAGCAATAACTTGTTTGTCAATTTTCAGATCCAATGTATATTATTTTTCAAAATAAACAAAACCCAGTCCTCATCTCCATCCTTCCAAACCAAGGAACTGACAGAGTCATAATTAAATGTATTTCCACTTAAACACTTATTCCTGAGGGAAAAGGATTTTTTAAAAGAGAGAGAGGGAAAATAAACTAGCAGAAGTATCTCTGATCTGTTTTGAACTTGATCATTAAATTCATAATTTTCCTACCTTCTTGTTTTGCCAAGGTCCCTCTTGTCTTTCTTTCAGAAATTCCTTGCATAATTTCAACAGCAGTTCCTAGTTTATTAATTCAGGCTTAGGCGTCCAGGTCTTTTAAAACAGGGTTCTCTCAGTCATTTTTCTGGTCAGGCAAGTAGCCTTCTTCTCAAATAGTTTTTTTTTTCCTCTCCAAAGAAAATCCCCGAGTATTATATTTCCCTATCAGAGAACAAATACAAATTCTTCCTCCTTCCCCTCCTCAACAACAGCCCATTGATTTCATGCACGCTTTCCCAGAAAATCCAAGCAGCTTCACATTCTCCCTGCCCCCAAATCCATCAGGTTTCCCATTCCCACAGTCTTCTCCAGCCCCTCTGAATGGACCACACTTCTGATTCCCAAGGACTCCATAAAAAGCCCAGGAATGAGGTGTCTTCTCTGGCAGCTCTGCTGGGTCACTGCAGCAGTGTGACAGGGGCAGCATATGGACTGCCTTGGAGCCTCTGTTAACAGCATGATGTCTCAACCCAGCCCTCCCGTGAGGATCCAATTTTTGGCTGCTTGGCAGACTGTAAAGGGGGAGAATCTGACCTCCCTCACTCCTCTACTGAGACATGAAACAAAAGCCTTCTCTTGCTTCACTGATTTCAGGCTGGCTCAAGTCCTTCGCATCATGAAGGCAGCATAGGCTGCCCCATCCTCCCGTCCTGAAGGTAAATGAGTAATTTATATTCCTAATATTATTATATGGATGTCAGTTCAGGCAGGTTCATGCAAGGCAAAACAAAAGCTGTTAGGGAATTTGACTGAAAAATCAAGGTGATTTCATTTGCCCTCATGGCAGAAACAAAATAAAGATCATGATTTGCAAAGTTACTTCAGGGAACAGCTCGCAGGAGCTGCCATTTAATACCCTTTCAAAGTAATTAAATGACTTCTTATTTGATCACCCAAAGATGGCATATGGAAATCCATAATAAACCTGGGATGCTATATTTTCTTAATAAATATAAATTAATTGGATTTTTTCATCCCTGTAACACTTAATACTGAGACAGAGTAAAAAATCCCCCAGAGGAGGAATCCATTTTGATTTAGGAGAAAGGTACAACTTTTAGCCTGTGCAGCCTGGCCTGGCCGCAAGGCTGAGGCTAAAGAGAAAGCTGCATCAGTGAAAGACAACGATAAGGGGGCGGGGAGACAGGCAGAGGTATACAAGCACAGTTATGGATGCAGGCAACAGCAGCTTTGATCACACTGAACAGAGTATTTGCCACTTCAAAGCTCGTCCAGTCACTGACCAGAAAACTGTGCTCGTATATACTGGAAAAGTGTGTGTGTGCCTGAGAACTGCCTGTGCTGCTGTAAAATTGATAGCAACAATGTTATTTTGTCTAGTAAAAATCATTCTAATTTCTGTATTTCTAATTTTGTTAAGATTATCAGGTGTGATTTTTCGTACTTAGCCCCAGTGACATCCCACCAGTTGATTAAACCCAATTATACAATGTATCACAGACTATCACCTGCCCCTACTAGAATTGACCTTACGTTAGTAAAACAATTAATTAAGCATCAAGACATACTGAAGATCTTGAAAGAAATCCAAGAAAGCGGAAAGAAAACCTTAATTACTATCCAACATGATACAAAAGAGATAACCAGATTTTTACAGAAAATAAAACAAAATGTGGATCATCACTGGTGGGATGTGATCTTTGGGTGGTCACAAACTGCAGATGAAATCCTTAGTAAGTTGTGTCATCCCATTGTATTTTTGTTAATATTAGTTAGAATAAGTTTAAGATTATCCATTATATTGCTAATTTGGAATTGGAGAATACTATGAGTAGCTGTGTTAAATTCTTTATCGAATGTACATAGTAAAGCATTAAGAGACACTTATTGTCATAGAAGTTTGCATTAAGTAAAAGAATTTACTTATTTTCTAGGAAAGGGGGGAACGAGACAGAGTAAAAAATCCCCCAGAGTAGAAATCCATTTTGATTTAGGAGAAAGGTACAACTTTTAGCCTGTGCAGCTTGGCCTGGCCGCAAGGCTGAGGCTAAAGAGAAAGCTGCGTCAGTGAAAGACAGCGATAAGGAGGAGGAGAGACAGGCAGAGATAAAAGAGACAGAGAGACTGCTGTCAGCTTGACCTAAGAATTCTTTCTGATAAAGAACAACTAGCAGCAAATGTCACGCGAAATTCATAAAAATGAATATGTATGAATCTATTGTGAAACTGTATGCATATGTATTTGAGAAAGATATAAAAAGAGACCAGAAGTTCCCAGAAGTGCGCATGCCTTTTGAAGAGAGCAATCTCCGCATGCGTCCAGTGCTGCAATAAAAACATACCGGCTTTACAACTTTCACAAAGTTGTGAAGTTTCTTTCTCCACAAAACAATACTTACATACAAAAAATTATTTTGCTTGGAGTTGTATCATGAAATAAAAGTAATTGATTTCTCACAACATTGTTCCCATACAAACACCAATTTGTTGTCTTCTTTCTCTGCTTGGGAAACACACTTCACTTCTGGTATACTGACAGAGCATAAAACAGTGGACTGGGAACTTCCAAAATTTCTTGTTCCCCTCCCCCTTGGCAAGAATTAAAGACTTCCTCTTTCACATCGCAAATCTCCCTTTTACCACGTATTTGGTGTCAGAGCTGTCTTTCACTAGGCCTTACAAATCCAAATTCCTTCAGGTCTTTTTTCCTTCAGTAAAATCCATATGTACAGGCAGTAGGAGTCGCAAGAATATCCATTCTCTTCCATCATTCACATCCTGTCCTTTCACTTTCAAGGCAGTCAGTTCCTTTCCTTGAATGGACACAGCTCAAGAGTTTCCTTTTAATAATTCTCATCCTTTCCTCTCATGTGTCACCTCTCCCACTGCACATTCAAAACTCTCCAGCTGGATCCTTTAAGAACCAAAAGATGCACAAATCTATGCAGCTGAGCTTTCTATGAATTCCCTGTATGAAATTTCATTATTTCTATGAAATCCCCCCTGTGAAATCAATCATGGTGGTTTTGGTGGGTTTGTAAAATTTGCTGTTAAATTAGTCATAGCTAGACTTTTACTATATGAAATGAAAAATAATTATTTCTTCCATCACCCTCTCTGATGTTTTTGACGAGATGAAGCTGGACAGGAGGTGAAAGCTGGCACCTCCTGCAGCTCACCTGAACAGAGAGAGTCCTTCCAAGGCAGCTTCTGAAGGAGAATCAGTGGGGATGTTTAAAGGGGTGTCAAAGGTGGCACGTCAGGTAGGAGATGCTACTTTAGTTGATTCCAAATGCCAGTCCTCATGTGGAACCAGCTTGCCTTGAGGCTGCAATTCTTTTGCAGGGGCAAAGCTTCCCTCTTTTCCAGGCTGCAATTCACCTCCTCAGTAAAGACTTTTGAACGGGATTGAGCAGGTGTTGAGACTGCACTTCTTACAGAAGTGCTGGGAGAAATTGTCCCACCTTCTGCATTAACACCGTCAAAGATGGCAGCTTTACAGAATCATCAAATCACAGAATTATTATCACTGGAAAAGGCTTCCGAGACCATCAAGCCCAAACTTGACCAATCCCCACCTTGTCAACCAGACCAGAGCACTGAGTGCCACATTCGGCAGTTCCTTGGATACCTTTGGAATGGGGATTCACCACCTCCCTGGACACCCCTTCAAGTGTCTGATAGCCCTTTCAGTGAAGGAATCTTTCCTGATGTCCAACCTGAACTCCCCTAGTGCAGCTTGAGACCGTTTCCTGTCATTCTGTCCGTGTTCCCTGGGAGTAGAGCCAAATCCCCCCCAGCTGTCCCCTCCTGTCCGGAAGTTGTGCAGAGCCAGAAGGTCCCTCCTGAGCCTCCTTTTCTCCAGGCTGACACCCCCCCTCCCCCCCCCCCCAGCTCCCTCAGCCCCTCCTGGTGCTCCAGACCCTTCCACACTTCTGTTCCCTTCTCTGGACACGCTCCAGCCCCTCAATGTCCATCTTGCAGTGACAGGCCTAGACCTGGACACAGGATTTGAGGTGTGGCCTCACCAGTGCACCTCAAAGCTCCATCTGGCTGCTCTGCCACTCCAGATCAGCTCTGTGATGTTCCCTGCTACATGCAAAACCTGCAGTCTGGACTGTGAATGACCTCACTGTGATGGAAAGGTGCTGGCAGGGAAAATCTTCCATTGCTCATTTTAAAGCACCATGGCTGTGCCAGCGCAGGAGCCTTGAAATGGAGCACACAGTTTATTCTGCCTTTGACATGTTTGTTTTTAGCCCAGTTTTTTCTTATTAGAAAGCACTTTCATTTCTTGTAATCATTCATCAGCACTTCTGTGTGAGCACAGTGTTTAACAGAACAGTCTCACCATCTTCTTCAGACATCAGCTGTTCTTCCATTAAGAAAATAATCCTCCTGTGTTGAAATAAATAGTGATATGTTTGAATCTAGAGGACACATTTTTAAAAGGTGCATTTGGGGTTATGTAATTTTATTAGCCAAAATCACATGCACCCTGATTTACCAAATTTATTATAATATTTAGACATCTTTGTAAGGAAACAGAATCACACACTAACTTACAGACCTCTACAGTGTGTGTTTCATGCAAGTCTGCTTCCTGGCACACTTTTGGCTCAGGCCAGCTATCCTTGGAGTGGTTCAAGGAAGCTCACAGCCCAAAACCTGCATTCTGTAGGGGTTCTGCCACTCTTTTCCTCACTCACAGGGAGGAAGAAAGCTCAAGCCCTTTGACAGAGAACCAGATCGTAGCACTTGGCCCATGAGCCAAGGTTGGGGAACCAGTCTTAGGCTGGGTTTTTTGGCAGTACAGACCAAATCTCCATCCTATGTAATGTGGTTTTGTATTACTCCTGTGAAAAATAAAATATTGAGAAAGGTGACTTTGATTAAAGGACCTTTACAACACTGCACTTAGTGTGTTCATTGGTTGCATTTTTCTTCTGCTCACTTTCAGAGATTTTTTTTTTTTTTTTTGCAGAAGGATTTAGCAGTGCCAGCAATCCACTGCATTTTTTGAGAGTGTGGGGTGAGTTCTGCACTGATTTATTACACTGCAGAATGTGGAATCCTTTGGTGTTAGTCAGGTGACACAAGATCACAGAACTTAGAACCAGTGTATTCTTGTTGTCTGTTATCTGATAGTTTGCTTAACGGCCATATAAAGAGCTTTTTTGTTTTAAACCTCTTGTGTTTAACTGGGTAAGAATATTTTACCTTCAGATATTATACGATAACATTTTACATGCAGTTTACGAATGTTAGAGGATCAGTGGGGCCGTTAAGTAATATTTTTATATTTCCTGTAGTTTGTTTTGGGTTTTTTTTATTTTCTGTTTCTTTGATAAAGCTCATTGGACAAAATCTTTTGAATAGAATGGATGATCATATGTTTAGCCTTTTTTAAAAAAAACAACCAAACAAATTTAAAAGACCCAAAAAACAAAACAAAGCAAAATGAAACTCACAAAAAAAACCCAAATTTTGGGAAAAAATATTTGACTAAAAATTGCTTGGGTTGAAGGAAACTCCTTTTTCATGACAACTTGTGAGTTCTAAACTTTCCTTTTCTGCAACTTTTTGCTTGGTTTAATAAAAACATCCTCTGCCCCTGCAAGGTTTGCTTGTCACTGTAACAGCAGATCTGGTAGACACTGCACACTTTAATTAAAAACTGTCATTGTCAGATCAATATGATGGCTTAGATGGGAATAATTCAGACTTAGCAATGCCTAAGGTTTACAATGACTAATGGCTTTGAAATAAAAGAGTCAATTAGTTTTACAAATACATCAGGCAGTCGCCAGAATTTCACCTCCTGGTTTTGGTAGGAAACAAACATGACATGGTTCAGGTTGATGCAGAATCTAATTTTATTTTCACTAATTCTAGTCTCAAAACTGAGCCATGAACCCTTCAGAAACACAGGCCTTACTCTAATGGTTGTCAGATTAATAAGGACTTACTCTGATCTGGAGCAGGCTGCTTTTGCAGATTGGTGCAGACATTAATAATCTAAAGATATAATTCAGGCAGGATTTAAAGCTCTGCTTAGTTTTCCATGTGTAGGCAGCCTCAAAGAAATCAATGGGATTACCCATGTATGTAAAGTTAAATGCACACATAAGTCCTTGTGAAGCTGTGACCCAAGGGTCCAGCCTTGTATTTACCTTCAATATGGATTTTAGTTCTAGAGGCAATTTCACTGATGATTTAAATATGCCCACACACACCAATGTCTCATATTCATGGCTGCATGTATCTGATTGATCAGGTCCTTACATAATGTGAGGAATAGCAGAAAAGAAAATTTTATTTTCAATCTGTTCACTTTCAGTATTGTAACTCCAACAAGATTTAAATCCTCCTCTTTCCTTGCATTGTTACTCTGAAAAGACAGAAGATGTTAATTAGTGTTAAATTAGAAGGTTTTTTCAGTCTTCATCATGGCTTCCAATTCCACCACATATTGTTCTCAACTTTAGTTTATAATTAAATTACTAGTGATACATTGGTTGGCCCCTTATCCAAGTTCTGATTAGAACATATTTGATATTATTATTATTGTTGTTGTTGTTGTTGTTGATTTAGTCATAATAATGACTTTCCTGTAGATATTTCCTTTCCCTTTCTGTTTCCCTTCGAAAATGTGATCTACCCACATGTAACTGCTTTGTTTATGAGGTTTTGACACTCACTGATGTCTATTTAAGAATCTTCAATTAAATGTGACTGGGCTCAGCAGAGTAATGGCCCCTTATTGTTACAGCTGTATCACAATTTCTTCTCCACAATAATTTCAAATAGTATTTTTTAATATTTGGCATTTCTCATTAAAGATATATTTTTAAAGTAATTTTTATCCTTACTGGGAGTCTCTGAACCATCTGCCTTAAAATTCTAGAATATATTCTATGTTTATTAAATCTACCTGTCTTTGAAGAATTTAATGGATTTTGATCACACTCCTTTGAAGGACTATTATCTGAAAATCTTCTGTCTTCAACATTCGAATTCTGTAAACATGAAGATATTTTTTCCTAACAAGCTTCTTAATTAAATACTGATTCTCATTCTGACATCAAGTCTCAACACAGTGTAGCTCGATAGAATTCCGTAAAATTGTGCTGATACGGAGATATTGCAAAAGTAGAGGATGAGACCACAGCATTTTCAAATATAAGGTTTGAAATCACCATTCTGGTTTTCCCTCCACAAAAAGTGATCTGCATTAACTAACAGAAGGAAGTGGCAGAAGGAAAGAACAAAGGAAGTGGCGGAAGCAAGTGGCGGAAGTGGTGGAGGGAGGGAGGGAGGGAGGGAGGGTGGAGTTTATTTTTTTGTTAGGAGAAGAGAAAGAATTGTTGGGAAACAATTGTTAGGAAAAAGAAAGACTGTGGAAGAGATACAAGGCTTTAGGGGAAGACAACATGATTTAGGAGAATGTACCTTAATGCTTAATTCTGTTTAGTGTTTTTGTGGTTTTCATCTCTTGCCTTCACCAAGTCATTGGACCTTCATGCTCACCAAGACTTCTCTTCTGCTTGTTCTGCAGGGTTTGTAGGATATTCTGATCAGCCAGGCAAGAAGAACTATTTTACAACTGTGGACTTACAAATTTTCTCAGTTCCACAAGAACAAAGTTTACAATGTATAGAAGCTCACAAGCACTGAAGAAACCAGTTCCTATGCTTTGTATAGACTCTCTCACATGATTCCTTTTTTTCCTGGTAAAATGTTTCTTAATGGACTTCTTCTCTAATGTCTAATAATATATTGTTCCACTGTGGCATGCAAATTTTCCTTTTTAATTTGCCAGTAAATTTCACTAAATGTCTTCCCTTTGTCAGGCAAAATTTCTGTCACTTCAAAGTACTGCTCTAGTTTTATGTCATTGCTTCTTTAAGCAATTTTCAGAAGCTGTAATGAGGCAGGGAGGTAGATGCCTAGAAATTTCTGAAGAAGCCCTCACATTGCACAAAATCCTCTGACTCCATGTCTTAATAGACTGGAACTGAGGTTTCATGTGGTCTGCTGCTCTGTGTGATGCCAGCTATGTTACTGTTTCAAACAACTATTTCATAAAACTATCTAGCAAAAGCCAACCTATGACTCATTAACAACATTGTTTACAAGGTGACTTTCATCTTCCTCATGTTTTTCTATAGTAAATTTCCACTTTAACACAAGCCACAACTACACCCTTAAGTGGAAATTCATTACCCCTAAGCTGAGTCCAGATTTCTGCAAACAGAGTTTGGCTTTTATGCTGGCTCTTCACAATTAACGTTTAATAGGTTCTGACAACATGTTCAGCCAAGTGAAAGACCCAACTGAATGCAGTCCTCAGACTTAGGAAAACAGTGCATGTAGCTTAGTAGTACCTTCTCAATCCAGAGAGCCAAGGACAGAACCTGGAGTTACAAGTATGTGTGGAGTTTACTCTGTAGGTGACAGGATCCTGCCAGAAGCACAGACAGTAGAACCTCTTCTATCCACTACTTTCATACAGAATCACCAACTGGTTGAGACTGGAAGGGACCACAGTGGGGCAGCTGGTCTAACCTGCCTGCTCCATCAGCGCCATCCCACAGCACAGGGCACAGGATTGTGTCCAGGGGGGTCTGGAATATCCCCAGTGAGGAGACTCCACACCCTCTCTGTTCAATCTGTTCAGTGGTCGGTCAGGGAAGAAGTTCTGCCTCCTGCCCAGGTGGAACCTCCTGGGCTCAGTCCCTGCCCATTCCTCTGGTGCCATTGCTGGGCCCCTGGAGCAGAGCCTGGGCCCTGCTCGGAGCCCTCCCTGCACACAGGGACACCCAGGGCTGAGGGCCCCTCTCAGCTGGGGCTCCTCTCCAGGCTCTGGGACAGCCCCAGCTCCCTCAGCCTTTCCCTGCCAGAGATGCTCCAGGCCCTAAATCATCTCTGCAGCCTCCACTGGCCCCGCTCCAGGAGCTCCCTGTCCCTGCTGTCCTGAGGAGGCCAGGACTGGACACAGCACTGCAGATGTGTCACACAGGGCTGGGCAGAGGGGCAGGATCACTCCCTGAGCTGCTGGCACTGCTCTTCCCAATACACCCCCGGACACCACCAACCTTCTTGACCCCCAGGGTGCTGCTGCTTCATGGACACCTTGCTGTCCACCAGGACCCCCAGGTCCTTCTCTGCAGAGCAGCTTCCCAGCAGGTCATCCCAACCTGTGTTGGTACATTGAGTTTTTTCTCCAAATAAATGCAGGACACTGCATTTGCCTTTACTAAATTTCAGGCATTTCTTCTCTGACCATCTCCCCAGCCTGTTGAGGTCCCTCTGCAGGGCTGCTCAGCACTCTGGGTTACTTCTTTTACAGCTCAAAATTTGAGCAACAGTGTGAGAAAACATTTTGATAGCGCAGAGAGGGGAAGCTGAGACAGGAGCATTACAGGAATAGAGAAGTCTCTGGCCATGTAGAAAGTGATAGAATTACTGGCACTGAGATGTCCATGGTATTGTTTTATAACTAAGTACCAGCCATGGGTGTTGGCTGCTCACGAACAGCGCACAGAGCAAGCAAAGACTGTGGATTTTCCATGTAAAACATTGATGTCTGAGTTCACAGTCATCACAGGGGGCTCTTGTTGTGTTTTGGCATACATTTCTTGGCACTTCTTTTACCTGAATCCTTTCATTCTACCCTGCAAACTGTATTGAAACAAAACCTCAATTTTTCACACACCCAGTAAAGGCTGAGTGCTCCCATTCTCAACCCTGAAGAAAGGTCCTAAGCATAGAAGAAAAGAGACAGTGAGAAGAGAAACTGCATATGGCAAGTTAAGGAAATTGTGTTGAGTCCACAGAAATTCTATGTTTTTCAAGTGTTAACATGAGTTATCAGAAAATAAAATATCCATAGTAGCTTAAAGCAATGGTGGAGGTTTGCAGTAATTTTCCAGGCTTTTCTGCATTTTCAGAAATGAAATACGAAATACAGGCAAATGTGTGATCGGTTAAAAATAGTTTCTCCCATTGGTTTTTCTGCTCTTGAAAAATCAGTCAAAATTTAGATAATTGGGGCATTTCACCAGCTTTTACCAGTGCTGTTATTGATGTCCTGATTACTTGCATTAAGCACTAGACAGGAGCTCAAATTATGAGCTGCTCCACCCCAGTCCTGTTGTTTCTCTGTATAATGCAAGAGAAAATTTCATTCAAGAAATAAAGGCTGCCACAAGGAAGCAATGCAGTGATGCTGATTGGTGTAAATTGAAGGTGCTGGAAAAGTGGCAAGATTTTTCTTCAACCAAAAGGCAGTAACATCTGAGAGAGGAGTTGAGGATGACTGTCAGTCATCTTTGATAAACAATTTGTGAAGAAAGGAAAAAGGAGAGGTGCCAGAGTCACATCTACAGGAAACTGAATGAGTCTGATTGGAAATAAGGCACAAAATGCACTGAAAAAACTAAGATAACATCAGCATACATCTGACTGTAAGATCTCTCCAAACACAGGTTGTAAGATGTTTTCTTCTTAACATCATGAGGCATTCCAGAAATATTAATAGCTCTTCTCATACAAATATTCAAATATTCAAACATTCCCACTGACTCTGCGCAAAGTTTTTTATTCATATTTTTTCCCTTGTCTAAGATTTCTATTCCTAATTGGAATATAGCATGCCCAGAATTTTCCTCGTAAATACAACCAAGAAATCATAACTGTACTTTATGAGATTAAAGAATTCAGACAAGCCTGTAGGATGGGATGGACTCTTAACTTCTGGAAGTTTTAGCTTTGATCATCCTCTATAGGCTAGGAAAGTCATTGGATTAACTTCAGGGGCACTACACCTGATTTAAAACAGTGGGAAAACATGTGGGGTCATGTGAAAACAGTGGGTCAGGTCTGTAATACCACAGGTATTGTAAAGCATTATTCTGCACTTACTACTGACTTACTGAACAGCAAAGAGGTCCTGACTGTGTTGTCTTTTGCCACAAACTCTTGTTTTCGCATTTTCAGTTCTTCCTGGGGAAAACCTGTTTAGGATTCACTCTCCTTGGAAAACCTCTATGTGCAGTTTAAGCATAACACATTCATTGTATGAAAAGAAAACTTTGGCCACAATACTGGACATAGTGTGATGAATTTTTACTCTGATAACTATAAGAACATTGGAAATATGGAACTGAGACTGCCTGTAGTTCTCAGAGAGTTGGTCTGTATTCATTACCAAACTGGAAAAAAACTCCCAAACCAGCCTAGGGATTATAAAATTTGGACTGTTTAAGAACCATATAGAGTAACAGCAAGAAATGTTTTAAGATTGAGAATTTGCCTTGGAGACATAACCAAGAGGAATTTCCATTTATCTCAGTGGATGATGAGGGGATGGTCTCAGCAAAACTTGGGTTTGCAGGATATAGGACCCACACACTGAATTTGGGGGACAGAGTGTTTATTCAGTGAATTAAACATTACACTTATACATATTTACCAAATGCATGTTAAAGTGAAAGTTTAGTAGCATCAAAACTCTTCTTAGGCACAGTAATGTAGGAGTTGCTTTTTAAAAGTTTGGAGTATTTTTTTTTCTTTGGTTGGTCAAAAAAAAAAGGAAAAAGAAAAAAAAGAAAACAAAAAAACACCACCAAAACCCCAAAAGCTTGCCTGCGAAAAAGGGTTTCTAAGATTAGCATTCCCTTGCAGCTTCCTCGGACAAGGCCGACTGCAGTTTTTCCTGCAGGATGTAAAATAAGTTTAGGCATTGCGAAACAAATAGGATTAACAGTGCTGTGTTGCTACATTGTGTGTCTTATAAGAATGACTCTTCTCAAAAGTTCAGAGGCTGGATTTTGATTGAGAAGCCCTAGGACAAAAAATGCCACTGATGCCCAAAAATGAAAGCACTTTCTGCCTGAAGAGAAAATTAGTTTCTCTAGTTGGATGCAAAAAAAATTCCAGCCAGCAACAAAATGAATATAGTCCAGGGGGTCCAGCAGAGATGGTTTAGGGTCTGGAGCATCTCTGACAGGGAAAATTTTCTTTCATCAGCTAAAAAAGGGGAATTGGATAACAACAATTTTGCTAGTTGAAGATATAATTATGTAACATAAAGTCTGAAGCCATGATATCTTTTAATCACTTCTCTGGTTCTTTAATTTTTCAGTTTTGTAATAATTTGGTGAATAAATTGTTTCTAACATTGACAGCTTTATTAACTCACTTGACCTAAGTCAGCATAACCTCACTGACTTCCAAACAGCCAAGATCATTTACAAGAACCAAGATGCTGGCCTGGACTTTTTAAATGTGTTCCCATAACTTTATTCCTGCACATCACCAGGTTCTGAGTGCCTGTCTGTGTTACATACACAATAGCCTTCAAGCTCCCAAATAAAGGTTTATCTGGAGTACCATGGAAAGTTTTATTAACTTAGAGTTTGAATGTGAAAATGTTAACCATAGACTACCCAAACAAAATCATTGGGATTGCATCAATTTAGAGCAGTGAAAAATCTGACAAGTAGTGACCTCTTTCTTAAAAAATATTCAATTTTTCCCCCAGAAACTTTGGTTTCTGTTTCTATTTTTTCCTTTAAATATAAATTATCTGAGGAATGCATAGTAAACAGCTCTGTAATCTTACAGAAATTGAGCTGCCTTTTTTTCCTTTCTTTTTCTTTTCTTTTCTTTTCTTTTCTTTTCTTTTCTTTTCTTTTCTTTTCTTTTCTTTTCTTTTCTTTTCTTTTCTTTTCTTTTCTTTTCTTTTCTTTTCTTTTCTTCAAAAATTCAAAGTACAAAAGCTGAAATGCTAAACTTTATGAGGCCTGTAATAGGTCCTTGGCCTGAAAGGAATAAAAATTAATAATAATCATCTAATACCAAGCACTTATGTCATGCCTTTCATCAAAGGAAGTCAAACCACTTTTTAAACAGCAATGAATTAGCAGAGGAATGTTTTGCCACAGGCGAAAGAGCGAAACAAGAAACCATCCTTTTACTCCCTGCAGCCTCCTGAACTGCACAAAGGCAATAATTCGGTGAGTGAAAATTACACTGCTTTTTGGTGCTTATTTCTTAGCACTTCTGGAAACTTGGTTCGTGTTGTTCCTCCACACAAAGTCTCTCACTGTGCAAGAGCCACGTGGCAGGACCAGTTCAAGCAAATGTCAGGCCTCTGTCATTTTCTTTTCCTTGTGTTCCTGCCATGTCACCAAATACCAGGAAAGGAGAGACAAATCTCTGATACATTGATTACTCATTTCATCTTTTTTTTTGATCTTAGTTCCACATGGGTAAAAATAATAATTTAAAAATAACGATGCTCATGAAGAATGGGGGGCAGCCCCAACTTTCAGCTCTTACCAACTTCGTGCCCTCTTCTGGACTCTCCCCTACCCAAATGCAGCACCAGCTTGGTCTTGGTGAACCTCATGAGGTGTCTGGTGTGACTGGTGTTCCCTGCTCCAGGTGAGATTCCTGGGTGACACTGAGTTTTGACAACATCAGAGAGCTCTGAGAAGGAAGGAAGGAAACAGAAACCTTTATTTATGCCTCTGTGGGTGTATCTGATAGACTCCTGAGGAGGAACTCCACAAGGACTAGGACAGGTCTGGAAAAGGCTGACAAGGATGATCAAAAAAAGTCTTCTACATATGGTAAGACTGAACACACTCCAATTCATCAGCTTAGATATCTGAAGACAGTTATTATGGATGTAAAGATGTAAAGTAGCAAATTATTTGTATGGAGGGGCTGAGGAATGATCATTCATTATTTCTTGCAGAACACAAACTCAGGAATACCAGATGCAGCATTCAAATGAAAAATAGGAAATTCTTTTTCATTAAATTATTCCAGAAGATAATGTACACTAAATGTATAAACATACTTTAAAAAGTGTGTTTATACATTTAGTATAAACAAATACTGCAAGAGAAATTTCCGGACACCAGGCAGATATTAAACACCATCAAACAGGTACAAGCTCCAGATGTGGAAGGTTTTGTGTATGAACATTAAATAACTCAGAATACAGATTACTGTACACATCCACGTTCTTAATTCTTTCCCTGTATACTGACCCAGACAGATCTTTGATCTACCCTATCACATCATGAATTAGTTTCATTAATATGAATCATCTAATGTCTGTTAATCAAAATCCAACTTCTAGGCTGAACTGATGCTTGAAGACTGATTACCTAGTTTTAGAAAGAGTGCATTTTATTTGTTCAGGAATAACCTCCATCCTTTTATAGATCTAATCTAAAACTAACATGAAAAACTCTATGAAAATATCTTAGCAGGTAAAATTCTCTTGTCTGATTATGTATCTGTCATCAGAGGATTATTACAGCAAGTTAAATCATCCTGCAATAGAAGGAGCACCAATAAATTTGTATTGCAAGATAAAGTTATGATTCAGGAAATGGCTTCCTCAGTAGATAAAGTTACTATTAACAGTGATACACCAGAAATTCAGTAAACCATTTTATGGGCTGTATTTCAGACAGGTAGCAAATGAAAAGTCATTGCTATGCTAAACCATCAAAACACTTTTTGATAGGGGATGTGCCTCATGTTCAGCATCAGTTTATTATAGAAGACCCAAGATACGTGTAAAAGTAAGGAATCTGGCATTTTTTGTGTCATTGTACACAATTAAAAGTAAAATCTTTTGGGGAAAAAAAACTAACAGGGGCTTATATAAGTAGAACTCAGTTTCCTGAAAAAAGTGGGATCTAAGGATCAGCAGGTTCATTTTGTGCCTGAAACAATACTGTTTTAAACAGCTGCAGACCAAATCCATGTGCAAAACTGGGAGGAAAATTAAGACGTTTAAAAATAAAAACAAATAAACTAAAGAAAGATGCTGGAAATGGCTCAGTCTATTTGATGCTGCTGTCACTGTAAAAATCATTCTGAACAAACTCCATTTTAGCACAAGGAATCTCTGCTGGCATAAAAGCAGCCTCTTGCAGCTATGTCAAAAAGAAAAAACGTGTTTGTGGGAGTGGATAGGCATGGGAAAAATTTGGTTGCATATCACATTCTAGGTGATGTGACATGGCTTGGTAGCCCTTGCCCAGATGACCTCTGAAGTCAGGGTGAGCTACAGCTGGCTAAATGAGTTAGAAATATGAAATAAGGAACAGAAGAGACTTTAAAAAAATCCATTTTGAACCAAACCGAGCCCCTTTTAAAGGTCCTTGAAAAGCAATTGGAAACACAAGAAATTAAAAATACATCAAGAAACAATAGATTAAAGGGAAAGAATTTTAATTTTTTAAAATTGATTGACTATAATTAGTGTTAGAAACTATTTCCCAGGCTCTTAGTTATTCAGACAATGTCACCTCCATTAACATTTATTCCTTTAGTTCATGAAAAACACTTTAAAAGATAACATGTCAAACCTCACTGACTTCATGTGTTCATTTCACACTTGCAAAGGTACAAATCCTTGCAAGCACTTATACAGTGATTTATCTTTACTCACACAAGGATACTTTGGCTGTGCTATCCAGAGATATCCAAGGTCTTCCAGAGATACATCTTGGATAAATATTTGTTTCCCAATTATTGGTGTAATTTCCTTACAAACAAACTTGCAATGAAATACCATTTAATTAGGAAGTCAATCCTCTTATTTTCTTTGTGACTGTTGAAAAAAGTGTTTCAATAACTCAGTTTCTGATACTTTTCTCTTTTTCTCTCTCTGTTTTACATTTTATATTTACCACTTGCACTCTGCCTTGAAGGTTTTCATTTGGGGAGACAAAAAAGACTAAAAGAAGCAGGAAAGTCAAGCACTTTTTACTCTGGTTTAAATAGAAATTAGTAAAAGTGTTAATTTAAGCATATAATATTAGGAAGAAAAATAAGTATAGAGAAGCTCCAGAAATTGTATAACAAACCAATTTTGTCGCCCTTTTAGTATAAAACATCTGATTTCAATGAATTTTTCTCTTTTCAATTTTTATAGATTCAAGTTTTGCCCTGATGCAGTCAGAGTTGCACAATTCTGGTGCTACTGGAGCAGGTTGAGTGCAGGTTTGGGGTTTTCAGTCATAACCTGGTCCCTGGTCTTCATCAGCTGCTATAAGAAAAGGGTTAAAACTGCCAGAGCAAACCATGATTTGATGCTGTTATGAGGTTATGTTATGTCATGTCTTAAGATCAATTAACTGTTCAATATTTTTAAAAATCACTCAATCCCTGAAAAGCATGCGATCCAAGATGGGTTCTAATAACTCAGACAAGAACATGCCCCACAAAATTAAAAGCAGAAAAGGCAAATTAGGCCTAAATCTCTAGAGTATTTTATTGAGATGTCTTCCATTTGCTTAGAATGTCAAGCAGTGATTTTGTTTTGAGGCATGTAAAGCCTCTTCTTTAAAAGGCAATTTGTATGCAGCAGCACAATGTAGCTCCCCCTTCCACAGCCCTCCCGTGGATAAGTGAATCTTTGCAGCTCCAGAAGAACTTCAGCTGTTTTGTGGCAGGAAATCAGGTTAATCAAGAAATCTGAGACCCACACATGCACACAGTGACGCTGGCCAGAGAGTTCCTCCAGCTTCAGACAAGCAAGCCAGCAGGAATTTCTGCTCATGGCCAAATGCCAGGATTGAACTCTTCCCTGGGCAGCACCTTCCACGAGCCACTAACTCAATGAGATGGCAGTTTCATTGGAGCTTTACAATGTTTATGGAGTATTTAATTACTTTCCTACACCCTGGTCCTGTTTTAAGGTTTGTTTAATCATTTGTGTCTCTGTTTCTAATGGGGATTTCAGTTTCCAAATGGGCCTGAAGCCAGAAATGTAAATGGAGGGCACAATATATTGCTTCCTGAAAGATGGCGCAGGGCAGAGGGGAGGAGAAGAGGAGGGCACAGAAGGAAAAAGGAGGATAGGGGGATGTGGGGAAAAATGTAAGCTTAAGATTCAGGCTAATTGAACACTCCACCAGGAGAAGATGGATGATCCTCCTGGGCAATTAGCAGACTAAGCAATATCAATAAATGGGTCTCTTATAGGAGACCTTCAACAGAGAGAAAATGGCTCACATGAAGGAGCTGAGGAGAAGAGCTCTGCAGTGATGTGGGAGGGAAGTGAGATGCACAGAGCAGCCATTAAATCAAAATAGGCGGATCTGCAGCATTAGAGCTGAGTAAAGAGGAAGGTAATGCCTGACAGGCAGGGTTGCCCCACTGATCTTCCCAAGGATGGAATTCAGGAGAGCTTAACCTTCAGGGAGATGAAGAGTTTCCAACAAGCTGGGACACAACACAGTGGTAACAGTGGGTTCAGAGCAATGTGGGTCTCTTTTCCAAGCAGTTCTTCCAGGAACATTTATGCCTGGCTGGCAAAACTGCCCTATCCCACAAGAATCATGGAATAGGTGAGGTTGGATCAGCTGGTCCCACCTGGATGGCTCCTGCAGGGCCATCCCAGAGCACAGGGCACAGGATTGTGTCCAGCTGGTTCTGGAATATCCCCAGTGAGGAGACCCCACACCGTCTCTTGACAATCTGTTCAGGGCTCAGTCACTGCACAGGACAGAAGTTCTGCCTCCTGCCCAGGTGGAACCTCCTGGGCTCAGTCCCTGCCCGTTCCTCTGGTGCCATTGCTGGGCCCCTGGAGCAGAGCCTGGGCCCTGCTCTGAGCCCTCCATTTGGTTATTTATGCACACTTATACTCTCAATCCTGTCTTCTGGAGCAGTTTTTCACCTGGCTTTTTTTTTTCCCCCTTTCTTTAGAATCCTGGGAGAGAGAACAGGATTTCACAGGGTCACCAAGCCCTAACTAATGCAGTCTCAGGAAACATTAAAGAATCCTAGTAAAAATCCATGTAACTCTACCTTAAAATCTGCTCAGATTATAGTCTCATTTATCCTTTACTCCTGCTGAACAACTGCAAAAATCTCTGTCCTTGAGGAATTCAGAATGCTTAACAAATTTCCAGCCTAGATATATTCCTTCTAGGTTATACCCATGTGTTCTAGTGCCAATTATTTCCTTCAGTTTAATTACTCTTCTCCCTTCCTGCTGTTTATTTAATTGCTTTTATCAGCTTGATTTAAGAGCTTGTTATGAAGTGGTTTTAACTGTCTTTCAGTTTGTTTCTAACTACATTGTACAGTGCCTCAAGGGGTTTGGCAGGGGCTTTCTGTTGTCATAATTCTCTGATTAGTCTTAATCCTGTGAGCCATTCCTCTATCAGGGATGGTTTGGAGGTATTTAGAAAAAGCACTCTTGTGGTGTTACCAGGTTACTCAACCGAGAATATTCAAAACCCAGTCCCTCTGGCAGCTATGAAAATTCAGAATCCAGAATTTGTATCAGGGTCTATGGGGTCCCATGAAAGTGGTGCTGTTACATTTTTCAGTTAAGAGTGACTGAACTGCTTCTTGACCCAAGAAATTATTGGACACTGTTCAAATGACTAGGGATGTTATTCAAATATCAGTGGAATCTATGTAAAGTTTCAGCTTCCCACAGATGTGGTCAGAAATAGCAATTATTGATAATATTCCTGCCACTGTTTAAACCTTTCTGTAAATATGCATTTAGAGGGCAGTGTGTGTATAAGAACGCTCTGCTCCTTTCTTAGTCTGGTATCCTGGCATTTCTTCGCCAAATGAGCTTTGTGCCAGGGAGTAAATACTGACCCTTCTGTTAACTCCCATTTGGAAAGGTAATTCCTGCAGCTAGATGGTGATGACTTCATCTTTTGCACCATGACTGCCTAAAACACCAGCAGTTCATGGAAAGGTGAAAGCATCACACCAGTGATGTGTCTGCAGGTTTGGTATCTTGTGCTGAATTGTTGGAGCAGCTCCCCTCAGACCAAATCCCTGGATGCCTCCTGTTTGCTGGGACCCTGCAGCCTGGGTGTGGGAGCAGGGGAGAGTTTTCCACATACCTGCTTTGCCATTCCTGAGCCAGAAAACTGCACATGCATTTGATTTATTTAATGAATGGGAGTCTAATTATAAAGCAGAGGAAATCACTGAAGCATAAATTTATGGGCTGCCTGAGCTGACCTCCCATGTAGGCAGAAATCAGTGGTGGGAGTTGCTGTTAGCAGTAGTGAAGATGTCAGGGAGGAAGGTTTTCCCTGACTCCTGGGTGGAGGGGAACAGGGATGACGCACCAGCAACAGGAGAGGCTTAGCTGGCAATGGCTTTCAAACATCTCCTTGTGTCCAGGATGTTATGACAAGAGAAATAGGGACACTTGGATAAAACGTCCAGCGTGTTCTGACAGCAGGCTGTCCCTCTGTTTAGATATAGCATGAAAAACTGAGTCATAAAGGGCTGCAGCTATACACTGCAACTTTGTGCCCATTTTTGGCTACCTCTTGAATTACAAAAAATTACAATGACTTCTTAGAAAGGAAATCCTTGCCTTTCTACTAATATGCTGTAATATTCCTGGAAGGGAGCCAATGTGTCAATTTAAGTACCCTCTCAAAGTGCAAGGGGCTGTGATATTTCCAAGTCCCAATGCCAGCTCAAGCCTCTCTGGAATGTGTGCCAAAGTCTTCCCACCGAGAAGAATCCCTCACATTAAGCGTGTCATTCCTGGGCTGGCCCTCAGCTCCTTCCCCAGCTCGGAGTCTCAGCTTTAACCTTCATTCCCATATCCCATTTCCCAGCCCCATGGAAAAAAATGCCGTGGAGGACTCTCCCCTCACCCCCATCATCCCTTTACACATTAATGTGAAATGAAATGTTCTCATGGCTGGCTGTTGAACAACAGACAGCAATTCCTGTGTGGGGAATTTCAATGTCACATTTCTTTCCTAACCTGGATGCTGCTCAATGTGCTTGTCACTGTAGCTTAGAATGTCCAAGGACCCAGCCCTGCAGAGGTGACCAAAAATTCAAAAACGTCCAAATTTGAGCCCAAATAATGGAAAAGAGAAGGTTTTTTTTCTGGATAAAACTTATTTCAGAAAGGCTTTCTGACAGGATATGTCTGTCCTCAAGAACATCACCAGACTTGTTCAGTAACACATTTAGAAATCCAGTTAACCATCATGCACTTGCAATTTAATGGAAATAAAAAGTACAATCCATTTTAAGACTGATGGAAACTGAAACACTTAGAAAAATATAATCAGATATGTTTTCAAATTAAGCCTAAATTTTTATGAGGCCAAGCTCACAAACAGGACAGTAAGAAATTTAATCTGCTTTGTATGGGTTTTTAAAAACACCAAGATATTAGTCTCCATCTTGACTTATTTGGGCCCCCAATATTCTCCATTTTTTCTCAAAATGTTAGAGCCAAGGATTTGTCTGTGTGTGTTTGAATATAAAATGAAGAAAGACACAAAATAAACCTCCTCTGCAGGTACAGAACAAGGAGATTTGACACTCTTTCTGTAAAAAGGGGAATGAGAATTGCCCTTCTATTGTCTTTACTGGCTCTGCTGATTTCACTTTCCCTGGTAAGCAGAATATCTGCTATAGCAGAAAGATGAATTTAAGAATATCTTAATTCCCAATTAATTTATGTAACTTTCTGAAGTACAGGAGTGAGAAAAAAAAACAAACCAGTCTAAAGAATTAAAAGAAAATTGCTAAAAACAATAGGCATGTAAAAACAGGCATTTTAACTCAGTTTACCATTTAGAGAGAAGGATTTTAAACACTTTTCTTTGACAAGGTCAGTAATTACAGAAGAGAAGAAAATCTTAATAACTTTTTATTATCTAAATCTTTCTTTTTGAGATGGACTGGGAGAGGATATCACAGATTTGGACAAAAAAAATACAGGATATCACAACTTAGTAGCAATACACAGGAACCTCACGCTGGTATGAAACTATCAGACAGGTTGAAGTTTTCTACGAAAACAAGACTAAGACCCGCAATTTGGAAAAAAATTAAGTTTAATAACCTGTTTTCCCATGTTTTGAGGCCTGAAAGATGAGATGCATTCTTGGTCATCATTTTAGCATAATTCCAAATCACATTTGATATGTCTCACTCTTTAGTGGTTTGGGCTTTTTGCTTTTGTTTTAAAAAAGTTTAGAGAAATAAAGGATTAAATATCCTTCAGCTCCCCTGGATATGTGAAATCCAGACAACTTGCTTTGAATTTTTCTATTTTTCTCGTATTATTGAGTCCATCATTTTTTCTTTACAACTAACATAGAAATATCAGCTTTTCTCCATGTTTTTTATTTTGATTTAGTTTGGGGACTTAATGAGGGATATTTTTTTTTGGTGGGGGGATTGGATTTTTCTTGTTTTGGTTTGGTTTGGTTGGTTTTATTGTTTTGTTTTTAGGTTTTTTGTTTTAATTTAGGTATGCAGTAAGGAAGATCCTCTGCCGCAAATCAGGATAGTGTTTGGAATTTAAACAGAGTTTAAGACTGAGTTAGAATCTAGAGTTTAGGGACTGTGGATATAGGGTAAATTAACACAAATAGGTTTCTACACTGGTTAACCACACAGAAAGATAACAGAGTAGACAGAGAAAGAATATATATCTATAAAAGAAAGAATGCATGAATGCATAAATATTATTTAAATGTATTTTATGTAATAAATGTGTTTATTTAAAATAAATGTAATAATATCAATGCAGTATTAATCCCTTTACATTTATAAATATGTGGATTTAGAGGTAATTAATACTTACATTTATTAATATTCATAGTTAATGTATTTACAGCAAAAATGTTGCTCATTTGTTGGTTTTTTGGGAAAAAAAAGGCTTTAAGTATTGACTTTATAGGTGGGAGAAGGTAGGCAGAATAACACAGATCAAAATTTGGAAATCCACTTCTGCACATCAGGTTGACCATGAATGACCTTGGAGTGCCTTTTGTTAAATTTTCCTTGGGAATTTGTGATCAGGGAATCAAACCTGAAGAAGCCTGTGCTGTCTTTTCTTACAGAGAAAAAAGCCTTCCTTGAAGGATGACTTGGCTTCTCCTTTTTCCTAAGGGAAAAAACTACTGGGGACTCACCCTCAAACACAGAATTACCAGATCAGTAAGGTTGGGAAAGAATTCCAAGGTCATTGAGCCCAGCCTGTGACTGATCCCCACTGTGTTAACCAGACCACAGCACTGAGTGCCACGTCCAGGTGTTCTTTGGACACGTCCAGGCATGGGGACTCTACCATCTTCCTTCCAATGTTTATCAACCCTTCCTAGGAAGAAATTCCCCTGGTGTCCAACCTGAACCTCCTCCAGTGCAGCTTAAGGCCATTTCTTCTTGTCATGTCAGAATAGCACAGTCTCAGGATTATGGCCACATAGATAAGGGGCTGGGACAGTCTTGACTCTTTTTTGGCAAGGGAGAAGATCAAGTTTTTCAGAGCTTCCACAGAGAACCTCTGAGCCCATTTGCCACAATTTGTTTGTTCCTGCACTGTCTTTAACATTAGGCACTCATAGACATCTTGAAGAGTCTCTCCAAAGAGTGTTGAGCTCCCCTCTTGGCTATGCTGGTGAAAATCATGACACTCCTTTGGAAGTAACCTGGGTTGTGATCTTTGATTGACTTTGGCTACTGCGGGAGCTGATCCTCCAGGATGCTGAGCCCCCTTGTTAAATCTGAAGTGTTTGGTTGTGATTTCACTACTGCAAACCCCTGGTTCAATGGGGCGAGGGACCTTCCCACAGCCAGAGCAGCAGCTGAGTGAAGTGATCCCCACAGAGGACTAAAGTGACCCCCATGGAAGACCGGGCCTGTAGTTTGTTTATGGAAAACCAATCCGGGGCCGGAGTGGTGATTACACAGAGCGCTCGCTGGCTCCCGCTCCGTCCCTGTGCCAACAACAACAGCGTAATGCTCCGAGTCAAGCCTGCTCACGGGGCTGCAGCTGAGTCAATGGACGGGACTCCTGCCAGCTCCCAGCCAGCCAGGGGTGGTATGATCCTCTTTAATTCACTTGGATCATGTTCATCTCTGATGCTGGGTGAAATTCGGAGGTGCTGCAGGAATCCGCCAGGAATATTTTGAGAGCTTTGGCACCATCCCTAACGGCAGCAGAGATCAACCGCTCGGTATTATCTCCTTCCTTTGTCCATGATGCTTCTCAGCTTCTCTGTTTCTAATTTAGCCTTCCCATGGAATAATGTGCTGCAGATTATTTAACTGTGTCTTCGCTTTTAAAATTGGAATGTTTGCATTTTGTTACCCACATTGATCAGTGGACTTAAGGCATGGGTAATGTGCAGGGGAGAGTCAAGACTATAAACATTATAGGCAGAAGAAATAGTTAGATTTAAGCGCAATTACCTTTAATAACCCTGTATATATGTTATATATATCAATATATATATTTGCTGTAATCTCAAGTGAGATGTATACATGTATAAGCTTCCTATGAATACTCTCTATAAAAATCAGTGTTTTAAAAGATATAAATACTTGTTGAGAGCCAAACAACTGCTGGAAGGCATGATAGAAATAGAAATAGAAATAATAGAAATAGACCTTTGAAAGTTGCCAGGTAATTTTTTAAGCTCTCCTGCTCAGCACTAAAAGAAGACAAAAATCATGGGAATACCAAGGAAAAGGAGTTCAGAGGTCAGCATGCTGGAAAAACAAATATCCTCACCCATAATAAATCAATATGCTTTAAACTGAATCCTCAGCTTCTTCAATTCTCACAAAGAAATAATTTTTTTGTAAAATTTTGACCTTGCATTTAGGGAGGGAAAAGCTTAGCCCGTTGTTTATTCAGGGAACACAAGCAAAAAGATGTAAATTTTAATGCTATAAATTCTTGTAGCTGCACTGAAGCAAAAGAAATAGCTGCTGTTGATCTAAAACAGCTTAGCACCTTTCTAAAACATCTTCTAATGCCTCCAAGCACTCTCTTGAGGTTTTGTAATTTTGTTTTAATTAGAAGGGGGGAAAAACCTGTAGAAAGATAAAGGCAAAAGCTTCAAGGAATGGAATGCAAAGATCTGTGCGCTAAGGAAAAAGAAAACATCCAATTTTAAAGGAGGACAAAAAAAGGCAAATAGTAAGATTCAAATTGTAAAGTTATTAATACTATTCAGAAACTGCCAAACGTTTGAAGTGTAAAACTCCCAAAATTTTGGAACTGCTGCTAAAATAGAATACAAATAAATTTATGTGGAGAAATTAATCAGAAGTACTATTTGTAATATCTTAATAGAGTATTTGACTTTATGAAGTTGACACTAGTAAAATTTGCTTTACATTTGTTCAAAGTAACAAAACCTTTCTCGTTCATATTATGAGAAAGTAGAGGCAGAAAATCATCATTCATTATGCTTTTAAGACTGTTGAGAACTGAACTGAGGTACAGTTTACCCCTCTGATATCTGTCACCAACATTTTTGCTGATCTCAGAGTTAAATATGATCAATGTGATGAGTTTGGCCTGCATAGGAAGCTCGTATTGTGAGAACCACAACTCCCAGGAATATTGTAGATTAAAAGGGAGAAAGAGAGTCTGATTAATGAGAAACAAACACAGAAGAGACAATACTGCTAAAAATATATTTAATGTTTTAAGATAACTAATATATCACTATTTATCTAGCTTTTTTATTTTAATTGATTTTATTTCTTTTCTTTTCTTCCTCCAGGGAACAACCAAAAAAGCTTGAAAAAAACTCCTTTTTTCCTTCCTGAAAAAAAATGTAGTGGTTTTCATTGATATTCAGACAAGTAGTACAAGGCAAGAATCCAACTCATGCTGCAGTCTCTTCTGTATCACTCTAGTAATGAAGAGGAGGTATAATGTAAGCAAGAAATTACATTGGGTTCACCAGTTTTATTGATTTGGCTTTCAGCTGGCTGTAAAGCAATTTTATTCTTAGTGGGTTTTAACTTTGGAGCACCGAGAGAGCTTCTGGACTGCCTAAAATTTGATGAAGGGATCATTTTACCTCTGTGCTGTTCACAGAGCAGTGAAAGGATCACTAAAACCTCCTTCATACTCACCAAGCCAGAAGACTCTCACAGTAATATCTAGTGGAAGAAAAAGGCCTTTTTGCACTATGTCTTTCCTCCACTAACCCAGAGCAAAAGCACGGATATTTCCCAGCAGAGCAGGCAGCCGCCAGCGAGGGAACAGAGTGTTTATCTACTTCCCTGGGAGCTGAAGCGTGCTTTTCCACTCTTGTTATGTTAACCTCTGATACCAAATGTTAGTCTTGCCTGCCCCTGTGTATGACATTGGCAGGCATAGCGGAGTAACCAAAAAAAATAAATAAAGAAAAAAAATATTATTTTGGCTCTTGACAGCAAAACAAGAAAGAACCATTTGTGGATCCCTTCAGTTGCTAAACTGTGATCTCTCAAAGTTTTCTGCTTGTGTTGTCTCAGTCACATCCCTCCAGAATGAAGGAGCTCCAGTGCTTAATCCATGTTTGCAAAGTTGCAAAGTGGACTTTTAGCTTGAATCCTTAGGAGTGCCCAATGGCATGGGTCTCCTTCAGAAGAAGCTATTACAAAATATTCAGGATCAGATTTCCTGCATCATTTCCACTGCACCAAGCCAGAACAGTCATCAAAGTGTGTTAACATTTTCATACTGGGTAAAAATCTGTTAATTAAAAAGTTTTGCAATAACTACATAAATGTAAGTCAAGTATTGTAGTAACATGTTGTTCTCATTTAAGTTTTCAGGACTTTTATCTTAAAATAGTGACTGAACACTCCTTTAGTATCTGATCCAGATTAATCTAAGTGATAACTTTTGGGGTTTTAAGTGGACCTTAAAAACAGAATCCTTTGGAGTACAAAAGTTGCAAGAATAAAATAATCTTTTAAATAGAAATTTCAGTAGTATAAACTTTTCCTCATGGAAAATATTACTGAAATATTTTGCTTGCTTCTTTGTTTCACAGAAACAAAACTGTTGTGGGGGGTTTCTGTGGGGTTTTTTTGTTTTATTTTGTTTCTTTGGGGGTTTTTTGGTTGTTTTTGGGATGGTGTGTTGGTTTTTGAGATTGTTTGTTTGTTCGTTTGTTTGTTTGTTTGTTTGTTGGGTTTTTGTTTGGTTTTTGTATGGTTTTGGGTTTTTTTGTTTTGTTTTGTTTTGATTTTTTTGTTAAAATACAGTAGCAAAACAAACATCTCATTTGAGATTTGGAAACATCCAGTACCAGCACCAAATGTTCATGATAATCTTGGAGCCCTGGTAAAAGACTATGACTTCATGTCAGAGCTGGACTCTGTGCATTTTTTAGTAGAGAGGATGACTCTTAAATTATAGCTTTTAACAACTGGCCTGAATAAGCTGCAGGGTAAATAATTACAAAAGTGATTGTGCCTCAGGCCATTGTAGAAGAGGTAAAACCATGCCTTATTACCTTCCTCTGCATGTTGGCATGATTTTATAGCCCCAGATTGCAAGAAGTGTTATCTTTGTTTCTCTAAATTCCTCTGCAGCTATTCTTGTTCTTTTCAGTCCTATTTAGTTTTTCAACCAGCTCTTCCATACCTTCTTTGTTTTCTTGTTGGCCTCCCACTTACTACATGATACTACTCCACTTTTTTTCCTACAAACCCCAGAACTGCTGTTATAAAAAGGTAGGTGATGTGTTAAAACTTTAGATGGAACCCCAGTGCTTGTGTTATACATGCAAAGCCACAATTGCAGAGCACAAGGATGTGGAATTTTTTGGAAAAAGAGATCAGTGACAGTGGCCTGCACAGCAGCTAGAAGAATAGATCAGCCCTATATAAAGAATCATATAGTCACAGAATCACTGGGTTGGGAAAGACCTCCAAGGTCCTCCAGTCCAACCTGTGGCCAGATACCACTATGTAAACTAAACCAGAGCGCTGAGTGCCACGTCTGGGTTTTTCTTGAACACCTCCAGGGATGGGAACTCCCCCACCTCACTGGGAAGCCCATTCCAGTGTTTAGGAGCCCTTTCAGTGCATCCCACACAGCCATCCATGAGACTGACCCAAGCACTGATGACTATCCGAGCTCCACAGCAATGTCTGTGTGGGGTGTTTTAACAGCACAAGCCATTTCTGTGTGAGCAGGGACATATCTACTGCATTTAATAAGCAGCCCAAGCATAACCACACAGAAATTTTGCATGTTCTTCATTTTATTCAGCTGATTCAGGATCTCATCCCTGGGAAAAACATGGTGGAACATGGAAATTGCCTTAAAGAGTTTGAGACTGCAGCAGAACTGACATGTGGCATTTCTCTCAGTGCAAAGCAAGACATACTGCATAGTCAGTTTTTCCCAAGTGAAACAACTCCCACTTGCTGTAGGTATCACATCACAGGACAAAAACCTCTGTGTGGGGGGAGGACTTAAAACTGCATTGCATGCTAGGAAATTTGTAGGTTCTAGCCGGGAATTTTTAGGATTTTGTGATATTTTCTCACTTTACTGGCTCAGTAAGACCCTCAGATCTGTCACCTGGTTAGATACAGTGCAATATGCCTTCTTTTTTTGACATATTTCAAAAATAGAAGTCATGCATAAAAGAAAGGGAACTTTTCAAATATTAAGGGAAGATACAGGGGAGGTATCAAGATACAATGAAGAAAGTGAACTAATCCGTGAGGATGTGGAGATTGGTATGGACAGATTTAAAGGAGTGATTATTTGTTTAACATTCTGGACCTAGCTCAGTATTATCAAATTTCCATAAAGAAATCAGGGATTCCTGGAGTTTTGCTTTATTTGGGGTTGATGAGAGTCAAAATATCTCTCTCTATCAGCTAAGGTCTGACTGTAACACTGACTCTGCCTTGATGCAAGAATAATCTCCAATTTCAGAAGATGTACCATGCAAATGAATTTTATTCACTCTCAGGATAAAAATTTCATCTCATTCACTTCATAATGTTTAGGCAGAGACCATGATAATTAAGGGAAAGCCAAAATGCTTCCTTAGACTATAAACAGTGCCACAAAAACAGTCCTTAATACCTTTAGATTCAACTCCTTACAGACATTTCAAGCAATTCTACAGCATAATGATGTCTTGCTTTATATCAAAGGCAGAGCTTGCAGGGACAGAGGCTGTGTTTAACAAACACTGCTGGCTACTGAGACAAGCTGTACTGGAGAATTGCCTCCAGCAGGAATTTCTCAGCAAGGGGAAAAGGCGTCAAATTAACCGCTAAAGGAAAGATAAAAATCAAACCCAGCATGTGCACTGGAGAGAACATACATGCCATAACTTCATAACAGTCCTAAAGCCCCAAAATTTTCCTATTGTTGCTTGTGTGACCAAGCTTGTATGACTCATGGATTAGGCTGTGTCAGTCAGGGATGATTGTGTGACCATCCCCATCCTCCTGCAATAAACACTCTCTGTGTCCTCTGCTCAACACGTGATTTCTTCATTCTCCTCCCTTGCAGGGCAGAAACCTCAGTTGCTATTCAGGTCCTTGATAAAGGAATGGCTCAGCTGCAGAACTGGAATGAGACATTGGACAGACAGCAAAGCATGTGAGTAGGAACATTTTACACAACCAAAGGCGTGGGTTAAACATTGATGATACTTGGGAAGAGAGAGATTTGCCATGCGCATGTAGCAGAACAGAATTTGGCATGAGCTTCCTCAGAGGGGAAAAGAGTTCCTTATAAACTAAGAACTTAGTCTTAGCTCCAGATATGGACAGCCTGAAGCACAACGGGCCCAAGTGTCAGTAGTACGATTCAATAAAAAAAAAAAGCTGGATTTTTCCATCCAGACTCTTTTTTTACCCACTACTCCCATGATAAGAGATGGGGTCAAAAGCCATACAGTCTTTGGACTAAAAAGAAATTATAATTTTAAAATTCTCCAAGCCTTTGCTTTTTTCCTTATCCCACTTGATTCCCAGCAGGATGAATTTGTTCTTCCAAATAAAACAGGGGAAGAATGGAATGTGACTGAAAAACATTTGTCTGTTTACTTGGTTTTAAAAATGATATGCATTGCAATGAAAGAAAAAGGTAATCTCTTTCTTTGAATCATGGTTAAGAAAAGGCTCTGAGCATACAAAAGACTCCATTGCCTACTCACACAGCTTCTAAAGAGTGGTTTTGACTCTGTTGTGCATCCTTGATCTCTTGATCCATGTCTTGAGCTGGATGCAGAGCATCAGCACATCCCTTGCCTGTAGGAGGGAAGGAGCATCCTGCTAGGGATGCAGCTGCAATGATCCAGCTGCCAGGCCTGCCTGGAAGCTGCTGGGGACACCATCATTTGAAACAGTCCCAAATCAATCCAGGGACTGCCTAATTAGCTCACAGGCAACCCCAGTGAGCTTAAACTTAATACTGTAGAAAGATGCATTAAATGTTTTACCTATAGGCCCTCAAAGAGTATTTAGTTACATGTGCATACTAGGCTTGGGGAATGCCTCATTTAAGAAAAAAAAAAAAAGATAGTGCAGGATGGACAGAGAGCACACTTTGGCCCAGAATTGTTTCAAACCCCCGGCCTGTACATCTATATTGGCTCAAAGGGGACTTTCAGTTTTCGGCTGCCTGAAAATTGATCCATACCACATTGGCTGCCCTGCCCCTCCTCCAGTAGATGTGATTTCACACTAAGGTTTTAGGGAATTAAAATGTAGAAGCTCAGTGAAATGGGCATCAGCATCCATTGGATAAAAAGTTTAAATAAAAATTGCTTTAATCAAATAAAATTGCCTTGTAAGGACACAATACACAAATATTAACTACAAGGGATGCAAGCCAGCACTGAGAAAGGTCCCACTGGCTTCAACAAGTTGATTTCTGATGTTAAATGCACTTTGTCAGCCCTCCTTTGAACCAAAACTTTTTCTATTCCAGCAGACAAAAAGAAGAATGTTAACTAGATTAGTTTATGCAAAATATCATTGTCCATTGTTACACCAACTTTTGTAGCTGCTTGCAAATGAATGAGCTTCACTTTTCGCAGAGTGTTTCACTATTCAACCTTGCTTTGCTTTGTTTTGCTTTATTTTCTATTTCTTCTGGCAGTGACTATTGAGAAGAGCACCTCTATTTGACATTTAAGAGTAGGAATAAACACACAGGTCAGAACACATTTCCTGGATGTGTGTTGTGGAACTGAGCCTTTCATTTCAGTGATGGGCAGCCTGCTTAGATCTAACAGACCAGCAATGCTCTAAGCCCCTTTCATTTGGAACTGCTTGACTTGTATTTATTTTTATCTTTATTTTGAAAAACATAAATTTGTTGTCATTTCTTTCATCCTCCTTCAACTGGCTTCAGCTATTACAGTTCCACTGCACCTGAAAGGTGCAGAAGCACCAGTCCAGGAGGGAAGACCAGTACTGCGGTGGTGCCCTCCCTGTGGGAAAATTTCCCCATGATAAAGACATTAAGTGTCCCAAACCAAGTCATATGAATATGTAGTGGAAACTTCCTGAAAGCTTTCACTGGGAAGTTTTCTTCAAAAGCTATGCCAGTGTCCTGAGTACAAGATGTTCCTGAACATATTTGCTTTCTGTGATAGTTTAAGTCATGTAGTCATAGCAGAAATGGGGGGAGAGAGAACACCTAGACCTGCCCCTGCCCTGGTGAGGGTCCATTACAGCCTTGTGAGTCCTCATTGATTTCTTTACTCTGTTGGGGTTTTTCACCATATTTTAAACTACATGAGACATTTAATCATTTCTTCTGTCATTTTCCAGGCCTTCTCTGACTTGAACATGGTCAGAACTGACTCCCAGCATTCCAGCTGACATCTTACCAAGCACTTTATGTATCTCATTTTATGTCCCAGTGTGGAATTTATCTTCTTCACAAAAGAATGGTGTTGTGACTCCAAATCCTCCTCTTCCTCTATCATTAAAAACTGCAGGCACCTTTTCCCAGTCCTAGCATAAGTAATGGAACCAAACCTCTTAATATGGTTTTAATTTGATTTGTTTCCTCAGCATTTTTCTTAATGATAGTCATGCAAGTTCTCTTCAGCTAACTTGGAATTATAAAAAAATGAGTATGGGTTCAAAGTATTTTATAATTACAAGGAATGTATTTTTTCCCCAAATGTTGCTTATCATCAACTAACCTTGTTTCTGAATTATTCCTGCAACAAAGACCACCTCTGAAAAATAGAAAGATAGCATCAGAAAAAGACAAATATTATGTAAATCCAAAATATGAGCTAAGCTGATAAGTGATGTAACACGTTAGTACACTCAAGAGATTTGTAATCATCCGTAACTGTACTGCCAAAACACAGCTACACATTGGAGATTGTAAATCCCTTTTTGTATATCACTTAATATATAGCTTTATTTTGATATAGGAGTACAGATCAATAAATTTCATTTTAAATGAAAAATATTTGTAAAACAATTAAAAGCTCAGTGAAATGGGCATCAGCATCCATTGGATAAAAAGTTTAAATAAAAATTGCTTTAATCAAATAAAATTGCCTTGTAAGGACACAATACACAAATATTAACTACAAGGGATGCAAGCCAGCACTGAGAAAGGTCCCACTGGCTTCAACAAGTTGATTTCTGATGTTAAATGCACTTTGTCAGCCCTCCTTTGAACCAAAACTTTTTCTATTCCAGCAGACAAAAAGAAGAATGTTAACTAGATTAGTTTATGCAAAATATCATTGTCCATTGTTACACCAACTTTTGTAGCTGCTTGCAAATGAATGAGCTTCACTTTTCGCAGAGTGTTTCACTATTCAACCTTGCTTTGCTTTGTTTTGCTTTATTTTCTATTTCTTCTGGCAGTGACTATTGAGAAGAGCACCTCTATTTGACATTTAAGAGTAGGAATAAACACACAGGTCAGAACACATTTCCTGGATGTGTGTTGTGGAACTGAGCCTTTCATTTCAGTGATGGGCAGCCTGCTTAGATCTAACAGACCAGCAATGCTCTAAGCCCCTTTCATTTGGAACTGCTTGACTTGTATTTATTTTTATCTTTATTTTGAAAAACATAAATTTGTTGTCATTTCTTTCATCCTCCTTCAACTGGCTTCAGCTATTACAGTTCCACTGCACCTGAAAGGTGCAGAAGCACCAGTCCAGGAGGGAAGACCAGTACTGCGGTGGTGCCCTCCCTGTGGGAAAATTTCCCCATGATAAAGACATTAAGTGTCCCAAACCAAGTCATATGAATATGTAGTGGAAACTTCCTGAAAGCTTTCACTGGGAAGTTTTCTTCAAAAGCTATGCCAGTGTCCTGAGTACAAGATGTTCCTGAACATATTTGCTTTCTGTGATAGTTTAAGTCATGTAGTCATAGCAGAAATGGGGGGAGGAGAGAGAACACCTAGACCTGCCCCTGCCCTGGTGAGGGTCCATTACAGCCTTGTGAGTCCTCATTGATTTCTTTACTCTGTTGGGGTTTTTCACCATATTTTAAACTACATGAGACATTTAATCATTTCTTCTGTCATTTTCCAGGCCTTCTCTGACTTGAACATGGTCAGAACTGACTCCCAGCATTCCAGCTGACATCTTACCAAGCACTTTATGTATCTCATTTTATGTCCCAGTGTGGAATTTATCTTCTTCACAAAAGAATGGTGTTGTGACTCCAAATCCTCCTCTTCCTCTATCATTAAAAACTGCAGGCACCTTTTCCCAGTCCTAGCATAAGTAATGGAACCAAACCTCTTAATATGGTTTTAATTTGATTTGTTTCCTCAGCATTTTTCTTAATGATAGTCATGCAAGTTCTCTTCAGCTAACTTGGAATTATAAAAAAATGAGTATGGGTTCAAAGTATTTTATAATTACAAGGAATGTATTTTTTCCCCAAATGTTGCTTATCATCAACTAACCTTGTTTCTGAATTATTCCTGCAACAAAGACCACCTCTGAAAAATAGAAAGATAGCATCAGAAAAAGACAAATATTATGTAAATCCAAAATATGAGCTAAGCTGATAAGTGATGTAACACGTTAGTACACTCAAGAGATTTGTAATCATCCGTAACTGTACTGCCAAAACACAGCTACACATTGGAGATTGTAAATCCCTTTTTGTATATCACTTAATATATAGCTTTATTTTGATATAGGAGTACAGATCAATAAATTTCATTTTAAATGAAAAATATTTGTAAAACAATTAAAATTTTGGTCTGAGTACTGCAATGCTACTTGTGTGTAAAATCTTTCATGCAACAAAGTTATTGTAGTTGCACTTACTAGGTACATTTTAGTGCATCTGGACGTTATTTTAATTAATATTATTATTATAATTGCATTTAATCTCACTTTGCTAATTCTCTGCCAAGGAAATAAGTTTGAAGGTGAATTGCATAAAAGCTGATTCTGTAAAATGCCTTTTTTTTAGAAAAAGCCCTGAAGAATACTGGTTTTCAGGGCGTGCCCAGAATTTCTGCTTATTTACGTGCATTATTCCCATCCTCCCTCCTGGCATGCCTACAGCTCTGGGTACACATTTTACACTGTGGCATCTTTGATCTACTATGTTAATTGTTATGAGTTGTCCTAACTATTTTTAAGAAAGAGGGAAAGCTGCAGAAGACAACTTTCCAAGAAATGTGTAACAAAACTAAGCTTGAAGTTCTTTGTGAATCATGCTTGGAAATTCTTTCTAATACTTCTCGTTTGCCTAGCCTGGGTGCAAGTGAGGATGCCAAAGAGGTTTCAGAAATTTCTTCAGCTCTGAAATGGCACCATTGGTATTCTTCAAACAATATTTAAATAATGTTTAAATAAATAATTTCTATTCTTTCCCACCACCATTTCCACCAAATAAAAGGATAGTTGGATTCCTTTTTACTTCCAACAAAACATTTGCAGCACATTTAAAGTATAAAAAAAAAATCTAGAGATGTTGTCAGGCCCTTTATAAAATTCTGAAAATTAGAACAAAAGTGATTTTGGCATTTGAAAGGTGAACAGCCTCCTATGCTGAAATTATCAGTTGGTCAAAATGCTCGGAGCTAATCTTCTCCTCCCACTTCCTCCTTGCCTTTAGTTTAAACCCACCATCTTAAAAAAGAGAGGACCATATGGTTGGAACACATTTCCATCCCACATAAGTGCTTTTGTCAATGGATATTAAAACCAACCACCATGGGAACTGCTCAGACTTGCTGAGGCACGTGTGGTGTCCCTACAATCCCTACAGCCCCTTTTTCGGATCTGTTTGGGAATTCAACCACGAAGTGGTGCTGTTGCAAAAGCTAACCATTATAGAACATGCTCCCTGCTTTTAGAATAACTCAAGGTATGCATTAAACCCAATAAAATGTTCATGCATTTGCATACTCACGCATGTCTTCCCCATAAATATTCAATTTTTTATCATCAAATGAAATCACAGTGGTATTTGTTAATATGTAGAGAAAGATGCATGTCTTCAAAGTATATAAAATATCACATGTTTTGAAGTCTGGTCAAGTGCCTAATTAATCAGATCAATGTCTTGTAATTATCCCAATTAAAATCCTGAGAATTCAAAGATTACTTTCTCCAGCATGCTTTGAGCAATGCTTCAGATTCTTCAAGACAGAACAGGGACTTGTTCAAAGTAATATTTTAATTTTTTTTTTTTTTTATTTTTAACTTTTTTTTCCATGTCAGAACCTCAGATCCAAGGGCGACAGATAAAATAAGGTGACCATTTGGGAGCTGGATTGATTCTTATTAAGAATTCAGAAACCTGCTTAAAGTGTGAAAGAAACCCACCTATTCTAAGGGTTAACATGAGGGAAACAACCACCCCACGCCCAGAATAACAGCTGAAGATGTAGAAATACCTAGAAAGAAGCAGCTTCAGAGGAACAGAAACATCTGTAGGGGAAAGGTTGGAAAACGGCAAGGACCAAACACGTCTCCATTTTTCCTGGCTGGGAAAACAGGCTGTCTACAATGCTTTTTGCAGTGCACACATATTTGGCGAGATTAAGGTGTCACATCTCAAATTACAAGGCGTCTGATTGCCCACAGACCCAGACAGAGGGCAAAACCCCTCCACTTGTGCAAGCTTTGGGAGGTTTGCCTCCCATCAGAGGTAGGCAGCCCTTCTGCCCAGGTCATTTGCTTGTATTTGCTTCTAGACTTCTTCTTTTACTGCTTTTTTTTTTTCCTTTGGTGTTGCTTTTTTTTTTTTTTCACTACTGCAAATGTGAAGTTCCCGGGCTAGGGCTGCCTTCAGAGGCTTAACCCTTTGCCTACCTTCAGAAGAACATTTGTTCACCAGCCACAGGACAGTTTTCTATTCCTAGCACTGTTTGTCTACTTCAGTGGATTAAAAGCTGAGTCACATTTTAGGTATTTCTCAGATCTGAATGCAGTGCTTGGGCTGGGTGGGGGATGCACAGAATTTAATTTGAGTTCCCTCATCTTAGCTGAAAAAGCTCTAAATCAGATGGAAACAGCATTCAGGAACAGGGTGAGACAAAAACCATTGGAACTAGAGTTATACAAGTTTGAGGAGGTTTGGGGTTTTGTTTGTTGGTTTATTTAGTGGGGGGGGTTGGGTTTTTTTTGTTTGCTTTGCTTTTTTATAAATTGGCAGAGCAGCAAGTTTTAGTAAAGAATTCTTAGGAGGCAGTGGTGGGAGATGACTTTTGTTCTTCAGCTGGGTGAGAAAGGTGGAACTTGTGAGACAGACACAAATTGTGGAATCCCTTCAACAGAACCATTTAAATTGCAGAATCCTCTAAATGGGATCACTTTATGCTTGAAAAATTCCAGAGGAAGGACAATTGCAACTAACAACACCGTCTGTATTTCAATCTATGGTGGTAATATTTCAATAAAACTGTGACAATTTTCCAGGTAGATTAAAATGTCTTAAAGGAGATGGTACAAAGCTTTGATAGCAGGAGAGGGCTAATTATCTTTAAACAGGGAAGGGAAAGAGAAAAAAATCCATGGTTAAACAGGAACAGAAAAAACTTATTGAGCAAGTAAAAGTATTCTTTAAGGAAACAATTTGGTGACCCTTACGATTTAAAGTGTCACCTCGTATCTTATATGACCACGTTCTTATGGTTATGACTCGCTCAATTAAGCTCAAATCAAACAGAAAAGAAAGATGACTTAAGCATGTAAATTTAGAGAGAGACTTAGAGGCATGCAGCTAAATTTATCAGCAATCTCTGTGAGCGATCTCTCTAAATAAAAAGTTTGGGAACCAGTCGCTGCTGGTTGCTGATGAACTTTCCATGTTTTTGGCACTTGCCATCCTTAATGGACAAATCTGCAAGTCAAAAGAGGGGGAACTATACACAAATCCATCCTAAGGTCTGTTCTTAACAGTGAGTGTTTCTCCCAGCACTTATTTTTGTGTCATGACGGGTGACTTCCTTGACAGAAATACTGACTGAATAAATAAATTTGTCAAAGATTTGCAAATAACTGGAAAAAAAAAATTAAAAGTGAAGTCAGAGCAAGGGAGCAGGGGCTTGTGGCACTGTAGCTCTGTGTCTCTATTTCACCTGCTTGGTAAGTCATACAGTGTCTTGTGAACGCGGGTAGGAATAGCAGCACATGCTGGCAGTGTGAGCAAAGTGTGTGCATGTGTGTGCATGTGGGAGACATAGGGAGTGTCGGGGACAGAGGGGCAGGAAGCGGGGAGTGGATGGACCATTAGAGTGCAAACACAGAGACATTCCTGCAATAAAATACTCGTCTGCTGAGAATCGCAATCTGGAAGGGATGGTGGTGATTTAACAAAAGAATTCCCTAAAATGTTCCCTGGTGCTAATAATGTTCTTAATAATATGAAGAGGTTTTGCCAGGAAGAGGAATAAAACCACCCACTGGATTTGGGAAAAAAAAAAAAAAAAGAAAAATAGGCACAGGATGTTTTTTTAGAGCACACAGAGGGAAAAAGAACCTTTACAACAGTATTGCCATTTTCAAAAAAATGCCTCATTCTCTGAATTTCCCTAGCCATGCAAGGTTGTTATAAATGGTAGGTAGGGAAGGCAAAGTGTGGCAATAAAAGGGTTAATCCACGAAGCACAGAGCCATCTGGCTGAGCTGGTTTGTTATAATCGAGCAGATTATGTTCACAGGACTCAGAGTTTAAGGCTCCTCTCCCATAGAGCAACTCTCCACAACCCAAGCAGATCAACTTTGGGACTTTGAATGAACATATTTACATCCACCTTTCTCTTCATGTCGACTTTTCTGGAAACATTCACACGGATGCCATGGTTACTCCTACCACGGTAAGGGAAATTTGACATTTTCTAATGGGGTCCTAAGAGGGCGGGGAGGGGAGCGGGGGGGGGGGGCGGGGGTCCTTTAAAGAAGTATAATGGGGAGGAGGTGCGGGTCTTGTAAGCGGTAGATGTGTCCCAAATGTTGCCTTTCCCATTGTGCCTCCTCCTTCTTTCACCCCATCTTGCCCTATAGTTTGCTTCAGTTGTGAGGTTCCCCTCTCCTCCTGCTCCTCACACTGTTGTTTGGGTCCCTGGAAAGAAAGTGGTGAAGGAGAAATGCAAGGTGCTACAGGGCTGATTTAAGAGGCAAAAGCAAAGGAGACTTTAGGTTTTGTCTTAAAAGGGAGACCAGCAAGTTTGGATATAACAAAAGGGATTGAAAATCTTGACCGTGGTTTGCAAGAACCAGCCTCAGCACACACAGCATGCTTGCCCTCCGGCAAAGTTAGAGCCCGTGACAAGCAAAGCCAAAATTCCCAATTCCTAGACCTTGCCTGCCACAGGTAACCAGCTTCACTGGAGCTTTCATACTTTGTGTGCATGCCAGACACTGGAAACCCTCTTCATGACCTTTGAATTAATCCTCATTCTCCTCAAACCCAAACACTAAATTCTGTGGGAAGAGCTGGAGATCAAAAGATTCCCTGCACATCTGTGTCTAGGTGAAAAAGATACACTCACTCTGTGCTGGAATAGCAGGGAAACTATTTTTACATTGCAGCTTCCAGCGTTTGGTGAGTACCTTTTAGGAATGAGGTAGACAACTAAACAACAGAGATGCACATCTAGAGAGCAAAATAGAAAGCTGTTTCTCATCTAAGCAGCTGAAATGCAGCTTGAAGCGTCAGTTACTGGCGAGTCCTTACGGAGACACCAAACTGCTCTTAGCCAAGAGGGGAAAAAGTCCTTGAATGATTTAGATAGTTTTCTGATCAGTTCTTAATCCTTGATTAAAATAAATGGGAAAGCTATATAAAAGCTATAACTATAAATATGCAGTATCTGGACAGATGGATATTTTGGATTGAATAGGTCTGCTATGTTCACATTGTCTGGTTCCTATATTGCAGAACCAGTTATTTAGAGATGACTGTGTGTGTGTGTGCGCGTGTGTGTGTGTGCGTGTGTATCTGTGAGGGGTTACTTCTCCCCCTCCCCCCTTTTTAAACAGACAGAGATGTGTATTATATGGTCCAGAGGATTGTTGTGAGCTACAGTCTTTCAGAAAACACTCTTTGCTCTCAGGCTCATGTGATTTGTTGCATGAGGAGTGCAAATGGTATGTAAAGTTTTGCCTTTGCATTTGTGCCTTCAGGAAAATATCCAGACAAGTAGGAGAGGCACTTTCAGGCGCAGAAATACCTGATACGTGCAAGCTTGCAAGTAGAGAAGTGGCACGAGAAGCACCTATAAATGGGATGCAAGGAAAAGGAAAATCTAATAGCAGTAGAAACAAAAAAGAAAAAAGAAAAAGGAAAAAAAAAAGAAAAAAAAAGCCTTGCCAGACAAAAGCAGAGCAGCAGAGAATGAGAGAATGGAAGAGTTCAGCATGGTCCCAGCTGCTGTTAGTAGAAAGACTGGTCTGAGATACACGTGTAAATACCGGGGACTCTGTGTGTGAGCATGGTGGGGGGACAAAATCTAGGCATGATTGCAGGTGGAGCAAAACATGGGGAGAAGTGGAGGTACCAGCAGAGCCAGCAGGGGGGTGCTTTGTGTACCTGTTGAAGTATGCAGAACACGTAGGTTTAAGGGGTTTTGGTTTTGTTTGCATTGTTCTGCTGTGGGTTGGAGTGTTTTTCTCTTCAGGGAACAAAAAATGAAATGGTGCATATAAAGGTATATAAAAACTGGAGGAAAGGTGTAATACCACAGAAATAAAGTGCTACATGTTCATTGTGCATTGGGGTAATAAAGGCAGGTGAGACATGCAAAGGTGGTCAGCTTGAAAGGGAATCTGCTGCACATCAACTGGAAAAAGAGGATCCTTGTGGGTGGCAGAAAGTTTAGGAGCTTACAAGAGGAAGTAACACGAGAGAGATATGGGAAAAGGTACAGGCTGGAGGCTGAGTGAGGATATGAAAGGGACATACAAGGATGGTAGGGTCTGCAAGGGGGAGGTTGAGCATGGAGTGGGACTGGAGGGAGAAAAGTGAAAGCACAAAGGATGTTTGGAGGAGGAGTTAAAATGTGAAGTATTAGCTATTTGGAGAAAGGTATGGAAAATAATCTGCTATATGATGCTTGTGGGGGGTGTGAAAAGGAGACACCTTTGATTCTGTCAAGAAATAGATGTGGGGATGTATTTACAAGGAAGGTATCAGAGTATGAAAGGCAAGGCTTGCATGGTGATGGAAACATGTGCCGAGAACAGGAACACAGAGGGAAAAATTAGCAGGATGGAGATAGGTTTTGATGAGGGGATGAGGCAAAAAGGGTCCTGTAAGTATGTGAAGGGGTATCTAATTAGAGATATTTCAGATCAGGCTGAAAGTCTGCTGGAGTGTGCTGCCTGCCTGCAAGAGAAAGACTGAACTGGGGAAAAAGCCATGGGGAAGCGGTGGGAGGAAATTCAAGAGAGTAGAAGTCACAGGGGCAGGATGAACTGCAGCAAAGACATAAAGCCATGGCTGGTGTTGAGGAGCATGAGAATGAGGAAAAATTAAGGAATGTAGGAGGCATGAATGAGGATGAAATGAAGGCCTATGTTTTCTGTAATGCCTAGGAAAGAGGTGGTTTCGAGGAGATACAGGGCGAGAGCAGAGAGGGAAGGGAAATTTGGGGGTGTGTTTCTAGTAGGCAAAGAGAAGGAGTGGTGCAAAGGTGCAGCGGTTTGTTCAGCAGAACTGGGGATGCCTCTTTGCTGGGGAGTAGGAGCAACACAGGGAAAGAATAGGCAGTAAGTTACAGGGGAAGCAGTTGGGGCAAGGAACAGCAAGCAAGGAATAATGAGAAGACTGTGGGAGGAGGAGAACATACACAAACAAAAAGGAGCGATTTTCTGTTGCAACAGACGTAACAAATGTGTTTATATCTCTGTGGTAGGTACTGGCTGAGTGAAACAGCAAGAGGGAATGGAACAAATGTGCTGGTGGAGAAATGGCTAAAGACGTAAAGGGGTGGGAGGAGAAGGAATGGGAGGAAAAACTACCTGGAGGGCTGTATAAGCCACATGGCTGTGCTAAGGCCAAAAGTAAAGTGTGAAGTGTGTGGGGAGGTGAGTGGAGTTGGGAGCTATAGGGCATGAGGCAGAAGTGGATGGGAATGACAGTTCCTGTTATGAGGGATGAGGAGCTCAGTGTGGGTTGACACACAGCAGAGTGAGAGTGAGGAAGGGACCTGTCAGGCTGTGCCTGCTTGCGAGGGCTGTGCAAGGGAAGGTGAAGGGAGGGAAAAGTTGTGTCTGATAAGAGAGATTTGTGTACACAGCATGCTCAAAGGAAATGAAGGAAGTACAGGTGATGATTGCAGACCTGGGTGTGGGGTCTGGGAGAAGGAAAACCACTTATGGGGGAAGGAAGAGTGATGAGGAGTGAGAAAAAGTTTTTGAAGGCTTAAGGTATCTCTCATTATCTGCCTCTTGCTGTAAGGGAGGTTAAGTGTGCAAGGAGCCCTAGGTGCATGCAGTGCAACAGAAGAGTAGATTGGGAGTTCAGTGCAAGGGCACAGGTAAATCCATACAGACCTTGGCGATAGGCACATGGTTACATGGAATGAGCAAGGGACAGGGGTGACTATGTTCAGTGGGCGCTGTGCTTATGGGACTGTCAGAGTTGTAGGTGATGAGGACAATCCAGGAAGAAGCTGAATTCCCTGAGGGGTGTGTAAGAGCCCTGGGTTGCTGTAAGAGATGAAGGCCTGTGTGAACATCCCAAAGAGCCACCCAGGAGGCCATGCTGACATGCAGGGTGGCTACCAGAGGCTAATTGGAGCATCATGTGTCCGCTGTGTTTGTGGCGCAGCTCTCCATGTTGAAATCACTTACGTAAGGCCAGCACCAGGGGTGAGTTTCGTGAGTGCTAGGAAAGCAATGTTTGCATTGAGAAGGAGGGTAGGAAAGGATGACTAACCAGGAAAATGGTTTGGTGCGTGGGTAGCAATAGGACCTGACGCGCTCTAGATGTACCTGCTTTCTGCATGACTTGCACAGCAGGCAGGCTCTCCTCTAGAGGTTTTTTGCACACTTTTTATGAAGTGATGAATAATCCTTAGAAAATCCCAGTAGATTTAACTATGATATTTAAACGAGTTTCATTCAGAAGCATACCAATGTACCTTATTTTCATACATTAAAACCTCTGAATAATGTTCCTGGCACAAAGGTCAGAGAGGTTTCTCTGGGACAAGTTAACAGGGCTCTTGGATGAACAACCATTGGGCTGAAGCACACAGAAGGACTACAGATGTCAGTCAAAGGAAAGAGGAAAGCACTGGCTTTCTCCATGGCATGAAGCAGTGCTGGAGTAATGTGCAGTTGGTTGAGGGTTGAAAACATAAGATACATCTTGGGTGTCAGAGAGAAGCACTAGGAACTTATTTCCCCTCAAGACAATTGCATTTATTGGCAACAGCTGTTCTTCAAATCTTGTCTAAAAACACCTTCAAATTGTGTGGCTCGCCTAGGACTTTGGGTTCTCCTACACAGAATAGGGAAGTGCTTGTTTCCACCCATAGCAGGTGTAGCTGGTGAGAAGATTGTGAGTAATCCTGTGGAACTTGGCACTGGAAGAAGTCAGTCTGATCACACAGAACCTCTAAACTTAAAGGTTGGAGCCTCTGAGCCCAGACCTTAAATAACATCAGTGCCATGGACCATGGTTCATAGATCCCTTTTCCGTTCATTGCAAGGACAAATTCCTGCTAAAATAAAAGCAAGCAGCCTGTGAAATGATAAGCAATTAGTGTTCATGCAGCCATAGGTTGTGGTGGGAACCCATTGTCCCATATTTTACACTGGTTTCCCACTGCAGAGTCCAACTCAAGCTCTCCAGCAGGAAAACTTTTCCCGGCAGTTTTTGCAGCTGGTTGCAGTCTGTGGGAAGGACCTTGCTTCTCTGCTGGGAGTGAACTTCCCACCATGGCAGGCTGTGGGTGGAGGGAATGGTGAAGCAGTTGTCCATGAGGGGGATATGCAGTCTCAGACACTGGGATTCAGATGGGCTGATACCACACAGCCTGCTCAGCCCACTGCCACCAGTGCTCCCCTGACCTCTGACCACTTTGCTCCCTGCACTAGGAAACTCAAAATCAAGCAGTGGCATCAACCCGTCACCTGGCTGAGAAAAGAGAAAGGGATTGATGGGTTGTGGCAGGAAAGGGAACAAAGCAAGAGTAAACAAGCTGTGCTCAGTGTGGAGAACATGGGGCATTTGTGCCTGCCTGCATCCTTTGCAGCCATGACACAGCCAAAGAAATCTGCTTGTAAGGGGCTGGAACATCTGGGTATCCATGCAGAGGTTTTACTGGCCATGTGTGTGTGTCTCCTGGTGGTGTCCAGGAGCAGCCAGTTGGAAGGGCTGATGGAGGGGCATGGCAGCTGTTGCTGTGTGGGAGAGTCTTCGTGCATCTGTCAATGAGGGGTGGGGGGATCAGTCACTTTCTGAGGAGACAGATGGGATGTGCCTGTGTCATGGTTTGAGCCTGGCAAAGTGCCAGTGCCCCCCATGAAAATACTTTCTCCCTGGTACTTGCTGTGAGATGTGCCTAGGAATAAGCAAAGCAGTCCTCTACTTAAAACTATAGAAAGCAGAACTTTATTAACTACACACTACAATAGGAAAGAAAAGAAAAGACAATCTCAAGGAAAATGAAAACTCCACAGAATACAGTTCCTCCTCCTCCCCCCACCAAATTCCCAATACAATTACATCTTTCAGTCCAGCAAAAACCACCCTTACAAACACTCAATCATGAATTCCTTAAGAGGAGGAGTCCTTCTTGTATGCCCTGGGCTTTTGGTCACATATCCCCACCCGGATTGGAGATCGTGACCCCTTCCTCCCATTTCAGTGCTCTCACCACTGAACATGGACCAGAGCTACTTTGAGGGTTGTCTTTTTAAGGATTCCATCGTCCCACTCCGAAACAAAGGCACAGTCTCCATTTTGGGACATCTGTCCCCCCATTATTTCACCTCCTGGGCCGGGAGGCTCCCACACTGCCTTCTTAACTCTGGGACCCGGTGGCTCCCCCTGAAAATAGTCTCTGTATTCAGGAACAGTCCATGGCTCTACAAAAAGCGTCCAGCAAAGAATGCCACTCCACATCTCTTCCACCCTAGGTTCTTCTTACAATCTCTCCCCTGCTCAGTCCTTTAAAAACTTGCTTAAATCCTCCTTCATCTTCTCTCCAGGAAGGGTCAGTACTCTGCAAAAGCTTTCATTGTCCAAGAAAGGGTTAAAACTCCATGGCTCACAACCCACAAGCAGCCGGACTCCTTCTGGTTCAACCCCCCCCTCCTCTCCACAGGCCGGGCAGGCTGGCAGCGAACTTCAAGGCCACAGCCCAGTCCCAGACAGCAAGGAGACACAGTCTCTCTCTTTTCTCTCTCTCTCTTCCCAGGGAGGGGGGCTGCCCAGTAGCTCCCGGGTCTCTCTCTCTCCTCCACCCTTCCACCCTTTGGGGGCAACCAGGCCAGGCCTACCCCATTCCGGTCCAGGCCCAGGCCTACCACATGGCTGCCCCCCCCCTGCCCAGCCGGGACAGCTAGAGCAGGGGAGAGGTCCTTCCTCTTCCACGCCAAGTCCCAAGAGGGCTTCCCAGGGGCAGAGCTCTGCTTTTAACCCCTGTGTGTTCTCAGAGGCGTATCCAACTCTCAGTGGTCAAAACAGGTGTCAATCGCAAATCTACATCTCCAATTGGACTGACACACTCCCAGAATTCCATTTCCCCTCAAACCAGGACATTCCACCCTTCGCCTCTGAGAACACACTTTCCAACATTACTAAAACTATATACACTTCTACAAGACAAATACATGCTTTGTTCTTATTCCTTTTTGGCCCCATCTCACAGCCTTATCTTATCAACTTATCTTATCTCGTTTCCCGGTCAGGGAACCAAAAATGTCATGGTTTGAGCCTGGCAAAATGCCAGTGCCCCCCCATGAAAATACTTTCTCCCTGGTACTTGCTGTGAGATGTGCCTAGGAATAAGCAAAGCAGTCCTCTACTTAAAACTATAGAAAGCAGAACTTTATTAACTACACACTACAATAGGAAAGAAAAGAAAAGACAATCTCAAGGAAAATGAAAACTCCACAGAATACAGTTCCTCCTCCTCCCCCCACCAAATTCCCAATACAATTACATCTTTCAGTCCAGCAAAAACCACCCTTACAAACACTCAATCATGAATTCCTTAAGAGGAGGAGTCCTTCTTGTATGCCCTGGGCTTTTGGTCACATATCCCCACCCGGATTGGAGATCGTGACCCTTCCTCCCATTTCAGTGCTCTCACCACTGAACATGGACCAGAGCTACTTTGAGGGTTGTCTTTTAAGGATTCCATCGTCCCACCTGAAACAAAGGCACAGTCTCCATTTTGGGACATCTGTCCCCCATTATTTCACCTCCTGGGCCGGGAGGCTCCCACACTGCCTTCTTAACTCTGGGACCCGGTGGCTCCCCTGAAAATAGTCTCTGTATTCAGGAACAGTCTATGGCTCTACAAAAAGCGTCCAGCAAAGAATGCCACTCCACATCTCTTCCACCCTAGGTTCTTCTTACAATCTCTCCCCTGCTCAGTCCTTTAAAAACTTGCTTAAATCTTCCTTCATCTTCTCTCCAGGAAGGGTCAGTACTCTGCAAAAGCTTTCATTGTCCAAGAAAGGGTTAAAACTCCATGGCTCACAACCCACAAGCAGCCGGACTCCTTCTGGTTCAACCCCCCCCTCCTCTCCACAGGCCGGGCAGGCTGGCAGCGAACTTCAAGGCCACAGCCCAGTCCCAGACAGCAAGGAGACACAGTCTCTCTCTTTTCTCTCTCTCTCTCTTCCCAGGGGAGGGGGAGCTGCCCGGTAGCTCCCGGTCTCTCTCTCTCCTCCACCCTTCCACCCTTTGGGGGAAGGGGGGAGCAACCAGGCCAGGCCTACCCCCATTCCGGTCCAGGCCCAGGCCTACCACATGGCTGCCCCTCCCCCTGCCCAGCCGGGACAGCTAGAGCAGGGGGAGAGGTCCTTCCTCTTCCACGCCGAAGTCCCAAGAGGGCTTCCCAGGGGCAGAGCTCTGCTTTTAACCCCTGTGTGTTCTCAGAGGCGTATCCAACTCTCAGTGGTCAAAACAGGTGTCAATCGCAAATCTACATTTCAATTGGACTGACACACTCCCAGAATTCCATTTCCCCTCAAACCAGGACAGCCTGTCAAGAGGGAAGTGCTAAGGGTGGATATGGAGTAGTTTCAAGGTTGTGAAATGAGTGCTTGGAGCAACATCCACAGCTATGCTCCTAATTGTATCCCAAGCCTTAAATCCATAGGGGAAGGGGAGTCCTCTACAGGAAACCTCGAGGGAGATTGCACTTCCCAAGGAACTAAAAAAACCTCACTCAAACATGCTGTTCAGTTCAGAGTCTCCTTCTCTCCTTCACACAGTACAAATAAGCCAGGAAAGGTGGCCCTTTCCTTCAGGGCAGCAAGCACTTGAAAGATCATAGCAGGACCATATACTCTTCCCTCTCTGATCTTTCCCTGCCTCTGTCTCCTCTCCACTTCTTCACACACATGAGGAAGAGTCTTTCCCAGCTTGGCCTCTGGGTTTGTGTGGGGAATTCCCACCTGAGGGAATGCGTGACCCAAACTGCTGCGTCGGGGAAGGCTGTGTGTCTGCAAATGTCAAAGAGAATTTGCTGGTTGTCATCTCAGGCCCAGAGAAGGAGCCTGGTGGTTGCATTTCAAGGCACACAGGAAGGATGGCAGGTTGTTCCACATTTCCATCAGGCAGAGCAGAAGTCGCAGCTTGTGTAGCTGTGAAAATCTGCACATTCTGTGGAGCAAAGTCCACTTATCTGTTAAATAACTTACCTGCGTTATCTGTTAAAAAAACCTACACCAGAGGTGATGAAAACACTCTGGAAGGATTGCAACCCACAGGGTAAGATTTGCACCAACTTCTCCAACATTTCCAATGTGCATGTTGCCCATAATGGAACCACAGCAATAAACGTGCTTCTTCTCAGTTGCTCTTTCATACATTCCAACAATAAATTCCTGTATTTTGAGTCTGACCCTGCTATAGATTTTACATGTTTAATCATACAATAGCTGAGTTAGCATGCGAGGATCTATTTAATTCAAAAATATATATTTCTAGGCATTGCCTTACAAAAAATTCAACCACGTTTGCCAAAAATCTGAATCTATACAGTCAGAGGTAACTCGCAGGGAATTGTAGAGCTGCAGAAGGAAGAAGTATTTTGTATCTACATGAATTCAGGTTGTGAGTGTGAAATGTAAGTCCAACCACTTCTTTTGAAAAGCTCTGTGCTTAGACAAGTTTCAATACAACATCCTCTCTGGTGAATCCTGTATCACCCAGGAGATAGACACAGTTGCAAGACAAAATCAGCTTCTGTCCCCTCCAGAGATGGGATTTGGGCAGTATTTGGTTTCTGTTCCAAACCAAGATGAGATAATTTTAGTCTTTAGGTGCCAAATATAGACTTCATAAATCTGATGGAGACCAAGCAACAGAGCTGTTAAGAGGGAGACATCATTTCATGTACAGAGGGGCCTTTCCTGGATTTGTACATTTAAAAGTTAAAAAAATATTTACCTACTTCAGTGTTTTCAGCTCCTGTGAGAGGTAAAACAATATCTTCCACTCATTTCTCAAACAATTTGCATAGTCAGATTTTACATGACTGGCTTTCTAAATGGATGTTGCAGGTAACTCCATAACATTAAAAAAATCTTCCTGAAAAGGTGTTTTTTCTTTGCTGTTTATCCATATTTGCCTGTTGTCCTACTTAGATCCCCTAACATCTTGACCAGCTTTCCTTCTTTGTTACTGTTTGTTAAAGTTATCCTTTATATATTTTACTTAAGCTGTCCTTTGTTTAAGTTCATTCTTTTCTTACAGGGTTAATATGATTTTTTTTTCCTATAAGCATTTCCTTCAATTTCTTAATTATGGTTTTTCAGTTTTCTGACTTCCCTCAATTTCATCCAAAACTTTGTGGCACTAAGACATTCAGGAATAAAAGTGATGTTCCAAAACCAGGAGACCTCTTTCCTCTATTTGCCTGCCTTCTACAGTCACACTGACTTTTTGCGCTCACTATTTTTCTCTTTTGTGTCTCCCTTCTACTGCAAAATAACTTCAGTCTAATAAATCCAGCACTAATTCCTTGTTTAAAACATGACTAATTTTCAGTATTACACCTTTCCAACTTTCTCCCTAACATTTAATTCAGTTGCTCTGAATTGATTTTTCCTAGACATATTACCTTAAGCCTTTCTCCTCTGAATCTGTTATTTTCTGCATTTTTCTAACAAACCTCTGTCCTTCTATGTAGCACTTTCTTCTATCTTTTCCATCTTTTCTATCTATTTGCAGCCTGTTCCTTCTCCCATTTCATGTTTCTTCAGCTCTACTCTTTAACGCTTTCAGATTGAGATGATTTTTGAGGTCCCTTCCCACCCAAACCATTCTATGTTTCTATGATTTCTACAGAGTAAAACTCTTTATGATAGATATGAAACCATCTCATCATATAGGAACACCTTCAGGAAATACTGCCTCAATATGTCTTTCTTCCTAGATATGCTCCAGATGTAACTAGAACAAAGTATTAATTTATTTATACAAAATATATACAAAATGTATGCATTAATTAATCTGGGCAGAGACTTTTTTTCTGCTCAGAGAAAATGTAGGTGTTCAAACTGCCTTTCTGTGTTCCCATGCTGTTCAAACTGCTTTTTTAAGTCATTAACTCAGGAAATATGTTTAGTTTTCCTGTTGAAAGACAAACCATCACAAACTCTGAGAAAAGAGAAACAATCTAAATACTACTGCAAGATGAGTTTGGGGAGGAGTTGTTGTTGTTGTTATTGTTGTTGTTGCTTTACTAAAACAAAATGAAAATAAACAAGAGCTTCATGGAGTTAAATGTTGCCCTGAGAAGCTAAAGCTGCTTTTCACATCTGCTAGGACAGGGAGTGGTCTCCCTTGGAAAAGTTTGAGTTTTGGGGAAACAGAAATGGTTTAAAATCCAGTGATTTTTTTCCCTGTCTTTCTTCTAGTAGGAAATCTTCTGTCAAATTTTTTTCCCCAGAGGTTCTCATTTGCCTCATTCCTCTGAAATAAAAGCTGGTTAATTTTCAGCATCATCTGTTTTTTTGAACCACCGTTATCAAATCTTATTTGAGTTGTCCTTTGATGAGTTCATTGTTTTACTTCAATCTTTCTTTGTACCTCTGCTTCAGACTGTGCCTTTGCTGACTCTGGTTTGACACCAGTACTTCCACTGATTCCAATGCATTTCTGATTAACACAGGATCAGGGCAAACATGGAAAAAACCCACCTGACTGCAGGTCAAATTCTGCTCTCAGTTGCACCCAGGAAATCTTACTAATATTTATGAGGCTGTTACTTTGAATTTGTGTCTTGGGGTTTGTTTTTGGGGATTTTTTTAAACCATGAATGCACATCCAAAGCATTTTAGTATGTTGAGCCATAGAAATCAGGGAAGGGGAGAGAATATGCCTATATTTGATAAGTGGTATTTTGATTGGAAAAACACCTTTTTTTTGTTGTTGTTGGAATTTGTCAGTTCCTCAGAGACCAAGCATTCCCCACTTGTTCTAATAAATCTCAACTAAGTCTCTGTGGACACCAAAGTTTAAAAACCTTTCAGGCTTCTCCCTTGCTCAAAACCCTGTGTCCTTGTTGACTCATCCACCAGCCATCCACAGACCAGGGAATTGGTACTTGGAGCTACAAGGACAAAGCCAGTGAAGCACATTAACCTAGAGAAAACAAGGGCATGATGCTTCTACCTCACAGGGGACTCTTGGGCTCAGAAGGCAAAGAGAGATTCCTCAGCACTGGAGAATTAAATCCAACAAAATTCATCTCTAGTACAGTCTAATATTTCCTAATAGGGTCTGTCTCTCTAAGATCTCAGCCAGCCAGATAGAATATTCTTCAAAGCTCTGTCATGTCTAATTTTAAATTCATCAAGTGACTGGGCTTCTACCACTCCACTTAAAATTTTCATACCATCCCCCATCCAGCTTGAGTGCCATTCATTACTACAGGATTGAGTGCTTTCCCATGGACAAGTTGTTAGCAACAACACAGTCCTGGGTGGCAGTAGGACAGCTGGCAGAAGATCATTTTAGACGAGTGGTTTGGCTTCAATGTTGTTTTTTCTTTAGTTAAATTCTAGGGGTTACCTTTTTGTGATGGCATTCCTTGAGGAAAAAGTGAAAATAAAATGTGTCATTGTTGAAAGTAACAGAAATATTTTATATAAATACCCTGTTCTTGGAGAACAGCTTTTTCTCAAAAGAAAGGTTGCACTGGTGAGGCCACACCGGAGTCCTGGGCCCAATCTTTCTTTCACTACTAGAAAGACTGAGGAGCTGGAGCCTGTCCAGAGAAGGGAATGGAGCTGCAGAAGGGTCTGGAGCACCAGGAAGGGCTGAGGGAGCTGGGGGGGCTCAGCCTGGAGAAAAGGAGGCTCAGGGGGGCCCTTCTGGCTCTGCACAACTCCCTGAGAGGAGGGGACAGCTGGGGGGGTCAGGCTCTGCTCCCGGGGAACAAGGGACAGGATGAGAGGAAATGGCCTCAAGCTGCGCCAGGGGAGGTTCAGGCTGGACATCAGGAGGAAATTCTTCATGGTAAAGGTGGTCATGCATTGGAAGGGGCTGGCCAGAGAGGTGGTGAATCCCCATCCCTGCAGTTCTCCAAGGGACGATTGGACCTGTCACTTGGTGCTCTAGGCTGGGTGACAAGGTGATGTTTGGTCACAGGCTGGACTCAATGATCTGGAGGTTTTTTCCAACCTCAATAATTCTGTCGTTCTCTGAAAAGCTCAGTACCACCTCCTCAAGATGGTTGGTATGTCTGTAGCCTTGTAGCAAGTTGGACAGTGTTCCAGGAGGTAACTCCGTATAAATTACCAGGCTTGCACCTTCCCTCATGGAGAGTCTCCAGATTCTCCAATCTATTAGCAAAATTGCAGCAGGATAACCAACCTTATTTCTACTTGGATAGCAGTGCAAAGCTCTCCAGGGACACCCAAAGACACCCTGCAGGCTGTTGTTAAGACATCCTGCTGTGTAAAGCAGCTACAGTGGAGCAGCAGAGACAGCAGTGTATGAGCCAGCAAACCTCCAGGGTGAGCACAGAGGACAGTCCCTTGCTCTGCCAGGTAAATGTAAACACCCTGAGGCTCCTCTCAGGTATCCTGACTGCTTGGTGAGGCACATGAACCAAGCTACAGCCTTTTTCCAGCTGCTTTTAGGCCAACATTATCCTTAAGGATGACTGGAATCAGAAATCTTCCTGGTCCTCTACAGGAATCACAGAATGGTTTGGGTTGGAAGGGACCTTAAAAATCATCCAATTCCACCCCCCTGCCATGGGCAGGCACATCTTCCACTAGCCCAGCTTGCTCAGAGCCCCATCCAACCTGGCTTTGGCACTTCCAGGGATGGGGCAGCCACAACTTTCTGGGCAACCTGTGCCAGGGCCTCACCAACCTCACAGGGAACAATTTCTTCCTAATATCTAACCTACATTTCCCTTTTCACTTTGAAGTTATTCTCCCTTGCCCTGTCACTATAGCTCCTGATGAAAAGTGCCCCTCCAGCTTCCCTGTATCCCCTTCAAATACTGAAAGGTTCTGTGAGGTCTCCACACCCTTCTCCCTAGGCTGAACAGCTCCAGCTTTCCCAGCCTGTCTCCAAGTGCTCCAGTCCTCTTATCAACTTTGTGGCATCCTCTAGACTTGCTCTAACAGTTCCATGTCCTTCTTCTGTTGGGGGCACCAGAACTGGATGCAAAATTCCAGGTGGGGTCTTACCAGAGCAGACTACACATGGGCACCACAACCTCCTTTCAGCCAGGTCCGTAAATTCAATTATTTTCATTTTTATTCATAAACATTCTAAATATTTATGGCTATTTAGGGAGATTTGTTTATTCCAATTGCTTTCTGAATTTTCTTCTGATAAACTATTTTTTTTTGAGCAATACATGGAAACTTACATACTACAAAGAGGCATCTAAAATTATTTTCTGGTTACCTGGCAGATTACCATTGATGGATTTCATTATGAGTTTTTTCCATCTTTTCTCATCCATAAGCTTCTATTTTCCTCTTGCTGAATATTCTTGAACAGCCAGTTGCTAACTCTGGAGATAACTAACTTAACAGAGGCCTAATTCTGACCCCACTTACATGGAAGAAGCCTAATGTAGCCCCAGGGAATAAGTTCATCTTGAGGCAGTGAAAATTTAGACCAGAGTCAAGACCTGAGAAATCAACAGAGAAACTATTGCCAATAGCCAGGGGAATGAGAGTGGTTCTGTCTGAAAAAAAATTTAAAAAAGGTTTTCTTAATGTAGGAACATTGTTCCAACTGTAAACTAGCAAAGCTTTCTCCTAAATTCTGCTCTGACCTGTCAAAAATTATCTAATCACAGTCTGATTCTGTTCTTGCTTGTTTGTTTGCTTCCTTGGTTGTTTTCTCCTCTCTTTTTACAAGAAGGTGTTGGTGTGGTGAGTCCAGCTCTCTCCATTTTTCCATCCATGAAATTCTTATCCAGATGAATTTTGTCAGACCAAATCTGAAAAATGAAACTCGGCATCCTACCTTTGATCTGAGGCAAATAATCGTAGGTGCCATTGCCTGCCTTCTGCAGGAATGTGGTCCAGAGCGAAGGACTTGAAAAGAACCTCAAAGATTCTTCTAAAAGCCATAAAATGTTTTAGCAATTTTGGGTTTTCCTCCCTTTTCCTTACTGAAAAGGAACAGATGGGAACAGAAGTAAACTCTGCCATCTGGAAAGACTGAAGGATCAGTATGAAAAGAGCCAGGTGTCAAGTTTGTTCATCACCAGCCCAGTTTTGTCAATTATCAACATCAAAACCTTGTCTCAACAAAGGCTGAATTACACTAAGGATGAATGATTTTGCAAAGCCATTTTTTCTGTATCTTTTTGCACCTAATTGTTCATCTATTGAAAACTCCAGTTCTGAACAGAAAAAGGAAAGAGATTCATTTCAAGTTTTACTTCTTATGCCACAGGAAATTGTCTGCCTTGGTCTTTCCTACCTTCCAATGAACGCTGCAGTCTGGATTCCACTTAAAGTCCATTAACTCTATCAAAACCTTTTAAAACTAAGCTAAATTGAATTTACATACGGGTAATTTGGACCATGCTCTTATAACAGTTTGAAGTGGAAATGTAGCACCTTTGGATGGGAAATCTGAAGCACAGAAATCATTACAGTAATGTTTGGTCTCTGGAGAGTGTCTGAATCACTGACTTTTTTTCTTTCAATATTGAAAATTATAATTTCCATCGTGTAAATATAATTCATATATATATATATGTGCATATATATATGTGCACTAACTGTATGCAGAACAAGACTGAAGATGCTTTGCTCTTTATTTGAGTAGATTTTCTTTTCTAAATTATGTTTTATTTACATTTCATTTATGAGATTTCACAACACCTTTGGTTTTACTCATTATTAATTGGCTATTCCTGCTTTGGGCTTTATATTGAGGGACATTTAAGCAAATAATTTCCCATCTGCATACCAAGGAGACTGATAATACAGTACCCAAAAAATACAAATAGGGCACCTGGAGTGATAGGGCAAGGGGAAATGGCTTCACACTGAAAGGGAAAATGTAGGTTAGATATTAGGAAGGAATTGTTCCCTGTGAGGGTGGTGAGGCACTGGCACAGGTTGCCCAGAGAAGCTGTGGCTGTCCCATCCCTGGAAGTGTCCAAGGGCCAGGTTGGATGGGGCTTTGAGCAACCTGGGATAGTGGAAGGTGTCCCTGCCCATGGCAGGGGGGTGGAATGCGATCATCTTCAAGGTCCCTTCCAATCCAAATAATTCTGTGGTTCTGTGACTCTCATAAACATACATACATGCATATATATATGTGTGTGTGTGTGTATGTGTATAGTTATCCAAGAGTTCCAATCAATATTTCTTTTCTTCAGACATGGACATAGACTGAGTTTCTTGGTAAATACCCTCAGTCTTCTTTTGACCTTTTTGCAGAATTTTGCTTCTTTTTTCCAAAACAAGTCTTTCCAAAAGCTGGAGCTGCATAAACTGGTACTGTTTTTTGATGCATAATGCAATCCTTGATGCTTCTTTTGAAAGTTGGCTCTGATTGTCTTTTGTCAAATTTTCCCTCTAGTCTTCAATTATCTCCTGTGCCTGCATAATCCTATGAGTTTGTGGTTTGGTAACCTTGTCAGCTGTGATTGTCTTCTGTTTTTCCTCCAAAACATGCAATTTGTTTTGCTTCTGCTGTGCAACCTGGCAATTTTTCCTCTTTTTTATCTCTCTAAATATAAATCAGGAGTTTGTAGTATTCATTTTTTTTCCTTCAGTTTGATGTCTGTACCCCAACATCATCTGAGTAGATGACGTCCACAAGCTCCTCTAAAAATTCCTGAAAAAGATTCAAATATGTTGTGTAAAAAAAGGTTTCTCCCAAATTTTTTTCGTCTTTATATAATGCTGATACCTTCCAAAATTTCTTTACCACTGTCTTTCTCTTCTTGTCCTGATACCATGATAATGAAATAAATCTATGACCTCTGACCAAGCCCCCAAAACCAAGCCCCCAGTTATTGCTGCTTATGTAATTTTTCGATGCATCCCTTATTTTTGTGAGAAGACAAATTCTTGTTTGAATCCCTTCTGTTTGACTTCAGGAAAGGTTGGGCTCTTAGAGGACCTTTGGCATCTCTATTTTCTCGTCATTGTCTTTCTTCTCTTCATGCTTTCCATATGATCTTTTGCCCATTTTTCTCCTTCTATAATGCACTGTTCCTTGGTGAGGGTTAGACAGAACTACGACAAAAAAAAAAAAAAGGAATTAAGGTAAAAGGCATCCCTTCATTCCTCTTTCAAAAAGACTGAAAGGGAAACCATCCTTAATGGTTAAAATCAAGGTTGAATTTTTTTCAAAGTTCTTTTGAGGCACAGAAAAATAATTATTTTATCAGACTTCTGCACTGCATCTCCATCTACTTAATCAGATGATGATTTAACAGGTTTTTTTTACTTGCCTTTCTATTTTATGAAAGACTTTTAATACCTCTGACCCTTGCTATGTTCCCTCCTAGATGTTTGTACAGATTTAGTACAATGGTTGTGTCTTCACCTCAGAATTCCTTCTTCACAATCAAAACTGTGTCAACATTTCTTCAAACTTGCTTCTTTTGCTCTTGACAATATCTAATTTCCTTGCAATAAAAGTTTTTCTTCATGTAAAAAATAATTATTAAAAAACCCCACAACAAGGAAGAAACCCCAAACTTTAATCTACAGCCTAAAATGTGAATTTAAAGCAAGTTAAAAGGAAGGGATGTTAAAGATCATCTTGTCCCAACTCCCTGCCATGGGCAGGGACTCCTTCCACTATCCCAGGTTGCTCAGAGCCCCATCCAGCCTGGTCTTGGGCACTGCCAGGGATGGGGCAGCCACAGCTTCTCTGGGCAACCTGTACCAGGGCCTCAGCACTCTCACAGGGAACAATTTCTTCCTGATATCCAATCTGAACCTGCTCTCTGTCAGTGTGAAGCCATTTCCCCTTGTCCTGTTACTCCAGGCCCTTATCAAGAGTCTCTCTCCATCTTTCCGGTAGGCTCCTGCAGGTCCTGGAAGGCCACAATAAAGTCACTTCTCTTCTCCAGGCTGAACAGCCCCCAGTTCTAATGCAATAACCACATGTCTAAGGAATATTTCCATTCCAACAAATATTTTCATATCTATTTTCTTATCATACCTAGTTTTTAACATTTATTTAGAAGCAACTGGGAGCTAGACCAGACTGTCTCTATGACAGGGAATTCTGGAAGAGCAGACACATGTTATTTATTTAAATTTTTGTGTCTTCTGATGATTACTTGCCCTAAAATAATTTGAAGACAACTTTCCTTTCTATTTCAGAAGGAAGATCAATCTGTTATCCAGTTTAATTTTATTTATTGCACGTTGCAGTGAGGGAAGCAGTGTAAACTTGTGGTCTTCAGTGCTGACAGCCCTGTTTGTAGAGTCCTTCTACTCAGTGCCTCTGTAAACCCAGCAACTCAAAGGTTTATAGTTAGGCCTTGATACTGGAAAAGAAATGCAATTACCTGAGTTGCTGATCAGTTCAGCTGTTTCAGAGGGATCAGCAGTCCCTCAGAGTTAAAATGATGCTATTGGAGAAGAGTGGGGCCAAAGCTTCCAGGCTCTTTCACCCACAACAAGCTGGAACTTGCACTTGCATGGAGTTTTAAGTGAGTAAATTCCTTTCCTCAGCTGGTTGTAGAAGGGCATGCATCTGAAAAATGCAGCCCCTCTCACTGTGCATGGCCATGTGGGGCTCCCCCCCCCCCCCAAATGTCCTGTGTTTTTATCGGGTGAGAATCTTCAAGTCATGCACAGAAGATACCAGGTGACTGACAGAGCTCACCACAGAAAAATCCCTTAAAATTCTTTAAAAATAATTGGACCAGTTTTACCATGTGTGTTTGAATTGCCAGGTTGTACTAGGAACAACTCACCAGGATATGTGTTTTCATTTTGAACCCTTGCTCTGCAAATATCTCGGGGTGGGAATTTGTCGGGCAGTGGTCTGCCCGTCACAGTGAAATCACACCCAAACCAGTTTGAATGAATGCTCTAAGGAAAATTCCTTGAGCTGTAATTAGTAATGCACTGCTAGAACCCAGGAACTGCACATTTAAATACTCCTCCACTGGCTCTTATTAGTAATACATTTTTAAACCCCAGCACAGCCCTCTGACATCCATTCAGTTGTTTATTCACTCATTCCCTTTTTCTTCTGTTTTGGGGAGCAAGTAGATTTCTTTATATTTTTCCATTTATACACTCAGCTCTTGGAGTATAAGATGATTTCCTCAGATGAACAGAACATTTCTGAGGGATTTCAGTTGAAACAAACTTCATTTTTCATGGATCAGGTGCAAAGTGATGTTTGGCCTCTGTCTCCAAAGCATCACAATATAAATTTTGTGGACACATTGATACAAACTACCTTTCTATTTGCACATAAATTTCTTTTATGTTGACCTATGGAGTTTCAGCTTATAGGTGATGCATCTGCTTAAAACAAAAAATAAGTACAGTTTAAGAGAATAGAAATATTTTTTCATTAACAGAAAAAAAAACCAAAAAACCCACATTTTGCTAGTGGTCAGTACCCATTTTTGGTTTGCTTTCCGTAATCACTCCTTCAAGTTCATGAAGGAATGAGGGAATTTTAAGGGAATTTTGGACTTTCATCTGAGGCTGGTCATTGTAAATTTATAAAAATAAGTATGGGGACATCTTGGAAGTGGAGGGACTTGGAGAGGATGGGGCAAACCCATTCCACCTTTTTAGCAGTACAGCCTGACATTTTGGGATATCCAGCCAAGCAAGGAATAAGGTGATCAGGACCAAGCACCAAAAGAGGCACGTGGCAAAACTGCTCCCCTTTTCTAAGAGGGGACCCTGCAGATCTTTGAGGATGCAGGAATCTTTGCTGCCAGCAGCTATTAGGAGCTCAAAGAAGAGGGAAAGGAGGATGAAGGGTTGTGAAAACAGGCTCCAAAGTGTCTTGCTGCAACTGTGACCAAGTGCTTACAACAAACTCTCCAGGAGTAAGTTCCAGCTCAAAAAAAGCAGTTTCTTTGTGGAAGTTATTTGGCATGTCTGCCTGAATAACAAACACACTGGGGTGGCGGCAGGGCTGTCATAATTCACTTAAAACTAGTTCTCAAAGCTGAATTTCAACCTTACAGAGACCCAGCTTTGAGCTCTTCTTCCTCTTAGGGCCTATTTTTCCAAGAGCTCAGCCTTAGTTCAGCCTATTCCCCTGTGTTGTAACAGAGTGAGCTCCAGGCAGAATGAAAAAGGGGAATGCACTGAATATTTTAATATTTTTGACATATTCATTCAGTTCCCCACACCTTAATGCTCTGCACTGATCCACTGATATCTGGGCCATGTGTGACGATGCCAGCAGTTTCTAAATTTGTGCAAATACCCATGAAACATGACTTGTTATGCATAGTTTGGCAGTTCAGTGTGGAGAGTCTGCCAAAAGGAGACAGGAGCCTTATCAGAAGGAGACAGGAAATTCTCAAGCAAATTTGGAACTTGACTTTTGAGTTAGTAGTGTTGACAGGCGCAGATCCCTCTGTCTGGCAATTATCAATTCTTCTTCTCCTAACTACAGGGAAAATCCGAGTACCTCGAATTTTGACTGAGCAGGAGGTGTCCCCAAGACCTGCTCTTCCAGAGCCATTTGATTTTTGCAGTTCTGGTTCTGACCTCAGTCCAAATGTGCAAGGGTCGCATTTCCCTGCTCCAGAGATCTCAGAGCAGCTTCTGTTGCTTATTAAGATTTCCACCCAAACATGGTAGAAGTTTCTAAGCATGTCTGACAAAACTCTGTCATTTTCAAAATGTGAATGCAACATTTAATCTGGGCTTAAAACCTTGCCTAGGAAATGTGAGAAATGGTTCTACAAGTCAGTTAGTTGATTCCCTGTCAGGGGTGTGTGGTTTTTTTTTCTTTTTCTCAGCAATACATCACTTGGCTCTGCCAAATACCTACATAGATGTGATCAGCTCTATCCAGGAGAATGTTCATCTCTTTGTTTTAGTGTCTTGTAGGATTGCTTCAGCACCAGACAATACATTCAGACAATGGTAGGAATAGGATCGGACACAAGGTGAATGACAAATTCTCTTGAAGTGGAAAACTTGCTTGATTTTCCACTAAATTATTCTGTCCCTATTGGCAGTTTGCTATTTCCACAGACTTGGCTCATAAATATTGGACGTCTGCCTAGCTGGGAAATTGCATTTCCATTTTCAACACCTGCTATGTGCTAGACTTCTATGAGAGCGCTTAGCTGATACTCTGCAAAGAGGGGGAGCTTACAGTTAGTGTTTTTACCTGTTAGTGTTTTTAAAATATGCTCAATTCTCACCCCAGTTTCACTTTTCCAAGGAAACTCCAGTTTCCTATGAATTATGAAGTATTGGTGAGATTCTTGCCAGATTTTTTGGTGTTCTTACACCAACATATCTCATGCAGATGTAGAAGATTCCGTGCTCTTCCCTTAGAAATCCAGGCTCAGATATTCCTGACTGATATCTCCCTCCACACACAGCTTTCACAGTGTGTTTGTTAAGGAGTGTTTAGGCAGAGGCAATGTTTGCATTTCATGGCACCGTATGTATAGAGGCCACAGAGAATTCAGCAGCTCCACTGAGGTGTTGTGTAAACAGAGGATATTTATGATAATTGTAATTATACATGGTTGCATAGAATTATTCAGGGAAGCTCAGAAACCATCATTACATATCTTTTTTTTATCAGATCTCAATATGTATTTAGTAAGATAAACAGGCTCAGGGCTAAATGCATTCCCTGACAGGCAGGCAAACCTAGATTTCTGCCTGTACATAGCACGCGTACAGAATCAGTGTCATATTCTGGGTTTTTATTACACAATGAGCCATAAGTAAGCAAAGGAAGGAAAAAAATTTAGGAAAAAACTTAAGCCAGTTGTTTTGGTGGTAGGTTTTGGGGATTTTTAAGTATCTGTTACCTTTTTCTGTCCAGTGAGTTTGCAATGACAATGGATTCAGAAATAGGCATTAACGCAAAACTTGAAATAACATATCACAGTGTTTCTCTGCAAGTTTTTTCATCTATCGACCATAAATTTGCAAGCACATTTTTTACATGGAGCACACTTCCCTCTCCTCCTGCAGCAGCCCTGGGAATCTCATAGAGTAAAAGATTCAGTCAAGAAAATCACACAGAATCATAAATTAAGAGATCACCATTTTCCTATTCAAAAACTCTTCCCTGTAAATAAATGTCTGTTTATCCTGTCCTCAGCAGCCTCTAGTGATGAAAACTGCATGTTTTCTAAGCAACCTGTTGCTGTTAGAAGGACACCCTCTGCCTGCCTGGTTCTTCAGCCAAGCAGTTATTATCTTGCTGCACTGTCATGTTAAGAGGGACAAAAATCTGTTCTGGCCACTTGAGCTCATGGGGTTTTGGCTCATATCTTAATTTTCTCCTCAGAAAACCATCACTTAAAAAGCGAGGTACAAGTGCAGGTCTCATTCTGTAGCAAGGCTATATTAGTAACAGGATTTTACTGGAAAATTAAGACGTTTGCTGAACAGGTCATTGAGGGTTTCCTGAATCTTAGGATCTCTTACTTTTAGTTGCACCATTCAGCTTCATCCTCAGGTTGAAGCACTTGTGGTGCCTCTCCATTTTTTCCATTTTTGGTAGTGCTGGAACCAACAGCACCATGCAAAGCCTCATCTGCTGCTTCTTACAACTGCATCATGTAGGCAAGGTTCCTCCTCCATTTGGTACAACCATGAGAAATAGAAGGATAGAGTTCAAATGACTGATGAGCAAAGTGGCAGGAGATTCTTGTACTTGATGCATTTGTTGCTATAGCCTTCAAGTATGGGTTTAGCTTACAGCTGGCAGAAGAATAAAGATGAAAATGCAATTTCCTGCCTCTCATACTGAGTGGAATATACCTGGGAGTGAACAGGACTAGGGAACACAATTGTCTGGAGTCCCTGAAATGGAGGCTGGGTGTTACATGAGTTTTGCTGCTTTTCATAGGAGCACATTTATCTGCTGTGTTCTTTCCTCAAGGCTCTGGTAAAGGTTATCACTATCCTAGCCTTTATGTGAGTTTCAAACATTTATACATTAATCAGCAGAGATATGGCACTGAACCTTTCCTTGAAATGTCAGCATATTTACTGTCTTGCATGACATATATATATATCATTACTGGATGTTAATAAGAACAAACAAGAAGGAAATATTTAACAAACAAGCACTATACTTAGCATGTGATTTATAGGCTTAGAATGGAGTCCATATGCTAGTGGTGGGAGCCTTGTGAGCTGCATGTGCAATATCGTGCTCTGCATCAGCACTTAAAAATGAAAAATTAAACATCGCCTCCATTTACTTGGGCTACAATGATTATCTTCAGCACTTTATGAATAACTGAGGTGTGTTTACATGCCAAACTAAAAGCAAACTAAAAAAAAATCAAAAAAACAAAGAGCTACAAGAAAACTCCTCTCTCCACTGACAAGACTTTTTGAGTCAGAGACCAACATGTGCTTACGCCATTACAGTCTGGAGAAGGCGCAACAGAGCATTGCAGAGTACATGAAAACAAATTAATTGACTAGGAAAGTCCTTTGCAGGCCACTCCTGGAAGGCAAAGAAAGTGATCTCCATGTTCAGCCCTCTCCAAAATAATCACCCAGCAGCATTTCAGAAGGTTAAGTGGTCTCAGAAGGAGGTGGAACCAATGGAAAAACTTTCCAGTGTCAGACTTTCATCCGTGACAGCTCAAACTGGGGATTTAACACATGATAGGACTGAAGGAGAGGAGTGGAGAGTTTTCATACAAAAGGAAAGCACAAACAGAGAGAACCTGCCTTCAGAGAAAACAAAAGTACTATTTCTTTTCTGACCAGTCTGAAAGCAATGACACTAGAACTCTATAGATCAATCCAGATGAAGTTAGTGAAGAGACTCCCAAGTATTTTGGTGGATTTTGGGGTTATACTGAACTTTTGATGTTTCATGGACATGCTGCTGTCATGTGGGTCAGAGGGATCAGGTCCTATCCATCTTATTCCAGAAATTAGGCATACAGTTGATGACAGACCTAGGGTTCATATTAAAAAAATAGGTCATGTCAAAAAAAATATAGGTAGGCTTTTGGGGTGCTGACAATTTCCTTGCTCTCTCCCCTTTCCAAGGCCTGTGAACTGGTAGGCAGGCTCAAAGCAAGGTAAAATGTTGAGGGAGATAGGAATCCAGAACAAGCTATGCTGGCTAGTGCTTGGGGAGACAAGGAGCATCGCTGAGATGGAGTGTTTACAGAAAAAATCCCACAGCTCATATTTGTTTTATGCATTTATAAATTCCTGGAACTCAGTTTTATAGGGTTTTTGATTAATGACTGTGCTGCAGTTCAGCTCCAAGCCTATTGAACTTACTGTACGGGAACTGAGCAAGATGTGCACAAGCCAAATATGAGCACTACTACTGGACTGTGATTTAAAGGTGGTTATTTGCTCAAAGACATTGCTGGGGTGGATCTGCTTATTGTACACGTAGAGATCAAAGTCAAAGCAGGGCCCCTCAGCAGCCTTCTTAAAATCAGAGTCAGGGATGTGTTTGTCTCAGATACCTCCACAGTAGAAGAGCTGAAGAACAATGGAAAGTGCTTGTGATTTCCCCAACATCTTTACAGCAAAGCAGGTGCAGAGGTTGTTGATGCATGGATTATGCAGTAATCAGCAGATTTATCTCTGCTGATTAATGCAGAGCTTGTTGATACATGGATGGATTCTTCTAATTATATATTTATGTCACTTCCATCACAGTATCTTCCAGGAGCCAAGTGCTTCATTTCCTTGTGCTGGTCATGCATGCCAAGTGTTCCCACAGTGTGGTATTTGACATTAGTGCTGTTTCTCCTACACTTCAAAGAAGACATCTGTGGTTATGGCTGGCAAATGACAACTTAATTGTTGATTATCATGGTAATGTAGTCAAAGCAGTCTCATTCTGCTGAGGTGGGAGTCACTTCATTAAATACAGTCCTTATGGCTATTAGGGTATGTGAGGCGAAACGGGATGCCTCTAATTTATTGGTGTGCCAACTGGAATCAAATGAAGGCAATGTGAAAAAACAACAACAACAAAAAACCCCACCCAAAACTGGATGAGTAACCTGAAGATTTGACAGCATAGAGAGAAATTTCTACAGACCACAGCATGGCCTGTGGTCTTCCCAGACAGTTCAGCTTTCAACTGCAAGGTTGCATCACTTTAGAAGGTGAAATATCAATTTAATCCCAGAGCTGGGATGTGGGAACAGAATCCTTGGCATATTTCACCCAGCCTCCTCCAATCACTTCTAGCAGGAAATAAAACAAAAGATTGATAATCATTGTTGATAATGCAAATCTTTAGAAATATGAGGTACCCTTTGAAAACATAGCATCCAGGCAATTAAATCTGTTCCACCTGTCTTCTTTCTGAGTGTAGCATAAGTTTGAAGCTCCATGTCTCTTCTTCCATGCACTGTATAACAACAACAACAAAAAGGAGCCCACTAACCCCTACACACAGAGTAAATCCTGGAAATCTGAATTTTCAGGTAAAATTAATACTGGAAAATTGTTTCTAAGGAAGAGTTTCTGCTCTATGGATTTGGCTTTGTGTTTATAAAAACAAGAAACAGTTGCAATGATGCTGGCTTACTAAACAGTCCCAGACCAAAGAAAAATATTAGGAGGTATAAAGTTGCTGAAATTAATTTAATTATATTTATGCAGTGTAATGGGTTTAATATGAAGACAAGATTAGTCTGATTTTAATGAAAATGTCACTAGTTTTTATGACTGCTTGCACTCGGATGAACACCCTTTATTTTTAAATATAAGTATTATACATAGGTAATTAGAATTACCTATGTATAATACTAATATTTAACAATAAAGGCAGAATTACATCCATTTTTTTATTGGGTTCCTTCATTATTCATCCTCAATTAACTTCATTTTTTCTTAGCTCTTCTTATTTTCTTCAAGCTTTGCAAAGCATAGTGATTGTGATTTCCTACTCACGGCAGTATTTTGAAAGATAAACTGTGTGGAGCAACTCACGTGTTTCCTTTCAAAGAAAACTTTAATTCACGTCTGTTGAAGTCCTTGCTTCCAGATGGTTCAAATATAAAGTAGCGTTTTTCTTGCCATGCCACACTGTGATGGTTCAGTCATAACCAGGGGCTGTGAAGCAAATAGGACCCTGATATGTTATTTCAGAAGTCCCTGCTGCACGATAAGTGCCAAGTGGGTCAGCCACCAGTCAGACACTGTAGCAGACAGTCAAGCTCCAATAGGAGTGACAGACAGTCATAAAGTTGCCATTTTCATGGGAGAATTCTGGTTTAAAAAAATATAAAAAATTACAATCCCAGTACATTAACCATGGAGGGAAAAAAAAAAAAAGAGGTGATTTAAAGAGGAAAGAAAAAGATGTTGCAAGTCTGTTCATGTATCTACAGACTGTCAAGATTTTGGATTCATACACATTTCCAGGCTTTCAAAGCAGGAATGATTTGAGGTTGCATATTTGAAAGTACCAGAAGTTAGAGTTTAGCCTGAGGAGGCAGAAGACCACTCACACTGGACAGTTCAGGTTCACAAACTGGTGATCTGTGCCACCTTGGATGCCACATCTGGGCGTACTGGGGAGCAAAAGGTGGAAGACGCACAAGTAATCTCATTCCTCACCTCCCAGAATTTAGGTGTCCTTGACACAGCGTTGAGATGAATGATGTGAAGAGATGAGAGCCCCCCTGCTTGGTCTCACTGTGGCTTTGGTGGGTTTGGGGGATAAATTCCAGTCTCCAGTATCTTAACATTTGGTATTACTGAAAACATGAAGGATTAGGGATATACCAGAGGGATTGTGTATTTTCATCCTGACTCATTAAGTAACTCTGAGTAAGCGTTCCCAAAGGGTTCCCCAGTGTTTCTCACAGCTTTATCAGTCCAATTCCATCTCTCCAAAAAGAGACAGACAGACAGACAGACTCCCACTAACTTCTTGTGGAGCTGGACTGGTCCTGAAATGTGCTGCATGCAGGATAGACAGCTGTTTGCTTAGAAGCAAAAAATAGCTAAAATCATACTGAGAAAGTGCATGAAGGATCATTAATTGGAATTATTTTTGTTTGAGCAGTATTCATTTTAAGGTTCATGTTTCTGGCTGTCAGATTACAAACCAGTGATGAATAGAAAAGTCATAAAAGATTGAGAAAAACACAGGATCACAGGCTCTGATTATGTCATGCAACCTGTGTGATGGGAGAACAAGGATATTCTGCTTTTGGGATCAGTGAAACTATGACTACTTAACACTTTTCATACTTATAATTACTTCTCTATGTCCATTTTTAGGATGATAAGTTTCTATTTCACTGACATACTTTAGGAACAAGATACAATTTTCATGCTTTCCTGTGTGAGTTATTGTGAAAAAGGGAGGAGATGACTTGCTGAAACATTGCAGTGATTCCATCCCTAACCAAGGCACATATATTTTTGCAGAACCAAATTATCAGCAAAAGGTAATTCTACATCGACTGCATGTGCTAAACCCCTTAGTGTTCCAATTTATCTCTGTAGGGAACAAAAAACCGGGATTCTCTTTTTTATCAATCCCACATTCCAGGGAAGCTGCATCTTTGACAAACGACATAGGAGCAGGATTTTTCCAGCTGGTAGATGCACTCATCCCATTAATATTCCTCAAATACCTATCCTGTCTAAAAATGTTGAACCATTTTCTAAAGTCATCAAAGGATGGAGGCTTTAAAGTCATTGTCACTTCCCAGAGTGTTATAGAGTTCTTTGGTTATTCATTCTGAAAGCTGCAAAGGCACCAAAGCATCTTTGTCAACTGAGCGTTTCTATCAGAGTTCAGAAATCCTTCCCATCATACTGGCTTTCCCCCTTTTTTTCCTGGAGGGGATGATTCACTGAAAGGAACTGAACATATTTATGTTCTTTCTTGAACTAAGATCTCATCTGAGCCATTACTGTGAGGTTTTACATGAAGAAGGGGGAGAGCCACAAAAAAACTTCATTACTATGATCACCCCAAATGTTTTCACACTGATAACAGAGGGAGTCAGCACACAAGGTTTCTATGGTTACTCATGCCCATGTAAACACTTCCAGGGAGTTAAGAGGGTCACTTTTTTTTTTTTTTAACTGAAATTGCTTCTGCGTGGCCTTACGTAAAAACAAAGAAGGAGCTGGAATCAAAAATTAGTGTCTGGATAAATTTTATTAGCAAAATCAAAGTTATGGTTTACAAAGACAAGGCAAAATATGTGAAAGCCAGGTTAGATAGGGCTCTGAGAAACCTGGGATGGTGGAAGGTGTCCCTCCCCATGGCAGGAGTTTGGAATGAGATGATCTAAAGGTGCCTTCCAACCCAGGAAGTTCTGTGGTTCTGTGATACTATGATCTACTAAAACATCAGCAAAACCCACTGTTATTATTCTCCTGGAGGTGAAGGCTGAGTGGGTGCACACCTTTCTCAAGCACTGTTCAACATACCCACAGACCACTGATAACTGTCTGAATCAATCATGAGTCTCCCAGGTCTGTGTCTCATAGCACCACTTGCAGCTATGTTCATGCAGACTTTTATTACAGATATTCTGCAGCTAGGGAAATAATGGCCAGCAAAAACCTAGTTTTCTCTAGTTTTTGTTTTTAGTTGTTGTGACATGGATGAGTGAAATGTGCAGTTGAGACAAATATCTGAATATATTTTTGCCCATACTTGAATATGTCTAGGGAATCTTGGATACAGAGCTATCTTCATCTCCCACAGCAGCTCCCAGCACAAATATAAACTCTCAGTTTCTAAAGCAATTACAGTATCTCAGTAGTATCATTTGGATTAATTACTTTCATTCCCATTTCATAGGTAGAAAAGTGGCTTAAAAAAGCTGCATTCTTCTTTTACCTCAGAACCACTAAATGCATTCTAGTTACAAAATAAACAAATCTTTCATCTGTGCTAGTGAATCAACTTCAGCAAACATACCTCAGACTAAAATGAACATGTTTTGTCTTTACTGGTGCAACATGTAGCAGCTACATGTTCATCAGTAATGCTGCAGGACCAAAAAAAAATTAATTTTAGCAGCATAAACAAGTCATTGATGTCTTTCCCAAACTTATAAAGGCAATTCCCAGGGGAATGAGGAGCTGAACGCAGGTTAGTGACTTAACCACCAGACACTCCTTTCTGACTAGCTGACCACTGAGGAGGTATCCTGCAAAATTTCCAAGAATCATCAGCTTTTCCTTGGTCTCAGCAGGACTCGAAGCCCTGAGCACTTGGAATGCCACAAACACAATCTGCACAATGATGAAGCCTAGTTATGACAAGACCATGGGTGTTGGCAACATTTTTATAAATGCATTTGAAAAGCACAATTTTAAATGTATTGTACCTCATTCACTTAGTTATGGTATATTTTTAATTACTATTGCAATAACATCTGGAAGCCTTGCTCAGGATCTGGCCTCACTGCCCCCAAACTGTGTGAGACACAACTTTTCTGTGTTGTAGCGAACAAGACCCTGCAGAATTCCTCATGTAAGGGGAGAGGAAATGGGGACATGCTTCTGGCATCAGGCTGGCAGACAAGCAGGATGCTGTGGGATTGTCCAATGGACACGTGTCCAGCCAGGAAAAGGGCCACAGCACAAGGCTGAAAACAAAACCCTCTCCCAAGTTTGCTTTCACACACAGCCCCAGGAGGTGAAGCCAGCCAGCTGCAGGGCAGGCACATGAAACTTTTGCTCTGTGGTGTCAGTTCATCCAGCCTGCCAGTTCTCCGAGAAGGAGGTGCTAGATAAGGGCAGGAGGGTTGGCCTTCCCTGCCGGGGAAAGATGGGAGCATCACTTAGTGCTCAACATCTGACAGCGCTCGCATCCCGGAATGAAGGAAGGCATCAGTCTCCTTCCCAAAGAGATCAGAATCCAAGAGACAAGAATAAACACCCAGCTTAAGAAAACAGGGCCAGGAAGGGGCAAGGCTGAGGAGAGGAGGGAGTGAATTTCTGGATGGAGATGGGAACTTGATTCCCAGATATGCCCTCGGGCAGTCTATACCAGCAAACACAGCAGTAAGCTGTACTTGTAAATATATATTTTCACTTACTTAAACTGTAAATAGTGATGACAGCTGGGAGAAGAGCAAAGATGGGTAGGAGGGAGCAGAAGAGAGATTTTTTTTTTTAATTTCTCATGAAGAAATAAAGTTGCCAATCTCAGAACTGGTGAAAATGTGTACTGGCATCAAACCAAAACTCAGCTCCTGAATGACACATGCTGACAATCAAGGTTCATTGTTTTTTTATTTAATGAGATCATTTCAGAAAGCATTGGAGTATTTTCAGGTTAAGGCCAGATCCTCACAGTGATACAAACCAGTGGAATGACTCAGTGCTGCTATACTACAGAAGATCTGGCCTTCTAGGCAAAATTCAGATGCCTGGATCATCATAGAAAATGGACTTTCAAGGCCTTTAAATCCTTATTCCTCAGATCCTGTGGATATTGTTATATCTTACAATTCTACTGTAATTATATTATCCTTCAAGTCATGGACTTCCTAGAGAAATCATATGAAATTCTCACTTTGTAGTAAACACACTGTACATCCCAGCCTTCTCAAATTCCTGAAAAGGTTTGGATCAGAAAAATAGAATCAATTAAATTCAAACCATTGGAAGGAATGTCTGTTCACTTTAAACAATTAAACAATTTGTCCTTCTAAACATATTTTTGATTGTTTATTTATTTTAAAGTTCAAGTCAAATAAGCTGTTTTGATGTGTAGAACTGAAGCCAAAATATTTTCAGATGGTCAACTTGTAAACTTTTTGACATTGACTCATGTTTTTTTCTTGCCAGATTCATGGCTTTTATCTCTTTGAGACTCCCTTGGCGTCTGAGAGACTTCCTTGGCTTCTGAGTGCCAATTTTAAATAGTGGTTCAAACCCCAGTTAGATTCTTGGTACGTGAGACAAGCTCCAGTGATTTAAAGCATTTTCAAAAAATTCTAGTACAAGTAACACCAATTTCCTCTGTGCACTTCAAACAACACCATCTCAACTTTGCAGGGCTCTAAGAGAAAAATCTATAGTAGAGATGTAAACCTCAATTGCTCTCTGATAATTTGGCTCAATTTCCTGCATTCAAAGCCTGTCCTGCTTTGCCCACCTGAACGAAAGTGTTCAGGGACTTCTCTGGACTAAGAAAGTACCTGCTAAACAACATGTGAAGCGGGGGGAACTATGTTTTGCAGCTCTTCTTTCTTCTGTTGCGCAGAGATAGCAGAGAGGAATGAACATTTTAGTATAGCTGCTCTTGGTGGAGGAGACACCAGGGGAAACTGGGACTGTGGCAGAGGGAATGAGGGAATGAAACAACTGTTGTGGTCTGCATAGAGCAGAAGGCTCCAACAAAGATATGGGGCAAAATCCAGGAGTGTTTCTGCATGTCTCCATAGCCTATCTCACCCAATTCCCAGCAATTTTTGTAATATGCGAGTCTGATATGGTGATACAGCCCATGTGTCTCTCTTAGTCCCTCCTAATTAACTTTTAACTTGGGCCCTGCTGAGAGAGGATCTCAAGGTGTTTCACTTTCACCAGATGGCCAGAGAGAAAGGATGGAAGAGCTATTCCCCCTGAGGGAAGTCCAGCCAAGGGAGAGTGTGGGGGTACCAGCCATCAGTTTTTCTGGGTCTGGATTGAAGGCACTTGAGACAGTAGTTCATGTTTGGACTCAGGTGTTTATTATTTCTCATCAGTAAAACAGTCTCGCCACTGTGAGTTCGGCAGCTTTTCATTAGAAGGCACAATATGGCTAACAATCTCTTGTGACAAGGTCTTTTAAAACTAAACTATCCAAATAAGAACTGACACCTAGATTATTTTCCCTTTTAACCCAATAACCGATCCCAAAGAGCCCGCAATGCAGACTTTTCTTCCCAATTACAAAATGCCACCCAAACCCATGAAGAAGAAGGAAAACGCATGAAGAAGAAACCCAGGATGACACCATGTGCCCTCCATCTTGCTTCCATCCACAACATATTAAAAATCCCAAAAACCTAAATTTCTCACCAAGTGATACACCTACACTATAATCTTTTCCATAATTGATTTCACACTTTTGTGGATTCTAGTCTGTCTTGAAGTCTAGGAAACTTTCTCCATGAATGAGGGTCAAAGGCAGTGCTCCCCTGGGGGTCATGGCACCCCAGAGCAGACAGAGAAATATTCCTAGTGCCCTGGGTTTCCACAGGAGAGAATCCTGGAGCCATCGGTATCAGGCAATCCACACAGTGTAACAATTTAAGAACATCCAAACTGCTGTGGAAGTTTTGGCTCCAATTTGATTTTTTAGGAAACCAAAGAACCTAACTGTAAATCACAACACAAAACAAAATTCACTTCTGGTACTACTCAATGAAGTGTGCTGCTGCAGGAACCAACAGGTCCAAACCCAGAAGCTTCTCTGGCCTTTGTTTGCATTGACTTCTTCCAGTCCAGCCCTGTCACGCCACAGGCCTCCTGTGCACCTCAGGCAGGTCAGCTCCTCTCTTTTGCAGAAAGATTTTCACCTGCAAAACAGGAATCACTGGAGCACCATTCAGCCTGGTGTGAATACCATGACAGTAAATACTCTAAAAATACCAAATCACAAGTTTCCTGAAGCTGAGGAGAGCAAAAGGAGAGCAAAATTGTGGCTTGTCTAGAGCCACAATTCAGGCAGTTGTCTCTGCCTAAAAAGCTCTAATGGGATGACAGGACATGACTAAAAAAGAGGGATTTCACCACCACCAGAGCCATGCCCTTTCCAAGGCATAAGCTGTACAACAAAAGGACTTTGAAGCAGCACATCTGTGTCCATGGTGTACAGGCAAATCTCTGTCTGACAGAGATTTTGATTAAAAAACAACATGAAAAACACTAGTATAGCTCTGGCCTGGACCTACATCATGTTTGCCAGGTTGAGTCCACCTGGAAACAGCCAGAGGCACAATCAGGTACAGGTAGATGGAGCTACCTTCCACAAGCAAAGACACTGATAGAGTGAAGATCCATGCCACACTGAACTGTGTCCTCAAGTGCCATATCCACATGTATTTTGGACATTTCCAGGGATGGTGACTCTACTACTTCCCTGGGTAATCTGTTCCAAAGCTTTACAACCCTTTTTGTGGAGAATTTTTTCCTAATGTTGCAGTCCCTGACTGGTTCTGCTTTACACCTGTGCCTCTGATACAGGCTCAGTTAAAATTTCATGGTTGAGCTGGTGCAACTTGTCCATGTGATCCTTTTTAAAATGGTTTGATTTTTTTTTCCCCAGTTTCCAAACAGAAACTGAACTGATAGCAAGCAGATTAATCCACTGAAAAGACATTGTGTCAGGGTTATGGTTTGGAATATTTGAAGAATGTGAATATTGATAGAACAGAATCAGAAAGGTGGCCCTTCTTTTGTCACTTTGTGCTTAGTTTGCACACGTTTCACTTTATCAGCTGCAGTGGAGTTTTTCCCAGTCTAAACCAGCGTTAGAGAAAGAGGTGAGGCACAGGAACACCAAGAGTGAGAATTTTTGAATTAGTGAACTGAAAAATCTGGACCATATTTAAGCACATATATTTCATACACAGAAGAATGATGGGAAGGAATGAAGAAAAAAACCACTTGTGAAGATGCTAAATGCAATTTATTCAAAGAAATAAGATCAAAAGAAGTGTTTGAGCAGGAAAAAAAATTATGCTGCATGCAAAGAAAAAAAAAAAAAAGCAAAAACAAATCCTCCTTGGCATTTACTCCAGAGAATACCAGGAAAACAAGATGATAATTAAGCTTCTGTGTTGCATTACTTTAAAAATTCAATTGAATGAAAGCAAGCAGTACAATAATGAACTGAGACACAGAGCACTGTTCAATTAGAGGTTGAATTCAAGGGAGTTTATAAGAGCAACACTTAACAAAGAACAAATTGGTTGAGTTCATTGTTATGGAAAAGGGGGAAAAAAAGTTGTGGTGTGTTAAATGGCATTTATAAAATTGGAGGGTCTGATCAAACTGATCCAGATTAGTCTTCCACGGTCATAAGACTTTAAAATTAGGTCAGGGGGATGAAAGGAGAGCTGCGTCTGAACTGTTTCGTACAAAGGCGATGTGACATATGGAACACGTTACAGCTCAAGAAGAGAGCATGAATGTTTTCAGGAAAGAAAATGACAGGGCACTCCATAAGGAAATTTACAACCACGGAAGCTTCAAAAGGGATACAATTCCTATTTATTTGAGTATTTGTTTAGGGGAGTCAAGTACTGCCTGTGTTCCAAAGTATAAGCATTATTTATTCTTCTTTCCACCTTCCTAACGATGGTGTTTGTGAGGTTTGGTTTGTTCCATTTTCATTGGGCTGCAATTTTGCCTTCCCAGAACACAAAGGACAAGCAGCTACTAACATTTTAAGGGCTATGTTCTTTAGGTTCAATAGTAATGGCTTAAAAACCTTCTTTTTTTTTGGTATTCTTTTCTGCTTTCACAAGGAGTTTAAGAAGTGAAGACTTTTCAGTACAAAACAGTCCTTGAACAAGTTGTTCCTCAACCTCCCTGCTAGGTATTTCAGATTCCATCTCCTGAAGGAAAATATTGAACACTAATACAGAACTTCAATTTCAAATCTTGAACCTGAGACCTTACTGTAGCCTGAAAATTTCTCTTCAGTTGGAAACAAATTAAAGAAAATTGAGAGGTCATTCATTTGCTTTACACCATGTATAAAACTCTCATTTTCACTGACAAAAATTGCAGGTTAGGAGAAAGGCAATGAAGCTACAATACATTTTTGTCGAGTGATACCTGCATTAAAGACATTTCTTCTGTTAGAATGTAGATGAACTAGTCTCCTTTCTTGCAGTAATGCTGTTTTTTTCTTCCACATAGCTGTAGACCAGCACAACCAGCTTCAGTCTAAGCTCAGTATCATTCCCAGATTTAAGGAAAAGGAAATAATTTGGTGAATCGCTGATCTTAGCTTCAGCTTGGTGATAGAGCACAGAAAAGAGGACAAGAAGATAATTTTTTTTTTACCAGCTTGATGTTCAGATATTTGTATATTCCATTTTTCAATATTGTTAGAGACCTGCCACTGAAAGATCTTCCAAAAACAGTCACACTTTCTTCATCCAGGTAAATCTGAAGCAGCACCACACAAACCTGCAGAGTTATTTTAAGTCTAAAGACTATTTTAAGTCTATGCAAGCAACTTTTCAGCAGAAGACGCAGCCTTGTTTCTTAAATTCCTCCAGTTTATTTGGAATCATGCTGATTGTGAGCATTAACACCTGACCCATTCCCTATTGGGTTTCCTCATAACAGCTTACCATTACTGACATTAGCTGAAGAGAAAACCAAGCCAGCTCAGACTTTATGCCAGATTATGACATCAGTTTTATGCAACTCAGTCTGCAGTCGCCTGCTTTCTGTGTGACCAAAAGCAGAGTTTGGCCTCAAGCTTTAGTTTTTAAGAGTTGCAACTGTCTCCAAGCATAATACCATTCAATAATTTAAAATGGGAATAAATATCCTTTTCAATTTTCCCTTATTTCTAGCAGTCTAAAAATACATGTCTTATCTTTACTGGATAACTCTAGCAAAGTATTTTGCTTGTAAACCCAACTTCTGCCCATGCCCTTGAGTTCCATGGTCCAGACCATCTGAAACACGCAGGCTTGACCTGCCAGGTTCTCTTCTGCTTTCCACTCATCTTATCTCAATCAAAGCCCTACTGGAGGTTTGACATCTCAAACTGTGCCTTCATTTAAATGCAGATAAGAAAGAGGCCTTCATGACACTGTCCAGGAAGAAATTTCTGAGGCTTGAGGTGCTCTCAGCCCAGAGATGTTGGTTTAGGGTGCACAGTACAGAAAAGAGGCTTGTGTGTGGTTTGTCTTTTTCTAGGAGGGCACAGGAGATATCTCCTGAATACATGTAGGCTTCCCTTTACCTCCAGCCATAGGAAAAGCTGCTTTCCATCAAAAAAGCCCATTACTCCTGCATGCAGCTCAGCAAAGCTCTTTGTGTTCTCACTGTCAAAAAGGCCTGAGAACTTTTTATCCCTTTTACATGCAGTTATCCCAAGACATTGACTGACCTCTCACCTTTTGTAAAAAGTTCCCCCATATGTTTGCCTCCCTGAAGTTCCTAAGGATGTGATTGCTTTGTTTTGTTTTTGCAGTGGGCTCCTTTCCATATTTTCTAGTAACAGACTGTGAGCAGGTTAGGAAGGTCCTTTAGAGGACTTACGGATTATGCTCCCCAGTTTTCCAGCATTAGTAATATCCTATCTCATTTGAACACAGGCCTTTACCTCAGAATTTGCACAGGATGCTCTTGCTACTCACCACATGTTGCCAGAGCTGGTACCCAGTCAGGAATATAAAAGGGAGGGAGGATTGTCCCCCCCCTCTTCCTCAGCTTTGCTCCCATGGCTGTTCAAGCTCAGCTTGCTCAGAACAACTCTTCCTGCAGCCAGAGGAGCAGGGACTGCTCACCCAATACTCCCTGCTGAGAGGAAGTGGGTGGAGAGGGGATACTGAGATGACAGAAGTGCAGAGAGCCCAAGCTTCACCCCACTCTGCTTCCTCACTCGCCAAAAGAGCTGGCTGGGAGCATGGGAGAGTAAACTGCTCCATGGGGAAAAAAAAAAAAAAAAAAGGGAAAGAAAAAAATGAGGATGAAGTAATTGACTTTTGTAGCAGAGCAAAGGGAATGCAAGTGGTGGTGGAGGGAAGATAGGGAGGAACTGTGACTGACTCACAATATATTCAGTTCCCTGCTCCTGGGGAGATGCAGCTGTGCATCTCCCCTCGTTTAGACTGTAAAGTTACACCATCGTCCAAACTAAGCATCCCTAATTCTCCTACTTCCTGAAGCACAACAGTGTTTGGCTCCTTTTTAATCAGGGATTTCTACTGTGCAAATTGAAGTCTAGGACCAGGCTTTTCCTATGTGCAGAATTAAAAATCCTTCCCTTGATTGTTTTGTCAGTTCCTGGGGAAAACTACTGAACTGTTACAGCCGATTTACATTGGACTGATTTTTTTTTTTTAATGCTCATTCCAAGTTATTCTTAATTCCTCAAGACACCTGAGATGTTATGCATGAGCCAGCCACGGACACCTTTGGCAATGCTTTCCACATCTTTTTCCTTCCCTCTGCTTGCTTCCCAGTTACTTCTGACCTCTCTCAAGTAAGGACTGTTTCCCTTTTCTACCACTTCAGTAGAAGGAATAATGGCATGGAATTACTTCTGATTTTGGCCAGCTTTGGTTAAGGCCAGCAGAGTGTGGGGAAGAAGCTGAAGGAAGAGGCTAATCCAGTGTGTAGAACTAACCTAGGCCAGCCCAGACCTCACAAGAGGAAGGTCTGAAGGCCCACTCTCCCATTTTCTTCCCATGTGAGCTTTGGCTTGCATAACTTAAGTCATACAACCTACCTGGTTTCCAAACTGTAAAAAAAACCCAGCCCTCTCTTACCTTCTGTTAACAGGGAAGTTGGAACTAGATGATCCCTGAGGTCCCTTTCAACCCAAACCATTCCATGATTGTGATTCTGTGAATTTTGGGATGGTTAGATGGGAGTAGGATCCTTTTGTGAAATGTATAAAGTGTGCATTTGAAAAGAGATGACCAGAAGTCTGCTAAAAAATTACTCTTTCCATTCCTGGTTTTCATACCCTGAGAATTACTTCCATCCTGCCCTTCTATAATTTTTTTCACAACCAGAACTTCTTCAGTAAGAAGGGATTTAATAAAAAGCCATACTAGTTGCTGACTGTGTAAGGAGAGGTAAGACCAGCTGTGGTACATCTCATTTGCCTCCTTCACATGCCCAGTTTAAGACTTTGCTTTCCTGTCAAATATCTGGAGATCATATGCTGGGTGAGAGACAACATGTGTTGAAGTACTCCCAGCTCTAAAATTCCACTTTCAAGGATTTTTGGCAAGGGGGAGCAGGGAATGCATTGTGTATCAACAGCAAAATGGTATCTGGATTGAAAGATAAGAAAAACCTCCATGGCTTCCAAAAACCAAGGCCATTTTCAGATGAGTTTTGGACCTGGCAGAAGAGCAGAGCTTGCATTAGTACAGTGGGAGAACACAGAAATCATGCTTTGACTTTGAAAAGGCTTCTAGAGATCCTGAGTTGCAAATTATTGGACGATTTGGATGGAAATTAGCAGAGCATTCAAACATGAGCTGAACATGTGAGCAGTCTGCACTGTAGCGGGGTGACTCACGAACTTAAAAATCAGATATTCTGCTAGACTAGGACCAGAATACTCTTGCCACTCTTGAACATTAATCCCCAAATATAGTCAAATTCATGATAAAGTGGGAACTGAGAGTTGAAACTGGAACACTTCCACATCTTGAGGAGAATTGCCTACAGGAAATTCTATCCACATGCACATTGATGAACTGGGGGACTCCCAAGCAAAGTTCCTTTTCAAGCAGATTTCTACCAGGAAAAAAATGCAGAGGAGCTGGATTTGCCAGAACAGTCCTTACCCTCAGGACAAGCCTATGTGTAGACTGTTATTTGCTATAAACTAATGCAATTAGGAGGATGACTTTTTTTGCTCTGAAGGGACAATGGCTTTTTGAAAAACTCAGGTGGAATGGGAAAAAACACAAGCCTGTCATGGGCATACATTGTATTTGTGAGCTCTTCTCCATAAGAGAGGCTTAAGGGCTTCACTCTGCACTTGAGAGCAACTCTAAGAGAGCTCTCATGATTTTACCAAGAGAAGTTGTTGGTAGAGGCAATGTCTCCTATTAACAATCTTATTTAACTGGTTAGAAGAAACGAGCTCTTTCTCTACAAAGCTCTTTTTAAAGTCTGACATCTTTTGCAAAGAAGCAAACTTTTAACCTTACCCGCCACCTAACACTTCTGTTTCACCAGAAATAGAAAACTCCTTTTTCTCTGAGAATGAATTTAAAAACTTCATTTTAAGCTGGTTGTGAGTGAGCTACTGCACCTGTGCAAAGGGCACGGAAAAGATGTTAATTATACACAGTAATGCTAATTTCGCACCACAGTTCTGATGGAAACAATTCAGTTAGTTGCATGCTGAATGTTAAAATAAAGTTCAAACATCAGCTGTATGTAATTACACTGTCATCCCCTCCCTCTCTTAATGTACAAAAGTTTTGTCCAATTAATGCTGATTTCACTGAGTTCCTATGGTGGTTTTAAAATAATTGGATCAGGTCTGGGATCCTTTTCTTAAGAATGCTGCATCAGATACATTGCACCTGCAAGCCAAACAAGACTTTTTGTATCTCAGGGGTTGTGAACCTTTGAGGAATAGGGAGAGTCAATTCAGAGAGCAGCCTTTGATTCATGGCGTGGCCATGGATGTATTTGCATGTGGATTCAGGGAAACTCGGAGTCACAGCCTCTGGAAAAGCAAACACAGGTGCAATTCTGTGTGAAATGCAGCAGCTCTTCCCCAGCAAGGCTCAGTGTTTAGGACAAACTCCAGAGCAGCAATGTTGTCTCTTCTAAACCATCTTAACACTGGAAGAGGCTGCCCAGGAGGTTTAGACTTCCCCTTTCTGGAGGTGGGAATGACTAGATATGGCACTTGGTGCTCTGGGATGGGTGACAAAGAGGTTGGCAGTCTCAAGTTGAACTCGATGCTCTTAAAGGTCTTTTCCAACCTTAATGATTTTGTGATTCAGTGATTCTGTACCCTCAGTGCAAACATCTGTGTTCACGGGTCACAGCAGAGCTCTCAGAAAAACAAATAAATGCCCTTTTAAAAATATTAATGACAGAAATATCTCAGGTTAACTTCAGGGTGTATTTTAATTCTACCCAAACAAAAGTTCACTTCATTTCTAACTAGCATTCCCTATATTCCCCGTACTTCTTTTTCCTTGTGGGTGCATGTCTGTCTGTACTCATAAATCAGGCTTAGGAATACAAGATTTTTCATAATGAGACTCTACACTTTTGAATTTACATCCCTTGCTTCATTCTGTTTGTTGGATTTTACTATTTTCCTTACTTCACAAAATAAAAAGGAAATCAGATGATGTTAAAAATGACAGAAGTTGTTTTCAACTTCTGAAACAAAAAAATCCCCAGAAACTCTTTTGCTTTCAATGTAAAATCTTGCAAAAAAATGATACATTGAAAGGCAAAGCTGAAAACAGTTTTCTCTTCAAGTTTCCTAATAGCAGAAAAACTAGCAAATACTGGTTTTTTAGTGCCAAGGCTTTTTTAGGTTTTTTTTTCCCCTAAAAAAATGAGTTGTCCTGAGGCAATGTAAATGGAAAAACATGTCAGACCATCCAGCATCACAGGATCTCCAGGAGGCTGCTCTTTCTTAGCCTAACAGGAGAGGGACAAAATCCAGATAATCTGAGAGGTGCTTCCCTTTCTCCTCCTGCTACCAAGTTAAACAAAATCCACCTCTGGCATTTTTAAATAGAACAATCAGGACAATCTGTTACAAGGCCAGGCTTAAAGCTCCCAGAATTGCAGGAGGTGGAAGTTTCATCTGGAAGGCTGCTCTCAGCTTTAATTATGGACAACTTAAGCCCTCAAAGCATCTCTCTGATAAAAATAAGAGAAATCTCAAGTACTGCCTGATTTAAATACAAAACAATCAGCCCTGGTTGAGCCAAAGTAGGTCCAGGTTGACTTGAAAGGTAAATGGATCTTCAAACTGTTTCAAGAAAAGACTTCAGCGGAGTTTCAGTGCTGCAGGGAAACACAAAACCCAGGCCTCTTTAGTGTGGCTTTGGGTTTGTTACAAACATCTTGCATAGCTTGAAAACTGCTTTTGATGATGGGCCTAACTTCCCATTCCTCAGCTTAATCCCAGTTTTCCTGATTGCACTCCTTTGCCCCACCCTAAAGCAAATGTTCCCTTTCCCCGATGCTTACACTTTCCAGATCTTTGCCTTGGGTTTTCTATCATGCCCTTTCTGCAAGCTCAAGGCAAATGCTTGCACCTTCAAGGCAGTTTCCTCAAAGGTCAGTTCTACAACCCTTTCAGTCATTTTTGCTTCTCCTTCCCAATTTTCTTTTTGTATGACAATACCTTCCATCTTTCAAGCAGCTTTCCCAATTTTACTGCTTTGCTACAAGAAGCAGCAATTCCTTTCCAGCTCAGCAATGAAATGCCCCAGTATTTTCATTTATTAAATACTGTGCTTTTCCAAAGTTTTAGATCATTCCTGGGTCTGATCAGGCATTGGTCCTTTCTAAGTTTTTTTTTTTTTGCTTCTATATATCGCTGCTCAACATTAATATTTCCCCAGCACATAAGCTTTTAATTTATACTTCAGGTTTCATTTTGCAATTTTCTGACAATGTTTTATTTCTCCATCTCCCCAGCAGAGATTGTATTTCTCTTCACTCACTGCTGTTTGCATCACCTCCAAATTCAGCTGCAAATTTAATTTGTTTGTTGCTTGCCCCTACTGCTATTGACCAACAGTAATGAAAAGAATAACTAACATGCAGTTTATCAGCTTAAATTATCCATAATATTTTACTTCTGGAGTTTTCTATTCTTTTGTTTGCAAATTACTTCCAAGGGAAAAAAAAAAGAAAGTGCAAAGATCTGGGCAAATCTGCTTTTTGTAGAATAAGCACAGGTCCAGTCAAGTCAAGCTATTTATTCAGCTATGGACGTGACTTTTAGATTTCTTTGTATTTTGGGCAGTTTTCAGAGTTACACAGTGAATAATATGAAGAAATTCCACTTCCACTTTTACTTCCACTTTTACTCCCACTACAGCTTTATCTTTATGATGGTATTGCTTTTATTTCCCTATAATTCATGCTTTTCTTTGATAGATAAAACAACAACATTACAGGTGGTCTTTGAAACATTACAGGTGGCCTTCCCAGATGCAGCTCGTGCAACACAAAAACCCCAACCCGTCTGAACTTGCAAATATCAGCTGATTTCTGTATATTCCAATTTCTGCTCTTTTAGAAAGGGAACGATGGCAGTACCCCTGCATTGTCAGTAATAACCAAGAGAAACATTTAGGGATTGCTCCAATATCAGTGATGTGAGAATCACAGAATGGCCTAGGCTGGAAGAGACCTTAAAGGTCGATTTGTCCCACTCCCTGCCAAGTGAAGGGACTCCTTCCACTATCCGAGGTTGCTCGGAGCCTGATCCAGCCTGGCCTGCAACACTGCCAGGGATGGGGCAGCCACAGTTTCTCTGGGCAACCTGTGGCAGGGCCTCAGCACCCTCACAGGGAACAATTTCTTCCCAATATCCAATCTAAACCTGCTGTCAGTGTGAAGCCATTGCCCCTTGTCCTGTCACGCCAGGCCCTTGTCAAGAGTCTCTCTGCATCTTTCCTGTGGGCTCCCTTCCAGTACTGGAAGGCCACAATGAGGTCAACTCAAAACATTTTATTTTCCAGGCTGAACAATCCCAATTCTTCCAGCCTTTGCTCTCTCAGTAGGGGAAAATCAGCCAGCTCTTTGATGAAGAACCCAAAAGATGTCAGGATATATACCTACAGTAATAAAATACCACAATCATTCCATAGATCTCCTTTCTTTGCAGATACAAAATGTAACAGACATTTAGACTTGACAAAAATCTTCCAACACACCAGGGAAATTGGGATCCCAGCCTTCAAACCCCTCATTCTGACCTCCTCAATACACAGATTAATCAGTCTGCTGCTTAATGCAAAATGATACCACGGCAGTGGGGCATAGACAGACAGGTATAAACATGTAAATATGTCACAGAAGTGTCAGTGAGGGATGGAACTGGAATGGAAAAGGACCTTGTTGTGACTGAGAAAAGGCTGCCTACTCCTATATCTGATTATAGACCTGGGGATGTTGCTGGGATGGGTGATATCATACAGGACATTATTAATAGTGCAGTCCCCCAGTGGGATTGTGAGAGGATGTTGAGGACTGCCAAATGCCTCCAGGGAGCTTTTACATGCCCTGGTGTAGGTGGCAGGGGAGGGAGGTGCAGGTCCAAACAAGAATTAACTGTGCACAAGGTGTGAGAAGTAGCAGCTGTTCCAAAGAGTGAGGTAAGCACAGAGGAACTGCTCCTGACCTTTCTCTCATAATCAGGCAGGTATGTGTCCAGCAGCCTCCTCTTGATTTCCAAAAAAATACAGATATTTCTGTGGAAGGATCAAATGTAGACACACACCTGCCATTGCAATCACCTGTGTGACTCTACACAGCTCATCTGACAGTGCAGAACACAGACTGCTCCTTGCAGCAGAGGTGTTATCACAGAACTGGTTCTCGGGAAGATGTCACCAGTTGGGAAAGCTTTCCCCAGTGACCAGTAGGGTCATGGCCACCCCCACAGTGTTGTGGGTTGGCTCCAAATGCAGAGGAGTCGGGTGAGCAGCTGTCCTGCTATGTTTTGCTCAGCCAGTCATTGAAAAAGAAATGTCAGTGACTCTGTGGGCTGAACTCCATTTCCATAAGAAATTAAGTATACACCTTTCACTGGGGGTTACTGGGGCTCAGTGCTCAGATGTGTCTTCTCTTTTATAAAGGGCCTTGAGTAAATTAATTAATACATCTCTGAGCTGCTGCAGAGATGAAGAAACCTTGGTGGGCTCCCCCTCAGATTTGTAGCCGCACTCCCCTGCCAGTGTGCCAGAGGAATGGATTCGTTTCCAATCTCCTCACTCTAGCTTCCAGTTGGTTGCCCCTCAGGATGAGAGGGTTAACACTTTGGGCTGCCATCACTTAGTCTTGTCTCTGAATTCTTCAGCTTCTCAGAGGGCCTGGCTCTTGTGAAAGATTTAGTTTCAATCTGTCTTTTGAAATTTCCATATCCTGAGAAATAAAAGCATTCAGGAGGGAGTCTGCAGGGACATTCAGCACTCTCCAGCAATCTACCTTCATAAATCCATCTTGTACAAACAGTTGATTACTATTCTGAAATACAGTGCAAATTTTCAGACACAGTTATGACACATTCCCACCTTCTTGAACATTCAGAATTCTTTTCTTGTTCTGTATCTTCCCCATGTCCCCCAAAGCACAGAGGAAGAGGGCTGTATTTCTTCCCAACATAGTTATTAGGAAGAGGGAATCAACCAGGCAGTCCATGACTTGGGAGGTTGTGGAAGCAGTGTTCAGCAAACAGTGACAATAATCACGCTTTCTTCTCTGGTAAAAGCTTGGAAAAGCTGTCAGCCACCACAAAGGATTGTTAGTTGCTTGGTCTGAAGAGCTGAAGCTGCTCCTAAATTTTTTTAGGAAGTGCAAAACACTTCAAGCTGGCTTACATAAATCATGTGGGGTATTACAATGCTGAATGTAAAACTCACCAGTCACTTTTCCTTCTATTCCACTTCCTCTTAGCAATGACTTACAAGTAAATACTTAGGCAGTCTCTCACAGTACTAGGATTTCATGCTTTCTGCAGAACATTTTAAATGATGTCTCGCTCTTTCCCTGTGTGGAATGTTCAGAAACTGACCAGAATAAATCACCACAAACAAAACTAAACAAAATTTTTCACTACTACATAAAGTGGTGAGTCTGAAAAGAGCAGCAAATGGTTTGCCAGAGCTTATTAGGGATTGAATTTATCAATGGAAGGAAGAGGTAAGTTTATTAACTTCTCCTTAAATGTAGACCTTGAGCCACCTAGCTCAGACAGAATTAATAGCCTGCTAAAACTGCAGTGATAGGCAGGAATACTAACCAAAAAAATAGAGTGAAGCCACAGTTGGGAGATCAATCAGATTTGCAATGCATGAACTTTTGTTTTCTGTGTTCTTTGCTTTTCCTCTCTGAGCCACAAATGTCAGCAGTCTCCAAGTCAAATTTGCTTAGTGCAAACCAGCCACAAACACAGCCAAAATGAACTTTTGTCAGGAATTTACATGTGGAAAATTCTAAGAAGAACCATGAAGAACAACAAAAATATCTCACTAGCATCACTTAACCAAGGAAAATAATTTCGCTTGGGCAAAATCTTTCCACTTGTAATGAACACTCTGAATTGAAAAACAAAACAAAACAAAACAAAACAATCACAATGAAAGAGCAGAAAAGGTCACATGAAGGATTTAATTCTCGCGAGATTTTTAGACCATTCTCCAAAAGGCCAGAGAAAGAGCTGCTTGTGCCGAAGTAGCTTCTGCTGAGGTTCACAGAATCCTGGGCCCCCCAGGAACCTGGAATTTGTGTCAGTATTCTCTCAGACAGGACACATATGCTGAAATCATGCCCCCAGTCTAAGTCCCCTCCATAGATAATTTAATCACTGGTCTGCACTAAGAAAGAAAGCATTTGTTCTGCTTTGTGACTTGCATTGTGTAACTTCTGGAGGCATGGCCAGAAACACCAGAATTATTTGCTTTGAAAATATGAAAAGATAGACATTTTAATGTTTTACATTTTCCTCTCCTTTTTACACATTTAACAACACACATGCCAAATAAATCTCAAATTATCTGCAGTTCAGACAGGCACAACATTCCATTTTGGGCAAAGGGCCATTCATCAAATGCAATACTCCCCAGACCTGCAAACAAATATACTTTTAATGTGTCTTATAACCATATTACAGACAAGGCCATAAACCAGCTGGATTTTTCCAATAACACTCATTTCTCCTATCTAAAATAGTGCTTTTGACATACTCTGAGGTGCTGGACTTCATGGACAGCCTGACAATTTTTAGTCATGGACTGGAACTTCTGAACAGCACTTATGAACCTCCTAGGTTGGAGGAACTCCCTGAAAACTGTAATCTCACGAATCTTTGTGGTTTTGTCAAAGTTTTGCACCCAGAAAAATAAAAATATTTGTTCTGAAAACTTTACTTTTGCAGCAAATAAACTGCGAAATAAATCAAACTACAGGTTGAATTTCAAAGTTAGCATCTTTCCCACCAAATCCATAAGACGTTTTACATGAAGTTCAGGAAAACACTCTTCAACATTTTTCCCATTAATGGGGCTCCTCCACAGAGAAGAAAAACAGCTCATTTTAGCTTCTCCAGCTCTCAGGTCCCCAGCCCTTCCTTTCTGTGTGCAGCGTGACATTGAGGAGAGCCTGCAGGAACTCCAGCCTTACTTTTCTCACCTCATCATGCTCCAACTTTTGTGTTTTGCGAGTGCCACTTAATTTTGAGACTGAGCAGAGCAGGGATTGCATGCAGCTGCATGTTGGCATGAATAAAGCTTCTGGCTTTTGGGCTGAGCCATATCAGAGCTTTGCTCACCATCCTGTGGGCTCGTGTGTCATCCCATGTGTGGATTCCGGGTGCTGCAAGAAATCTGCTCAATGACATCTGTTTAATAATATTTTTACTGTTTTAAAAAGAAAATCCTATGCTGAGGCAAGGCAAAATTGCACAGCAGTTGCACAGACAGAAATGTCTGGGCTCTGAGATCCATCTACATTAAGTTAGTATTTATTCAGGTATGACAGTAATTGTATGGTAACTGAACATCTTCGTTTTTTTCCCCCCTCAAAAGCGAAACATTACTGCAGGCAACGGTCTAGATTTAGGTGAACTCACACTGTGACAAACTGAGAATGGAGAAAACACATTTCTTGTCCATAAAAGGACAGCTCACACATCCACAGAGTGTAGCTCTGATATTGCTGCTGTTCCAAACTGCAAAGTGGGGACTCAATCTTGCAAAAAGGAGTTTTGTTTAGAGTGGATAGAAGGTTCTTCAGATAAAGATTTTTTTCTTCTTTTTTTCCTTTGCCTTCTGAAACAGAAAATGTCTCACCCTCTTAAGCAGAAAATGGTGGTAATTTTTTTTAAGTGGAAAATTTTCTGTTCAGGAGGGAGGGGATCCTTCACCTTATCTCAGCACTGGTGAGGCACATCTGGAATGCTGTGTCCAGTTCTGGGCTCCTTAGTACAGGAGCAAATCCATGAAACTTATTAAGGATTAGGACAACTGCACCAAGAGGAGAGGCTGACAGAGCTGGGGCTGTTCATGCTGCAGAAGAGAAGTTCCAGGGGGATTTTATTGAAATGCAGAAATACCTGATAGGAGGGATGAATAAAGATGGAGCCAGGCTCTACTCAGGTGTGTCCATGATAGGACAGAAGGCAATGGGAAAAAACTGCAAGATAGGAAACACTGCTGATACATGAAATGTATATTTTGTTAAGTTTAAGGGTGGTGAAACACTGGAATGACTTGTCTACAGCTTGTGGAGTCTCCATCCATGGAGATATTCCAGACCTGAGCAGGCACAGCTGTCTGCAAGCTGCCCTAGCTGATACTCCTGTGAGCAGTGAGATTGGCCTACATGATGTCCTGAGAATCCTCCCAACTCCATCTGTCCCATGGTCTGTGACTCTGTGCCTTCATCCCAGAGTGCTAGAGGTCTCTGATACATTATGGATGTGTTTGCAGAGCAGGAAAATCAAATTCAACGCTTTCCTGAGTCATTTGAAGCAGTATTACAGTCAGGGTTTATCACAGACTATGAGGGTGCTCTAAGAGGAGTTTTGTATTTTCTCCTTCAATCCACTACCTGTGCAGGAAATTTATAAACAGGTGTGATCTTTAGTGAATGGTTCACATCCAGGATTTTACATTGAAAGTTGATTTAATTTAAATATTAATGATAATATCAAATATACAGGTGTCCAAATATACAAGGAAAAAAAAATCTGTCCTCCCTGTACAGTTGCTCCTGGCTCTCAGCTACACAAAAAAGATGATAAAAAGGCTTAAAAAAGAAGCGACAAATGAGCTTCTAGAATATGGACAGAAGGTAGAATTAGAAGGAGACCACAGGAAGCCATATAGAGCAGTGTATGGCAAAGTACCAAGAAGCAGCACACTTTTAGAAATGGTTTTCAAAATACTGAATCATTGAACAAGATTTTTCACTGTTAGGAGTTGGTGGGGAGAGTAATGTCCTCAATCTGTCCTTGATTATTTCTAATTGATGTCAGTTTTGTTTCACCTTATATAAATGCAATTTCTTTTAAAACCACCAAAAAAAGATCCCCAGTCCTGAAAACAACTCCCACAAAATGGGAGTTGGGTCACTGGGTCCTTCTGAATTCCCCACTTGTATTATAGAGGCCTAATAGCCACTTTCTGATTTGACTGCATCATTTTCCTTCAGGAACCCTTTCCCTTACTAGAGAGAGGAAGTAAACAAATGCACTATCGAAACACAGAATTTATTTCCTTCTTATGGTAACATTAAACAGAAGCTACTTGATAAATATGAATTAGATGGGTCTGAGAGATCTCAGCACACAAAACCCGACAACAGTTAGCAAAGTCAGAACTTTTTCATTTTACATAGTGAGACAGTTTTTTACTGTGCATGATCCTGCAAGTTTGGAACTAAACTTCTCTGTGGAAGTAACTTGGCCTGTCTCTGCTGCCAAACTCAGGCCATGCTGTCCCAAGAACTACCTACCTCTGCAGAGAAAGGGCTTAACTGGTGTATATGCCACTACACATGGAAAGGGGAAAAGCAAGGCCTAAAATATAGATGAAATATTGAAAAAAAAATTCAGAAGAGAGTTTGCATTCATTATAAAGTATAACAAATAGCATCTTCAAAGAAATACACAGCCTGTTTCCATAACTCTATATATGTCTCATATCTTAGTAATACAGATGTTACTAAAAAAATCCCAGTTTTCATGTTTACAGCCTCTAGCAAACCTCCCTCTTGGACTGTTTTAACATTGACTCTCTGTTTCTTTGCAGATCTTACAGGTGAACAAGGTGATGTCCATCTTGTTTTATGTGATATTTCTCACTTACCTTCGTGGCATCCAATCTTCCAACATGGATCAAAGGAGTTTGCCAGAAGATTCGATAAATTCTCTTATTATTAAACTCATTCAGGCAGACATTTTAAAAAACAAGCTTTCTAAGCAGATGGTAGACATTAAGGAAAACTATCAAAACACAGTGCAGAAAACAGACACTCAGCAAGACATAGACAGAGAGGAAAATGTGAAATCAGACTTCCAGCCAGTTATCTCAGTGGATACAGATCTCTTGAGGCAGCAGAGACGCTACAATTCTCCCCGCGTCCTTCTGAGTGACAACACGCCACTGGAGCCGCCGCCCCTGTACCTCATGGAGGATTACATCGGGAATTCCGTGGTGGTGAACAGAACCTCCCGGCGGAAGAGGTACGCAGAGCACAGGGGCCACCGGGGGGAATACTCCGTTTGTGACAGTGAAAGTTTGTGGGTCACGGACAAATCCTCCGCTATCGACATCAGGGGACACCAGGTGACTGTTCTGGGAGAAATTAAAACGGGCAACTCTCCAGTTAAGCAATACTTTTACGAAACGAGGTGTAAAGAGGCCAAGCCTGTAAAAAATGGCTGCCGCGGCATTGATGACAAGCACTGGAACTCCCAATGCAAGACATCCCAAACTTATGTCAGAGCACTGACTTCAGAAAACAACAAACTGGTGGGCTGGAGGTGGATACGGATAGACACCTCCTGTGTGTGTGCCTTGTCCAGGAAAATAGGAAGAACATAGATCTGCATCTCTTTGCTATATAAATTATTACTTTAAATTATATGATACGCATGTAGCATATAAATGTTTATATTGTTTTATATATATTATAAGTTGATCTTATTTATTAAACTTCAGCAAATCTACAGTATATAAGCTTTCTCTCTCAATAAACAAGAGCAAAGGGTGTGTGCCTCCACCATGGCCAACTCTGGGGTTTTTTAGACTATGTTTGTGACACTGCTTGTCGGCAGCATACCTTAACCTTCCTGTAAAATCTGTAAAATCAGTATTTTTCATTCAGTATTGTCAAACCAGTGACTGTCATTTAGTAAACTTGTTAAAAATCAGATCAATGCCAAGACTTGTGTACATATTTATATTCCCTGGTCTATACATTCATATTTAATTGGATCTGCAGTGTTGACTCCTCACCACCAAAAAAACAATGGACCAAAATACAGTTGCAGCCTGCAGATGATGTCAAATTTTCAGGCATCAGGTAGCCCTAAAATAAAGTTTCTGTGTATTATGCCAGTTCTGCCAGTGAAATGACTATTTTCCCTCTGATAGCAATTCAGAATGGTTGCTAATAATCCAGGAACATCCATTTGTGTTTAGGAAGCACATTTGTTTTGCAACTGTTTCTAATGCTGCATCATTGAAAAAATATGAAAAAAATCTGAAGTATTTGTAGCCAAAACTTGCTGAAGTCAAGAACTGATCTAAATGGATCACTAATATAATACATAAAAGATGGTTTGTTGTGATCAGCCTCTTCCTGCTCACATGAATCAATTATCTTCTGCTTGATCATTCCCCTCTGAGTTTTTAAATTAGAAACAAAGCTGGGAGTGTCTTAACCCTAAAAGAGTCCTTGGCTTGCACATCGTAGTAAAGAAAGATGTGATATCCTGGCATGGATATCAAAGCCACAAGCCCGTACAAAGGTTTGCTTCTCCTCAGTGATCCATTCTCCATCTTTCACAGGGGGAAAAATGTGTTGAACTGCTTGAGAAACCTGGTATCTTTCACAGGAATGTGAAATGGATGGTGGCTAAAATCCATGAAGTCTGTAGTTATACTGAAGTTCCTCAATTAAACATATGAGTTGTTGCTTAGGAGAGACAAATGTGCTAGCATGTATTTACCTCAGAGTCTTCTGTGGATTGTCATGTAGCTCTACTGGGGACAGGAATAATGACACTACTTGGAGAGATGTCCCATTACACATCAGCTGTGCAATGCCCTGGTTGGGATCCCACTCCCAGGAAGCAACTGAGAGTTCATGGCTAGGAACAGAATTCAGATTGAGCCACATGTTATCTGTGTCCAGATAGATCTAACCCACAGCCAGGGCTGGGAAATACCAGCTATTCAGAAAGTTTTACGTTCATTTATTTTCTGAGCTATAGCCTTTGCTGCCGTAGTGTGTTCAGCATCAGAAATGGAAATGAGAGCAGAGCCCTCAAACATGAAGCTGCAGGATGCCTTTGCCCATGCAGCTTTCACCTCTGGAAAACCAGCTTCAAACCTGCAACAGAACATGAAAGGCAGCAAACTGTGGGGTATCCCCTAATCCCTTACAGAGAGCGCTGCACACCATAAAACCACCAGGGAGCTGGACAGGTTGCCTTGAGGCCAAGCAATGGAACTGTCCTGTCTTGGAAAGCCAGGTTAGAGTACGTGGGTATTTTCTTCAGGGAAGGCCAGAAGCAAAGCTTTTGAGAACCATCTCAATTTTCAGCATGAGGCCAGGGTATTTACCTCACAGGAAATATCATCACTTTCAGCACTAAATCCTAACTTTGCTTCAAGCAATAACCACTTCAGAGGTTCAATACCAAAGCAGTCATTAAAATGAGAGGATGTAATGTAACAAGGAACTCGGTATCTGATAGATCTGATTAGAATTCTTCTTTTTTTTGGCAAAAATTTTTAAAATAAAAAAAAACCCACCCCACAGAGCTTTTGCTACTTTTCCCAGTAGGAAAGTTTAAGTTTTAACTAACCGTTTTGCCTTGGGGAATAAGCATATTTTCCAGAGTTCTGCCACTCTGGATTTTTTTTGTAAATTAAAAGCTTGATTTTACACCCTGAGTTCCCAAATAAAGATCATTTGCAGATGCTGGGAGCCATTGACAGCTTATATAGTTATGGATCACTAACTTTAGAGATCTCCTTGTTTCACTGTGCCACATAGGTCTATCTCCATGTGAGAAGAGGAGGTAAGGAGATCAATCCCTTTAACCAGAAACTGCCTTGCTCGGCAGTGTGGATGTCACTTTTGTTTACATAAATCCATTTCTCCAGATTTTGCTACTGTAAATCCAGAGAAGATCTGTTGAAAACAGGGAAGAAAACCCAGCTCTATAACAATATAGACAACATCAGAGTTGATTCTAATGCGTTTTTTTTATGCTCACTGAAAATCAAGGGAGGTTCATTCCTTAAGGGTTCAAAGAAAGCCATTTGTCATTTTCCACTGTAAATCCAGTAACAGGAACTGGTCTTTGACTCTTGACTTTAACAAGTATTTTACAAGCAGCCAGCAAAAATATCTCAGAGTAAATATGCCTGTCATCTGAAACACGTGAGATGAGAATGGAGCATGGTGTGTACAGTTATTAGACTGGCTGCCCCTTTCCCATCCCAGGAAAACAATGAGTGGAAGTGTTACCCTCTGGATCTGATCCAGCTTCCACTAAAGTCAATGGGAAAAAAAAATAAATCTCACCTTCTCTGGTGGAATCTGGATCAGGCCCCAAGCGAAGAAAAACCTGCAGATCTCGACCAGAGAGCAAGGCAATCCCACACATCAGTAACATGTTCCTGTAAATCCTGTGTATGCCTAAGATGCTGTATAATTTTGTAACAAGTTTGCAAACAAAGGCTGTAATAAATTTGTTAAGGTCTAATTCTCTTTTCACTGCCGACTTTGGTCATGGCACAATGAATTCAAAATTCCTATCCAACTTTTTTTTGTTTGTGTTAAGTAATTAAACAAAATATTCAGCTCTCAACGCCAGTTTAATTTAAGCATTCTAAAAATAACTTCCATTAGACAGCTCAGATGCTCTGTCAATATTGTTTTGCCAATAGATCATTATAAACACTCATTATATTTAGATTTTCTCCCAAATGACCAAATGCTATTCTGAAATTGCCTGTCTGTGTCAAAATGTATTTTCTCTGCTTTTTCCCCCTAGTTTTTTTCCAGTCCATTTAGTCACAGCAAAAAATGCTCCACTGAGGTTTTGGAAAACCATCTGCATTTATTTTATCACCTTTGAACATGTGTTCAGGAATGAAGTCTGTGCAGAGAGTTTACTGCTACCAAGAGATTTGTGCGGCTGCACTAGGAAGAAACTTTGACTGGACTTTACAGAGTGTGTGCTCAAAACCACTCTGCTCATACTCTGTTATTTCAATTCTTTAGCAACCCGAGGCTTTTGCATTGTGTATCTGCAGACAATATCAAACAGGAAACTAGCCTCATCGGGAGTTTCAAAATTAAAAATTTCATGATAATGACCTGCTATCTCTGACCTCTTGGCAAATGCAAAGGTTTGCACAGCGAAGTCAAGCACAGGAACATTTGTTTCATTTAATAGAAACATTGTGGCAAAAGCAATGGGATTCTGTGCTCTCCGCGCTCACTAATCATGCGTAGTTCATCATGGATATGGGGCAGGAGGAGGAAGAGGAGGAAGAGGAGCAGAATCAGATAAAAAGCACTAGAGCTTGTAAGAAGTTAAAAGACTGTGCTCCAGCTTGGAGCATTTTAAAGTGTGGAGGGGTTGTTGTCTGAAATGCTTTGTCTGTATTTTGTTACAGCAGATGGCAGAATGACGAAGCAAGCACAGATGTGGTATAAAAATCCAAGCAATATGAGGATAACAAAAAACTTTCCCGGGGAAGTCGGCCACTTGCTACCACTGTGGGTCCCTGCAGTTCTGGGCAGGTGACTTCAGAGTTCAGCAATGACATCCCTAATTTAACGATTTGGCTAATCTCTTGGGGGCGGCGGGGAGGAGTCTTTTTTTTTCCTGCAGCACGTTACATTCATGAGCTGGATCGTTTTCTTTCCCCTTTTTTTTCTTGTCCCTTTGAATGCTTTTTTTGTTTGTTATGGTAATCTCTAGCTGCTTTGGCACCTCTGATGAATAGTGAGTGGTAATGCTTTGCATGAATGTCCCCAAATATAGATTTCTCCTTTGTTTTAGAGCTGAGCTTTGAAGCCAGCAGCACCTGAAAGCCATACTTTCGTCACGGAACTGGCCTTTTGATGTCATGACCTCATGTTTCTGGACATTTTGATCACAGGGTTCTATTTTGGAGCTCTTATCCACACAATAGATGAGATCATGACCAGGCTGATTGAGAAGTGGCCGTGTACATGACAACAAAGAGAGAATGAGGCAGCCCTGTGCCATCTTTGCATCCACCTTCACACATCTCCTGTTCTGATTTCAGTCTTGAGTTGCATGATCAAGGGCTGGTGATCAAGGTTTGCTTTCTGCATGTCCAAGGGTTCAGATGCCCAGAATATCCTATAATGCTTAGGTTTGTGAGTGAGCCTAAAGATGACATCATTCCAACACCTCTGCCATGGGCAGGGACACCTTCCACAAGATCGGGTTTCTCAGAGCCACATCCAGCCTGTACTTGAGCACTTCCAGAGATGATCTTTGGCAAGAGGACAATTTCTCAGTTCACATAAACATGTCTTGTGAGAATCTGGGTATACCTTCTCTAAAAGGCTGCCATGGTTGCAGCGTGTGCTCTCTCCAAAACACAGTACATTGTCACTTTTCACCTGTGTCACGGGGAGCAGACGGAGTCATTGACAGACCAGTCATTGACAGACCAGCTCCCCCCTCCATTCTGGGGAGACTGCTGAGGAGGCAGGTAATATGGTCCTTTTCTCTAAACAAAAATATTCCTATGGAGGGTGTGAGGAAAGCAAAGGAAGTGCTGAAACATGCAGGGAATCAGAGCTGTTGGGTGGCAAACATCTTGCAGAGATTTTAGAAAGTGAGGGAAAATTCAGCTGTTCAACTGTAACATCAGATGAAAGGCTCTTTCCTGCTATGATAAGGGTTAAATAAATACCATTTGAGCATCTGTAGCAGTAATTCAAAAGCAGAATGAACCTTTATTAATTGGGGTTAATCCCTCTGTGTTGATGAGGAGTTAACCACATTCGCTGTGCACAAATGATGAAGCCTTGCTCTCAGTTACCCTGTGGTAGCCCCTGTTTTCAGCACTCAGGACTATGAAGCCATTAAGTGACAGCCAAATTTGGCTCAGAAAGCACTAAATCCATATTGAATGCATGAGGGGGAGCCCATGTTGGAAGCATTATCCACTACACAAAACAAGCCCAGTTTTTAACATGAGTTCATAAAAATTTCTCATTATTTTGTCCAGTTCCAGGGATTTAGGTTTTTAAATAAATTTTGAACTGTCTGGTATGAGCAGTACACATATATTTAGCATCAATTTACAAAAGAAAAGAACCCTGTAAATGGAAGTATGCAGTGAAATACTGTGTCCAGCACTGCAAATAACCTCTGTTGATTCTTATTTATGTTCTCAGTGTCTCAGAGAGGAATTTAATATAAATATTGGTTTTGTTTTACTCACCACATTTTGTAAAATAATCACCCCAACTTACTGCTTGTAGAGGTTTGTGGTGCACATTCTTTGTAGATAATGAAGCAGAAACATGGCTGTAAAGCTGCTGAGCAATGTAAGAGTTGCAAGTCCCACACTTGCACAGCAGAGAGTGAAAACAAACATGTGAAAATAACAGAATTGGTTTCTCAGGCTCAGAGAGATTAAATATGTTTTAAAATATCAAATGACAGCTTTTTTCAAGTTATTACAAATATTTCAAGTCAGATTTGTATGTGACATAACCCACTGCTCACATGGAGCATAATTTTTGTAATCTTTGTTATTGCACAAATCTACTCAATGTGATTCTCGTTAAGTTCAGAAAACAGAAATTTGCTCATTTCCACACTGCTGACAGAGCATTCAGAATATCCCCAATAGATGAGCCAAATCTCAGGTCAGAGCATAATCCTTGAGTTTATGTCCTAAGGATAAAACTAACAGGAAGGAAATTTTTTTTCTGCAGAGACTTAGAGTTCAGCTGCCACATTCACAGTGTCTATGCCATGCTATCACATGTTTGAAGACTTTAGGAAGAAGAATCTGGTCAGCTGGAGAGTTGATGGGAAGAAGAAGTGGGAGATGGATGGGGCAATAATTATTACATGACCTCCTTGAAAACTACATCCCACAAACATATAAAATGCAGCCCTCAGGATCCTTCTGATCCTGGGACCTGACTCAGAGGCATTTATTCCTTAGGTCAATAATCCTGGATTCCTGAGACTTGGCGTCAGGACATGGTACTTGTCTTCGGCGGGGGTAAAGGTGAAAAAAATCTCCCACCATAATCAGATAACAGAAATTATGCAAGAGGGCATTCTCATGGGAACAGTTTTGTCTCAAAATCCCATGGCTTTTTTAAAATTTTTTTTTCTGCAGAAATGGAAGATATGGGTTTCTGAGAAAGGGCCTTCTGCCTGTAGTTTTCTCAGAGGGATATGAGGGCACTGGAGAACAGAACTTAGGGAGAAAGAGGAAAATTCTCATTGAGCAGAGTTTTTCGGTGATCTATTTTCCCTTCACTACAAAATTATGTGGTGAAGTTTCCTGACAGAGACCCTGATGCAGGAAGAGTCTGCATGTGAATGACAATGAAAAGCACCTCAGTACAGAACCTGGATTGAAGAGAGGAGCTCAGAAGTCCCTGTGGCTCCTTCCTCTCTTTTCCTGAATGCCCAGGGAGATTTGAGGGTGTCAGTGGCACAAAAACAGAGAGCAGTGACAGAATAGCTGCAGAACACACTTCTCCATTCACAAAAGTCAGGCAAAGGCAGCACAAGGACAATTCCATCATTGCAGAGGCTGATCCAGGGCATGCCCTTCATCTCCCTCCATGGGATCTCAAGGAGAAGGATCCATAATGTCATTTCATAAACCAACTTTAAGAAATATCAAGCCAGTGCTGCAATGTTCTGGACTTGGTCCACACAAAATCAAAGGCAAAATCTGGTGGGATATTTTAGCAGTAATTGCTGTTGAACAGTATATTCGAATCCAGAATGTACAGGAAAAATTATATGAATAGTGAAAAGTATCTAAGTCACATACAGAACTAATAAATACTCAGCTTTATTCTGATCTCATGCAGGTTTAATGTCTGACTTCAGTGGGATCAGTCCCACTGATACAATAAAGCTTGGAATTACATCTGTGACATTTGAAAGCAGGTGGTGGGCTCTGCCCCATGAAATTCGGTGATGGATGCTGATGGAATTATTTAATGGGATAGATTATAGGACCTACACTTCCATGCTTTAAATTACCTCTGCCCTGCTCAGAGAGATATTGTTGACAGCTCTCAGACTGACTAAATGCAGCTCACCAGGCACCCTAGGGGTTTTCCATGCCACCAGCTAAGCAATCTTTCCTGAGAACCACAGTGCAGAGAATTCAACATCAACTCTGATTCTTGTTTCAGATGGAACTTCAGTGGTTTGGTTTTGTTCGAACAAATGATGAGAAATGAAAGTTAGATGTGCAGGTACTGGCATTCAGAATTAAATTCTGAAATTTGTAACTACTGCCAGCACAAGAACGCTGCGAGATGAAGGTAGCATGTACACTCTGCAGGCTAATTGAAGATGCTCTTGTTCAGAAACAAAACTGTTTTAGGCAACAGCAGTATATTTGGAGCAAAGACAAAGATCCTAGTCCTGTTGAACAGTGATGCCCAAGTGAGTTTCTTTTTAGTTCACCAGAGACTTCATGATTTTGGCTTTCCCAGGCATTTTTCAGTAGGTATTATTGAGCATAATTAGCATGATAATATTTGCTACATTAGAAACATAGAAACATTCCAGAACTACAACCTGAAATAAAATGAAATGGTTGATCATGGTTAAGCATCATGTCCTGAATTTTGAAGCCTCTACCAGCCCTCAATAATGGCTCAGTTTGCAAATACAGGTTGACTTCGTGGCTAGGAAAATTTCCTGAGATTTTTCTCTTCATATGCTTCTCCATAAAATCTTCATAAATACCAGAGATTTTACAGTGTCTAAACATAATGTGAAGTGTCCACTTCTGTCAGCCCTGAGGTCATCCATTCTCTCATGAAGTGTTTACTAAATATTCCATTGCCCCAAGCAATGGTTTGTTCAGTGGAAACAGTGCAGGCTCCATGAGTGAATAGCTACAGTTAGGAGGTGTGAATACAAACAATAACACAAAAGCTGATATCAAGAAATTCACTGGAAAGCCAGAACAGAAGCTTAAGAAAACCCCACCTTTAGCAGAGAAAACCAGAAAATGAGGAGAAACGAAATCCAGGAGTTTGCAAACTTAGGGAAAAAAAATAAGCTGACCTCTGATAATAGCAGTAATTGGGGTTTTTGGGTTTGTCCCCCTCTGCCTTGCAAAATCCATTCATTTCCCAACAAAATACAATATAACAGCCTGAGCTGAAATTGTGCTGTCAGGGAGATTTTTGTGCTTAAAGCCCTTAGTGAGTCTCTGCTAATAGTGTCTGTGGGAGTGGTTTATAGATTCATTTTCAAAAAAAACCCCCAAAAAACCCACCCCATTACCACAATCAGGATTTACTGAGAGACAGTTCCATAGCTTGGTCTGCATTAACGTGGATTTAATTCACTCTAAATGCTTGTGTAAGTCTTGATCCAAAATAACCCATAATAAGTTCATGTCCACTTTTAAAGGAAAAAGAGCTGTCAAGAAGTTGGTAAGATTAACCCCATGCTTAAAACTGAGCCCATGCTCAAATGTTTTTAGGGATCAGGGTAATAATAAGATTCATTAGTGATTTTATTCCTGGAACTTATAGTTGCTCACTAAGAAAACCCCACATGGAACAATAATATGACCAAGCCCCTTAGTTCCCATCCTACAAATTTTGTTTTAAACTCCAAGGGTAGAAGAAGTACAAAAGATAATCTGTTAGTATTTAAGTCTTGCTCCAAAAACCATGGAAATTAGCAAAAAGCCTCAAAAAACTTCTAGTGGGTCCTGAGTTATGTGCTTGATAATTGAACCATGGTCAATAAAACAGCATGGATTTATAGGGCAATGAAAAGAACACACCAAAAAAACTGATCATTCATTGTTTTTAAAAATCAAAGCACAAAAATTAGAAGCAAAGTGTTTGGCAGCACTTCACAAATTCTTCCTTGAAAAAGTCATTCCAATTGCCTGAACAGGGTACTGGGGAAAGGGAAGTCAGTTACATGCAGAGATAACTGGGAATGCCAGGGGGAAAAGTCATTCTAAGGATAACTGTGGTAACAGCTTTAGACCTAGGGTGAAGTTATCAAGGCCACTTCAATGACTGAGGTTCTCACATCAATGTCTGAAGGCAAACTGAATACTTCCCTCCAAGTGAGGGGTTTGACAGCAGCACTTTCTAAAAGATGCTGAGGAAACAGAAAATCTGTTAGGTAATGATCTCCTTGTCTTGTATTTCTTATTCCAATACCTGCTTGAAGGCTGCTACAACTGCAGATGAATTTATCCCTCCTACCATCCATATAGCCCATCAAGCAAGTTGCTACAATAAAGTCGTATGCTCTTCCAAGTCCTTGCTAGACAGCTCCAAAAATTTATGGGAAATTTAGAGCAAACACACAGACTTAAATGCAGTTTAATGTCATCCTCGATGTCAGGGTAGGTGAGATCCTTCACTGTGGAGGTCCAGAGGTGTTAAAAGAAAAGAACCAGTATCTGTCACTGTAGCTGGCAAACTGCTGTCAGGACAGCACTAACACTTGCCTTCACATCTCTTTTCCCTCCCAGCTAACTTCTTGTTCTGTTCTTATTAGTTCTCCAGATGAATTTATTAGTCTGTCAATCAAATGTGGAAAGGTGGCCAAAACCAGACTGTGAGATGAATCTTTTGGCCAGCTGGAAACAGCTTGGATGCTGCAGGATGGGCACCCCTGTCTTAGGGAGTGGTGAATTCCATCAAAGACTTAAAAAGAAGGACAAATAAGGATATAGACTCATTTTCTGTCTGGATCACAATATTATTGTGGGTCACAATATTATTTGCAGACCACTTTGTCTGTCTCCTGATCCAACATGCACTGACAGGCTAAAAGTAGGAACTACCCAGGAGGAGAAAGGGGGTTGGGCTGAATGAGAGGGATTTTTGGGACTGATGAAGTGCCCAGAAAACATGAGTCTAGCGCTTAATGGAATTAATTTTCTCATAAAATAGTAAAAAATAGAATTTCTCATAACAGGTAAATATACATTTATATAGTTATTGATTCCCTTTTACCTGATGTAAGTTTTAATTTTTTTTTATGGACCTACTCTGTAATTCCACAAGCCTCCAATGGGCTGAAAGACTTGTCCCTAGCATAGGTTATCTACAAATCCCAGCATTTCAAATTAAGATATTCTGTAAAGGGGAAGTCCTGGGTGCTTTCAGCGCAAGTGTGAGCTCTGAAAATGAAGTTAAAGCTGTCAACACTGACCAAAAATAAAAGGGTTCATGGAACAGAGATGGAAATCCCAGGACAAATGGCTCCAAATGAGGGAGAAGAGAGAGCAAAGAAGGGAGAAGAGACAACTCCTTTGGACGTTTGGCAGTGGGGACAAAACGCCAATCCTCAAATGTGCAGTTTGCAATAGAGATGATGAACTGGGTGCAAAACAATGACCCATTGCTGGGCTGGGCAGGTGACAGGATCAACCAGCCCTGGAAGACTGACCAAGATTAAGTGTTAGCTGGTGCCAAGGAGCTGCAGGCCACCCACACAGATCAAGTGGGAAAGCGCTAATGGGAAAGACATTTTGAGAGTTAAAAATATAACCAGCTCCTTAATCTGGGAACACAGAGCTGTAAAATAACAGCTGGACAGCAAGGGAGAGCAAAGTTCTCCTCCATGGTTGAGTGAAAGGTGCTTGAATGGAAAGGCACCGTCTGCTTGATCAGTACAGGCCCTCAGCCAGGATGGCTACGTGTGGAGAAAGGCAGGGCCACAATTACTCTGAGATGGCAGCACAGCTCTGTCCCACAGGCCAGGGCAGCAGTCTTCAAAGTAACAATGAAATATTAGACGTTTTAAAAGGATTTCCCACTATATTGATGTTGTTCCTATAACACAAGCCAAGGAGTAGGAAGGCAGCACATCAAAACATGTTTGCATGCACTTGGGAGCAGGCATTTCTTCTGCACCAGACAATGATTTCTACTGCCTGTAAAGGCAACATTTGGGCTGCAAGTACATGGAAAAATCTTCCTACAGCACTTGCAGCAAAAGCAGGCAGATGAGAAAGCAGCCTCCATTGCTGATGGTGTTTGAAGGAATTCACAAAACCCAGGGGCATGTCAGATCCTGCAGGGATGAGCACTCCCATTCTGCCCCAGTGTCCAGCTGAACCATTTCCACTGCTCCAAGGACAAAACCTGGCCACACCATTTAGGACTGCTGTGGCTGTCCATGAGCCAGCAGTACCCTGGGGCCGAGAAGGTCAGTGGCCGAGAAGGCAAGGGGTATATTGGGAGGAGCATTGCCAGCAGCTCAGGTGGTGATCCTGCCCCTCTGCCCAGCCCTGTGTGACACATCTGCAGTGCTGTGTCCAGCTCTGGCCTCCTCAGGACAGCAGGGACAGGGAGCTCCTGGAGCGGGGCCAGTGGAGCTGCAGAGATGATTTAGGGCCTGGAGCATCTCTGGCAGGGAAAGGCTGAGGGAGCTGGGGCTGTCCCAGAGCCTGGAGAGGAGCCCCAGCTGAGAGGGGCCCTCAGCCCTGGGTGTCCCTGTGTGCAGGGAGGGCTCCGAGCAGGGCCCAGGCTCTGCTCCAGGGGCCCAGCAATGGCACCAGAGGAACGGGCAGGGACTGAGCCCAGGAGGTTCCACCTGGGCAGGAGGCAGAACTTCTTCACTGGGCAGTGACTGAGCCCTGAACAGATTGAACAGAGAGGGTGTGGAGTCTCCTCACTGGGGATATTCCAGACCCCTCTGGACACAATCCTGTGCCCTGTGCTCTGGGATGGCGCTGCTGGAGCAGGGAGGTAGGACCAGCTGTCCCACTGTGGTCCCTTCCAGCCTGAGCCATCCTGGGATTTTGAGATTCTGTATGGGTAGTGGCTGGCCCAAGGCAGAGCACAGACTGAAGTGTGCTACAATTCAGGATTGCAGAGCTCTCCTCCATGTCAGTTCAGAAGCACAACCCACACAATGCAGGCACAATGTAACCATGGCTGTCGCAAGGGGTTAAATACTCATCTGTTCAGCAAGCACCTCTGCTTGGGGGTGAGCTCTGCAAACACTCAAACCACCACAGAAGAATCACAGGTCACAAGATCCAGGCTCAGGAGCTGAAAGCACTCTTAGCACTTCCCACCAGCACATTTTGTAGTAGCACAGGACACAGGCAACTGATTCTGTCTGCATCCCTGCACTCTGCTTTCTGCCAGCTTGGCGTTCTCCACCGTTGCACCTTTTAGATTTTTTTTTCCAGACTGTGGTACATGACAAATTAAGAACAGGGACAGCTTCTGCAGTTTTCTGTCTTACAGTCTTTAACAGCTCTTCCTAAATCCCCCGCAAAGCTTGGAAGAGGCACAAAGGAGAAAATGACTGTCATCTTGCAGTGTAACTGGCTGCTTTATGATGTAATAGCCACTACTCACATTTTTCCTGGGCATAGGCTGTTGGCATTCCAGAAGAAAAGGGTCCTGAGCTTATGTATGAATTTCCTGCAGGCTAACCACATTCATAGAAAAAGATTCTGTAGATCCCCTGCTGTTATATTTTTTTGTAGGCAAGCCTGTCAGCTCTTTCAATTAAAACTTTTGTTTTCTGATGGAAATCAGGCTTCCAAATTCACTTCCTTTTCTTGCAAATACGACTCTTTATTATTTCAAAGTTATTATTTCAGTATACTCATTATCACAGTATCATTACATATTACTCTTCAGAAATTAGTTTTAAACCATTCAGTGGTATCCAGATTTTTAGCTGACATAATATGGGGTGTATCAAGGGTGTCAACATTCAGCACTGCTGTTTAGTGACTCAGTACATGACAGAGGTCTGAGAATTGACATTTGTTTGACACATCACATTTCCTTCACCTATGGTGACTCTTACTACCTTCAGCTAATACCTCTGCCTTATATTTTCAAGTCCAAGACTACTGCAAAATGAATTTTATTTATGCAATAAACAGAGCACCTGTCTGGCACCTGTTTAAAGCATTTACCACTGACAGTGAAGCTGCCCGAGCTACAAAGAAAAACAAAAATACCCCTTCAGATTGCAAAAGAAAGAGCCTTCTGAAGTCTCCTTAATCAGTGTACTCTGGCAAAGTGCTGCATCCTGGAACAGACCCTGCTCTTCAGTAAAAAAGAACAGAGACAATTTTTCAAAGCTATGGACATTCATTCCACAAACAACATGTTACAGCATTTTTACCATCATCAAACACAAAAGAAAAGACAGACTTACCTCTGGTGAGGCATTTTGTGAGCTGCAGAGGTAGAAGGAGAGGCATGTAGAAAAGCAGGACAGGGACTAACCAGAACAAGCACCCAACAGTCAGCGCTTGCAAAACGGCTATGGGAAGACTGGAGGCGTTCAGCCCTGCAAGACATAAAGGGACAGATTTCCACAAGCACACTGGGACAAAAGCCTCTGGAAGAACACAATTCCCCACTGGGAGAAGGCAGGCCCTGGTACTGGAAATACTGAAGCATGTTTTTAAGCATGTGAGAATTGCTGTGGACTTCAGTCTGTGCAGCCCTGCACAAGCCTGCTGGACTCGATTTACTGACATGAATGAAGTTACCCATGGAGGGCATGCTCCAGCAGAGTACTTGTTACAGCTCCATCACAGAAGGAGTGAGGTGCCATCACTGCTGAGTTACTCTGAAGGGTGCTAAGACACATTCCAGAAGTCCAGAAAGGAAAGAAAATAAAATAATCAAAATGCGCCCTAAAAAAATCTTGAGTTGTTGCAACAAACATTACTCATGTATTCACCCTGATATTTCTAGTTTGTTTTTTCAGCATGATACCCACAATTGCTGCCCATCTAATTGAAACATTTCGAAAGCACTTTAAACTGCTCAAAACAAGTGAAAATAACTCCAGTTACAGATTTACAGCTCCCCTCTCCTCTATGGCGAATTACTGAGTCAAATATTTTACAGTGAAAGCAGAAACACCCCAATGACAGGGCACAGGAGATTGTGAAGACACCAAATCAATATCAGTGGGATTCAAAGGAGTTTCCCCTTAGTTTTGCTGCCCAAGATTGTCACAGCATGGCTGCATAGGACAACTAGAGCCTCTATGTTGTCCCCAGACCTTTGTCCACCACAAAGGGCCCCGAAACAACACATATGACGAACCTTTTCCATCATGAAAGGTGGCATCATGACTTTGGGACAGTCAGGAGGGGATTTCCACAGTTGTGGGATATGAATAGGCAACACATTTGGGCTCAGACTTGGTCTGAAGCAGCTCTTCTGCATCTTCTGCATCACAGAACCATAGAATCACAGAATCATAGACCCAAAGAATCACAAAATCATGGAGTGGTTTGGCTTGGAAAGGACCTTAATGATCATCTTGTTCCAACCTTCCTGGAAAAAAAAAAGATATTATGCTGCTAATGGGATTTATTTGCTCATACTGGATCATATAACTAGTTAAATGCTGAAAGAATTGAAACCCTGGTGTTTTTTTCATATTTTCCCCTGTGATTAGGAGCTAATTTTAGCTGTTTTACCAATGCCATCATTTTCCTCCTGACACTGAGGTTACTCTATGCTCTGCTCATGTTTCCACAAATATGAAATCAACATTAAGGTCAATATTGGAAATATTTTACTTTGTAAAACTTCATTAAATTCATATCACCAGATAAACCCTTGTGTATGCAATAACTCAGACTTGTGCACAATCCATAAACTACTCATCTTTGATTGCCTCCAGACACAGGAGGCTGTGACCCTCCCAAACATCTTAGCACCAGAGGAATTGTCCTGCAGGTTTCATCTGCTGCTTTCAGGAAATGTGGTGGAGGGTTTTTTCCACTAATTGATGTGTCCTGAAAATGTCATGAGACTCATTCTGCTCCTGCTCTAAGCACTAATTTTTTCTGTGCCAGTCATCTCCGTGAGGGGTGACACCAGACCCTAGTTCCCCCTGCTTAGCTGAAGTAGCTCCCACTCCATGTTTTGTGGGGATTGTAGCTTGTTTACAGTGTTAATGTGTAATTATGTATATGTATATTTTATATTTTTTGTATATGTATATTTTTACAGTGTTAATATGTAATTATGTATATATTACATTAATGTAATCATGACTGATTACATGCTATTGACATGCCATGAAAGTTTTCCAGGGGCAACTTAACATTGGGTCCTTAATGAATATCTGGGCCTGAATCTGATTTTTCTTATACTACATGCACACTGGAGCAGCAGCAATGTTGGAGTGAGATTAGAAAGGATCTGTGGGCTGAATCCTACACCCAAGAACAACCATGAGGAAAATCAGGTGGACTGATGGATGTTGAACATATGGCAGCTGGAACGTGAATTTTGCATTTAATATTATGCATTTCAAACATTACTAAGAGAGTAAGCATTCATGGATTCGGCAATCAATAATGAGGCTAAGTTTATAATCTCAAGACTTAATAATAGAAATTCAAAGGCAATAATTTAAGGGGACTTCTTTATACCCTGCCATTAAAAAAAATGTTCCTTGTAAGGCATTAGTACAGGTGGGAAGAAATTACCATGCAGGGATAAGAAAATCAGACAGGAAATGTTCCAATGGTTGTTTTAAATATCTCTAGATGAGGTAGCAGATAAACAGGGCTATGGAACTTCTGAGAGTTTGAAACCTTTTGCTTTCTGAGCCAGACTGCCCTTTCCACAGATAAACTCCTTAAAAAATTAGGTACCAAAAGATTTATTGGTTGGAAAGGGAAAAAGTTTTAAAATAGCTTTCTTTATTGCTTTAACATGAAGCAACTCACAGTGTGTGTGTGTCTCTGTATATGAGGGCAGATTAAGATTATTCCATGCTTTGATAGAACAAGTCCCTTTATAGCCTGCTTTAAAGTTTGGTTTAATTGTGTAAAATCTGGATTTTTGCTCCCTTCAATATGTGTAGACAATTTGGATTTTTTACTGTATTGGAGCTTAAAAATTCATCTTTTTTCTGTATCAAACGCTGTCATATGCCACATTAGGGGATGTACTCCACACACAATAATGATCCCTGGTGTTCCACTTCCTGCAGCCAGGGATGTGTACAACAAGGCTCTGCACACAATGGAAGAGCTCTTTAGTGTACAGTTGTCTAGTTTAGATGATGTGAAATTGCCTCTTCACTGATTTACAGAGGTAAAATAGGTTTCTGCAAAGCCTGTTGGCTGAAAAGCAGCATGATAAAGAAGGATATAAAGTAGTTGGCAGCAGAAACCTGTAATATTTGTGAAAGGAAAAGCAAGGAAGCAAAAGAAGCAGCCCTGATGGAGTAAAAAAGAGGCTAAGGAAAAGATTTCCTGTCTAGTGAAAACAATAGTCACTTGCTTGAGAAACCAGAGAGGAGCAGACAACAACAGGAGTAATGTTTCCAGGGGTTCTCATAGAAATGGAACACAGAGTTTTCTTTGGCAAGTGAATTTGTTGCAAGAGCCAAATGTCTTCAAAAACAGCTTATCCTCTGGTAGTTGTCTTTTGCTTAAACTCCCTCAAAAAAGAATCTGTAAAGCACTGCGAGGCATAAAGCCATTCCAAGTGCAATCAGTTAGATAAGGCAGCATCCATTCCAGCCCGGCCACTTGTTGTAACAAACTTGGTCATTACAAGCTCTGTGCAGGAGAAACTCCTGCCTGCCTCCTGCATACCAGGGTATCATGAATCAGCTGTTCACCCACAGCCCAAGAGCTCAGCCCAGCTGCAGAGCCCAAAAGAAAAGTCCTGCTCTCAGATCTGTAGGGCTGACCTCAGAGCCCTACATCTATGAATGCTGGGAAAAAGGAAGAAAGCACCAGGTGGAGAAGCAGCAGTTCCCCACAAGCAGTTTGCCCACATGCATGCTGCGCCTGATGTTTGGTGGGAAGAGGGAAGAGGCTGAGGTACAAGAAAAGATCATTCTCTAGAGTTTCGTCCCACAAGAAAGAGTTTTCCTTCAAGGCCATGCATCAAAATTCCCAGATAGCTGCATTTTAAATCCATCCCTTACAATGATCTGATAGAAATTAATGAATGGCACTGCTGGATCTGTTCTTGTTTGTCAGCTTCCAGCCACACATGCAATTAGGAAACTTCAAGTCCAGTTGAGGCCTGGACATTGGTTTGCCAATTTGGCACCAGTCTCCCTGCTGTCAGGTCTAAGTTGACAAATAGTCTCAGTTTTGGAGTGACTCAAACATTTTATCTCTCATATATTTTAAATAAATTAGGAAAGGCACGTTCAACAACAAAAAATATACCAGAATAGTTTCATTATTCCCTAAATGGATTTTAGTCAGAATCATGCATTCTATTTAATCCAACACTAAGGTATGATTTCAAGAAGAGATGTGGGAAAAAACAAGAGTCATTTGAACCAGGATTCTAAGGCTCTGCTTATAAGAAGACTTAGGCAAGTTTAGCTTCTCACAGTGCAAAACCACTGCGTGGCAACACTGTTCACGGGTTTGAAATGATATCTGGAGATCTGGTAGAGTACAAGCCCTCATTTTTTACTTGAAATGGAATTTAATAAAAATCATATAGAATCATCATAGAGTCACAGAATGGTTGGATTGGATAGGACCTTAAAGATCACCTTGTTCCAGCCCCCTGGGGCAGGGACACCTTCCACTATCCCAGGTTTCTCAGAGTCTCATCCAACCTGGCCTTGGACACTTCCAGGGATGGGGCAGCCACAGCTGCTCTGGCAATCTGTGCCAGGGCCTCTGCACCTGCACAGGGAACAATTTCTTCCTATTATATAATTACACTCCACTCTCTGTCAGTTTGAAGCCATTCCCCCTTGTCCTGTCACTCCAGTCCCTTGTCAACAGTCTCTCTCCAAAATTAAATACATAGATTTGGGAGGACTCCTATAGCACCATAATGAGTGGAAGACGTTTTCTTATAAAAGATGGACAATAAGCAGCAATCTCCATATTTTCACAAGTATTATACATTTCTATGAAATGGAGATGTGTGAAATTAATTCTACTTTTTTGTAAGTTATCATTTCCAGTCTGTTTTATTTCCCCTCTTTTGTCTTAGTCTTGTTTGTCTCTATTATAAGTATTTATTTTTTTTCAAATATGAAACAAAAGGATTTATGCTTTCTTTAAGGACGGAAATCCACAGAAGCTTGACATTCATTTTAAGGAGGGCTAGAAGTTCACCCGGAGTTTATTTATTTATATAAATTTAGATATGCCTGGCATTTCATGGGAAAAGGCTGGTGGTTTCCCTGTCAGATAGGCCAGGGAGCCAGCACAGGATCATCTCCCCTCAGAAAGGCCACTTTTCTGCCTCCCCACTGCGTGCACACTTATCAGAACAGAAGATGCGTTCCCACTTTGCCTCTTCCAACTCTCAGCACTCCACTTTGAATCCTTTTCCCCATTCCCCAGGCGATTTATAAAACAACCATAATCACACATGACCTTTGCTTTTGGATACCCCTGTTTCCAAGGCAAGACATGGTTTTGGTGGCTATTAACAGTGTGATTGGAATGACTCCCTGTAACATCATTGTGGACAGGTTTATTTGTTCAGCACAGCAAGTGAATTTTCAGCTCCTTCTGATTGTGCTCAGAACTGCCAAAATCATTCCAAAAATAACAGAGGTCCTAAGCATCCATTGATGCTTCAGTTTTAAGGCGAAGTTACTCTGTCAAGGCTTTCAGTCAGAGATCTGCTTAATATCCTTTGCTTTCTGCCTTTTCGGAGTCAAAACAAAAATTTTGGGCTGAAAAGCAAAAATTGAGTGAGCAAACCTTGAATGACCAGGACAGTTCCAGACAGCTTGGAAGTCAATGGAAAAACTCCCCCTGACTTTGGTAAGGTAGAGTTGAAGCTGCAAGCCAAGGAAGAGCACAAAGGACTGCCATGACAGTTCCTGCCTTCAGAGATTATAAAGGAAGTTTTGTAGGGCTTTTGGCTTTCCTGCTTCATTTAAGAGTCTATATTTGGCAGTGGAAAATAGCCCTATTTAGAGAATTTTGTAAACAATGTTTGTTATAGGCAATGAATATTTTCCATCGCCTATATATAGTTATCTGAAGCTCTGATATGTTCAGGTCAAGAGACAAGAAGTAATTTAATTTTCCTTAGGTTTCATGCACATTGAGCTGTTTTAACTGACCATGGAGAAGCAGTTGTACTCCATGAACCATTTTAATGTGTGTCCCTAGAGTACTTTTGGGCGCATCTGATTTGCCAGGGTCACATTATTCGTCATCAAATAGCTTCAGGCACTCTGAGGGACAACCTTTTAAATTTCACATCTCAAATGAGCTGGGTACAGCCTCATGAGTTGTTGATTCTCTGTTAGGAAAGGCACCACAGGGACAGCCAAACAGGCTGTAAACTCTTGGAATACACAATGCTTCTCTTCTATTCAGTAGTAGCACCTTAAAGCTCAGAGTCCAAACTAAAATCCAGGATATGAGGCACTCCACAAACACAAAACTTAGATTTATTAAATGGAAAAGACTCAAGGTGGCAGCAAAGTAATTAAACATTTTCACACCATTTTATTGTATTATGAAACTCATCGTGTAAGATATCACTGAGGAAAAAATCAAAAGTATTCAGATAATAAAACTATTCATAGGGAGCTTTCTTTCCATCCAGTAACTCATGAAGTACATAGAGATTTCAAGCAGGATGTGAAAACACATCCTTACTCCTCTCCTGTTCCTTACTCCTCTTCCCACCCCAAAAGTATCCCACTGGAAGAGCCACATGCAACAGGGTCAGAGCAATGAGGAGAGGAGGCAGTGAAGGGAAAATGGTGTAACTCTTCTTAATTCTGTGTAAATATTCAGAAGAACCATTATTTATCAAACAGTAATTAATAAAACAATGTGTTGAGCCACAGAGAGTGACAACATTTTTCACAGCATCATAGAATGCACAGTGTTGGAAGGATCCTCGAATTTCAGGTCCTGGCCCTGCACAGGACACCTGAGGGATACAGGTGGAGAATATCTCCTGAAGCAGAGAATCTTAAGATATTTTTGAAGTCAAATGCTCCAGGTGCTAAACACACCATGGCAGCTTCCCAACAGCAAAATGTGTTTGAATTTTTCCTCTCATCCTTTACCTGTTCTGCTTTTCAAGACAAGTTTTTTGAGACTTTCTAATGCTGAGTCTCTTTGGTGATCTGCACTTGAATCACTGAAATTTCAGGGATTATGGAATTGCATCATTTGGAGACTTCTATTAAAAGTTAATTGTATTATTATTGCACTGTTTGCTAAGGCCAAAGATATTCAGTTAGCCAATAAAGCAATAATTTCAGATACAGTGACCTGTGATGCTGAATCTCCTCTATCACATGCAAGGCCCAACTGTGGCAAACACTTTCAAGGAGAAATTCAAGATGTTTTTGTATTTCTTCCTAATTCTCCTCTGTGTGTTGCTCCAGGCATTGCATGTGTAGATGTCAGGATTTGCTATTTCCTCTCTTGCTTAACTGTGTGGTGGTTTTAAGGTTTACTTAAGGACATGCTGACCAGTTAGAAAAGATTGTTTGAGTTAAATTTTGTCAAGGTGCCCAGAGTCTTCCAGAGCAGTGGGTGCTGGGAGGGGGGCAGAGAAAGGGTCACTTATTATTTGCACATGCACTCACACAGCTCCTCTCTGCCATGCCTCCCTTCAATCTTTCATGTCTGAAATGGGCACACATTTTCCTGGAATTAACTCAGATCCTTTGGACGTGAGGCTTTGGGGTGGGCAAATAACTTGGGCTGAAAACATCACTGAGCTGTCAACCATGTGTAAACATGGAGGATCTCACCATTGGCTGGGATGATTGCAAATTTATCCTGAATTCTCTGCATCTTGCAGGTTGTTCTTGGGAACTATCCATTGTTCCCACACGTGAACTATCCAACCTCCTGGACTTGTCTAGGGATCAGAAATGTGCTGTATTTTTCCTGCAGCATCAAGCAGTCAGAGCAGACTCTTGCCTAAGGATGCACACAGATCCACCGAACTTCCAGAACAGCACACTTTAAATGTAATAACGGTCACCTCAGTGGGATCCTGGGACAATCACCAGGATCAGTGAATTGTCCCTGGCATGAGCTGGTGTGGCATGGAAAAAGTAAAGGCAATCAAACTGCAATTTCTTGTAAATGCTGGATATGAATCTCTGACCACCTGGAAGAGACAATAATGAGTCCTCTTGAAATCCTGGCCAAGGCAGTGCATTGAGGCAAGGGGGACATGCCTGCCTCATTCTTCTCAGCACAGGGAAGTAAACTTCATTATTTTTCCTGTAGAAATTGTAGTGGAAACACCCCAAATTACAACTTCTAGCTCATTTCTTCAGCAGGTGAAAAGCAGCAGTAATGGGAGCAGCAAAGTGGGAGTGAATTTCTGATAGAGCAGTGACAAGATGGATGAACTTTTCCCAGTCATGTTTCACCTCCCAGCTCAGTTCCCCACTCATGAAGTGGGAAGAGGATGATGTACAATTGAGAAGAGCTGTGGTAGATCTGACCATGGCTACATGGCTGCTGAGGACAAGACCTGACACAAGCATCAGCTGATCCTTTGGAAGCCATTTCTTGCCCTCTCCAAAAAAAGACATCAAGAGAGATAAGAAACTCCTACTTCCCTTAATCAGGCAATTCAGTGACACTCAAAATCCTTTAACACTGAGAACGGCTGCAGCTCTGGACAGGTTTAAAAAAAAGATGAAAGCAGGCACAGCCACATGGAAACACAAATGACATCCGTTCAGAATTAGCTCTACCCCTTTTATCTTCCTAAGAAGCCACTCTGAACTCCAACCTTTGGATTCCCTCGAGGCATTATCTTTTTATTAGTAATGAATGGCTGATCGCATTGTGACAGACAAATGATGGGTAGCCAGAGAGTTTACCAACATGCCTTGCACTCCCACAGTCACTGAGGGGGAGGTCTAATGAGCAAATAACCTGCTGCAACTTTCTACATATTTCCTGTAATTGAGAACTCTTCTGTACTTTGTCTGGAATGCAGATGCCTGTCAGTCACAGGGTCATAAATAGGATTAGGGGCTGTTTCTGAAAAGGCAGGCAACCAGCTTTCGATGCTCAGTTGAAAATACAGATGTTTTCTAGCTGCATGGCTGTTAGGCAGTGGGATCTCCTGTTTAAGCAGGCTTGGCTGATGGCTCTGCCCTGAGGCCCCAGGCTCACAATGGGTGCAAATCCTATTAGGAGTGCAGATCCCTACTAATTTTTGCCTTTGCAATCAGCTGCAAGATACAGGCATTAAAAACACCCTGAGAAATCTGATAAAATAATACAGTCTTTGAGAATTTTCACCTCCTCCATCCCAGCTATAGCTGCTGTGTGTGACAGAAATGTCTGTAAAAATAAAATTTACTAATATTTAGTTTGATTTCTTAGTGTCACTGATCAATACATTCATTTCACCAGCGCAGATAAAATAAAAAAAGGTGTTTACAAAAAGAAGGGGGCATTCTGGTTTGAGGCTTTGTGTGTGTGTTTAGGGATATTTTTGTTTGTTTGTTTGGGGTTTTTTGTTTCTGTTTTTGTTTTTTTTTTTGATGAAGAGTATAATTACAGGCTGAATTGCTTGTGCAGAGTCTGTGAAACTTGTATAACTTTTGCCAAATGGTTATGCAAACCAGTAGGCTCTGTCTCTCAGCTTTGCTGTTTTTCTGCCTGTCCCTTCACTTCCACATCTATTATAGAACTTACTTCTCTTGTCAGTAGAAGCTGTTCCTCCTGTCAGGAAATCTTGTTTTGGGGATATCATGAAAGAGCTTTAAGATGCCCATCAGGATGATGGTTGGTGAACCACTTCATAAACATGCAGAAACAATCCTTCCCCCAAAAATCATTTCCAGCCTCAACAGCCAGGATACAGGAAGTGTAACTAGGATGGGAGCTGCTGCAGTGAGGCAACTTCCTCAAGGTCACAGAGGAGATCAGACCAGGAATAAAGGCTTCACCTCCCACGCCTTTCTGCTGGGCTTGACTTTTCTTTAGTATAAAGAAGCCAGTGTTGAAGTTTATTGGTTTCATCCAATGCAAATTCCACTGGATCTCACCATAGTGGAGGTATGGAGAGGGGAGAGATCCAGTTGAATCAGTTTACCAAAGTTCACAAAACCTTTGCATGGAATGCAGCTGAGTATAAAACCACTCAATTTCAGCAGCTTTTTCAGGATATGCAAACCAGATGGAAGTTTATGTATTACATGATTAAATGTGCTCTAGATAAGCAGGGAGCCATCACCAAAATCACCCAAAGCAATGAAGAGAGAGGTCATTGTCTCCCATTCATGTCTGCTAAGGTCACAAAAGCCTCCACAAAGATAAGGGGACTGGGGTCAGTGCCCTGAGAGGCAGACACCCTAATTGCAGCCAGAACAAAAGGCCAGGGGATAAAGCATGAGGCAGGGTAAGGGACTGACACAGGGTGATGAGGATGAGGCCACAAGGTTAGTCAGCAGAGCGGTGATGAACAAAGCTGCCCGTGTCTCCTGCTAGCACTGGGCTGATCTTGCTGCAGACAAGGTTCTGCCTCTTTAGGGGTAGCATTGTGAAGTGACCATACCCAAATGCACCCTTTTATCAGAGGACACAGAAAAATGCTTCAGAGGAATGGCTCATTCTGCTCAACAGTGTTCCTGTATTCTGAGATCACTGCCTGTCTCCAAGCCCCAGCCAATCCCTCTGTCTCACACACAGATATATATTGCATTTACAGTAAAAAAGTAGGTTCTGCCTAACTTCCAGCCCTGCTCGTGGATTTTATTTCCAAGCAGCTTATCACCCTCAGCACAAATTCATATATTTAGGTAAAATATAACTAACCATGTTGAGGTGGCAACTGAGAGAGGACATGGGTATTATCATAAACTTATCCTTGGTTTTCCCTTGTTACATTTTAGATTATGAAACATAAACCTACTCAAATTTTGGCATCTGAGATACCTGGATGAGTTTCCTTGAAAGGAAAGGGAAGACTTGCATGTTTGCTGACTTTTCTCCTCACACTGGCCTTTTGCAATGTCTGACGCAGCATCATTCAAACTGCCGTGAAGAATGGTTATGGTTTATCCTGTAGCTAAAAATTCTACCAAGGATGCACCAATCAGGAAAAAACCTCATTCAGTTCAATGTGGTACTTCTCTGTCTTCCCCTGACATTTCATTTCCCTCAGCAACATCTTTGATCAATGAATTCCACTCATCATACACATTCAAATAGGAAAAGGGAATATTAAATTAGTACGGTACATGAAGTACTTCATGTGAAGGGACTTTACTCACCAGTAGGTGTTTCAACACACCATTAACAGCAATGAAGGCCCAAGACACCATTAACAGCAATGAAGGTCCAGGAATTATTTTTATGTTGCCAGTAGCAGAATGGGATTGACATTTCAGCACCTCAGCTTTGATACTTATCTCAAGGCAGGCAGAAGATCAGGACCAGTCCCACATTCAAAAGTGCCAGTTCTCATTGCCAGGTTCTCAAATTTCCCCAAATCTCAACTTTTTTCTTTCCTTTGCTGGGCTCCCACAGCCATGAAGACACTGAGAGTCTGTCACTTTGGGTCTGCCAAAGCCCAGTTTTTACCTCTTGGGTTAAAAGCATCTGTGGAGCAAAGAGATGTCATATTTCTCCAGTTGCTTTGTGACTGGAGCACTTAGCACTTAGAGCTAGTAGCACTTAGAGATAATGACTGATAAGTGCATAAAAACATTTAGATGCCTAGGCTTTTTCCTAAGGAGATTTTTGGACAATCAAAATTCCTCCTTCCATCTCTGCTGCAAAATGGTTTTGCTGCAGGACAATTAGCCTCACATAGAAACAGTGCTCACCATTCCCATATATTTCACATCCCCTGTTGTGTTAGGTCTCAAATTCCCAGTCTTCCAGGGCTTTTCTCCTTTTTGCTTTCTCCCACCTCCCTCATCTTCCTTTCTCTTTCTTCCTGTGGCAGAAGCATTCTGTAACTTCTAGCCTGCAAGTCAGTAAAATTCAGCTTGTGGCAGCATTGCCAAGAACCTCTCAGCTGACTCAAACTGGAAAATGCCATTTAAAGCACTGTTGGGCAAAAAGGAGAGATCAACAATTCAATTTTGTTTTCTTATTTACTTATCTTTGTCCACTTGTGCTCACCAAGCAGAGCTGAACTCACTCCCAGCTGTCCCCACAGAAAGGCACAGGTCTCCCACAGGACTTGTGACAAATCAGACAGAGCCATGAGGATCTTTCCAACAGCCCAGAACATCTCTGGGCAGCAGGACTTGTTTGTATGGGGATGAGTGAAATGATCCTCAGGTGATTCTCCTGACTTCTCATAACAGCAAGGTGTGAGCCTGTGCTTGCCATGCCAATGTGTCAGATATAAACCACAGAGCACATGTGGAGCCCTGCAGAAAGACTCCTTTAGAAGAGGTTCTTTGTTTATTTGTGTCACATAGACAATGGAAATTTAGTGACACAACCACAAACAGGGGTGGGCCAAGGAAAAAATTGGTAGTAGTCACCAAAGCTGTGTCATGAAAGTACATGAAAAAGTATGTGAGGACAAAGGGGGAATTAATAATTTATATTGGAACAAGAACAGGACCCAGGGGCAGTGCAACTCTTTCAGCAGTCCTGCAAGTGTTCATGAACATCTGTACCAAAAGACTGGCAAATATTTAATACATTAAGTCTCCAGAGGACTGAAGGTGACACAGACCTCAGTGTGTTTCCTGGCCTCCAGGCAACACGTTTTCAGAATCAGAAGTTCTGTCTGATGTCAGCCCTGCCCAGTTGCAGACACAGTTCGAATCTCTCTTACAAAGCTTTCCTGAATGTGAACATGCACCCTGACAGGGGATGGTTCCCACATTTTCAGCTTTCCTTCCTGTGAAACCTCTGGAAATCCCCACTACCCATCTTGAGGCACCTGGCACATCAATGACATCAGTGCTGATGCTCAAGAACACAGGAATGTCTTCAGGGAGCTGGGTGTTCTCTGTCATCTCAGAGCCATGAGAAAAATGTGTCCATCCACAGACCCCTCAATGGGCAGTGATCACTCTGGGGCTCTATAATAATTCTGGAGAATAATTCTCCCCTCTAGAGGAAGAGACCATCCAGAAAATCACGGACCAGCCCAAGCATGATATGCCATTTTTCACATTACCAGAGGGAAAACAGGGAAGTCAGATCACAGGCTGGTTCTACCATGCTTCTTTCTAGTCACTGGAGCTGGGGGAAATATATTCTTATTGCATTAAAGAAGCACAATGCTTGTGCTCCAGTGCAAAATGGGACTGATACTAGAGGACTGCTTCTCTAACATTGTTTGTGCCTCTACCTCAGCCTCTTTCCCTCGCTGTTCCCAAAAAAACACTAAGCTGAAATCATTTGTTGTCCCCAATATCTGTGTGCTTCCATTTGGATCTGGCTGAGATTCTTGCACCCAGGACTGCATCATATTCTTGTACTTACAATTTCCTATAAGGGAAAAAAAAACAACACTATTTTGTTTTTCAGTAATCCCAAAAACTTTTTGTCTGTAAATTAATGCAAGGACTTTGTTTGTTTATGAGCAAACACACTCCTAGCTAAAGATCACTGCTTCCAGAGAAAAAGTGAAAAATACATCCAAAAATTGGAATATCACTTGGGGACCTCCACTTCACTGGTACTAAGATGTAAACACTGAAGGCTTTTGAAACAAGTCACATTGGAAAAGGCCAAACAAGGTCCTGACAGGTAGAATGAGCTGATAAAAGGCAGAATGCCCCACAGAGATGAGCTTTATAGAACGGTATTAAGTTTATGAGCTTCTGGAAAATCCAAAATGCAAGATCATTCTGACTGTTCACCTGGCCAGGTATTCTTTTGATCATTCAAAAAAGATAAAGTAATATAAAATAGCAGTGAAAGATACTGTGTTGTCCATGCCTTACATCTAAGAAAGCACATTTTCCAGAGCACTCACACAATTTTCCTTTCCGGAACTCTGGTGGATCTGCACTCAAGCACTCTCAAGTGGATGAAAATTGGATGAAATACTACAAGTAATGGGCAAAAAAATGTATCTGGCTCTGTTTCAAGCTGAGAAGCAGCCTGTAATTTTTCACCAGAAAGGAACCAGTGTTCATCTAGGGCTAGCTAATTCTCTGATTAATTAAATGTAACACACATTATTATTGTCTGTCCACTTAGCATGCAGGTAGATTTTGATCTTGCCGGCAGGATTTCCCATATCTACCCCACTGCCTTTTGTTTCCTTTTTGCTCCTGGCTACACTGAGAGCTGGTAAATTAGAGGGAAGGAACAGCTTGAGAGACCCAAGCAGTTCTGTACCAGTCTGTGCTGGCCACCGGGCACCTGTTTCCCTCCTTAGTTTCAATTTGGGTCACTTTACAGAGCCATAATCTGCCTGTATCTGGGGGAGGCTGCTGCTTGTGGGTGGCTGGGAGGACAAGACTGTAACTCAGGAGGACAAAATCTTGCAGTTGTTTGAAGGATGGAAGGCCAGACCTTTATCCTGCTTCAAAGAGGATGGCTTTGAGTGGAAACTCAACTTCTCATTCTAAATATTCCTTTGAACTGAGGAATGATAAGCATAGTCTGTTCCTAAAAATAACATCCTTTTATATTTATTTGTTTTTTAAGTCCTGAAGAAATCAATTTCTGCCCGAGCCTGGTATCTCCTTCACTTTTTAGCATTGAAAATTCTTTTATCAGAAACTCAAGTTTGGGAAAGAAAAGATGGAATTGATCTCATTGAGATGAATTCCTGGATGAGTACCTCTACTGACTTTTTTTTACCTCCTTCATTTCTGCTCTGAGTTGAAGGCAATGTCCTCATTGTCTCTTTTTTTTCACTGCTTTCTGGTTCATGGTGAAGATGGGGTCTCACAACACAAGTACAGGAGAATTTTGGGAGGAAACTAACCTTGAAGAGCCAGGATGGAACCCTGAATAACCTGAAATGTAAACAGTATCCCTTCCCATGGCATGGGTTTTTGAACAAGATGATCTTCAAGGTCCCTTCCAACCCAAACCATTTTATGATTCTCTGAGGAGTTTCTGACTGCAGAAGGAAAAAGCTGAAAATGGCCTATTTAGAAAAAGCGTTCTATGGAAATGACTTGATTAATGTGTTAATACCAATGAAAAAAAAATATATATGAAAGCGGCTTTCAAATGCTTCAAGCATGTTTGTGTTATTGCAAAATTGGCAGCTTCTGTGGTATCTGAATGTTCTGAATGGCCACATGGTCAAAATCTTGAAGCTCCAGTGCATAATAAAATGTCGTCCCTTCACGAGCAGCTCTGCGTAAGCAAGGCCTATTTTTTTCCTCATCTCTGTAGTATGTTTTTTAAGAAAATATGATGGTTAATTAAAAATAGATATCTTTTCCACATGGTCTGGAACAAAGTTTTGGATAAACAGAAGACTGAACCATCTGGAAACAACAGATGGCAGTGTTTTAAAGACGAAAAGATGAACGTTTGGATAACCAGTGCTGGATATCAGCAGGGACAGGATGGAGGCAACATACTTACATCAGGGAATTCAGCTCTGCCATATTTCTGTGGGACAGACATGTAGTCCAAGGAGAGCCTGTTTTTAAAATGAAAAGGAGGAAAGTGAGCTACTTGTCATACTCCAGCAGCCAAACACAAGGTCTCCAGGTATTTAATTTCAATAGTATCAATTATGGCCATAAATAATGTCCCTGGAGCATTTGGCAGGTGAAGAAGGGTTTATACCATCAGTGCAAAAGCTTAACCCCTTTCTCTTATCTATTTCCTTAAAATCCTGGGAGAACCATTCTGAAGAGAACAGGGACAGGAAATGTAAAAAGAACATAAGAAGTTTTGAATGTATCTGGTAACTGTGGTATGTAAAAAACAAACTAAATAAATAAAGAAATAAATAATCTACCCCATCCCTTTAGAGGTACCACGTTTTTCATTCTACTTATCATGTTATATCACATATCTGCCATGCATTTAGTCATGATTAAAAGGCCTGATCCTGAAAGCTGAGTTTAGATTCATTTTTAACTCATTCAAGTAATATCTCCCAAGGCAAAGGGAGAATTTGGCCCAATTTCTGTAGCAAGCTGTGTTAATATTAAAAGGCCGAGCCAGCACAAGGACTGCCTTGAATAACACTTCCTTCCCTCACTACAATGGTCAGCACCATTTCTGAAACATTTTTTGGTAGAGGATACCCAACACATTGCAGAGAAACTTTTAAGGCAGAGAAGGAATCAACCTTTAATATTTCTCTCTGACAACCTGTATTTCTTTTTGGAGATGGAAGAATTCAACAAATTGTGCTGTCCCCCAGTGCCACCTACAACAGCCTTGCCAGTCCACCTTCAAACACCCAGTTCTGCTGAGCAGGTAACACTCTCCAAATCCTTCCCTCAGATGCACTGACATCAGGATTCCAGGAATAACACAAGGCAGATGTGCAAAGGGGAAGGAAAAAAAATCCCTGTGTGCCTTTTTGCACTTCCTTCATCTCAGTAATGCAGCATAGCTCTGTTTCTGCCTCAGCTGGGAAAGGCTGGATACAAATTATCCTTTGAGCTTTGTCTCCCTTGGCAGAGGCAGAAACAAAGCTCTTGTGTTTGTAGTACTTTATTGCTGTTTTATTATTTGGGTTTCACCTTTTTTTTTTTTTTTTTTTTTTTAATGCATGGCTTTTTTGAATGTTACAGTGGGTTTACAACAATTTTTGTTTATGAGTTGCTGATATAAGCTCCCAAATCTCCTTCCAGCTTCACGTAGCTTTGAGTTTGGAAATCGCACAAACCAGGGATACACACAAGCACATACTAAAAAAACATCTTTCCTGAACAGTGTTGGGAAATTCAGGTTTACTGTTACTAGCAAATTGTACTGAGGACAGAGGCAAATTTTATGTTTTAATAGAAACTTGTGCACAGTGCCGTATCAGAGCCTCTTTTGCATTTAATGCTTACCATGTGCCACAACAGGCATGTAAATCTCACCTTTTTTGTATTGTTTTGTCTCATTTCCAGAGCTGGAGGTGTCCCTCAGAGCTCCCTGAAGTTTCCCTGGGTTTTACACAGGAAGGGAGCAGGAGCAGATGGGAGCATGCCTCAGCAGTGACAGCGCAGGATCTGAAATTTCTTATTGGAAATTTCTTATCTGAAATTTCTTATTGGAAATTTCTCACCTCTGCTTTGGTGATTGGTGCCAGAGTCTGAGAGGGCAGAGCAGGTGGCCGCTCCAAGGGGGATATCTGGTCTCCACATCCACAGCTGTGCTGAGAACCCATGGGTAGCTGATGGAATGAAAACCCAACAGGCTTTAGGAAACCCTTGGCAAAAGCAGAGGATCCCCTAGGCTGCCTGGATGGTTTGGCTGTGACTAATAGATTTTCCTGGGATCACGTTAGAGAAGTTAGTTGTATCTCTATTTTAAAGGAGCAGAAAAATACCCCAGCAAGTGCAGACTTCTTGCCAGTAGAGCTGAAACATCTAAAATTTTTGCCAGGAATCAAAGAGATGTTTCCTCTTTCCAGTAGGTGAAATCAGCCCCTTGGAGTCAAAGGAGTCACACCACCAACAGAGAAAGTCAATTATAGGATAAGGCAGGACTCAAATATCAGGATTTAGAGGGTAATGCTGCTCAAATGACACACAGGCTTTGCTTAAGCATCCACTAGATCTCCCTTTATCCACTAATTGTGCAATTCATTCAAAAGAACCACCAGATTGGTTTCATCAGTTGCACATTGTATGGGCCAAACCCAGGAAAATATTTCCCTTGGCTCATCCCAAGAAAAACATTCATGCACACTGTTTATTTTGATATTTTCAAATACTACTTCTATCTTATGTTTAAGCTAGATATTCTTTCAAACTTGCTCCTCTGATTCCTTGTTCCTTTGGTATCACTTAATTAGACCTGGTGACTAATTCAAAAGGAATTATTTATTTAACAAATCCCATCATTTTCCATCATAAAGCATCTACAAGCAAAAAACTTCTTTTTTTCCCCTCCCAAATTGGTGCTAATTAAAAATTATTTACAGACATTCAGAGCAGAATTCTTTGCCCTTGTGCTTCTTTGAGATGCACCATCTCTGCAAGGATGTGCCATACAGGGCAGTGATGCCTGAGTGGCTGACATGGGCAATTCTGTTACAGCTTGGAGTGGAAATTTTTTATGTCCAGACACAGATTCTCTGCAAAAATAGACTAATTAACAGTGCCAGATAGCTCTCTGCACTAGGTTCCCTCACTTGTGCTTCCCCAGGCCCAGGCAGAGGGCCTGGTCCTGTGCAGCTCGGGAAGGGCTCCACGTGGTTGTTTGTCCAAGCAGGTGTTTGTCCGAGCACTTGCTTGTGCAAGCAGTGGCAGGGGACAGCTGTGAAATGCTGTGTGAGCACAGCCTCCTGCTCCCTGGCTCCCTTCCTTCCCTGGCTCCAGCTCCCTTCACTCCCATCTCTTATCCTCTTACTGGAGGGAGAGAAAGCAGAGAGAAGAGCTGGGTTTACCTCTTCACATCAGGTGCCCACCCTCCTCCTCTTGTCCCTGCAGCATATGAGTGGTGTGTACCTGAACACACACCTGCAGCGAGGGCTGGTAGGTGGGAACATCCCTGTTCCTTCCCTTGGCTGCCCTGTACCCCCTGCTCCAGACACACACCTCAGCTTCCCCTCTGCTCCTGGCTGACCTGCTGCAGGACCACCAGGGAACAGCAGACCTCCAGGGAACATCTGAGAAAAGGCTTCTTTTGTTGGACACCAGTGAGTCGTTGCTTTTCAACCGGATAAGGGAGAATTAATGGATAGAAAAACTGGCAGATTTTTGTTTGTTTTGGTTTGGTTTTTTTAATCAAAAAAAAGAGAAACTAGGCAACCATACAAAACTGCTGGGGTTACCTGCAGCAGGAAAAACCACTGCAGTCTATAATGCACTACAGGCACAGATGCTCCCATACCAGTGCTGCTCCAAGGGTGACATGACATTACAAACCACAGCTGGGCACCCTAAAGGTGAGGCAGCCCCAGAAACATGTCACAGAAAGGAGGGCAATAAAAGAATGACCACAGCACCAACATGCATTTGCTGCTGGCCCTGGGATAGGAACCTCAGCACAGGAACCACCTATACATTCCACAATCCCAGGTTGCTCCAAGCCCCATCCAGCCTGGCCTTCAACACTTCTAGGGATGGGGCAGCCACAGCTTCTTTGCACAATCTGGTGCTGGGGCCTCCCCACTCTCACGGGGAACAATTTCCTCCTGATATCCCATTTAAACCTGCTCTGACAGTGTGAAGCCATTGCCCCTTGTACTGTCACTTGAAGCCCTTGTCAAGAGTCTCTCTCCATCTTTCTTGTAGGTTCCCTTCAGGCACTGGAAGGCCTCAGTTACACCACAGCGGGGGTTGGGATGAGATTATCTTTCAGGTCCCCTCCAACCCAAACCATTCCATGATTCCATGATTTCCACTATGTGTGTGTCCCACCCGAGTCACTGATCAGAGTCTGCCCAGCTTCAAGGCAGCCTTGCAGGCAGGTGCCAGCACCAGCATCTCATCCCAGCCAGGTCCTACACATGGTGAACATAGACACACAGTCTCTGCCAAAAATGCTCTTCAAAAAGCAGGCTCTTTTAAAGGAATTCAGCATCTTTGCAATAGTTTTCTTGGGGCTTGGGTGTTTTTTTCTGTATGATTTTAAAAGGAAGTTGACCACATATTTGCAGAATAACATGGTCAGCCCAATTTTGGCAAAGGGACTCAGGAAATCACAGAGAGATGAAGCTGGGAAGTGAAGCCAAGCAGACTGCTGTCAAAAAACTCCTGTGGAAATTGCCTCTAAAATACCTGCCAGTGGGGGTGACCACACAGGGCTTGGAGATGGTCCCACAGGGCTGAGTCTCAGCTTTGGGAGTTAGGGAAAGAGCAAGAAGAAAAATATTGACTTCCCCTGAGTCTGGAAGTGTGAGCAGAGGAAGGAGCGGAGCTCCCAGATGTTCCCTTTTCCCTTCAGCTGGGTGTCACAGATTTCCTGGGATGATGATGGGACGCAGACCTCACGGATGTTGCTGCTCGTCTGCCGGAGGCTTCTGTGATAAATAGGTCCAGTGAAAAAAAAATCACTGATTTCAGCATGACCTCTTCTCATTCATTTCCACCATAACAAGGGGGGCTTGCTTTCGTGGTGGGTTTTATTTTGTTTTTTAGAAGATGGTAACTTTTTAGAAGATATTAACTTGGGCAGAAGGAAAATAAAGAATGATAATAATAAAAAAAAGTCATTTCATCCCAAATGAAGAGCTTGGCCTTATTTTGGTTCAAGAAGTGCTGCAGTGTCTCCCAGGAGCTAGGGCTTAGCTGGTTTGTGCCTGTGCAGGGCATGTGATCCCTGTCATGACACACAAACTGATAATAAACAATAAAACATGCAGCACACACAGAGTCAGAGGAGACAGGCAGTGAGAAATAAGAGGCTTGAGATATATGGGAAATGTAAAGCTTGTCTCTTTTAATACTTCTTCACAGCATTACCTTCTGTTGAAGGATTAAGCTGCTGTAGTCTCCACTAAAGCCAAGAGAATAACAAGCCAGTTATAATTAATGTATTTTCTTGGTTTTGGAGAAAATCCCAAGTTATTTTTCTTCAGCTACTAAGCCAATTCCAAGGAAAAACTCCTGTCAGTGTCAGTTAGGTAAAGAGTGTTCCTGACTGAACTTGAAGCCATGGACTAGCTTTCAGAGCCCTTTCTCCTCTGATGCTTTGTAGCTTGTTCTGTGAACCTGTGTGCGGTTCATGTCCTGCCCCATGAACGTGTTGGACGTGATGATTTTATAAGTCCTTTCCACCCTAAATGATTCTATGACTCATTACCCACCTCCTCTGATTGAGTGCCCTGGGTATGTGGCATTGCTTTCCTTCTGCTTTCTTGCTCCATCTACTGGAACCAGTTCTACATGTCATTGGAATGAACAGTGTCAGGGGTATATTTATTTACTCTTGTCAGGAAAAAAAAAAAGACAAAAAAAAAAAAGAAACTCGTTAATCCAGTCTTTACTGTTGATTTATTTTGGTTTTATAGCTAAGTCCACATTTTGTAAACTAAATCTTCCCCCTTTTCAGGCTCTTCATCAGTCCTGGCAGTAGGAATACAATTCTAGATCTAAATATCCTCACAGAGCTATGTCCTTACTGAACTTCTGTGTTTCCAAACTCTTATGAAAATATGTTGTTGTATCTCAAAAGGTTAGATGTAGCAAAATAACAACAAAACCAAGTAAAAATCCTCTCCTAGCATCAACAGAGGATGTTTTGTTGAATTTAGTTGAGATTTGAGTTGTACAAGTCATATATAGCTGTTGCATTAAAAATAATGATCACTTGAAAAAAGCTTCATAATAGATGGGGAAAAACTAGATGCCAGAGAAAACCTTAAACCCCACTTGCAAGACTGAATATAAGAATATTGTCATGTTTGTTTGACCCTTATTTAAAGTGGCTACTGGAAAAGCTCTGGGAAAATAATCCTCTTAAGAATTAGCTCATTAGGAGAGGACTCTGTGTAAGTGCTGGGCAGAAAATGTTAGAATATCTCTGTGTATTTGTGCAAGGTTTTTGCTTGGATTTCTGCTGCCTTTTGTGCTTAAAGTGCACCAGAAAAGTCAGGAGTCACTGCAGAAATGGACTTCACCTTGTGGGGCAGATTCAATTTGCATTGTGATTTCCCTTTAAGCAGAGAAGAGCTTCCTCCAGCAAAGAATGAGGCTGTGGACTGGAATAAGACACTAGGAGGCTCTGACATACCAGCAAAAATTGTGCAGATGCCCTCATTATCCCCACAGCCTCATGGAGTTCCTCTCCTTCCCCATTTCCACCTTCCTACCTAGCTTCCTTCTGGTCCTAAACGCACAACTTCCACTGTCTTTCCCAAAAATGCATGGTTCAGTTGGAGGGCTGCAGTAGCATTTCCATGCTGATGAATCACATTGCTTCCCTATTAATTGCATCCCTGAAGTTACTGAAACCAGACACTACAATGTTAGATAACAGGGAGCCTGATATAAGGATTGATATCTGTGATATAAACTGCACAGTTTTAACCAGATGGCGAAACCTTATATTCCTTATATATTTAAATATTCCTTTTATATTTAAATTCAAGGATGATATCTTTCAAAAGTGACTAACAGTTGTGTCTGCCTTAAGTCCTTCCCCATGGAAGCCCAGTTCTGAAAATCAAGTTCATTAAAGCTAGCCCTAACACCAGGATGAATGCAGACAAAATTTGCCAGCCAGTTTTGGAGAGTGATCCTATAGCTGGAAAATGCAGGGTCAAATCCCAAACTGCTGGCAGTTCACATTTTGTGGACTCACTGAAGGCCACAGCAATGGAAGTTTGCTGGGGATGCACATTTTTCTACTGCTATCCCAGTTTTTCTACCTAACTGCTAAAAGCTACACACAGAATTGAATAGAGAAAAAAAACCCCTCAGCTCAAGGGGATACTGAAGCCAAAAGAAAGACTTCCACTGATTCCAGTGAGGTTTGAATCTTCCTTGCCTCAGGTGATTGCATTAGAGACATATATAATTCTTTGATAGTAATAATTTTGCTCATTGAAGCTGTATCTGTGGAACCAGGAGTGGCTTGGAAACACTGAATAGAGAACTTGCTTTTAGTGAAAGTCCTAAGAATCAGGAAAAATAAAGCTGCAGAATTGTGTCAACAAGCAACTGAAAATACATAAAAATAAAACTATTTCATTAGATCTTTATGTACAAATAAAGAGTATTATCAGTCTGTCTCAGCAGTTGTTATGGAATCTGGTTGATTTTAACAATTCCTCTGGGGCTGGGAAAGAGGAAGCAACCCACCCTGTTAATTAATGCAGCTATTAATAATTGAATAATCAATTAATAATTGAATACATTTGCAGATGACGGGTAAAGGATGGGAACTGCAGGGAATATTCAGAGTTTTGGCAGTACTGGGGGATTTAGGACAGATCAAAACATGTTTAGTAAAAAACTTGTGCAGACCTTTCCTTGAAAAGGATGCATGCAGTTCATACAGACTCTGTACTCATTTTTTTGCTAAAAATATTCTTCAGCCTCCATTGTCTGCAGGCCTTTCAGATGAACCATGGACTGGTGGCCCTTGCAAGGTAAGAACTGGGAGTTCAGGTGTAAATCCTCCTCCTCTCCTACCTTTAAATACAATTCTACTGTTGTATCTGAAATGTTGTGTTCCAGGACACACAAGACATCCAGTACTAGGTGTTCAGGAATTTACCTACAAAGATCAGCTCACAAACAAAACTTTAATTTTTTCTTTTCAAAAGCAAAATAATTAGACTAGACCAGGAACAGAGAGACCATCTGTGGTTAATTAAAGGGTGAGACTGCAGAGCAGCAACACATGTTATATTGCTGTAGTCAGAGGAGTTTATTTCTAACAGTGGTGAATGTTGTGTGTGGTGGAGTGGGCATTTCCAACCAATTATTTAACAAGCAGATTTCCACAGAGGTCACCCTTTTCTTCTTGGAAAAAGGAAAGGTTTGAGTGTCATTAATGTTGCAGGAGTAGTCTAGACAGCAAAGTTTTTTATATCCCAAGATGAGGACTGAAAAGCCAGTGATACCCATCACAAAAAAAAAATGTATCTAGGGCTGGTGATTTAAAAAGTGGGCAAGGTCTGCATGAAAAAGACATGACAGAAAAGGCCAACATTCCCACAGCTCCACTCAGTTCCTGAAAACCCCCTTTAAAACTAGAGATAAGAACAATAAGAGGGTTCACGTGGCTGTGTGGATCAGATAGATCCTCTAACTGATGGCATTTGAGGATGGAGTGACTCTGGAGCAGGAAGCTCCTTCCATCTGGGTCCATTTCTTCTCCTGAAAAACTCCTCAAAGCTGTTTGACACTACCCTACACCACCAGTCCCAGGGAGAAGTTGTGGTAAACAGAGCAGCAAACTGGAGTTTCTGCTGGACAGGTAAACACACCTCATATTGCCTGACCTGACAGGCTCACATCCAGCTGGAGCTGGTAAAGCTTTATACAAGACATTCCACTCCTCCTTTTTGTTGCTTCCTATTTGCACTGCTCTGATTAGATGTAGAGGTTCAAATGTTTCTGTTGATGAAGCTCCATGCATACTAGAGTTTGGATCTGGAGTTTTGGTACTAGCTGTAGCACCCAGTGCGGTGTTAGCTACTCGTACACACAGACATGCTGCTTTTCATTTTCTTGCCTGTTTAATTGGGGTTTCCACTTTATATCTGGAGTTGTCCAAAACGGCTGTGAAATTCTGCACTAAATTTGTATGCAATTCCTTCTCTGCTTACTTTTTTCCCCTTTTCCCTGCAGAGATTTTAGCTGGTTTTCATTGCTAAAGCAAGGAGTGACAATAGCCCACAGGTTTTTTTACCTTTGTGCCTCTACTTGCATCTCTATCCCCTAGGTCCCCATGGAGCATCCCCATGCACATCTCTTGGAACAGACATTCTCTGCTTCTGAAGCACAACTTATGGTAAGGGGGAGCTCTGTGGGTGGACTTACAATTATACTGCTGATAAAAAAAGGGGAGATAAAGTCTGTCTTTGTCCAAAAAAGATAAGCTGGAACCTGAGAATGCCCAAATACCTGATCAGTGATCTACAATTACAGCAGCTGATGGGAAGCAGTGTCGGGAGAATCCAGAGGTTTCCATAGAAATGCAACAAAGGGTGCAATCCTCAGGGAATGCACCTGAGTCAGCTATCAAACCTGTAGGAATTGTCAGTGAATGAAACTCTCAAGTTTAAGGGGGAAACAGCAAGTGTATCAGAGATAAAGATAATTGAGCTACCTGTCCCGTTTGTGACATCAAAGGAGATCCCATCTGGACATCAGCCGGGATTACTGCCATGCCTCTTTCCCAGACTTGTTTGGGTGAAATACATATATATCTCAGAAGAACTTGCAGAGCATCAGTGTGCATCTGCTGGCTTCTCTAGTTCCTTGTGCCAGGAAATCAAGAACACTTTTATCATTTTTGGACCACAGCTAGCATTTCAGTTGCTTGTTATGGAAATCCTTTGTAACAACAGACTAATGCACTCAACTGTGGGATAACATTTTTCTCATTGCTTTGGAGTGACTCACAGTTTTTAAAAAGGTATTTCCTGGGTGGAGGGAGAGTGTACAAAATGTACAAAATGGTGCTATTTTAAGGAAACCCTTAATTCTGAACATCCTTCATCACTGTGCAACCTGTGTTCAATCCCTTTCTAAATTCATTTCTGCACACCCTCCCACATTCCCAGAAAAAAGGAGAGGAAGAATTGTGACAAACAAGATTGATATTTCTACTGTTTAGAAACATATTTTCTCCCCATCAGAGGCTTTTTGGACTGAAGAGATGTCCTGGTTTAGGGCAAATTTGGGAGAAAACCTCCAAAAGGGGGCCCCTCCAGAAAGCAAACCCACACGGCCCCTCCCCCCAACCGGGTCGGGAAGAATTCCTTGGAGACAAGTGGAAAGAACCTGTTTATTTAACAGGCAAAGCACCCCTCAGCACACAAAATGAACAATACCAGATACACCACTCTTTCACCGCTCTGAAAAAGATGACAAATTCAGAAAGTTTCTCTTGGGGGTGGTTGCTCTGTTCTCAGTCCTTCCGGTGCTGGGGCAGCTGCTGCAGCCACAGGGTGCAAACTCTCGGTGTTCCCAGGTCCCAGTCCGGAGCAGGTTCGAGTAGGTCCAAAAAAGGGAAAGGAAAAACAGTCCAGGGAAAATTTGGACTGCTTAGCTAAACTAACCAATGAGCAGAAGCAAAAAGCAAGAGCAAAGCAGAAGCAAGAGCAAAGTGAAAAGCCAAGCAAAAAGCAAAAGCAGCACTATGTACTGCCCTGTCTCTGTGTCCCTCCAGCCGTGGGGGAGCGGCTGATAGCGAAACCAAAAGAAAACATTTGCTCTTCAGAGCTAGTCTTGAAGGCACATAACATGATATCCAGCATAAACAGAACACACGGTTGGGGATACAAGCATCATAACATCACCTTAGGACGAGAGAATTGATTGAATTTCAAAAAACTGGAGTTGCAAAAAACAAGCACAGATACTTTCAAAGCCCCAACAGTTTCAAATCCCCAGGTCCAATAGCAGAGCATCCTCCTGGTGTAGAAGAGGGAATAGACGCTATTAATATTGACTCTCTTAATACATCAGACCATGGAATCCCCAACAGGGCTTTGTTGGCGTTTTGAAAGTAAAATGAGACAATTTGTTTTTGAGGACATACCGTTCCCTCATTTAAATGTTGATCTTAGAGGGAAGAAATCAAAGATTATGTCTCAGCCCTGCCACAGGTTTCCATAAGGGAGCCAAAGACTTAAAAAGCAAATAACAAACAAACAAAGAAACAAATCATTCACACACCTAAAAAAATTAAAACAAAACAAAAAAAGGAGTTTTGACAGGAAAAAAGAGGAAAATATTTGGAGAGGACTCACTTTTTTCCAACAAAGTTAAACATTTGCAATTTTATTTCAGACAACATTATATTTTCAAATTCCATTTCTATGTTGAAGGAATACATAATCCAAAAGTAAATTTTAAAAATGAAACTCCAAGAATTTTTTTTCATTTCATCCTGCCTGAAACAGTTTTCCCATTTTGAGGTGCCTTAGTTTGGGCACTGAATGAATAAAGAAATTATTTTTGCACCTCCCATTATGTAGCAAAAGTTGTCTCCGAGAAAAATCATCTAAGACATCAGTAAAATTTAGTAAAATTTTAGGCTTCAGATATATAAAATAAGATTATTATGTTAAAGAGAAATCCTGAATAGATAGCTGAAGCTGAAGTATTTCTTTTGGTTTGTATTTTTTCTGGTTTTTAAAGTATTGTTGAGAAGACAAAATGAGAAGAAAACCTTTTTTCCAGACTCTGAATTTCCAGCTGGGTTAGAGACAAAATCAACAGGAAAAGAAATAGATTTAAGTTTAATTTTCATTAATGACAAAGTTATTCATTAAGTGCTTGTAGGTGAAAGATTGGTTAGTGAATATGTTTACCTTCCAGTAAAATGCAGTTCTGCAAAATAGTTTACTTTACAATATATCACAACAGCAGCAATTTTGGTTACTTTACATACAGTGTACATGGAGATGCCACATGATTTACAGGGCTTGATTCCATTCTCACTCCTCAGCTTTGCACTGGTGGTTCAGTGGCATGATTCTTCTTGACACTCGCTGAATTCCAAGTCTAAGTGAGAGGAGAATCAAACATGCAAGGTTTGGTTTTTAGCTTTTTGTTCAGGATAATGGGTGCAAAGGAGCTTCCCTGGTTCTGGGAGCTTCAGCCATTCTGATGGCCTCCCTGCTCACCAGCACATGCATTCCAGCCACTGCTAAGCAAAGCACAATATATCTGTAGATGCAAGTGCCCAGTGATTTAAATTCCTTCTGTTCCCACATCTCCCAAAGCCCTGCGTGCCCTCCAGAGGTGGCACCCTCTGGCAGTGTAGGTTAGGAAAGCACAGACTCCTTCAGACTCCACATGTTTGCTAACCCTCTGCTGGCAGCTGCAGCCCATGAGACCGTGAGGTGTGTGCCCTTCTCCATGGTCAGTTCTTCTCCAAAGACAGTCCTTCTCCATGGTCAGTCCTTCTCCATAGTCAGTCCAACCTGCCCAAGGATAGACACTAGAGCAGGAGCGCCCCATCAGGCATCTGCAGGAGGAGGGATGGTTGCCAGGATAATTCCTGCCAGGAGAATTCCCGCATGCCTTCCCAACTCGCATGCATTGTGTGCTACAGCCCCAGTATAGCCCTTATCTCACAGTGATGAAATCTGGAAATGCTGCAGCCCAGAGGGCATTTAAATTGTAACAGAGCCACTCACATCTGGAGATTCTAAGGAAGCAAAAGAGCCTCCTTTTGCTCCCTGTCCCTTCTCTCCTTCCCTCGTTCTAGGCACAGTATCACACCATGTAGTAAGCAGAGGCAAGCACAGGCTATTCCCCTCCCTCAGGAGTCACACCACAGTGTGCTGTGAGCTGAAGGAGGTGAAGCTGCCCTTGGGGCTGCGGTGACACTGGGAGAAGCTGGCAGCCCTGGTCCTTCTGCTTTTGGTCCCACTCCTGCATTTCCGCTTGTCGTGTGCAATAAAGCTTTCGATCAGCTTCAGCTTTTTGTGCTCTTCCTTCAGGAAGAAGTCAACAAGCACAGTCTTCTCCTTTTTGATCTGTTCACTGATGTCCTTGGGGATGTCAGGGATCATCCAGTCAACCAGAACACTGAGGAACATCACCAGGTTCTGCAAGCACAGCAGCAGATGTGAAGCAAGCATGAAAAATCAGAAATACTCGCACTGGAGCAAAACCAAACCTTTGTTATAGCTATGAGACAGATGTCAAACACATTTTGCTGGTGGTGTGTGTTAGTAAGCAGTTCATTAAGGCTTTATTTCAAGGAACAGCTCAGGTTTGTGCACAGCTACCCCTCAGTGTAGAGGCTGAATTAAGCATGTGCTTCAGTTAGGTTTGAAATGGGAAAGGACATGGAATCATCAAATAATCTATGGCCTTAGTAGCTAAACCAATATTATTCTTTACAGGCATCCAAGGGTGCTCAGTTCTCAACATGCAACTCCTTGGTACTAAGTTCAGAATCCATTAATATAAGGACATCCTCCAATACCATCAAAAATCCTGAAACACAAGGCAAAGATACCCATGTGTTTCCCGTGTGGCCTGAGCACACAGCAGACAACTTTCATGGCCATTCTGTCCTCGAATCCTTCTGTCTACTGACAAGCAGGATTGTTTTTCACACTGCCACACTGTGCAAGCCAAAATCCCAAACCTCAGGTGTCAAGGTGATTGCAGGTGCTGCTTATAACATCAATCAGGAAGCAGACTGGGCAAAAAGTTTTGCTTGCTTGTGAAATCTATAGGTAAGAAATGCTTTGATGGTTTTTATTGTCATGATAATGCTCTGAGAAGTGAGTTGTGTAATGCCTGGAAACGTGTGGGAGCAGTTGGCTGACAGGGCTGCTAGCACGAACTCTCCATCCCCATCCAAGACAATGGAGCTAATTAAGCAGGGAATGTTCTCTGGCAGAGCAGGCAGAGGGTTTGAAGCCCAGCAGAACCAGTTGCTTTCAAGTGGTCTGCAGCCAGTGGTGGAAAATTACTGAAGGCCCAGCAAAAAAGCAGAAGAGGGCAATACAAACCAGGAAATCATAGAAACCTGGGAACACTTGGCAGGTGGAGAAAAAAGAAAGACAGATTTGAAAAAGAGGGATGGGCCCAATTTGGTTGTGGAAGGATCCCAGATCAGGGAGGAGGGCAGAAGGAAGCCATTGGAAAGGCAAGCCATGATGGCAAATCCCTTGGTAATGAAATTCTCACACTGGGGACAATTTACCCTGCTCCATTTAAGAAAGTAGAAAAAACCTTTCGATGATTTATTACTTCTGTTTATTTCTTGTTTTGGGTAAAGAACAGCCGTTAACAAGCTTACACAGCATTTATGTGCTTTCTACAAGTGGTGCCTCTGAGAGTATGAAAGTTGACAAAGGCCACTTAAACTTTCAAAAGCCTGGGGTATTTTGGGGATCACTGCTAACACCAAAGGCGAAGGAAGCTGTGGGTCTCGCTTTCCCCGTCTATTGGACATGGGCTGGTTTGGAACATGCATTTTGATCCATCTATGATGATATTTCTGTGTCTGAAAGTGAAGCAACTCAGCAGACTTACCTGAAATAGAATCACAAAAGCCAAGCGAGCGGACAAGACCGCCCAGTACTGTTTAGAAAACTCGTACTGGTGTGGGGACCAAGGTGGTTCTCTGTAGTCTTTGAACCTGGAGATGGAAACAGCTCAGTTATCACAGTTATAGCAATTTCCTCCAGCACCAATTGCTGTGATTAATGCATTTTCCAATCACAAAACTCAAAGAATCAAATCCTCCAGATGTTCTTACTTCAACCCTTATTATGAATACAACTTCAGAATTAGAGCTGGACTGCCTCCACTAAATTTAATACACTCAGTCTGGTTTTCACAGTTGTAACCAAAGTCAGAACATTCTTTTAACTTTTGAAATGTCCAGATTTTAGAGGACTGACAGAAGTCCCCTTTATTTTATAAAGTAAATTGACATCAATGTACATGGAATAAAATGCTGACATGAAAGCAGAGAGATAGTCCAAGGCATTTTCAGACTGAAGGAGATAAACCTGCATTCATTTCACCTAAAACTTGATTAATTTAGGGAATAATTCAGCCCACATAAAATGTGACTCATGCTTTGGTGATTCCTGTCTTTGCATTAACGAAAGGGGGAGCCATGGGGAAGGCACTTCCTAAATTAACTGTCTAGCCTTGGACAGGATAAAACAGAGCCTTAGTGGTTTGGTGTAAAGACTGTTGCTTTTAGTATTATCATCAATCATTTGGAAGTAAACAACAGGCTAATAAAAATCACAGATGCTCCTAAATTGGAAAGTTTTGCAACTAGCAGGAAACACAGAAAGCAATGGAGACAGGAAACACAATGAGAATAATATGGGGAAACGGAAAATAATTAAAAATAAAACACTTGAAGGATCTTTGAAGGGATAGTGTTTGAAAGTGGAAATAGCCTGGAGCTTGCAAAGGCTAGCAAGTTAGCACAGGTTTGAAATATGGCAGCAGGACAGTGCATGACTTGTGGGTGTATCAAAAAAAGTCACAGTGGTGCTGGGGCGGGGAATTAGCCTTCCTCTGAACACCCCAGGTAAATCCACACCTGGATTACTTCATTCAGCCACTCAGCTGTGCAGATACCAGAGGGGGGCGTGGGGGAAGGAAAAAAAAAAAAGAAAAAAAAAAGTAAACCAAAGAAAAAGACAGCGACAAATTAAAGGTAGTTCAGGAGAACAGTACAAGGGCTGAGGAGACTGACTCATCCGGAAGATTAAAGAGCAACACATGTATTGCTCCACTTTGGTAAGTAACAGCCACACTTGGACATGATAACCATGCACAAATTGTGCCCTTAGGACTGAAAGGGATAATTTAGTGCTGTTCCCAGTGTTTGACTAGGAGTAATGGGATGAAATTAAGAAAGGGAAAATCTGTTTTGAATACCACAAAACCCGTCCTGACAGTAAGATTCATTAGACTGTGCAAAAGCATTATTGGGGAATAATGGAGACGGTTCATATATAAAATCTGTCAGCTTCAGTTTGCAGGTGCGCTTGCCAAAATTACCTTCAGGTTCTACCCACATGGTTTTGCATGTTAAATTACACATTTGTAGTCCATGCATTCCCTACATCCTGCTGTTCCCCACCCCCAAGAAACTGTCTGGAATGCTGGATGTCATTCTGTGCTGCAGCTTCTGTAGACAAAGGACATGAGGTACAGCCCTTGGGGAGAAGAATACCACTTTAAATTGGGGGCTGTGTTAATTTAGGGAAGAACTCCCTGGGCTGTGTTAGCCCCTGGATGGTTTTGCTCAGCAGTGCATGCACAGGTCCTGTCTTAGGATTCCTATGCTGTTCCTGCACTGCCAGATCCCCCGTCTGGTGCTTTTCTGGACATTGTGGACTGCCACATGTTGCTCAAATCTGTACGAGTGCTGCATCAAGGGCCAAAGTCAGTTCCCTTGAACTTAATCTGCTTGAACATCAAAGCCAAGGAAAGCCACTGAGTTTCTTGTGGACTTTGCTGACCACTATAAATCAGTCCCAGTCTTGAAATGGAACCCAGGTTCACCTGGAAGCGTCACCAACTGTGATGGGTTTTCCATTTAATGCATTCTGAGCTTCACAAATTATGTAAGTATTGCAGGACATCAGACCCCTTGGAAATTTCACCTGGTTCAGCTGGGAATCACACTGCTTGTGATGCCTGAACCAACACTCAACAGAACACTAGCAAATGATTTATCATGAAGGAAAATGTTGGCAGAGCTATAGATGAGGTAGCTGGGCCTCCTCCCCACCTCCTTTTTTAATTATTCTCTGGCACATGGGACTCCAAAGAGCCTTTTCTAACCCCTAGATTCTAGAAGTAGTTTATTTTTTACAAAGACCATCTTTTTAGCTCAAGAAGCATTTGGACAATATCCTCAGGTGTGATTTTTGGGGTCTTCTGTACAGGGTCAGGATTTTATGATCCTTGTGGGTGCCTTCCAACCCAGAATATTCTATGATTCTTTGATTCCTTCACCTCTTCAATGCTTCACTCTTAAAATATTTGATTCAGCAGATATGGTAGGAACAGCAACCAACAAGTGCTGAAAAGACAATTGTGTTCCCAAAATAGCAAGCAACTATAATTTCACTGAAAAAGGACAAGAATATGAAGTGGTTGAAGAATAGAGCACAGAAAAGTTATTAGGAAGAATACAAAAATGTGCACTGAAAGTAGAGAATTGTAGGAGAGGGGAAGCTGGGTGGAAGGAATTGAAGCTAGAGCAAAGACAGTGTTAATGTATTTCAGAAGTTTATTGTGTGAGGGGAAAAAAAAGACTAGTAAAAAAAAATCTAACTATGTATATAGGTGGAATTTCAAATCAGTCCAAATAAGCTAATCTGTTTAATTTCCTTCTTCAGCTGGCCTTTAGAAGAAATTGGAGAAAACATACATAATCACAGAATCTGTAGTGCAGGAGTAAAAAAATATTAGTCAGGGAAAAATGGTAGCATCCACCACTGATCATTAGGAATATATAAGATGAATCCCATGACATTAAGAAAATAAAGTTAAAGACACTTTATAAAGTTGCTGAATGTTGGAGCAGACCCATGTTAAAGGAAAAGTCCCTTGAATGACTGCTGCTTCCTTTTTTCTGTGTGACCGGTAGGCTTGTATGTACTCCATCATCATACAAGGCTACAAGGATTAAAATGGAAAATCCAATAAAAATAACCCATATCTTTGCAAGATTTGCTTCTATTTTGCCTTCAGCTATACAAATTTTTCCCTGAAAGAAAAAAAGTAAAATTACAACTAATACTGTGCATGAGAACAGCTTTACAGCAACCTTTTTTTGGAAGCGGTGCCAAAGACTTCACAGCACTAAAAAAAATGCTGCTCTAAATATTTGAAGAATGTATTCTGTATGTTCAGTGGCAGAGTTCTTTTTGGCTTGTTATGGTTATTTTTAAGATACCTTAATCTCTGGCAATGCCCATAAGAAGAAAAATACAGCCTTATTACAACCACATTTATCTCCAGAGGTCACAGAAATCTAAGAATAAGAGAGGTCAGCTTGTTCCCAATGCATTTGCCAGAAACAGAAATACAGATTTTATTTCCAGCTTGAGGGGCAGTGTTTGGTTGCCTGTCTCTTGGGACGCAAGTTAGAGACCCCATACTTTATCACAGTGATAGTTATGTCCAAAGCTGAGATTTTGGTAAGATTCAAATGAGGCAGATGATAATGAGAAACAGTGTTTGTGGATGCTGACATATTTTCCGCAATGTCTCCTGATAAGAGAAATGTTCCCATAGTTCTGTCTCACTCATACTAACACATTATTTTCTTTCCTCTTCTCAGTCTCTCAGATGGTGTCATCAGGCAGGGACCACTTTTGAACACAGTGTAAATGATTCCTTTCTCCCTGTGTTTGGGCTCTGTTGAGTATTTGGCCATGTAGGACCATATTAATGTGCAGAGTGCCTTTCACCCTGTTGTTAATGCACACATTTCCAAACACACCAGCACTTACGCATCTATAAACAGAGGTCAGTGGCCGGAACAAGGTAAAAAGCAGCATACTGAAAGTAGCAAAATCACAGTGAAGTGAATCAAGATGCTTGTTGAAAGAAAACACATGCGAATTTAGGGATGAAAAATTAAAAAGTGCTAGAGTGGAAAAGCACTTCACAGACTTACAGATCTAGAAGTCTGGAGATGCTGCATACTCTAACACAGAACACTTTGCTAACAAACAAGTCCCAGCTGCAGAAATGGGGAATTGCAGAGCTCACTAGCTTATAAGTTGCTTAAAAGTTAGGAGTGCATTCATCTGTCCTCTGCTGTAGCCAAGGTGAGAAGGTAGGTTCCCCGCAAAGGCAATCCCAACAGCACTACCCGAGCAACAGGGACAGATTTCTCTCCCTGTTCACCCTGCTTCCAGTGAAGAAACTGTGATGTGTCATTTTGTGTGTTATAGTTGGGCAAGATATATACCCCACTAAAAATCAGTGTGAAATATATTGCACATCAAAGCAAGGGATGGTGTAGTGAACCCCAAGGATACAGGAAAAGCTCCTTGGAGAATTGAATGCTGAGTCATCCCTGAGCGGGCGTTGTCCTGTTCCTCTTACCCGACCGTGTTGAGAACCTGTCCTTTAATCAGTTAAGACAATACTATTGTAACCCTTTTAGCTATTGGTCAGTTAAGGAATATGCTTAAACCTGCGGCCATTGGCTGGTTTTGGATCCATGCCAAGGCTATAAAAAGAGCCCTCTGTACCCCCTTTCCTCGGAGAAGAAGAAGCGCCGTACCCTTCGCGGACCTCCCGAATAAACCTCACTGCGGAATTTCGGCGCATTCTCTTCCCCTCTCTCTCGTCTGCTACGCCACTGCCCCGAGCGATTCCTCCTAGCTGCCTGAGCTGAACTCATGAAAGAGCTGAATCACTTAAGCTGAGTATCACTGGCTTGCTAGGAAGGAGCTCGGCGGCTTTGGTCCCTTGCTTAACTCAGCTATTGGGTCTCTGCCAGAGACTTGATGTACTGAGCTAGCTGGGTATACATATGATAATAGTCGGGCTTACCCAGAGAGGTTCTCCCACTATTATTATAAGTGGCGCAACGACGTTCGTCCACGGATCCCCTCGGAGATTCCATTTGAGCATCGAAACCCCCCGGGGCTTCAGTCAATTGCCGCCGAACGCCGCCTCGCTGGGAAAAAGGACTTTTTCGTTTTAGAAGGAGACTTCTTTTCCAGCGGTCAGATTCGACCCTCACTTCTACCATCTGAACATAGACTGTTCGAGGAGAACTGACTAAGCAGACGCCTTCCACAGAATTCACCCCAAAGGATTGGTATGTATTAATTAACAGCCGCGCGCGCCCTTTTGGGGTTCTGATTGTTTTTTGAGTTTTTTTTCTTTTTTTTTCTGGTTTTTTTCTGTTGGAAGGAATATGGGTGCCTCTTTACGCACCCCAAAGCTTTCTGATATCGAGAGAGAGATTTATTTAACCATTGTAGAAATTCTATCTACTAACAACTTTTCCTTTTCTTCTGGTAAACTTTCAAAAAGCAATCTTAAACGATTTATTTTATGGATTACCTCGCATTTTCCTGAAACTAATAAGAACACTGTTACTGACGATTCCTTTTGGGACAAAATTGGCAACACTCTCTATATAACTCAAACTAGACAAGACTTCTCTGTAACTAATTTCTTGCCTTTGTTTCATTTTATAACTAAAAGTGTTCAGAATTTTAACTCGAAAAAACTCTTGCAAACGAGTTCTGTCAGTGGCCTTTCGAATGCAAATGGCTTGAGTGATAAGACTCTGCTAATCAGCCCGGCCACCACTTTGCCCGCGGGCTCTGAGATAACACTTTCCTCTCCTACCGCGGGTCCCGGGGGGCTCGACCCCCACCCCAGTTCCTTATCTATCTCGCCACACATCCTGCCTACCCCTGTCCTGGCCTCTGGTCCATCCCAGGTTCCGGCGGTCGGGTTCCCGTCCTCAGCCAATCCCCCCCCCACCGCGCCCCTCCCCGCCCCCTCCCCCGCTCTCCCTCCGGCCGCGTCTCCGCCGTCCTCCTCCGCTTTCCCCCCCACCGCCGCCGCTCCGAGTTCGCTCCTCCCCGTGCCGCCTCAACCTGGGACCTGCCCCGCCCCTGTCCCCCTCCCCTTTCCCGCGGTTCCCTCCGCCTCTCTTCCCCCCCCTCATCCTGCTGTGGTGGCACCCACCCCCACCTCTTCTGCCGCCCCGCCCTCCGCCTTTCCCGCCGGCTCTGTCCCCCCCGCCCCCTGTCCTCACCCTTCCCCGGGACAGGAGAATTTTACTAGCGCCGTTCAAACACCTATCAATCCTGTAACCGCGGCATTTCAATCCGGCAACGCGGAGTGCGTGTCCCCAACTCCCTATCCCTGCACCCCCACCCTGTTCAGTCCCCCTGTCCTCTCTCCGCGCCTCCTCAACACCCTTCCCTCCCCCCGAACGGAATTTCAGAAACCCCTCAAGTTATGAAAACCCCCGACTGTTCTCGTTCTTGCTGTGCTTCTACTCTGGTGCCAATAGCGCCACCCTCTGACCAGCCTGTGAAACCCTTGAAAAACGTTTCTAAGCGAATAATAAAACATAAATCCAAATTAATAATACAGTCCTCCTCAGAGGCCTCCTCCAGTGAATCAGATTCTGAAACGATTCATTCAGACCCATGGGCTTTCATTAAAATGGAGGTTGTCAAAACTGGTGATTGGGATCTTGCACAGAAAATTAATGCATTTCCAGTCGAGTACTTGCAAGGACGAAACGGTGGAGCTGCCACCGCTAAAAGGTGGACAGCAATTTCGAATAAGGAATTAATACAATTAAGAAATATAGCCAAAGACCATGGCAGAAGCGCACATATCTTTAGAAATTTTCTAGAAGCGATGTTCTCTGCATATGTTTTACTTCCACATGATGTAAAAAATATTGCAAATTGTCTCCTATCCCCAGCAGAATATATGCTATGGGAAAGGAATTGGAAAAAACATTTGAAAATATTATCAGATTCCTATGCTGCAGATGCTAATAAGACGAATTTTTCAGTGGATCAGCTCGCAGGTGAAGATGCATTACAACAACTTGCTAATCAATTAGAAACTTTAACAAAAGACGCATTACAAGATGTTGCAACTGCAGCAAAAACCTCTCTGCTTCTCATGCATGATGAGTCACTGCCAACAATGCATTTCTCTACTATTAAACAAGGGTTGGATGAAAGCTTTATTAAATTTGTAGACAGAATTAAAGATGCTTTGGAGAAACAGATTGAGAGTGCAGAGGCAAGGAAGGAACTCTTATGTAAGCTGGCGTTAAGTAATTCAAATGAAAGGTGCAAAGCCATTTTGAGGTCCCTACCCGTGGATACAAACCCTACTATAGAGCAAATGCTAGAATGCTGTACGCGTCACATGTCCACTGAAAACACAGTGGCCCAAGCTGTCACTAAGGGTATTGCTGAAGGAGTTTCTGGGATTTATGCAGTAATGACTTCTAAAGACCAAGCTAAGTGCCATCACTGTGGCCAACTTGGACATTACATCAAGGACTGTCCTGAGAGATCACCTCCTCGATACCACCGCTACCCTCATCAGAGACCCCAGATCCAGCAACGCCTCCAGCAGCGTCCGGGAAACGCTTTGCGGAGCCCGGTCCAGGGGCCCCGGGCGATGACAACAAATCAAAGGCCATTCAGACCCAACCACGCTTCCAGCCCAAGGCGTTCCAGACCACAAGAAGAGGATTCAACCCACGGACAACCCAGATGGGAACCCGCCGACAACTGGTAACTGCTTTGTCCATTGAGTTTACTAATGATAATGTCCACAGAATTCCCACTGGTAAATATGGACCTAAGGGTGATCCCTCAGACATTTTAATTACAGGGGACTCTCTTAATTGCCCAAAGGAAATATTTGTTGTTCCAGAAGTGCTTACGGTGATGCCAGGACAAGAAATCCTCATCCAGGTATATTGTATGGACTTACCATTTTTTCTTTCAAAGGGTACCCCAATAGCACAAGCTTTCTTGCTTCCAAAGAATCACAGGGAACAGATACCTCTCAACCCTACAGCCATGTGGGTACAAGTCGTGGGAACATCCAAGCCTTTCATCGAGTGCAGCCTCACCTGCAAAGGAGAGTTGACCCACCTGCCAGGGATGCTGGACACCGGTGCTGACGTGACCATCATCGCTTGCTCAGATTGGCCTAAGCGCTGGGAGCTACAACCTGTTGCAGGTATGATTTCCGGGATTGGTGGAAATACAGTATCCATGAGGAGCAAGCACAACATCCTTGTTGAAGGTCCTGATGGTCAGATGGCAACCATCCGCCCATTTGTGGTAAGGGCTCCCATCACCCTTTGGGGCAGAGACGTTTTATCCCAGTGGGGAGCCACTTTAAGCATTCCCACTCGGGATTTTTCAGTGGGGCCACTGAGTTAGGGGCGCTTCCTGAAACACCTCGACTCATCTGGAAAAGTGACAAGCCTATACATGTCCAACAGTGGCCCCTTTCTAAAATTAAGCTGCGCGCCCTAAACGCTCTAGTGGAAGAACAGCTAGCCAAAGGTCACATCGTTGAGTCCGACAGCCCCTGGAATTCTCCTGTCTTCGTCCTACCAAAACCTGGGACTAACAGATGGAGGCTTCTCCACGACCTTCGCAGAATCAACGAAGTTATCGAGGACACGGGCTCTCTCCAGCCTGGTTTGCCCTCCCCATCGATGTTGCCTAGAGACTGGGAACTTGTCGTCATAGACATTAAGGACTGTTTTTTCAGCATTCCTCTACATCCAGATGATGCTCCTCGGTTTGCCTTCTCCGTTCCCTCGCTCAACAACGAGGCCCCGCTCAAAAGATACCATTGGACCGTTCTTCCTCAGGGACTTAAAACGTCGCCGAGTATCTGCCAGTGGTATGTGGCTCACATCTTGTCTCCCATTCGGAAATTATTTCCAGATTCCATAATCTACCATTATATGGATGATATCCTGGTGTGTGCTTCAGACAAAACTCATTTGGACAACACAGTTAAAAGACTATTGAAGCCATAGAAAAGGCAGGGATGGAGATTCGTGAGGACAAAATCCAGTACATCAAGCCATGGACTTATCTTGGAGTCCAGATCCGGGAAAGGACCATCGTACCCCAGCAGATCATCATACTTGATGACCCAAAAACCTTGAGAGACTTACACAGCCTGTGTGGATCCATCAACTGGGTACGTCCACTGCTAGGAATTACAACAGAGGACCTTGTTCCCTTGTTCAACCTTCTTAGGGGACCAAAGGAATTGGACTCTCCCTGCACTCTCACAGAAGAAGCCAGAGGCGCTATTGTCAAAGTCCAGGAAGCTCTGTCTTCACGCAAAGCTCATCGCTTCGACCCCAGCCTGCCTTTCCAGTTTATCATTCTGGGAAAAGCACCCCGATTCCATGGACTGATTTTTCAATGGGACTCTCAGCTTCGAGATCCTCTGCTGATACTAGAATGGATTTTTACAAGTAACCAGCCCACAAAGACACTTACCACCTACCAGGAGATCATAGCTCACCTAATAAAAAAGGCTAGGACTCGCCTTCGCTCTCTTTCAGGTTGTGACTTTGAATGCATATACTTGCCAATAACTCTTACTGATTTTGAGGATCTGATCCAAACTAATGAGAGCCTCCAATTTGCCTTAGACAGCTACACAGGTCGAACCACAGCTCAAATCCCAAAGCACAAACTTTTTAATTCTAAGGAAACCTTTCATTTGATTCCAAAACTAATCCAAAGCGTTAAACCTCTTAAAGCTCTAACTCTCTTTACTGATGGCTCAGGGTCCTCCCACAAGTCAGTGATTACATGGAGAGACCCCCAAACTCAAAATTGGGAATCTGACATACAAATTGTACAGGGCTCTCCACAGATTGCAGAATTAGCAGCTGTAGTCAGAGCTTTTGAAAGATTTAAAAATGAACCTTTTAATCTGGTCACAGATTCTGCTTATGTTGCTGGTATAGCTATGAGAGCAGAACATGCTCTTCTTAAAGAGGTTTCTAACCCAAAGTTGTACCAACTGCTCTCTAAATTGGTACGCCTAATCTCCCACAGAAAGCAGCCTTACCATATAATGCATGTGAGGTCCCACACGGACCTTCAAGGTATTATTGCAGAAGGCAACAGGAGAGCAGATGCTTTAGCAATGGTTGTTGAAACTGCTAATATTCCTGACATCTTTGCCCAGGCAAAGCTGTCTCATGCGTTTTTCATCAAAATGTGCCTGCCCTTAGGAGAATGTTCAAACTCTCAAAGGATCAGGCAAAGGCTATTGTGGCTACATGTCCAAACTGTCAGTCCTATCAGATACCATCTATGGGAATGGGAGTCAATCCCAGAGGTCTGAACAGCTGCCAGCTGTGGCAGACAGATGTTACTCACTTTGCACCATTTGGAAGATCAAAATCAGTTTATCATTCTGGGAAAAAGCACCCCGATTCCATGGACTGATTTTTCAATGGGACTCTCAGCTTCGAGATCCTCTGCTGATACTAGAATGGATTTTTACAAGTAACCAGCCCACAAAGACACTTACCACCTACCAGGAGATCATAGCTCATCTAATAAAAAGGCTAGGACTCGCCTTCGCTCTCTTTCAGGTTGTGACTTTGAATGCATATACTTGCCAATAACTCTTACTGATTTTGAGGATCTGATCCAAACTAATGAGAGCCTCAATTTGCCTTTAGACAGCTACACAGGTCGAACCACAGCTCAAATCCCAAAGCACAAACTTTTTAATTCTAAGGAAACCTTTCATTTGATTCCAAAACTAATCCAAAGCGTTAAACCTCTTAAAGCTCTAACTCTCTTTACTGATGGCTCAGGGTCCTCCCACAAGTCAGTGATTACATGGAGAGACCCCAAACTCAAAATTGGGAATCTGACATACAAATTGTACAGGGCTCTCCACAGATTGCAGAATTAGCAGCTGTAGTCAGAGCTTTTGAAAGATTTAAAATGAACCTTTTAATCTGGTCACAGATTCTGCTTATGTTGCTGGTATAGCTGAGAGCAGAACATGCTCTTCTTAAAGAGGTTTCTAACCCAAAGTTGTACCAACTGCTCTCTAAATTGGCACGCCTAATCTCCCACAGAAAGCAGCCTTACCATATAATGCATGTGAGGGTCCCACACGGACCTTCAAGGTATTATTGCAGAAGGCAACAGGAGAGCAGATGCTTTAGCAATGGTTGTTGAAACTGCTAATATTCCTGACATCTTTGCCCAGGCAAAGCTGTCTCATGCGTTTTTTTCATCAAAATGTGCCTGCCCTTAGGAGAATGTTCAAACTCTCAAAGGATCAGGCAAAGGCTATTGTGGCTACATGTCCAAACTGTCAGTCCTATCAGATACCATCTATGGGAATGGGAGTCAATCCCAGAGGGTCTGAACAGCTGCCAGCTGTGGCAGACAGATGTTACTCACTTTGCACCATTTGGAAGATCAAAATACGTGCATGTATCGGTTGACACATTCTCAGGAGCTGTGTTTGCATCATCACACGCAGGAGAAAATGCACTGCATACAATAAAACACTTTCTACTCTTTTTGCCACCCTGGGAGTACCAAAGGAAATCAAAACAGATAACGGGCCAGCCTACACTTCCCGTAAGTTAAAGGAGTTCTTCAATGCATGGGGCATAGCACACAAGACTGGCATACCTGTAAACCCCACAGGACAATCCATCGTGGAAAGGACACATCAAACCCTCAAAAGAGTCCTCAATCAGCAGAACAGAGACACGAAAATCACATCTCCAGTGGAAAGACTTTGTAAAGCTCTCTATGTCATCAATTTTTGAACTGTTCAGTTTCAGAGCCTGATCCACCAATACTTCGCCACTTTGCAAATTCCACCCAAGCAAAGCTTACTGAAAAACCACCAGTGCTCGTGAAGGATCCTGAATCACATCAATTTTCTGGGCCTTATCAGCTGATTACTTGGGGTAGAGGACATGCGTGTGTGCTACTGCCATCCGGTCCAAGGTGGTACCCAGGAAAAAATGTAAAACCATACTTAGAATCTTCGAATACCGCTCCTGCAGATGAAGACAAGAACTCTCCTGAGGCAAACACAAGACCACCTCAGAACCAAACCAGCTCGGCCTGGAGAAGAAGACGTCGCCGAACTCCCTCTAACACCAGCACAGACCGACCCATCACAAGACAGCAGACAACACTGAGGACAACATAATGTCCTGCTGCATCAAGCCATAGATAGCCTTAACATGAAAGTGTTTTTGAATTATGTGTTGTTACTCTGTTTTTTTGCATTTTAAATACCCTATTGTTCCTTTTCTCTAACTTTTAAAAATCCCTCTTGCTTTCTACCCACTCTCTCTCCCTTAGCATAACTTAGAAATTAAAAGAAAAAGGGGGGAGGACAGGAACAGGAAAAGATCTAGGCAAAACCCTCTCATCATAAAGATAACAATTTTGTTTATATTCCCTATCAGAAGCCCTATTCCTGCCCAAAGATGAAAAATATCTCCGTTGGTGCTGTCCTCACTGCAGCCTGGATGCTCTTCACTGCACCGCATGTCTCCGGCTGGATCAGCCCTCAGCCCAGTCATAATGTCTGGGTAACCTTAGCAAAAACGCTAAAACAGGACAACCTGTGCTTGTCCATGGGAAGCATTGATAACCCACTTTCCACATGTCTAGTAGGAATTCCCTTTGTTGCAGATGATTGGCCTTTCTATAACTCAGAGGTTCTTCGCACCACAGGTAAGAGACCCAATGTGGTTGATACTTGGGACGAGTGGACAAAAATTCTGCCAGATGATAATCAGGAGCCCCAAGAATTGGACCTATTGGGGTCCTCCATGGCCACATATTGCGTCAAATTTTACTTTAGACGTCCAAAAAATAGTAATTGGCCAGGAATTGACCAGAACAAAAACACATATCGAAAAGATGTATCACCAATTAACAAAGCCTATAACCCTCATGATTGGTGCAATTACACGGCTCGTGTGATCTCTGTGTCCTCGCTCCATCCCAAGGTACTACCCAAGGGAACGTTTCTCATCTGTGGTGACAGGGTTTGGGCAGGGATCCCCTCCCGACTCCAGGGAGGTCCCTGTACCCTTGGTAAACTTTCCACCCTTACTCCAAATATCACCCTGTTACATAATTGGAAAAAGGAAAGCGAATCAAAACGCCAAAAAAGGTCCTACACTGAATTTGATGAAAATTGTGACCCTAAATTGTATGATTGGAACAAACCGAAAAAGATTGCGGTCTCCTTGTTTTTACCATGGGTAGCTGCAGCTAAAGCCCTCGGTGAAATCAGTCACCTTGGGTGTTGGCTCAGTAAACAAGCCAATGCTACCTCCGCGGCCCTGAGTGATCTCTTAAAGGATGAAGAAACTACAAGACAAGCTTCACTCCAGAATCGAGCAGCAATCGACTTCCTGCTGCTTGCCCACGGACACGGCTGTGAGGATTTCGAAGGAATGTGCTGCTTCAACCTCTCTTCACGATCGGAATCCATCCATGCGAACATCCAGAAACTGAAAGATCTCGTGAAGGACTTGAAAGTAGAAACTATTCCAGACTGGGTTAATGAACTTTTTGGGCATTGGGGATTAACAGGATGGGCTGCTTCCTTGGTTAAGGGAATTTTGCTGATTCTCCTTGTAGTTGTGATTGTGTTAGCTATGTTTTCGTGCCTTTTCCACTGTTTTAAAAGAACTATAGGGAATGCCTTTTTAGTAAAAACAGAAAGGGGAGTTGTAGTGAACCCCAAGGATACAGGAAAAGCTCCTTGGAGAATTGAATGCTGAGTCATCCCTGAGCGGGCGTTGTCCTGTTCCTCTTACCCGACCGTGTTGAGAACCTGTCCTTTAATCAGTTAAGACAATACTATTGTAACCCTTTTAGCTATTGGTCAGTTAAGGAATATGCTTAAACCTGCGGCCATTGGCTGGTTTTGGATCCATGCCAAGGCTATAAAAAGAGCCCTCTGTACCCCCTTTCCTCGGAGAAGAAGAAGCGCTGTACCCTTCGCGGACCTCCCGAATAAACCTCACTGCGGAATTTCGGCGCATTCTCTTCCCCTCTCTCTCGTCTGCTACGCCACTGCCCCGAGCGATTCCTCCTAGCTGCCTGAGCTGAACTCATGAAAGAGCTGAATCACTTAAGCTGAGTATCACTGGCTTGCTAGGAAGGAGCTTGGCGGCTTTGGTCCCTTGCTTAACTCAGCTATTGGGTCTCTGCCAGAGACTTGATGTACTGAGCTAGCTGGGTATACATATGATAATAGTCGGGCTTACCCAGAGAGGTTCTCCCACTATTATTATAGGATGGAAAACCACTCTACATGAAGGCCATCCTTAAATAAATGGAAGACAAACTTTTATAATTATTTTGTGCCATTGCAGAGACCAAGCACAGGTTGATTTCAAGGGACTCAAGAAGGAAGGGGAGACAGGCTGTTGAGCTATAATGCCATAAACCAGCTCTTTGAATTTCTGTATATTATTACAAAAATACCAAGTTACTTTGAAAGCTGGAGCCACATTAGTGATTCCTCATACAAACTGGAAATACTCTATAGGTATCTAGTATTTGGGACATATTTTAAATGAAGTTGAGCCTTTTTTCCCCAATCAGAAAGATGTATCTGAAATAGAAGACAGGTACATGGCGACTAGTGCAGGTTCTAAAGATAAGCATAATATATTGAA